>CM014275.1:5801037-5895821 GCA_004135705.1 Alloteropsis semialata
GATCAACGTCGTCATGACGACGAATGCCAACCACCACCTCCGCCGGAGGCGCCCAGGCGTGATGCCAACGGCGACTTCTAGCGTGCTGACCGCCAGGTCAACGTCATCATTGGGGGGCCCGGCGCCTTCCCAGATCGGCGCAAGGATAAACTCCACAAGCGTGAAGTGAAGATGGCCTCCACCAAGCCGGTGGAATACCTCCAGTGGTCGGAGATGCCTATTGAAGGACCGAATTAGGCGACCAGAGGGGGGGTGAATGGGAGCCGAAATAAATTTCACGTTAAAATAAAACTCGACCTATGCCCCAAAAAACAATCCGACGCACCTCTCAAAAAACGTCAAGACCACAAATACCAACAAGTAATATCTTGGCCCTCCGAACGATTAAAAAGCTATCAAGCAATCAAGCATGCACACATACAGCAGTACAGCAGCTAGGTAATTGCAGGCAAGATTAACGACCGGTAATTAGGGATGACATAGATAGAGTTAACCGGATGAAGATTTGGTGGCCGGCGTGAACTTGCTCCCGATGGCAGCTTGCCGTGAACTTACACCTGCTCGTCTTGATGCAGCAAGGCAGCAGCAACGTCGATCGAGTCAGATCCAGTGCAAGCACAGAACGGCAGATCAGCAGGCCACGAGCTTTTACTGTAGCGCTATCTACTGTAGCCGCGCGATCTACTGTATCAGCGTTACTGTTCGTGTGAACAGTAGTCGCCACCCAAAGGTGCAGATCCCCTGGCGGAGCAGCAGCACAGTAGGTCGCAACCACACTTGTGGCCGGCGGCGGTTAAAGGTCCTGCTCTCCGTGTGAATCGATCTGTTCCTGCGCACACAAATCAAACGGAGAAAACAAAAGGCCGGCGGCTGTTTTGCCTGGCGGCACACGGACAAAAACAAATCACAAGGATGAACGATTAAACAAAGTATTTGTTCTACAAGAGTGCATCTAGCCTCCGCCCGATCATCCTCCCTCTCTTAATCGAAGAGATCAACAGAAACCTCTCACTAGGATTGAAACCCTAGGCTAGACCAAAAAGCGAGAGAACAAGAGAGCCCCCTCAACCCTAGGTGCCACATATTTATATCCTTAGGGTGGCACGACCTATTTACACATAACCCCCTACGCTAAATAAATCTAACGTAGGGGCGTAAATTCCAACTACGTCCTCCATGGCAAATTCCGCGATGTCCGCGATCCCTCCATCTTCACGACGTGATTTTCGCGATGTCGCCGCACGACCATCCGAAATCGTATCGCGATCGCCGGAACTTCCATCTTCGGCCAACGCCCGCCGCACGAGCGTCCAGGTACGATGCATGGCTTTGTGGCTCAACCAGCGAACCCCGGATTTTGTGGCGTAATCCGGAAACCTCCCTCAACGTCCTCCCGCCGTGTAGCCAGGTACAGTAGACGTACACCGCACGATCGCCTGTCCCTCAAACGCAGGCCTCGATCCGCCCTTCTCCGCCCCCGCGGTTCTTCGGCACGGTATCCTATCTTCGTTCTTCACTCGTCGCCGCATGTACCTTGTCTCCACCTGTCACCTGCAACCACAACCTGCCAAGAGACACGTCACACGCACACCGTGTTGTCAATCGCTCATCACAAGGCACTAGCCCCACGGGCATCTCAATCTCCCCCTTGATGAGTGCATTGACAACACCACACCTCACAAATTCATAGAGCTATAAAATCAAAACAGAAGAAGAAAGAAAAAGAAACAATCTTGATCCCCAAAGATATGGGCTAGGCTCGACACGATCAAGACAAATAAAAGAGCAACTCGAACAGCTCCAAAAACTGACTCCCTCCCTTTCTCCCTCAAAATCAGCATTTCCATATGCAAAAAATCATGACAACAGCTCAAACTCCCCCTGAAATCAAGCATCATTCCAACAGCAACTCAGCAAAAATTAGCTCCCCCCCCTGCAAAAATGAATTTGCTGCAAAAATGAATTTGTGCCTGCCACTCATTCTCCCCCTTGTTGACAAAGCACTCCATCAAGTAAAAATGCAAGAATCCATTCTGAGATACATGAGAAGGCGACACATGTAGAAGCTTCAGAAACATATATCAAATACTTATAACAGCTAACCAGTGACACTGGCCATCCAGAAAAGAAGCAACGCAATGCAGTGACCATCAAATTTTAGGAACCAAAAGTCTGTTGAAAACAAGAGAGCCAGGCGAAGCAAGCAAACCTCGAAGCAGTACCAAGCTGAAAAGCAAAACATATATCAAACTCACGCGACGGGTAACAAAACTTCCGAACAAGGTTCACTGCAAACGCTTCAATCAGGTCTATGCCATGAAAGACAAACCCGTGGCACACACGTCATCTGCAACTTGGGCAAACTGTGAGTAACCAACTTAGGCCGCCATGCCAAAAGCACAAGTCCTTTTAAATTTTTAACCCCATTTTCAGCATCATATATTTTTCTTATATAACCCAATTGTGCATGCTGAATCATGAACCCATTTTTCTTTTGGTGTCCCTGCTGATCTGGGATCTTTTGACAGCCCCTGGACTATAGAGTGCCCGGTTCATGTGTGTCTTTGCGACACGAAGTAACTTTTCCCTTCCATAGGCCCAAAAGAAGCTACATTTGCAGTGAAGAACGATCTTTGACCCATTGAAAGGAAGTTGAAAACCGAACCATAAGTAGGATATATGTCGAGCAGTCAACAAAGTACTAAACCAAGAGTAAGCAAGCTTGCCCAACATACTCATGAAGTATTAAAGAACTGTTTTCAAAACAAAATATGGTCAAGCAAAGCATCACAACCTCTCCAAAAATCTCGATCACCAACTAGCCAAAACAAGTATAAGGTATATGTAACCGAAGCAAGCAAAAAGCTTGATACTAGAATGGATAGCACACACCGAACTCACCACGCAGACGTGCAAACGTGGTTTGATCTAGTGGCTTAGTCAAAATATCAGCAAGTTGCTGACTAGTATCAATATGCTTAAGATCAATATCACCCTTCTCATAATGATCCCTTAGAAAATGATGACGAACCTCAATGTGTTTCGTCTTAGAGTGAAGCACAGGATTCTTTGCAACACTTATAGCACTAGTGCTGTCACACAAGAGAGGAACACGAGAAAACGATAGACCAAAATCACGAAGGGTAGCAATCATCCACAAAAGCTGAGAACAACAACTAGCAGCAGATTGTTTTCTAGAGGACCAAGAAACAAGCGAAGAACCCAAAAATTGGCAAGTACCCGATGTAGACTTTCTATCCAAACGACACCCAGCAAAATCAGCATCCGAATAACCACATAAACTGAGAGTCGAAGCAGCAGAGTACCAAAGGCCAAATGCAGGAGTAAATCGAAGATACCTCATTATGCGCTTCACCGCCTGACGGTGAGAAGTCCTGGGGGACGCCTGAAAACGAGCACACATACACACAGCAAAGTGTATATCTGGCCTCGTAGCAGTCAAGTACAGCAGCGACCCAATCATGCTTCGATATTCCTTCTGATCCACGGGCTCTCCGTCCTCATCAGCATCCAAAGCTGCAGTAGTCGGCATGGGCGTAGAAATTGGCTTCGCATCATCCATCGCAAACTTCTTCAGGACATCCTTCGTGTACTTTCCCTGATGCACAAATGTACCTTCCGAAGTTTGTTTTATTTGTAAGCCAAGAAAGAAATTCAGCTCGCCCATCATAGACATCTCAAATTCTTTGCTCATCACATCTGCAAACTTTTTCACAAGAGCATGAGAGGAACCACCGAAAATGATATCATCCACATAAATCTGAACTATTAAAGTGTCATCGTCTTGCCTGAGGAGAAAAAGAGTTTTATCAACTGAACCCATTTTGAACCCGTTTTTAAGCAGAAAAGTTTTCAATCTAGCATACCAAGCACGAGGTGCTTGCTTCAAACCATATAAAGCCTTTTGCAACTTAAAAACACGATCAGGAAAAATGGGATGTTCAAACCCAGGCGGTTGTTTGACATAAACTTCTTCTTCTATAAAACCGTTCAGAAAAGCACTTTTCACGTCCATTTGATAAAGCTTATAACCACGTGAAGCAGCAAATGCAAGCAAAATACGAATGGCTTCTAAACGAGCAACAGGAGCAAAAGTTTCACCATAATCAATACCCTCTTTTTGAGAAAAGCCCTGAGCAACCAGCCTAGCTTTATTTCTAACAACATGACCATCTTCCCCTTGTTTGTTCTTAAAGACCCATTTAGTCCCAATTGGTTTACAAGAAGGAGGAGGATCAACCAAAACCCAAACCTGATTTCGTTCAAAATTTTCTAACTCCTCATGCATGGCATTGACCCAGTTAGAATCAGATAAAGCATGTCCAACATCTCGGGGTTCAAAAGAGGCAACAAAAGCAGTATGCGCAAAGACACAATAATTTTGATTTTTCATACCTCTGTTCCTTGTTGTGCGCTCATCCAAATTACCTATTATGTTCCTGGCAGGATGACGATTCTGAATGTGTCGTGGTGCTGTACGTTCTGAGATCGTCTCCCCCTCAACTGCAGCCGGTACCTGATCAATAGTCGGTGAAGCTGCAGGCGCTGCTGTAGATGTACGTGTCGGCGACGGTCCATCCTCCAAAGTGGTGGAGGGCGCCTGCTCAGATTGGGCGCCAGGCTCCCCCTGCATCACAGGCTGGGCGTCATCGTCGTCGTCGTCGTTGCATCCATCTTCCTCTTTCTCATCCTCAAAAATATCCTGCCCGATCTCATCATCACCTGCACACTCAAAAACAGAAGAAAAACAAGGCATCGTCTCGTCGAAGGTGACCTCACATGTCTCCTCGATGCGGTTAGTATCAAGATTAAGCACACGGTACGCTCGCCCTTGCAAGGCATACCCTAAAAATAACCCATCAGAAGAACGCGATTCAAATTTATCCAAATTTCCCTTTTTCAATATAAAACACTTGCAGCCAAAGACTCGAAAGTGGGAAACTTTGGGAGGTCGACCAAATCTCAACTCATAAGATGTTTTTCCCAGAAAGGCTCTCAGAAAAATGCGATTAGCAACATAGCAAGCGGTGTTGACAGCCTCAGCCCAAAAACGTCTAGGAGTTTTATGTTCATCAAGCATTGTCCTAGCCATCTCAACAAGCGTACGATTTTTACGCTCAACAACACCGTTTTGGGGAGGAACATAAGGTGAGGAAAACTGATGATCTAAACCTTGTTCTGAACAAAAAGTTTTCATACGAGAATTCTTGAATTCCGTACCGTTGTCACTGCGAATTGCTCTAACGGCATTATTTGACAACTCGTTTTTCAGCTTTAGAACAAGATCATGAACATGTGAAAAAGCCTCATCCTTAGATTCCAAAAAGAACACCCATGAATATCGAGAAAAATCATCCACAACGACGAGCACATACCACTTTCCACCAGCAGATCGAACACGGGCTGGACCAACAGTGTCCATATGTAACAGTTCACCCGGTCGTCTCGTCATCACCTGAGTCACAGGTACATGAGAAGCAGCAACCATTTTTCCATGTTTGCAGGGAGCACAAACCAAATCCTTCTCAAATTTGAGTTTCGGTAAGCCAGCAATTAACTTCATGGAACTCAAACGGCAAAGCAAATCAAAGCTCAAGTGGCCCAAGCGACGGTGCCACTTCCAAATATCAGGGGAGCCATGAGCAACCAAACAGCGAGTCTGTCCAAAAGATCTAGAAAAGTCAACCTTAAAAACTCGTCCAAAGGGAGAAATCTTGCAAACAAGGTTACCAGCAGAATCAAGAACTTGCGAATTTCCTTTCTTAAAACGCACTTCAAAATTATCTTCAAGAAGTTGTGAAACAGAAAGCAAATTATAATGCAAATTTTGTACCTTCGCGACATCCTTTAGCATGAATTTATCAGTTACCTTGATGCAGCCATGCGCCAAAACCTTACCTTTACTATTATCCCCAAATGTAATATATTCCTTACCGCTCGCGGGGGTGAGGCTGGAGAACCATTTGTCATTTCCGGTCATGTGGCGCGAACAACCGGAGTCCATTATCCATATGTTCTCCTCGCCTCCATCCTGCAGTCAATGACGAACACGAGAGTGAGCTAATGACTCAACACTGGGGTTAGGATAATGCAGAGAAAACCAGTGCTGGGCCACTTGCTCAAAAGAGGCATTAGCAAAATCAAAACTCTCGAAAGAAGGACGAGAACCACAAGGGGGAAAACGTGGCCTGTCATTCCGGCGTGGTGCAGGAGCACGAGCACGAGTACGCGAGCGAAAACCAAAAGACCAACCAGCAGGCTCACGACTCAAAATAGGACGATCATGAGTACCACGTGCAGGGTACTGCTCACGTCTCTCAGCACGCTTCCGACGGAAGCAAAACTCATAGAGATGACCATCACGATCACAAAAATCACAATGGTAATGCTTATGTGAAGGAGCAAAAGAAGCCTTAGCCTTAGAACAAGAAGCAACAAAGTTAGGCTTAGGCATAGCAGCGTGAACACATGGCGAAGCAGATGTCTTAGCGTTCTGTGCAACATTGAAGTGTTTAGGTTTAGGCACCCAAACCTGCTTTTTAGGAACAGATCTGGATGGTTCAACTACCAACCCCTCAGATGTGACACCTGGACCCTCTTTTCTAGGAGGTGGTCCAGTGTACTTAGCCAAAGGTGGATTCTTTTTATCAACAGGAGGTCCACTCTTTTCACCAAAAACATGTTTCAAATCATATCCAAGTCCAAAACGCTCACTTCGTTTAATTTGAGCAATAGACATACCAATCTGAGGTTCACGAATAGAGCACCAACCAAGAATCACTCTCAAATGTTTATTTTCTTCTTCCAAAGCAGAAAACTTTACCCTCAAATCATTATTTTCAGCAACAAAAGTAGTGCAAGTCAAACAGGGAGGCAAAACAGGACAAGAATGTTTCTCCAACTCAATAATACGAGATTTAGCAAGATTCAAATCAGATTGCAGAATTGGACAAGAAACACAAGCACCAAGTAAAGTAGAACCAGAGTGAAGTCTTTCGAACTCAATCTTAGCATTTTCAAATTTATCAACAATGGAGGCATGCTTAGATTGCAATTCAGAAAGTGAAACCATATACACAGAGCACTCTTCACATTCTACTTCAGCAGGAGTAGCATCTTTTAGGACTTTTAATTCAAAATTGACTCTATCATACTCAGCCTTAAGTTTTGCTAAAATCTTATTTTGTTTATCAACAATTTTTGTCAACTCTTTAATTTCTTCTTCTGCTGAATTTTGTACCTCATTGTCAGAAGAGTTGTCGCTGAGATCAGAAGCCTCATCATCTTCTAAGGCCATGGTGCACATCCCTCCCTTGATGTCGGCGAGGAAGCAGAGTCCGTCAGTTTTCTTCTTGGGCAGCTCATCCTCGGAGTCTGAATCACTCGAGTTTGAAGAGGCATCTGAAACAAAATCACCAAGGGAAGAAAACAAAACATGTGCAGCCTTTTTTATTTGTTTATCAGTGTACTTCTGGCCATTCTTCTTCATTCGCCTGTCACCCTTCTTCTTCTTCTCCCTTGATTGTTCCTGGCGCCTGGAGTTGTTGCCCTGATCAAATGTTCTCTTGTTCGGGCAATCAGCAGCAAAGTGGCCTCGCTCACCACAGCTGAAACATCCTTCTGAGCGTCTTCTGTTGCGTCGGTTCTCATAGACTCGCTTGAATTTATTGGAGAGCAGCACCAACTGATCATCATCTAGCGCCTCCAACTCATCATCTGCAACATGACACAAAGAAGACAAAGCAAAGCTAGGAGGAACTGGATTAGTGTTAGCGTTAGTCTTACTCCCAGAAACCAAAGCCATAGGAACATCAGAAGAAGAAGCGCCAGTGGGATTTTTCAATTTGCGCTTGGAGAGGACATCGATCTCTTTTGATTTGAGCTTACTGAAAAGCTCATCAGTGGTAAGAGTCTCATAGCCAGCAGACTCAACGATCGCCTCTACCTTCATATCCCACTCATCAGTAAGTGAATGTAACAATCTGAGAGCCCTTGCATGATCATCGTAAGGCATATCCCTATTAAGGGCTTTCATTTTATTTACAATCACTTGAAACCTTGCAAAAAGATCTTCAATAGATTCACCAGGCAATTGAGAAAAAGCATCAAATTCTTTTCTATGAATTTCGAATTTTCGTGTTTTCACAGCGTTGGAGCCTTCATGATATTTCTTTAACTTATCCCAAATCTGAAAAGCTAACTCCTCGCTGGAAATACGATCATACTCGGGTTTACAAAGAGAAGCTTGCAAAATATCAACAACCCGGTTATTTGCCTCAAGAAGCGCAACAGCAGCAGGATCAGTAGGGTCCTCTGCAGGAATCACATATGTAGAGTTTTGTGTGATCCTCCACAGATTCATCCCCTTCCCCTTCAAATAAGCTTTCATACGCGACTGCCAGTAGTCATAATCAGTACCATCAAAATGCGGAGCACGTGTATCGGATTTTCCAGAGGTCGCCATGGTTTTCGTAACCGATTAAGATATGGAAAACCTTAACCAAGCTTTGATACCAATTGAAGGACCGAATTAGGCGACCAGAGGGGGGGTGAATGGGAGCCGAAATAAATTTCACGTTAAAATAAAACTCGACCTATGCCCCAAAAAACAATCCGACGCACCTCTCAAAAAACGTCAAGACCACAAATACCAACAAGTAATATCTTGGCCCTCCGAACGATTAAAAAGCTATCAAGCAATCAAGCATGCACACATACAGCAGTACAGCAGCTAGGTAATTGCAGGCAAGATTAACGACCGGTAATTAGGGATGACATAGATAGAGTTAACCGGATGAAGATTTGGTGGCCGGCGTGAACTTGCTCCCGATGGCAGCTTGCCGTGAACTTACACCTGCTCGTCTTGATGCAGCAAGGCAGCAGCAACGTCGATCGAGTCAGATCCAGTGCAAGCACAGAACGGCAGATCAGCAGGCCACGAGCTTTTACTGTAGCGCGATCTACTGTAGCCGCGCGATCTACTGTATCAGCGTTACTGTTCGTGTGAACAGTAGTCGCCACCCAAAGGTGCAGATCCCCTGGCGGAGCAGCAGCACAGTAGGTCGCAACGACACTTGTGGCCGGCGGCGGTTAAAGGTCCTGCTCTCCGTGTGAATCGATCTGTTCCTGCGCACACAAATCAAACGGAGAAAACAAAAGGCCGGCGGCTGTTTTGCCTGGCGGCACACGGACAAAAACAAATCACAAGGATGAACGATTAAACAAAGTATTTGTTCTACAAGAGTGCATCTAGCCTCCGCCCGATCGTCCTCCCTCTCTTAATCGAAGAGATCAACAGAAACCTCTCACTAGGATTGAAACCCTAGGCTAGACCAAAAAGCGAGAGAACAAGAGAGCCCCCTCAACCCTAGGTGCCACATATTTATATCCTTAGGGTGGCACGACCTATTTACACATAACCCCCTACGCTAAATAAATCTAACGTAGGGGCGTAAATTCCAACTACGTCCTCCATGGCAAATTCCGCGATGTCCGCGATCCCTCCATCTTCACGACGTGATTTTTGCGATGTCGCCGCACGACCATCCGAAATCGTATCGCGATCGCCGGAACTTCCATCTTCGGCCAACGCCCGCCGCACGAGCGTCCCGGTACGATGCATGGCTTTGTGGCTCAACCAGCGAACCCCGGATTTTGTGGCGTAATCCGGAAACCTCCCTCAACGTCCTCCCGCCGTGTAGCCAGGTACAGTAGACGTACACCGCACGATCGCCTGTCCCTCAAACGCAGGCCTCGATCCGCCCTTCTCCGCCCCCGCGGTTCTTCGGCACGGTATCCTATCTTCGTTCTTCGGCACGGTCGCCGCATGTACCTTGTCTCCACCTGTCACCTGCAACCACAACCTGCCAAGAGACACGTCACACGCACACCGTGTTGTCAATCGCTCATCACAAGGCACTAGCCTCACGGGCATCTCACCCTTTTATAGCCTCAAGGAGAGAAGGGAGCGGGGAGTAAGAAGGAAGAAAATTACATGGGGAGTTACTGCCCCCGAGGTCTTTTAGCTGGCGCCGCGTGCCGAGCCGTACAGGGAGCAGGTGTTGACGGAGTGGGCGTCCCGCCGGACCCGGGATCGTACATCCCGGGTGGTTGGTGTAGATGTCTTCTCGGGTAAGCTCCCGGGTAGTTCCCGGGTCGTGGTTGACTTGCTCGAGGCCTTCGGGTGCTCCAGGTGTCCTCTTCGGGTTCCAGGTGTCGCCCATGGGTGCCTGGAGTCGTACTTGGGCGCCCGGTGTTGCGCATGCGTTCCTCTCAAGACTGTAGCGTTCCTGTTCGGATGAGACGGGTGCCACTGTGGCTGCCGTGGCGAAGGACGGACGCCCATCATGCTCTGACGCGGCGGGTACCAAGTGGGTACGGCGCTGGATGGGCCGGGACGTGGCCGGGTAGTTTTACCCGGAGAGCTGGAGACTCCTCGGAGGCGGAGAACGGGGGCGGGGAACTCCTCGAGCGAGCAACGAAGCCACTCAGAGGCGGAGAACTCCTCGGGCGAGCCGCGAGGCCACTCGGAGGCGGAGAACTCCTCGGGCGAATCGCGGAGACTCCTCGGAGGCGGAGAACTCCTCGGGCGAATCGGAGACTCGTCGGGCGGCCTCCGAGGTGTTGGGGCATGGGGAATCTGCTTTGGTTTGGGTCTTCAGTTTTTGTTTTTGAGGGGTGGATTATCCCGAGCTCCCGGATTATGGGTTTGATTGGGTACCCCTAATTCGGACCTTCGTCAAGGCTATAAAAGGGGACAAGGGGACACCAGTGGGGAGAGGGACCGACATCAGTCGAACATTCGGACACAGCACGAACAGCACACTCGCTCGCACAGCACAGGGACCTGGGACCCTCTCCCTCTCCCGACCAGTTTGTACCCCCTACTATAGACTTGGACTTGAGAACATCGGCTCATACTGGACGTAGGGTATTACTCTCCGGAGGCCCGAACCAGTCTAAAAACCCCCTGTCTCTCGAGTCACCATCCGGGCCCCGACGCGCGATCGTAGAAATTTACTTGCCGGCAGTAGAGAACCCCGACATTACTAAAGGCAGTTTTTGCAGTTTGTTTGGAGTTGCTAGATTGGTTTAGATCTACGCCATGTGAATCAATTCTACTTCTTCAACGGCTTTGAGCATTGGTCTTGGTCCGATTTAAGCAATATTTATCTTACAGCATCGTTCTAGGTCCGATCCATGCTTTGTGGTTTAATCTGGTTGTTCTTTGAGTATTGCGCTGGTGTAGATTCCCTACGTCGGAGCTGGATCTTCGCAATATGATTAGATTGATCTTTGATTGTCATGCTTGGTCTAGATTCCCTACGTCGGAGCTAGATTCATCTTGATTAATCAAAGGAAGCTTTGGTTATGCCTTATTGCTATTTAAATATTAAGTGTGGTTTAGATTCCCTACGTCGGAGCTAGATCCTGCTTGATTATTTGGTAGCATATCTTAGAATCAGAACGACCCTGTTAATGTTTTATCTGCTTATTTGCTTAATCTGATTAACACCTGTGCGAGCATCTTGTTTAATTGACAGGTTGATGAGTTGAGTTTGATTATCTAGCTATCCGATCTGATCATAGTTGGAGAAATCTAGATTCCCTACGTCGGAGCTAGATTTCTCTGAAAAGGCTATAGTCCGATCGGTTGGTTAGATGGTCCGATAAGATGAGTCAAACTGGCAATTAGGCAAGGTGGACAATGTATCGGCTTACACTTTGATTATTTGATATCTTGTTTAAAGACACAGCTGATCCATTACTTTACATATTAGCCTTGTTTTATGCTTTATTTATTATTCAAAGGCTGATCTGTTATATTAATCAAGGTCCGATCCTGATTGGTCCGATTCTGAGGTCCAATTTGGTGGCTGATTGAGGTCAGATTTCTCGGTCTGATTGACGTCATCAATGAAGTCCGATTTTGAGGTCCGATTGGTATCGGCCGACACGTGCCTGATTGGGTCTTGGCTAAAATCCGACGTTCCTCCATCGTTTGGAGTAAAGCCGGCACAATCAAAGGTCAAATTGACTGGCACGCTGCGAACCTAAACTGGAGTGTGGGCTGGCACTGGAGCGAAGCAGATCTCCCTGGTCTTCGTGTGCTGCACGTGGAGGATACAACCGCCGATTTTCCACGTCAACACGCGGTTTGCCACGTTCTTCTTTTGGGTCGCTGGAATGTGGGCCCTTGTACTTGTGGAAGATGGGTATGGATCCTCGGATTAACTGTTGGTTCTCATGTGGGCCCATCAATCCATGTGCACCTTCTTATCCTTCTTGTCATCCCTTGGATGTAACCGTCATTGATTCAACGTTCTAGATGACATGAACTTGTGCTTCTCCAGCATGGCCAAAGTTGGGCTTGGATGGTCATTAGGCCAGGTCGGCCGACCTGGTGGGGTCGGGCGACCTGGGCCTGGCTCTATTTTGCTTCATATTTTGGCCCATATCTCCTGCAATCAAATAAACTCCATGTACAAGTGGAACTACATTATTTGAAATCAAATCCTACTGATTATTGCTAGTTTATTTCATTTTATCATGTTGGCGTTACGAGATATTCATGACTTAACAAGCACCAACAAGCTCCCCCAAGCTAAGACCTTTGCTCGTCCCTGAGCAAAGCTTGGAGAGTTAGGAACTTAGGATCAGAGTTTTTGCTTTCTTCCCAAAAGATAATTTCAACAAGAAAGTAATTCATGACTTGATTAAGTTGGCAAAGATCAAATCATCCATTTTACCTTATCACTCATGGGTCCTTTTAGCTTTTTCTTCCTCTTGGGCGGTTGGAAACTAGAACAACTTAGCAAGAACGCTCCCCACATCTTAGATCCACCTTTTCTCCGGAGGTTTTTTTAAAGAAACTTTTGTCAAAGAAAACAAGGCTCCTCAAGCGACTCTCAAGTCGCTCATTTGTGTTTATCTCCTTACCATCACTCCTCTCACTTTCCCTCAATAGCATAGACAAGTGGGGTTCATAGATGGGAAACTTTTATTTCACATATACATTGCTTCTTTTGTTGAGTCAAATCCAGGATCAATGAAGAATTAAATCATACTCTCAAATCGAAGTGTGCACGTGTGGATATGTGGTAGTGGAAAATAAACTCCTTTAAGAAATCTCTCTCCTTTAGGAAATTTTGCTATAAAGCTTGGCTCCCTATCTCTTTTTTTTTCATGGACTATACATGTGTCCATTTCTCTTTTCTCTCTCTTTTTTTTATGGACTAGACTTATGTCCATATCTTTTATTCTCATTTTTCTTTTATAGAGAGCCTAAGCCTTATGACTAGAAAGGTTTTTGGAGAGAAATCTCTTTGTTCTGGAGTACTTTATTCTAGTGAACAATTGCTAGGCATGTTGTGCGTACTCCCAGAGTAGAAATATCACACATATGGTGGCGTGTACGTGACTCCGATTTTAAGAGCATGAAATAAATCTTACAAAGATCACAATGAACTTGACAAAACTCAAAGTAATTGCACATGCTTTTTGTAAGTGGTTGGAATATGAGGCTGTGGTAGGATTTCACTCTTCACTGAGGAGCCTAGAATTTTGTCCTTTTTGAAAGAAATCCTCCAAGATCAAGTTTCACTTAGATAGGTAAAGCAATTCTAGTTTATTATATCATAGCTCCCAACAACCTAGAATCAAAATCAGCATTTGCTACCCACAAGTTTTAAGTTTCCAAGGAAATCATTAATTTAAGCCAACAAATTCAAGACACAAATGACTGCCTTATTGAGACTTATATAAAAGGGGAAGGTCATAGCAAATGTTCATCACTTCCAAACAAAGCTTCATTTTTCATTCATTTCCATTTTCATCATTTTTTTTAACATAAGCAAAAGGAAAACCAAAAGAAAGGTTTAGACAACTTACCTGTACGGGGGTCCTCCCCCAAGCTGGACTTTTCACTGCTGGCGGTAACGAGGGTCGTTCGTGTCGAAACCTTGGGACCGAAGGTAAGCAGTTAGGTTCTGGTTGCCCACTTGGATGCTGTTCTGGAGGGTGTTGAAGTTCTGTGCTGACTGGTCCCACCAAGCTTGCGACTGCTGCACATGATGGGTTAACGTATCATCAATACGGTGAGTGGTTACCTGAAGGGTTCCCATGCGATTGGATAACCCATCCATGCTGCTGCGCAAGTCTCTTGCCGAAAATGATCGTCGGGCGTCGAACGGAGGAGGGCCGCCACTTGAGCTGGACGACTGATAATAGCGTGGGTCTTGGGGGTTCCATTGTGCGTGCGGCGCTTCTTGCCATCCCAAACCTCCTGCCATGTATGGTGGAGGCGGCTGCGGCTGCTCCCAGTTCGATCCTTCAGGTTTGTACGGCGGAGTTGGAGGCTCCCATGTTGATTGTGCCTGCGGCACTCCGGCTTCTCCCCGTCGGGACATGCTTCTTGTCACCCTCCCTGTCACGCTTTGCCTGCCTTCCTGTTGCAACTCCAACAACAATGTTTTGCATCTGTACAACCAGTATTCCGGTGCTGGCAACGGAATTCTAGTTGTGCTATTATTATAGGCCATAATGAGCTTTTGGTCTATGGCATGTGTAACAAGATGACTCTGGATAAAATGGGCCTCATCCAGAGTTGGGCGAGGCTGCGGAAGGAACTCGACTCGGTAACTATACAACAGGCCCATTGACTCGAAAATTCGGGTAACCAAAGATGTATATTCAATGGGACCTTGCCTCTTAAAAACACCCATCCATTGATCAGTCATGAAAACCACAGGTGAAACTTTTATCTTTTTAACCATTGCATATAATAACTTCCATTCATCAACGCGAACAATTCGTAGATCATTCTGAGGAAACAAAGTCATAGCAATCCAACGGTGCATGAAATGGAGAGTGGGATTATGGATGTGGCTTGTTCTAGGGGGAGTGCCATCTGTGATACCCGAGATATCCCGCCAAAAGGATTCTCTAACAAAAAGCCTCAACACTTTATCAACTTCCAAACTACAACGCTTGCTAAAACCCAAATGGATACTAAGCTGTTTCCAAGAAAGGAAATACTCTTCTCTTAAAAAGCGAAAAGTAATCCCTTCCTCAGATTTTCTCAAAGTGGTAAGGAATTGGATTGTTAACAAATGACAACCATCCTCATTAATGCGCGCAAAATCTGACCAACCTACCGCATTCCAAACGGTTTCAAAGTCAGTGACCATACCTAATTTCTCCATGAGTTCACTTGTGAACACACGTGTGTGATCAAAAGTGCGACCCAGAAGAATGTGATATGCCTCCAGTTCGAGACCCCCTTCGATGTCGAGTTGATCGTCGGAGATGAACGCCGGGCGAGGATCGTCTTCGTTGTGGTTGCTGCTGGAGCTGTCCCCGTTCCCATCTCCATTGCCACCGCCGCCTGCAGATGTGGCGCCAGCACCAGTGTAGTAGTACTGATCTTCGGAAATCTCCATGGAGTGCTGGCTGCTTCTCCTTTCCTCGGAACCACCGGCTGATTCCATAATCTCCGTACTGGAGGAAATCAGCTCAGTGCTTCCGGAATGGCGGCTCCGCCTTGAGCTTGATCCCTTGATCTTCTTTGCTTTCTTCACCACTCCTCGGACGAAGTTCATGATTCCTGCACAGAGAACAACAAGCAACAAAAATGACACTTGGAAGACAAAAGGATTAGCGTCAGCAAGTTAGCCGTCCAAGAATTAGCCGTTCTTGCGGGGCGTGGTTGCGTCCACAAAAGTCGTTCTTGTGGGTTTTGACACACGACAAACAAGCGTTCTTGTGGGATTTTGGTTACCTCCACAACACGTTCAAGAATTTCAGCATGAAAATAACAACATCGTTATGCAGGAATGAAGTCCATTTTTAATTGGGTTTTCAAATTTTTATTGATTTCTCAAACTTAGGAGCTAAACACTTAAGAATCTAACAGAGGGAGAGGAGAAACTCCGAGGGCAAAACGCAGCTCGGGTTGGGGCCAAGTGAGCAAGCTGCTGGCCAAGGCTTTTATAGCCGGAACTCACCCCTGATCGGCCGACCAGGTGGGGTCGGCCGACCCTCCCGCAGAGGCAATTCGGCCAAGCACTTGATCACGATTGCGTTGAATACCTGGCGTCTGCAGTGACAGTTGAAAACTTTGCAAAAGATGATGGAGTGAGTCGGGCGACGTGAGCTGGTCGGCCGACCGGATTTGGGAACCACTGGATGCTACCCTTGGAATTTATGATCTATGCCTATGGTAGTGTATTATGGGGATTGAGTGCTCTGCAAAGGCCAAAGGTAGGAGTCGGCCGACGTGCCCTGGTCGGCCGATCAGTACTCAACTTGGTTCAGGCCTAGCCTTTGTAGAGTGGCACATGGTTCAATGGTGTGATGATTTCTGGGTGTATGGGTAGTAGTGGCCAGGTATCCGAGGAGAATTTAAGTGAATGGCTCCAAAGTTTTAAGTTTTACATGCATAATTTTGTGGAAAAAATAAACATGCTTTGGGAAATCAAAATGCATTATGAAATAAACATGGGGTACATACCGATGTTCCTACCGGCGAGGACTCGTTGTTTTTCGTCCGTCGAGGGCAGACGTCTCCAAGAAATGATTTAACCTGATGATCTGGCCTCCGCATTTGAAGATGATGCGAAAGCTTTGCAACGCCAATCCTGTTCTGTTTTCTTCACACAAGATGTTGATGATGTTATTGTCTTCAGAGCCTTAACACTTTGTGTGAATTCCTTGGGCAGGGGCAGGAGTGGCTCGCTGTTGGTGACTGGTGGTTTTTGTGGCTTCCATCCATAAATCACCTTGATTTCGAGTCCGTCATACTTTTTGTTTAGTTCTTTCTTGTTTCCTGCATGGTTAGCCAAAATCTCCCGACTGGTCTCTTGTACCACAGCAGCTAACTCGGCTGACTGGGTTTCTAGAATTTTGCTTAAGCGCAGTTGGTTTTTCACAGCTACTGACAAGGCATGAAATCTAGATCTTAGATCATTCACCTTTCTCTTAGCAGGTATAGTGTATACGCTTCCTCCTTGCTAGGATGGGCCCTAGTTATGTGCTAGGAATAAATTCCTGCACTGTTGCCAAGATTCCATCTTTGCCTGGTGGTTGTAGTACCACTGCAATGCTCTACCTGTTAAAGAGAATGGAAATAACCATTGCTTTGCCCTTCCTGCTAGTTGACTGCAAATTGCTGAGAAATGTCGGAGATGTTCTGCTGCATCTGTTATGGCCTTTCCGTTGAATGGCTTGGCTTGCACCATGGTGAAGTACGTTGAGTCGATCATGAGAGTTTCAGTTGCCATCTTGGTGCAAAAGTACTTCGAATTCAACCGACAGAATTTGAGGGATCAATTGGGTGCTCTCTTCTAGGTGGAAGAGTTCTTTGGTGAATCGATGATATACCTTCTGTTTCACACAAAGAGAAACAGAACAAGGGTAAACCTGTCTAGAGATGGTAATTAATTGTGACATAGGTTAATACAGAGGTTAACATATTCTTTGTCCAAAGCTTTCCCCGGCAACGGCGCCAGAAATGCTTGTTGGCATTTCTTAGCATCACCACTACTGGAGTGATGGCACTAGAGATGCCTTAATATAAATCTTAGCGTTACACAAGTTCTGCAAGCGCACAGAAGTACATTGTAGCATTTCACCCGGGAGTATTCCAGAGTATCGTATTTATTTCCTCAGGGAAAGCGTTTGGCAAAGTAATATATTATCCAATGTATCAACTATATCATAATCAATATACCAGAACTAGGACAGGGGATAGAATGATATGAAAGATTGGGTAGGTTGACACACAGAAGGTTTCACTGCTCAGAATGTAAGTCTAGTTAATATGAAGGTCCTAAGAGAGAACTAGGGATTCTATGTACTTCTTACAAACGGGTTACATTCCTACAAGTATATACTGTACAAGCTTAATACGGGATACATGATAGAGGACAAATCGAGGAGTCGTGGGATCCCCTCATCCAAGGGTACTGTCACGATGTTTATCACTACGGCGTGCAAACGCCCAAACCCGAACGGCGAGGATTACAAGGGACGGACAGGGCTGTCACCACCTGCCGCCTACCTCTGAATACGTGGAGTAGGGTATCCCCAACGGTATTCCATAACCCAAACACCACGTTTGTAATATGAAATACATCTTTACCAATTGTACGGAAAGGTAAAGAACAATCATAGAGATTCATTGGGCCATTGCCATAACATGCATCCGCTATACTAAGGTGTAAGACATACAACTCATATGATGAACACACAAGACTAGAAGTCAAGTAACATAAGCAAGATGATATTTCCATTGAGGCTCAAAGTCTTACAAATAAGCAAAGGATATAAGATAACTGAGCTCTAGGCTTACCAAGACTCCTTCGGAAACCCGTAGAAGCTCAACTCCTAGAACTACTTCTCTACTAACTAAGACTATAACTTGTAGCAATTGGAGCTCTTCCTTCTGATGTGTGTTGTACAGGAGGCGTTGGCACCTATTTATAGCACTTGGAGGCGGTTTAGGGTCGGTACAAGGCGGTTGGGGGCAAGTGGGCCCACCCTCGGATCAGCTGATCCCTTGACGTCGCCCGACCATCAGATGCACCGACGGTACTCATCCACGGTGTAGATTTGGTCTTGAAGTCGGTGTGGATGCGCACGAGAAGGGAGGATAGCAACGGCCACAGGACGGAGTCGGCCGACCTGGCCAGGTCGGCCGACCTGGTCCAGGCGCGGTTTGCCACGTTCTTCTTCTGGGTCGCTGGAATGTGGGCCCTTGTACTCGTGGAAGATGGGTATGGATCCTCGGAGTAACTGTTGGTTCTCATGTGGGCCCATCAATCCATGTGCACCTCCTTATCCTTCGTCATCCCTTGGATGTAACCGTCATTGATTCAACGTTCTAGATGACAGGAACTTGTGCTTCTCCTGCATGGCCAAAGTTGGGCTTGGATGGTCATTAGGCCAGGTCGGCCGACCTGGTGGGGTCGGGCGACCTGGTCCTGGCTCTGTTTTGCTTCATATTTTGGCCCATATCTCCTGCAATCAAATAAACTCCATGTACAAGTGGAACTACATTATTTGAAATCAAATCCTACTGATTATTGCTAGTTTATTTCATTTTATCATGTTGGCGTTACGAGATATTCATGACTTAACAAGCACCAACAGCAGGACAGCATAAATGGGCATAGCTGAACACCAAAATCACCGGACAACTTTGGAGGTGGCACAGGTCCGACTGGTGATGCCACGCAACGCAGCAAGATGTCTCATCCTGAAATATGGACCGGTAATATAGAACGGGATCACCGGTCCAAATGGTGAGAGGAAACCATCAGGAAATCTGCCGAGTACATGAAAACATGTCCGGTGATAGCAATGGTCTGACCGTCTGACTGTGAGTGAAACAAAGAGGAACACCTGAAGCAACGGAAGCAGGCCGCGAGGCAGATGGGCCGGATGGGGGCGGGCGCCGAGCCCAGCCCACAAAGAGTTGGAGTGGCAATTTTGAAACGGTAGGCTCCTAGATTCCTGAAATTTGAACCGGTGATGAAGAACGATGAACACCGGTCAAAATGGTGTAGAAAAAAACTGTTCCATCAGGATTATCTGCCGAGTTCTTTAGTAAATGTCCCGTGACTCCCAGGTTCCGGCCGATGAGTGCAGTAAAATAGGCTTTAGCTCAAGAAATTCATCCGGTGATGATGCTGTACTGTGTAACGATACGTGGAAACAAAGGACTTTAGCTCAAGAAATTCGTCCGATGATGATGCTGTACTGTGTAGCCAACGGTTATGTGTCGAGAGAAAAACGTCCGGTGTATGCACCGGTCTGAACCGTGACGGAAGTGAAAGAGGGACTCGTCAAATTCAAGTTCTTTGAGTTTGTACTCTGATTCTTTCACAAACTTGCGCCACACTAAACCTCTAGGCTAACTCTATGTCTTGGGGATATTAATTTTGTTTGCGAGTCACACTGATAGGTCGCTCGAGGATCTCGGAAAAGCGATACTGCACCTGCCTCATCTTCACAAGCCGGCGGGCACCGACCACAATAACTGGCGCACACAAACTAATAAATATATACTCTTGTTGACAAAACATTAGTATTTACATCTGATAAAGTTCATTACAAAGGTTTTTCTTACATAAACGAGAAAGCCTAGAACTTAAGATGGGAAACTATCTTCTCTATCATCTCCTTCTCCTCTTCCATGTAGGTATCATACATGCTCCGGGTACATGCCGGGTTGATTCGACCTTCCGTAATGCTCAGGGGCTGCGTTGGGAACCAGGAACGGACAAGACCGAGTACTTGCCTAGTACACGAACGGGCGATCCACTGGCAATATGACCGCACTTGCCCAGGAGTTGCTCGGAGTCGATCAAGAAGAGGAGGAGCAGCACTGCCTGCGGGTACTTTGGCATAAACATCGACCAGTGGAAGGGCAGCCTCTTTCCAGGATTCAATTTCTGCACCGCGACGATTGATCTCTACGCGAAGCGCTTGGATTTCCTCCTCCTGGTTGCGGATCTTGGTCATATCCTGGATAAGCTGTACATCGGCGTGCTGGCGCATTTTCTGCTCTTCAGCAAGTTCCGCCATGCATTCCTTCTCCCGCTGCTCAGCCTGGTTCGCGCGCTCTTGTTGCCGGTAAAAGCAGTTCTTCATGTCGATTACGTCGGCCTTTAGAGCTTCAATGCGCTTCTCGCTCTCTGCAACCAAACAGATCATATTTATCATATGCTCTATGCTAACAATAGGGAGAAGTACTCCGCAAACATACCAGAGAGTTTTTGTCTAAGAGACTTGTTTCTCTCGAATACATCCTCTCGCTGGTCTTGATACAGGTTGATCTTCTTGTATGCTTCATCCAGCTGGAGGCGAAGCGAGGCACGCTCCTGTTCCCATGACTTTTGCCCTTTGGCTAAGTCATCTGCAGCTTTCTCAGCTTGGGCAATGGACGTGCTAGCCCTGCAGAGCATCTCAGATTTCTGATGTGACCGCACAAGTATGCTCTGCTCCACAAAACAAGGTGGCAGAGTTGATCAGCGAAAAAACCAGAGGAGATAAGTATCTTACAGTATTCATTTACTATATACAAACCTCTGTGAGCTTGGAGAATTGCTTTTGCAGCTCCACAGCCTTCTCCAGATCTTCTTGATCAACTTGCAAGTTGAACAGGAAGGCATTGTCATCTTCATTTGGATTTACACCCGGGGTTCCGGTGTACATCTGAAACGGCTCTGGCGTCGGCTCTCGGGGTTTCTTCTTCCCCCGGATAATTTCTTCGATAGTTCCCACTTTTTCCAGTCCAGCGGCTGCATCAAGCTCCTCAGTACGGAGTTTTGCCATCCGAGTACTTTCTGCTGCCTTGGGCCACACCTTGGGAGCAGAAGTACCCGGAGCGGCTTGCTCCGGTACTTTGGAGGACGATGATCCGGCAGCGCTTGATTCTTGTGGGCGGGGTTGCGGAGATGCCCGGGGACTCGGCGCATGTTCTACTTCTGCCTCCCTGTCGAGGATTTCCATGGATGGGTTTCCCTCCGGGACCTTCGGCGAGTGCGTGGAGGGAGGAGTAGGCGGCCGGCTGAACCAAATAAGAAGATTGCAAGAATTCAATTTGTTGAAAGCAGTACGAAAACAAATGATGCTGTTCAACATAACAAATCGCTTACCTGGTGAAATTCATGTCAAATTCTGGCTCGTTCAGGTCAAAGTCAAAACTCCCAGATGGGATATCTTGGGGTTCATGCGCTTCTTCTTGCCGAGCGGGTTCTTTTTCTTGCGTTTGCTGCATACAAGAGTTCAGATCAGGAAAAAGGAACCCAGCACAAGTCAAGATGAAGATTTCAAAGCATAAATTACACATACCTTGGGGGGAGACGACTGTAGTGGAATTCCCACAGGAATCTCCACATTTGTCTCTGCTTCAAGAATCTCCGCTTCAGCAAGAACGGCATCAGCAGGTTTCTTCAGCGAAGGAAACACCTTTTTCCACAAAGCTCGTTTCTTCTTGGGGACCTGCGGATTCTGCGCATCTTCGGAGCTGGGCCTTTTCAGACCTGATCCTCCTTGCCCAAGTATCTTGCCGGGAGGTTGTCGGGGCGCATCATCATCTGAGGATGATTCTTCCTCCAGAATCACTTGGTCGATTTCCGGTGATGCCTTTTTCTTTCCTTTCCCCGAGCATTCAGCAGTTTGCGGGGGTGCGGGCGTCTCAGGTAACCCGGACAGGTTCTCTGCAACTTCAGGAGGTGTGGAAGCAAGTATGGTCCGCAATTCCTGAAATTGGGTGCCAAGGAAATTAATTAGTTTTCAAGAAGCAAGAAGGTGAACATCAAAAAATGGTATTCGAGGTGTTTTCAAGCTTACCACTGGTGGTGGACGACTTGCCGAGTACTCGACTACTCGGCGTGGGAGCTCTTGTGCGTCCATAAACAATGCTTGGACGCGAACGGCAATTTCATCCGATGACAGATCGTTGGGGGAGATCCTGGTTGGGTCCTTGGGGCCGGTGAATTCATAGCCAGCGTGCACCCGCATTTGGCAGGGTTGTACGCGCCGGCGCAGGAATGAGCTGGCAATACCAATGGCAGTCAGACCCTTCTCCATTAGGTCAGCAATCATATTCAACAGGCTGGAGATCCCTTCAACCTTATCCCTGTCAAGGGCTTCATTCCAAGAATCCTGCTGACGAGGCAGGTGTCCAGAATGCTTGGAGAGCTTTGGGGGTTGGTTCTCCACATAGAACCATTTATCCATCCAATCCTTGATGGAGTCATTCATCTTGAAAACAAAATAAATAGTCTTCATCCCTTGACGAAGCTGGATCCCGGCTCCGCCGACTACTTTGTCAGGAGTGGACTTGACGCGGAAGAGAAGGCGGAACAGATTGAAATGGGGATCTATTCCAAGGAAGGCTTCGCAGAGGTGGATGAAGAGAGAAATTTGAAAAATGGAGTTAGGGTTGAGGCGAACCAACTCTAACTTATAGAAAGAAAGGAGGCCACGGAGGAAATCATGAGCAGGCAAGGTGAATCCACGCTCATAAAAGGCAACAAAAACCACGATCTCCTGGATCTCTTCAAACGGCCAATGCTTTCCAACATCGATGCGCCAGCAGGAGACCGGCTTCTCCAGCAGGTAGCCTTGATCAACGAGACCCTGCACCATTTCATCTGACGCCTTGGATGGCTTCCAGACGAGAGCGGGTGCAGGGGCATTCTTGAACACCGGCATATCTGTGATTGAGACCTTTGATTTTTTCTTGCTTGCCGCAGACTTGCTTTCTGAAGGTTTGTTGGATGCTAGTTTCTGTCCCATTTTGCCAGACGAGATCTTGGGAATGATACTCGGTCGCGGCAGGAGTGGATTGGGGGCTTGCGCGGGCGCGGAAGAATTTGAGGATTTCAGTTGTGATAGCGACAGCGGCGGGGCGGGGAAGACGAACGGTTCAGGGCCTTTGTCTTGTAAGATTGAAGTGGTAACCCTAAACGTATTTCCTAAAACCCGTTTTCACTAAAAGCGCCAACACTTGTGTATTTGCAGTTTATTACCAGATGCGCATTTGTGCGGCAATTTCCTAACAAGCTAAAGTATTTCCCGAAGTATTTTCATATTCGGGGGCTGATGCTTAATGGGAGTGATTTTTCCACATCAAAGAATATACTTATTTCTTCAAAAGTCTTCAAGCTTATTGTTATCTGCTTTAAGCCTGGGGGCTGGAAGGGAAATTGTATATTTCTTTTGGAAAGTTTTTTCATTAAAGACCCTGGAATTGTTTTTAATCCTTGAAAACATTTCTAGGCTCGGGGGCTAGACCTATAATGGGTCCATCTTTTTTCAAAAGCTGGACACCATTATAGTAAATGGGGAAGTTTTTGCATCATCTTTGGTTTAGAAACCAAAGCCCGGGGGCTGGCTGCAAAAGAAGTCGGCAAAGGAGCACATCATGTTCACTTCTGAAGGGTTTTCAACAAACAGGATGACGAGGAAACAACTCGGCTGATGTTCAAACTGTTGAGAAACAACTCGGCAGGCGTGAAGACATGAAGACGCTCGGGGGCTTGACTGTCCAAGATACATGGGAGTCCTCATGGGCTGTGGGCCTGCTAGGAAATTGGGCCGGCAACTCTGACAAGATACAAGGAAGAGGCGTACAGCTTAAGGAAACTAGTCGGCTACAGGGAAACAACCCGGCCTACTCATATTAGGACTCTGTGTATTGTATCCGACTAGGCGCTTTGACTCCGGTCAACGGGTCTCCGCGACTCGGCCGGCCCCGATATGCTCGGGGACTCGGCGTTTCAACTTGGCCAGCCCCGACGCGCTCGGGGACTCAGCGCTTCGACTACGGTCATCAGGTCTTCACGACTCGGCTAACCTTGACGTCAGGTAACTTCGGCGCCAGAAAATAATCCGCGAACCTACGCTGCCAAGTTGGTCCTTGGGCCAAGGATAACAGAACATACATTTGCAGCCAAGATATGAAGAAAGATTCACCAGGAAACTATACTATTGCAAGAAGAGCCGGTCAAAAGCCGGTTACAAGGGCAAAAAGCATTATCCGTCAAGATGACGGCTTAGGGCACTCGTCGTGGCGTGGATTGGCGCATACACAGCAAGCTTGGTTCACATGAGCTCATCGCAAGCCCTCTTGTAGCACCATGACGACCGACGGCGGGTCACCCCACTTGAGGGCAAGGAGCGAATGCCTCCGGGCATCCCTTGGCTCTACAAAGCATTTCACCCTATGAGGCCCTTGGCCCGGGGCTATGCTGGGAGTCAACGGGGCAGCACGCAGATGCTCACTAACACCTCAAGATCTTCACAAGCACTCTCCTAGCACCAAGCACTCAAGACCTCATGATTCCTCCCCGGAGGATGAACCCAACAACAAGTCCCCACCATATTCGACATTGTGGTAGATACGCTCCTCTTTTGCTGAGCGCAAGGCTCCGTGCCTTGGCGTGTATTTATAGCTCCGAGCTGGATGTTCACATGTGACTCCGGCTGCACTGTCTGACGCGTGAGCTCTGCGCCGTGAAGCAGCTCCTTCTTTCGAGGCGCTCAGTCCGCCCTTATCGTCTTCGGCATCACTTGACCACGGGAATGCTCTGTGCGTTCATGTGGGAACTGTTCTTGTCACGGTGTGTCCAGACACTCGTGGCAGTATTATCGTTTGGGCGGCCTGTCTGCCCCGAAGCTTGGAGATTCTTTTCTTTTGACCATTAGCCCGATTATTCTAATCGGCCCAATGCTCGTGGACTACTCCATATGGAGGGCTCCTTGCGTCGCCCTCCTTATGCCCCATCAGGATGTGTCACTACAAATCAACCATCTGGGTACCCCCAAGTGGGCTGCCGGTCAATAAATCCAACGGTATCCGAATTCCAAGCTTGATGACAATGGAATATAGACACTTTATTATCGTTTTGGCTGAAAAGCCGACATCACTACATTGAAAGGACTGACATTTATTGACTCTTAACAAATCCTAAAAAACTTAAGGGTAAAAACGCCAACGGTCCAAACGGTGCCAATGGTCTCACCGGTACGTGGAAACAAACCTTTAGCTCAAGAAATTCGTCCGGTGATGATGCTGTACTGTGAAACGATACGTGGAAACAAAGGACTTTAGCTCAAGAAATTCGTCCGGTGATGATGCTGTACTGTGTAGCCAAGGGTTATGTGTCGAAAAAAACGTCCGGTGTATGCACCGGTCTGAACCGTGACTGCAGTGAAAGAGAGACTCATCAAATTCAAGTTCTTTGAGTTCGTATTCTGATTCTTTCACAAACTTGCACCACACTAAACCTCTAGGCCAACTCTAGTCTTGGGATATTAATTTTTTTTTGCGAGTCACACGGTACAACACAGACAGTCACAGCACACGCACACTCACCCCTATGAAGGCACGCACGCAAACCCTACCCCTATGAACATCTCCGAAGGGGAAGTCTTGGGGATATTAAAGCTTGCAGCAGGATTGAATTGAGATAAGCAAACACAAATGACATGTGCAATAGATCGATCGCATCACATTGCCAGATGGATCACCAAACATCACAAGTTATTGAGACCTTTACAACATGATGGTCCACGGTGCCAACGGTACAAACGGTACGTGGAAACAAAGGGCTTTAGCTCAAGAAATTTCATCCGGTGATGTTGCAATTTGTAGCCAACGGTTATATTGGTGAGTGTAGTAAACTTGAAAAGCGTCGGTTGGGATTAAGGCCCAGGGCCGGGGGTGGCCGCATTGACGGTATGTTTCCTGCAGCGTCGGTTGGGATCCCCATGAACGGAGAGGGTGTGGGAACGTGCGCGGTGCCGGTTCAGTTCCCGACGCGTCCTTTGGGACTCCCGAAGGCCGTTTCCCGCGTCGCCCGCCATTTATAGGGCTCCACTCCGCCGATCGAATACAACTCCGCCAGCCCTCACACACGAAAGCCTCTCTCGCAGGCAAAGCCGTAGTGCGACCCGATGGCTGGCCCGCGCTCTCGCTCCCGCTCCCGCAACCGCAATCGCCTGTACCGGGCTCGGCGATCGCCGTCTCCTCCGGCGTCCTTCCACGAGCGCTTCTATCCGCCGTCTCCTCCGGCGTCCTTCCACGAGCGCTTCTATCCGCCGTCTCCTCCGGCGTCCTCTCCGGCTACGGCTGCTGCTCTGGATCCGGCAGCGCCTCCGTCAACCTCCATGGCTGAACGGTCGCCGACGCCTCCGCCGCCATCCTTCCACGCGGTCTTCTATCCGCAGTCCTTCCACGCGCAGTTCTATTCCCCGCCCCCTGCTTTGGCTGCGGCACCGGGTCCGTATGAGGTGCATCCACCTCCAGCGCCACCGTGTCTGGCCGCGCCTGCGCGGTCCCCCTCGCCGCCGTACTCGCAGACGTCGGGCTCCGTCTCCACCGACGAGGAAGACGAGACCGACGAGGAAGGCGCCCTCACCCATTCGCGCGTCATCAAGCGGAGTGGTTTTTACGGCTGCCCCGTCTGTCCCAATCGTGCGTGGAGGAAGTGGACAATGGAGGACGTGAAGAACCACATCATGGCCATCGCCACGGGTAGCGGCCAGGAGGCCAGGAGGCGGCGGCGCCACTGTGATGTGGCCAGGGCAATGCGCTGGATGTGAAGCAGGTGCGCGGCGAAAGCCGCTCGTACTGATCCGCCACACGTGGTGAGCGATTGTGTTTGTTATATGCTTTCTGTTATTTATGTGCTTTGTGTACATACAACAAAATCAGAGGGTGTGAAGGTGGGAAAAGATGTGCTCTTCACATAGTAGAATGTAATGTGCCAGACTCTTAGTTACAAACTAAAAGCATCACTTCACTATCAATGTATGAAACTGCTAAAACTTGTGAACAATATATACTCCACAAACTTAACCAGACTTTAATATAGCACACGCAGAGTGAAACTTGCAACGTAAATAGAAAGGTAGAACCGACAAGGTTTAACGAAACACAGTATAGCCTGCATCAGGCCGCAACGCAAGCAGTGACCAACTAACCAGTTCACACAATCTGGGACACCTGGATAAACAAAACGTCGCTAACAAAGATAAACTAAAAACCAAAAACTCCCGCGCGCCAGGGTAGATAGAAGACTACGATAGTTCATCAAGCGTCCTCATCCATATATGGAGTAAGTGGATCAGGATCCCTTCCACCGTGCGAACCGTTGACTAAGTACAGATGACAAATCTTAGTCATCTGCTCAGCATGCGCACTCACCATTTGCATCACGTCTTTTGGTCCATCAATCCTAACTAACCCAGTTGACAGCTCATGCCCAGGAACAGGACTGGGGTAGTACAACCGTGCGTCTTGTGTGTATCCATGATTGTTCAAAGCCCACACCAATTCGGCGTACTCAATACTAGTTGCTGGCGCGCCAATTGTAAACTGACTGAGTTCATCTCGACTGTCGCCGTACATCTGTAGATCAGAATAGAGTTCCTTCACCTTGTGAACCTTAAATCTCATGACCACATCCTGGATGTATTATGGATTAGACAAAATAGGATCATTTGAGCACAATACGATCTTTCATATAAAAAACAAAAATATTTCATTTACCGGGGCACACTCGGTGTCAATTAATACGTAGAAGTTGGCCCGTGACATACAGATCTCTTGTACCTGAAATTGCAAACATTCGATGCGTTCACATGGTTGTCTTTAATCTTGCAAACGATGCGTTCACATGGTTGTCTTTAATCTTGCAAAATAAAACGAGCGCAATTTAATAGAGTACAGTAGTTACCTCTAATATCTTCTTGTGCTTGCTGAAAAGCTCCTCTTGTTTGATCCAGGGCTCCATCAGGGACTTCAGCTTTGAGTGCTCATACATCCACTTTTCGAACTGTGCGTCAAGCTGCTCAAGAATGGAGCCCATTGTTTCTTGGCCGTACGTTATGTGCGCATCATTTTTTTCAGTGATATCTGAATGGGCGCAACTAGAGATAGAGCGTTCCATCGCTATCTTGTCCATGATATGGGAACGCACACTGCTTAATTCTTTGGTCACAGTGGCTGCGAGAGTTTGCTGCAACCTTGCTCAAGGCAACAAACACCTTGTCGGTCTCTTTGTCCAACCGCTCACGCTCATGCATAATGTACCGGTCAATGTTCTGGCGATCTTGAATCCTACTAATTCCGGTTTTCCCACGTGCAAGCTTTATGTCTATAGATAAGTCCTCCCGCTTCTGCTTGAAAGTGCTCATCATCTCCTCGACCTCATTCAGGGACTTCCGAACTTGATCCATGATAACTAGTGACACATGCAATAGGGATATACTACCATAAGTGCACCAAACATTAGCAAAACACAGTACCGCAGGCTTTGCCAGACAATTTGCTTGCATTTTAAATACTAGTAAATGCTTGTTCGAATATGAACCGCACGCGCGCGGCTCTAGGGCGAGGTAGCGCGAAACGACGAACAGCACGGAGCGGCGATGGTGTGGCGAGGACGGACAGCGACGCGGCTGGGCGAACAGCAAAGATGGGAACGATGGGGCTCACCACGGGCTTCGGCGAAGAACCACGAGCGGGGGAGCGATGTCGGGCGAGCGGACGGCGATCGGCGGCGCGAGGTGACGGTGAATGCAGCACGACGACGGGCCAGAGGCGAACGCGGTGAGCGAAGTGCTCCTGCATACCAAGGCGATTAGGTCCCGAGGATCGGTGACGGCGGCCAAAATAGAGAGAGAGATGTCTGCGATGGCTTACCAAGGCAAGGCGAAAGCGTCAGGAAGGAAGGAATGGCGGCGGGGGCGGGGGGGGGAGAGATGTGGTGGTGGAGGATTTAATAGGCGCAGTGTATCGACCTTGGGCGACCTAATGCTACCAACGACTCTGCGGCGGCGCAGGCTGGGATTTCGCCCATAATCCGGGCGCGATTGGCGGCTTACGGCGATGGAGGGTGTTGCGGGGATGCGGGAACGCTGCGCGGCGGGGTGTGGCGCTGCATGTGGGGCCGGGGTACCCGAACGAGCGACCTGGCACGGGGTCGAGCGACAGGGCTAAGGGCGGATCTGCCCTCTCGATTTTGTTGGGGGTAAGAAGATGGCGGTGGGGCCCGCTGGAATGTGGTGAGAGGAGCAGCCATATCGCTCCTGAGTCCATAGTAATTTAACCGGTGTGCAAGAAACGTGTTCAGCGGTCGGACGGGTGAATTGGAATGTTGATGCCCGGTGATGTCATGGGCCTATCCGGTGGGTGCTACTAATATGGAATTTTGAACTCCATTGAGTTCTGTCATAAAAAAACTACTTCGAGTTCCAACTCAAATTCTTTCAACTGCTTTGATCTCTATGAGACACCTAGTGCTAGAATACGCGTGTGTGTACCACACTAGCCTCTAGGATCAGGTCATGTTACTGATCGTGTCCCATCTAAGCCTATTCCCCACCCAAGACACTATCATGTCACATTGACATTACTATAGAAAGAACTAACCCAATGCATATACTTTTTCCAAGATAAATCATCATCCTTCCTATCTCCCCTCTTCTCCCTCCTATCTTGGTTGTTGTGTAGACCATTTCCTTTTCCTCTTGCATGAGAAACCATTTCCTTCTCCTCTTGCCACTTCAATAAAATGTGTACATGTCATCCTTATTAATTCTTTCTATAGTCGTGTTTCGTACGTAGATGGTTCATGGAAAGTCGGCGATGAAGCGCGTTGCGCGTATGCAGGGACGCCGCGCGGTGTGGCACTGCGCGTGGGCGGATATGCTGGCAGTGGGCCCCGTTGGAAGGTGGTGAGAGGAGTTAAACAGATCGCTCCCTGAGTCCATAATATTATTCCGGTGCACAAGAACCGTGTTCAGTGGTGCCTCCGGTGGGTTGGAACGTTGATGCCTAGCATATCGAGGTTATCGTCCATAATATCAGTGGCGGTTCTCTCCTCGAAAAATGCAACCGCCTAGATAAACACGTGGCCACCCGGGCTCTCCCAACTGCGACGCGGCGACGCCCCCTCTTCATCCACAATCAATTTGCAGCACTCGACAAACCGGCGCTCTCTCAGATCGGCAATGGCGGGTAGCAAGAGGGCGAGGGAGGCAAGCACCGGACCGGAGTCGCCCGCACCGCCACCGCCGCGTCTCCGCGCCGCACTCATCCGCCAAGGGTATCACCCCAGCCACCTGAAGCCATTGCGGCCGCCTCGATTCGCCACTGACTTTCCGTTGTTTCCGCAGGGCAATATCTATGGCCGGGCCGCCTGTGCGCGGCCACGCTGATGTCGTCGAGCACTCCGCGGCCGCCACCGCAAAAGGCCAGGCGAGGGAGGCAACACCGGAGCCGCCCGCACCGTCACCGCCGCGTCTCTGCGCCGCACTCATCCGCCAAGGGTATCACCCTAACCACCTGACGCCATTGCGCAATATCTATGGCAGGGCCGCCTGTGCGCGGCCCCGCTGATGTCGCCGAGCACTCCGCCGTCGCACGAGGCCAAGAGTCCAGTTCGTGTGAGGTTGGGCGTCTACAAAACTGCCTAGAAGCACTCCAGGCAGCTCTTGCGGCGTCCAAGACGGAAACCGCCGCCGCCCGTCGCTACGCCGACGAATCCCTTGGTAGGCTGACAGGTACTTCTACAGCTCTACTTGATCCTTTACACCATCCAGGTTCGCTGCGTTTTAATCAATTTTCCGTGTTTTGTTTCCCCGTTGTAGACATTGAGCAGCGCCTCGAGGCAGCCAACATCCTGGCGACAGAGCTCCGACGCCAAAACGCCGAACTGCAGAGCCGCCATGACGCGCTGACCATATCTGCGGTCGCCGCGGTCCAGGCTGTCAACCCCATGGGCATCCTCCTTGAAGAACGCCTCAACGCCCTCCCGGCGCGTGTACACAGACAGGTCCGTTATGGTGTTACCCAGGGCGCTGGCGTGGCGCTGGCGGCGGCGCAGCTATGCGGCCGTGATCTGCGCGGCCTGGAGCCAGGCTTCCCCGAAGGCTTCGATCACTTGGAAGTGGAGCGCCTTGTCACCGAGGAGTTCGCCGCCGCCGCTACGGCTGTCACCGATGCCATCGACATCACAGGGGTGGAGTACAACGCCCCGTAATTTCTGTAGCAGCGCTCCGTGACTACCGGCAAACATTATGCCCTGTAAAAACATTATGCTGTTTGTCTTGATGTTTAGGGAAGTTGGCTGAACGTTTTAGGAGATTGGTTGGTCCCTGACCGGCGTCTGGTCTGGGAGCTTTTGTTTCTTCATTTAGTGGTTTTCAGTACTTTTTCAATAGTTTTCTCGTTCTCAGTCTGACGATCTGTTGTATCAAACTGCATATGTCCGTTGCGTGGTAATGGAAATGGGGTTTCCCCGGTTCAAAAAAAAACATTATGCCCTATATAATACTCTACATGAAAACCTCAGATTGGTAACAGGGCACATCGGCTCTAGCTGCCGTCGGCGGGGCTTCCCAAACGCCCGCGTGTCAGTGTCCATTACCGTTACAGAACTAAACAAGAGCAGCAGAATTAAACAATAACACAAGTGCCAGATAACAGATGAGCCAGATTGTAAGCAGCAGATAAGCTGACAGAATTAAATCTTCAGCAGCAGAATTACACAAGAACACATAACACTAACATATTCAGATGCTGGTTCATGACAGCAAAAGCAGGAGCTAGGTTCATGACTACATTGCATCACAGATTATATATATATTTGCAATCTTCCATCCTAGTCAAAAGTAGCAAAAGACCACACATGCTTCTTGTCTGTCAGCCTTGCTTCTTCAGTGCCTCTTCGAGAGCACTTATCCTCTCCTTCGCTTCTTCCAGTTCATTCTCCAGGAGCTTGAATTTCTTGGCCATCTTGGCATCTTCAATGGCCTTCTCCTTCTTCTCCTTGTTAGCCCTTCGCTAAAGATCAAACACATTTCCAAAGAGGGCTACATAACTTTCATGCAGCTCCCCCCATGCTTCTTCAAACTCCTCTCGTGGCACATACTCATTCTAAAACAGGAAACATCCAATAAGATAGATTAAGCACTACAAGAAATTAACGACAAAGGAAAAGGTTGCAAGCAGTCATGGAAACATAGGAGTAGCATGTACAAAGCATTTCTTAATCTACACCAGATTATGGAAAAAAAATAAATACACTACCACTAGTCTAGCCACTGGACAGGGAAATAATATAGAATAGCATATCTATATTATAGCAATTCTGACAATACCTGCATGCTAGTCTAGCCACTCATAATACAAGATCAAGAACACCAATACACCACCACTAGTAATTCCAAATAACCTATCCTCCACAGAAACCGGCTTGCACAGCGGCGGAACCAGAAAATATTTTTAAGGGGGGCCGGACCGCTAAAGTTGGCACTATATACGATATGAAAGAATATTTGTCCAGTGTATTTATTAACTATTATTACTTCTTCATATTTGTCCATACATTAAACAAGCATAGCTTAAAAAATAACATTTGCACAATACACAAAAGAAAACAGTTTACACAAAAGTTAACCAACTAAACGGAGGAATATAACATACCGATCAATTAAATAGTAATCAAGTGACTTTAAGGAAATGTAAGTCGAAGGGAAGGAGATAAGTAGCACTCATCAAGTTGTGAAGTTTTGGGTTCGTTGGTTCCACTAATTAAGGAATTAGAATGTGGAAAAAAAATTCAACAATTATTCAAGGCAACATATCAGGTGCAAACTAACCTATTCGTGCAAACTGCGCAAACTCTAATTTGGGCTACATGATGTTGATCCAAGGGACGCAAAGGAGAGGTGGGAGGGGTGATTTGCACACACTTTTGCAAATCACCCCTCCCACCTCCTCTGCGTCCCCACTTGGATCAACATCGTGTGGCCCAGATTAGAAGTTTGCACGGTTTGCACGAAGAGGTTGGTTTGCACCTGATACGTTGCCATTCAATCAAAATTGGCACATCTGATGAATTTGAATACCAAGGTTCCAATCCGCGTCAAAGTGGGTGTGCTCCTTTTTTTTGAAAAGGCAGAAAATATTGTTCATTATTTAAACATTTATAAACATGTACAACGACAATGCATGGAGCCTCCAGTATCCAAAAATAACACCTTGAACTCAAAGAATAAACTAGCTCAGCTATATTATGAGCAACAGGTCACCAGTGTTCTGCTGCCTTCGCGACAAACCAACCAAATGGACGTAGTCACGTAGCTTTGCTTTGTAGTTATCTAGATGCCTCCTAATATTTAGACAACTTTGCAGATTTGTGCAAAAAAAATAGACTACTAACCTAATTAAAGAGGGGATCCTGAGAAATTGAACTGGCGTTAGGGGGGCCCTGGCCCCTGCCATCCCTCCTTGGTTCCGCCACGGGGCTTGCATGCTCTATCTAGGTAGATCCAGGGGAAGAGAACTTGCCTCATCGTCGTGGAGTGACACCACTGACACATCGTCGTCCTCCTCGCGCTTTGATGGAGGGCGACGGCGATGGTGACGGAGGCGCGGCGGGGAGGCGGCGCAGACGTGGCCCGCCTTGGGCAGGCCGCACCGGCCACGCGCCATGGGGGAGGCCACACGGACGGAGGCATCGCGCGAGGTGAAGGGCGACGGCGATGGGGACGGGGACGGAAGCTCGGCGGGGGAGGCGGCGCAGACGTGGCCAGCCTTGGGCTGGCCGCACCGGCTGCACTTGTACCTGACACGCGCCATGGCGGAGGCCACACGGACTGCGGCGGCGACGGATCAGGCGATGCGGCGGCGACGGAGGAGGCGGATTAGGGATTTCGGAGGCGGCGATGCTGAGAGAGGCGGATTAGGTATTTGGCAGCGAGGTGGAGGCGTATTTGAGGGGTCGCACGGCGTGTGGGCTCCAGCTCCACATGTCAGTGTTACATGCTCTAGTAACGGGCGTTACAAAGCCCGTTACGAATACTACTTTTTATCTTTGTTTTTTTTAAACTCCATTTTGCAAGTCCAAGCGTGTTCTGACCCTAACACCTGCGTCACCCGCTAGCCACATCCGATGGCTCCCTTGTTGCGACGCTGTGGACTCACCTCCACGTACGGCTGCACCCTAAGGAGGCACAAATCCTTTGCGCACAATACGCGCTCTTCTCGCCAACAGGCAGAACAGTCTCACAGACTACTCTCAAGCAATCGCGCTCTCTTTTGTTGCAATGCCGACAATTTTTTGTCTATCTCTTAAGGTTACCTGGGTAGCACACGCCTTAATCCGTGAAACCTCGGCTCTTTCTGTCACGCCTAACGTCTCTACATGCGTAAACGAGTCCGTCTCATACACACTACGAGCAACGGCTAATGCAGGGACCAGGTGCTTAAACGTAATAGGCTAACTACTCGGGAGAACAACCGAAACAAGAGCATGACACAGCTTTTACGCTTATATTCATTATCCAATGAATTTTAGTACTTTCATTGTACTCTACAAAAATGCTACATAAATGTACGCATCTTTTCTTTCAAGTCAAGTTTTGGCGACGACTCTCCAAGACGCTTGGCAGCTCTGCTAGCTTACCTGGCGCATAAGTTTGGGGGCTGATTACAAAAGTAGTCGGCAAAGAGCACATCATGTTCACTACTGAAGGTTTTCCAACAAAGGCGCAATAGGGTGAGGAAACAACTCGGCTGATACTAAATTTGTTGGCAAACAACTCGTCGAATTTGAAGACATGAAGACGTCGGGGGCTGGACGCCGTAAAAACAACTCGGATAAAGCTTCAAGAACTCTGATGAGGCTTGAAAGAACTCGGATTAGAAGACTATTTCCTAAAGCAGAAGGTCGTAGGTTCAAAGAAGACAAAGACCCTTGGATTGATTATTCAATCATTCCTAGGCTCGGGGGCTGATAAGCTACACCCATCAGTTGCTTTTAAAACAGATAAGATAGAATGAAAGCTAAAACCTACAAGGTTTGACGGAACACAATACAGCCTGCATCAGGCTGCACCACACCGCTAGTGAACAACATTAGTAACAAATTCACACCAACAGGGACAGCTGGATAACATAGCAACCTTTTTTCAAAAAGGGAAAAGAATTTTGGCTTGACCTTCTTTACAGAAGGATCAGACCCATTATTACAAGATTATCAAGACCTTCACATAGAGTAGTTCTTTAACTTAACCGAAAATGTGCTTAAACTAAAAGACCATCCATGCGTTGTGAAGAAGTGTAAAGCAGCCATCTCCAATGTAGGGCATATAGAGACTCCCAGGCTATACAGAATCATCCTCATCCAAAAATGGATCCTCATCCAAATATGGATCCACATCCAAATTTGGATCCTCATCCGTGTTTGGATCAACATATGAATTTGGATCAGGACCGTCCGAACCGTTGACTAAGTAGAGATGACAAACCTTTGTCCCCAGCTCAGCATGCGCACTCAGCATTTGCATCACGTCTCCTGCTTCATCAATGATATGTAATCCAGTTGATAGCTCACTCCCAGGAACAGGACTGAGGTAGTACAACTGTTCATCTTCTGTGTATCCAAACTCGAACAATGCTTCCAACAAATCGGCGTACTCAAATGGCCTTACAAAATTAAGCTGACCAATTGAATCTCGATTGTCGCCGTACTTCCGTAGATCAGAATAAAGTTCCTCGACCATGTGAACCTTAAATCTCATGACCACATCCTGGATGTATTATGGATTAGACAAATAAGGATCATTTGAGCACGATACGTTTATTCATTAAAAAAAGAAAAGAAAAGAAAAATTACCGGGGCACACTCGTTGTCCCGTAGTATGAAGAATTCGGTCCATGACATACGGATCACAGCCTGAAAGTGCAAAATTCGAGGCGTTCACATGGTTGTCTATAATCTTGCAAAATATAACAGAGTCCATTTAATAGAGTACCGTAGTTACCTCCTCTTGTTTGATCCACGACTCCATCGCAGACTTCAGCTTTGATTGCTCATTTAACAACCAATCGAACTGTTCCTTAAACTGCCCAAGAACAGCGTCCATTTTTTCTTTGTTGACCGCTATGTAGGCATCAGATTGTTCAACGACCTATCTCGTTCCTGCCGCATCTTCTCCCGAAAAATGCCACCCACTTCATCTAACGCGGAGTGCACCACGCTTGCCAGTGTACCACCAAACAACTTGCAGAAGGTTTCAATCTCCTCGTAGTTCGTTGTGTCAAGCTTCTCATGCTCAGCTATAGTGTACCGGTTAGCGGTCTGTTGCCCTTGTTTCCGGCTAATGTCAGTTCTGGTATGTGTAAGATCTCTCTCTATAGCAATGTCCACAAACTGCTGCTTGAAAGTGCTGATTATCTCCTCGACCTCGTTCAGAGACTTCCGAACTTGATCCATGATAACTAGTGACACATGCAATAATAGGGATATACTACCATAAGTGCACCAAACAATAGCAAAACACAGTACCGCAGCATTGCCAGACAATTTGCTTGCATTGTTTAAATACTAGTAAATGCTTGTTCGAATATGAACGGCACGCGCGTGGCTCTAGGGCGAGGTAGCGCAAAATGACGAACAGCACGGAGCGGTGATGGCGTGGCGAAGACGGACTGCGACGCGGCTGGGCGAATAGCAAAGATGGGAACGACGGGGCTCACCACGGGCTTCGGCGAAGAAACACGAGCGGGGGAGCGACGTCGGGCGAACGGACAGCGATCGGCGGCGCGAGGTGACGGTGAATGGGCGATTAGGTCCCGAGGATCGGCGGCGGCAGCCAAAGAGAGAGAGAGAGAGATGTCTGCGGTGGCTTACCGAGGCAAGGCGAAGGCGTTAGGAAGGAAGGAATGGGGCAGGGGGCGGGGGGTGGGGTGTGTGAATTTAATAGGCGCAGTGTATCGACCTAGGGCTACCTAATGCTACCAACGACTTTGCGGCGGCGCAGGCTGGGATTTCGCCTATAATCCGGGTGCGATTGGTGGCTTACGGCATGGAGGGCATTGCGGGGATGCGGGAACGCTGCGCGGCGGGGCGTGGCGTTACGCGTGGGGCCAGGGTACCCGAACGAGCGGTCGAGCGACAGGGCTAAGGGCGGATCTGCCCTCTCGATTTTGTCGGGAGTAAGAAGATGGAGGTGGGGCCCGCTGGAAGGTGGTGAGAGGAGCAGCCAGATCACTCCCGAGTCCATAGTAATTTAACCGGTGTGCAAGAAACGTGTTCAGCGATCAGACGGCGAATCGGAATGTTGATGCCGGTGATGTCACTAGCCTATCCGATGAGTGCTACTAGTATGGAATTTTGAACTCCATTGAGTTCAGTCATAAAAAAAACCGCTTCGAGTTCCAACTCAAATTCTTTCAACTGCTTTGATCTCTATGAGACACCTAGTGCTAGAATACGCGTGTGTGTACCACACTAGCCTCTAGGATCAGGTCATGTTACTGATCGTGTCCCATCTAAGGCTATTCCCCACCCAAGACACTACCATGTCACATTAACACTACTATAGAAAGAACTCACCCAATGCATATACTATAAATCATCATCCTATCTCCTCTCTTCTCCCTCCTATCTTGGTTGTTGTGTAGACCATTTCCTTCTCCTCTTGCATGAGAAACCATTTCCTTCTCCTCTTTGCCAATTCAATAAAATGCCTACATGGCATCCTTGTTATTTCTTTCTATAGTCGTGTTTCGTACGTAGATGGTTCATGGAAAGTCGGCGACCATAGATGGGCATGGTTCAACCACGGAGCGAACCGTTACCGATCCATCAATCCTCTTGATCAATTAGCTCATCTATGTTGTCATCAATAGCCTTCATGCTGAATTGAGAACCAGAATATTATTCCGGTGCACAAGAACCATGTTCAGCGGTGCCTCCGATGGATTGGAATTTTGATGCATAGCATATCGAGGTTATCGTCCGGTGATAATATATGCGTGCGTGTTTAGCGGCGGCGGCGGCGGCGCGAGGAATGAATCTGCTTGCATTGCCTTGCCTAACGTGCACCGAATGCGGCGGTGTCCAAGGCGCGCTGTTTCTTCACAAAAAAAAATGAGTCTCTCACACTTGCCGGTGGTCCTGGCCCACAAGGATGATCTTTCCATCTAAATTTCCTTTGGAAATTTCCGTATCCATTATGGAGATCGTGGTAACCCGAAGATTACTCTTCCATTTTTTCAGTTTCCATGAACCATCTACGTACGACGATGACGCAGCCCCTCTTCCGCCACAGACGCAGCGCGCCCTTCCTCCGCAGCAGCCGCCCATCGAGTGCAAAACCCCCGCCCACCTGCCAAATTTCTCCCCGACCTCACACCATCCTTCGATTCCCTCGGGGCTCGCCGAACTCCACACAACCATCCCATCCATCGCCTCGAGCCGCCACCCACCGGAGCAGGTCCTCCACGGCAAGTTGGCGCTGCCCAAAAAACAGTCGAAGATCTTCCTCGCTTTCCGGCCAGACATCGACCCCACCCACTGCGACACCCGCGGCACCGAGACCTCCTTTGCAATTTGTAACCGTAGGTACGCTCCTTTGCCGCCGGCGACCACACTAGGTTGTTGCTGCATGTTCCACCATGGCCACCACTGGGGCGCACTAACCAGTAACCAGTGGCCTACTAGCTTTTGGTTAGGTTGTATTTTGGGTGTCAAAAGTATCGTCGATGAACTACATTCTTGGTTTTAACATGATCTACATTCTTGATAGTCGCTATTTATTTGATTTTTGTAATAGTTGATAGTGGCTTGGTTTCATCTTCGTAGAATTCACACACTCATGGAAACGGAAGGACAAAGAGTTGGTCCTGTTAATTCTTTGACCCCAACGGATACAACAAAAGTTGGAGACCAGTCTATGAATTCTTTTCCAGGAATCGGCAAGGAGGATCAGGAAGAGCCGAAGGATATAGGTCAGTGAGTTCAAACAATTTAATTGCGCACGATTAGATGTTTGTATTGTGCTAGTTCAGTCATGGACACACAGCAGTGGCTCAAGTATATATCCGTGCCCACTTCTAAGTATGCATTATGGTACATAAAACATCATTTTGAACACTGTTAACCGCCGGGTTCCTTCAATCCGAATCCTGCTGTGCTCTTATTCACACAATTCGATGCAGAGAACAACACCATGTGTCGGGGTTCTCTACCGCCGGCAAGTAAATTTCTACGATCGCGTGTCAGGGTCCGGATGGTGACTCAAGAGACAGGGGGTTTAGACTGGTTCGGGCCTCCGGAGAGTAACACCCTACGTCCAGTGAGTGCCGATGTTCTCAAGTCCAAGTCTGTAGTAGGGGGTACAAACTAGTCGGGAGAGGGAGAGGGTCCCAAGTCCCGGTGCTGTGTGAGTGAGTGTACTGTTTGTCCTATGTTCGAATGTTCGTCCGGTGTGTCCGTCCCCCCCGGTGTCCCTTCGGCCCCTTTTATAGTCTCAAGGGGGAGAAGGAAGCGGGGAGGTAAAAAAGAGAAAATTACAATGGGGGTTTTGGCGCCGAGGCCTTTAACTTGCACCGCATGCCGAGCCGTACAGGGAGCAGGTGTTGATGTAGTGGGCGCCCCGCCTGACCCGGGATCGTACATCCCGGGTGGTTGATGTAGATGACTTCTCGGGTAAGTCTCCGGGTAGTTTCTGGGTCGTGGTTGACTTGTTCTGGGCCTTCGGGAATTCCAGGTGTCCTCCTCGGGCTCCAGGTGTCGTCCTTGGGCGCCCGAGGTCGTCCTTGGGCGTCCGGTGTTGCGCATGCGTTCCTCCCTGGACTGTAGCGTTCCTGTTCGGATGAGACGGGTGCCACTGTGGCTGCCGTGGCAAAGGACGGACGCCCATCATGCTCTGGCATGGCGGGTACCAAGTTGGTACGGCACCGGATGGGCCAAAGCGGGACGGAGCCGAGTAGTCTAGTCGAGCGAGGCAGAGACCGCTTGGAAGCGGTGACTCCCCGGGCGAACCGGAGAACCACTCGGAGGCGGAGAACTCCTCGGGCGAATCGGAGAACCACTCAGAGGCGGAGAACTCCTCGAGCGAAGCGGAGAACCACTCGGAGGTGGAGAACTCCTCGGGCGAATCGGAGACTCGTCGGGCGACCTCCGAGCTGTCCGGACATGGAGGATCCGCTTGATCTGGGTCTTCGGCTTTTGTTTTTGTAGGGTGGATTATCGTCATGACGAGGATTAAGGGCTTGATCGGGTACCCCTAATCTAGACCCTCGTCAGTAGCCCCCGAGCCTGGGGGGGAGTTGGGAACTCGCGCCCAGGTTCAGCCGTGGCGAAGGAGTGATGAGTTGTGATTCTTCCGGTGGGGGCGCGCCAGCGCACCCGCCGGGTGTAGCTCCCGAGCCTTGAGAAGAGCTGGAGCTCTTGTTAAGGTTTTGAGCCCGGGTAGTTTGCCTTGGAGGTTGTCGGGGTTGGGAAGCTTGTCGGGGACGCTTCGTTGGTGGGCCGGGCCGCTGCCCAACCGTTGATGGGTCGAGCACGGGAGCGCCGGCCTGGTTTTTCGCCACGTGGAGGGAGGGCGCGCCTTTTGAGGGATTCAGGTGAGGCGACGTGCGCACGTCGTGAGGCGCCGAAGGTGGGCCCGCGCATTTAACGCCGCGGTCGCTCCGTCGCGCCGCCTCCCCTTTTATAGCCCTGAGCCGCGGCCGCCTAGGGTTTAATCTACTCCAATCTTTTCGCCTTCTGCCGCGCGCTTCGTCTTCCTCGCCGCTGCGCTTGCTCTCTCGCGTCTTCCGCCGCCGTCGCGCTTGCGCTCTTCCGAGGGAGGAGAGACCACATCCCCACTCAACCCACGTCACCTTCGTCCGGCGACCTCGCGATGTCGGTCTGGGAGCGCTCCAGGGTGACGCAGAGGCAGCTAGAGGGGCTCGTGAGGGACAGCTCGCTGCCGCCGCTGACGGAGGCCGAAGAGTGGAAGAGGCCCGGCGTAGAGGACTCTCCCCGGCCGCCGGCCGGGTACGTCGTCTCGTTCGTCGCCTTCCACGAGCGCGGGTTCTCCGTCCCCGCTGGGAGGTTCATCCACGCCGTGCTCAACGAGTACGGGCTGGAGCTCCAGCACATCAACCCCAATGGGGTGCAGCAGATGGCGGTATTCGTGGCGCTCTACGAAGGGTACCTGGGGATGGAGGCCCACTGGGACCTCTTCCGGTACTTCTTCAAATTTGCGTTGCATCCCTGTGAAGGCGGCACCCCTGCGACAATCGGGTGTGCCGTGTTGAAGTTGAAGCAGGGGCGGTCGAAGGACTACATCACAGGGACCCTGATTAGCTCGAACAAGGGTTGGCACCCCGGGTGGTTCTACCTCAAGAACGACCCCAAGAATTCCCTCCCGGCGTATACCGGGAGGTCGTTCGAGAAGGCTCCCGACAACTGGGGGTATGGGCCCGAGAAGAAGCTGCAGGAGAAACTCCTCGGGAATATCTGGAAGGCCCTCGCTCGACTCCGGGACGCGAACGTGTCCGCGGCGGAGGTCATCGGCGGGTACCTCTCGAGAGGTATCGTACCGCTGAGGCGGCGCACCCTCCAGATCTGGCAGATGATTCCGGCGAAGGCCCCCTACGTGGGGACCATGACGATGGACCCCCTGCCCTCGAAGGCCGAGGTGGAGCGCCGGGTGACGGCAGCGATGGGGAGGGCTCATGACGCATATCCACCGCCGGACCTTCTCCCCATGCTCCCGAACGCCCACACCAAAGCTCTGGTAAGGATTCCTTCCTCCGCCTTGAACTCAATCCCGAGTGCTCTTCGGTTTCCTGATCCCGAGTTCTTTAGGTGAAGAGCCATGACTGCTCCTACTCCCTGCCGCCGCTTCCCGAGGACAGGGCGAAGAATCGGGCCGAGGCCGAGTGGGCCAAGGCGAAGAAGGACCGCCGGGAGAAGTGGAGGATGCGTGAGGTGGCCAAGCGGGAGAGGAACGCCGAGCGGGCCAGGAGGAGGGGGAGGGGAGAGCGAGTCTCCGAGGATGAGGACCCCGAGTCGGAGCCCGAGGAGCGGGACTCAAGGAGCGAGTACGACGAGGTGGACGAGGACGAGGACGCGCCTCCCGCGAAGCTCAGGGCCGTTGCTGCGGCGACTGCTTTGTCCTCGGCACAGAAGCCGAGGTCTAGCGGGAGAGGGAGATCGCCCCCGCCGAATGCGGGGAGGAGTGGAAGCTCTCGGTTGGATCCGCCTCATCGGTCCTCCAGGGGCAGCCAGCACGGGCGGCGCGACCGCACGCCTCCGTCCACCCATCGTGCGCCCGAGGAGCGGACGAGCTCCCGACAGGATACGGCTTCCCCTCGTCGGGAGAGGAGCCGGAGCCGGGACCTGTCGGAGCGTGCCCACAGGGGTGGCCCGTCGTCGGGGGCGTCGCGTTCTCCCCAGAGGTCCGCGTCGCGAGATGACAGGCGGCCTCCGCCAGCCCCTCAGACAACACGGGCGCGGAGCGGAGGGCGGGACGCACCCCGGACGCCCGCACCTGCCGCAGGGGCAAGTCCTGTCGGGGGCAGCGCCTTGCTTGCGTTGCCCACGGTGGAGGCGCGGGTCCCTTCCGCCCTGGGGAGGGCCGCGACGGGGCGGCCGGATTCGTCCCCGGTCGAAGGAGGAGGCCCGACTGGCCAGGCGGCGCCCCACTCGGGCAGGGGCGCCGAAACCGCGCAGGTGGCCCCCGCCCCAACGGCGCTTGCGGGGTCCAAGAGGCCCTCGTCCCCGGGGGGCCCGGCGCCGACGAGTTCCAAGCGGACCCGGACCATCTCGTCGAGGTGAGTAATGCTCTGTCCTTCTCGAGTGGTTTCCGTCTTCATAGTCGCCATTTTTCTTAGCCGAGATCCTTGACCTGTGCCGCACCAGCCGGGCCGACACTCCGCTCGTGGTGGCGCCGAAGAAGATGCTGCGCTCGGCAGCGCAGACGCCGAGGCCCGCGGCGGAGCAGGCCGAGGAGGCGACATCGGGGCCCGTGGTGGAGCAGACAGAGAAGGCGACGCCGAAGCCCGCGGCGGAGCAGGCCGGGAGGGCGACGCCGGTGCCGCGGCGGAGCAGGCCGAGGAGGCGACACCGGTGCCCGCTGCGGAGTAGGCCGAGGAGGCGACACCGGTGCCCTCGGTGGAGCCGGCCGAGGAGGCGACACGGAGGGTGACGCCCTCCGTGGAGGAGAAGGTGGTGGAGGGAGACAGCGACAGCCTAGGAGGTGATCTCCCGACAGGCCTGGTCGTCACGCAGACCGTCCCCGCGGAGGCGGCCGTTGCGGCGCTCCAAGCCGAACTGGAGCAGCAGCTGATGGGGGCAGCCCTTCCTACCCTCAGGAGGGGGCGAGCCACCCTGGTGCAGGGGAGGTCACCCTGCCTTGTGACGCAGCCCCAACCGGGGCCGAGGAGGTTGCTGCCAGGGGAGACGGCCGCGGGGTTGCCACCCCTCCGAGGACCGCGGCCGACCCCGAGGAAGCGGAGGCGCGGACGACCGGCGCCCTTGAAGACGTTGCCACCCCAGCGGCGGCAGCTGCTGTAGCCCCTGAGCCCTCCTCCGGGGTGGTTCCCTCAGAGGTCGTCATGCTCGAGGACTCACCGGAGGATGGCTCGCGGAGGATCCACGACGAGCCCAGCGGGGGGCCGATTGTGGAGTCCCCGAGGCCTTCGAGCCCCTCATGTGAGGTCCTGGACTCTCTCAGGGAAACTCCAGGGATGATGACGATGGATCATCGTTTCCAGACCATCGTACCTATCGAGGACAACCCGAACCTGCCGTGTGAGGGTCGGCTGTTGTGGTACGATCGTCAGAACCTGGAGAGTCCTGTCTTCGAGCTTGACGACAGGTCGGAGAGGGAGCAGTGCCATCTTCTCGCGGAGGGCCTCAACAACATGAAGGAGACCTTCAACGAGATGATCATCAAGCCCTCTCGGGTAAGTTCTCGGGTTTCCTTCTTGGCGCTTTCTGTTTTCATTTAGAAAATCATGTCTTATCGCTCCCCTTTCTGTTTTCATTCAGAAAATCATTGAGCGGAGCTCCGAGAAGTCCCTGTTCCTCCGCCGCGAGGCCGGGCTGTGGCACGCCGTTCAGGAATTGAAGGAGGAGAAGGAGCAGCTCGAGGCCCAGCTGACCGAGGCCTGGGAGGCCAGGGACGAAGTGATTGCCGAGGCCGAGGAGGAGAAAGCCGCCCTCGAGGCGAAGGTGGAGGAGGCCGAGAAGACAGTGATGGAGGCGCTGACGGCTGCCGACGCCTCTAATCGGGAAAAGGCTGCCGCCATGCAGGAGGCCGAGGGGCTGAAGGAAAAGGTGGCGGACCTTCAGAAAGACCTTCAGCACCGCGACCTCGACCTCAAGACGGCCAACAACCAAGTGGTCGGGCTGGCCGAGAAGTTGAAGGCCACAGAGGTCGAGGGGGCCTGTCTCGAAGAAGTCGCCTAGAAGCGGGAGGAGGAGATCCTCGGTAAGTTATCCTTCCTCGTTTCTTGTCGGGCGGCTGCTTTCCGTTCTTCTCGAATGGCCGCGAGTTTGCTTAAGCCTGTTCGCCAATGTAGCCCTGCGGAAGGAGAAGGCCGACCTGGAGGCCAAGCTCGAGTCGGGGAAGCGCGAGGTGGCCAAGGCCTTTGCCGCCAATCAAGAGCTGGTGCAGCTTGGTCACAACCTGAAGGCGGAGTTGGCCAGTAAGTATCGTGTTTCTGTTCGTCCTTCCTCTTGCTTTCCTTCCTGCGAGATGACTCTGATGAAGAATTGTCTGCAGGAGCTGTCGAGGACCTTCGGAGGTCCAGGGAGGCGGGCGAGCAGAGCCAAAGGGCCCTCGAGAAGAAGTTCGAGGTCCATCAGGCTTTGGTGCAGGCCGTCGAGCACCTGATCGAGGAGCTCAACGTCGGCGGTGGCCCGTCCCTGGTGGATCGCCTTGCCCTTGTTGCAGGCAGGACTCGAGCGCAGGCCTCGGATCTTGCTCGGAGTGTGGCGCGGAAGATCATTGCCATGTTCTTGTCGCACTACCCGACCATGGATCGGAAGTCCCTGCAAGGTGGGTGGGCCCCCGGCTACGAGGAGGATGAATATGATGAGATTGAAGCCGGGTCTTCCTCGTTCGCCGACAAGGTGTTGACCGCCGCCCTGAAGGATCTCGGGCTGGAATAGAAATAGGGGACTTAGTCATTTTTGTAATGTAATGAACTCAATTCCCCTATAAAGGGTAATCGTTGTTGCTAAAAAACTCATGTTTTTATCTGTTGTTTGCCATTTCTGTTTTCTTCCGAAAGCTTGGGGTCATAGGTCGAGATGGGAAGGTGCGGAGGCCTGCCCGTCGGACTCTGTTCCATGGCCGCCGGGGCGTAGGAACTCGAGAGTTTGGGCACTCGGACTGGCAGCCCCCGAGCAGTTTCGGAAGGTTCGAACAATGACAAATAGCAGCCTGTGACGTTGAAAGCAACAACTAATCGAGGTGATTCCTTTATTGCTCTCGGAAAAAAGACGTCAGTCCGAGTGCTTTGGATTTTGCTCGCAAGTCAGCGCCGTAGCCGCAGGGGTGTAAGCACTTGGAACTTGGACAAGCGCGATCACAAAGCCACTCGAGCTGACGTTCCTTTCCCGCAAGCACAAAAGTATACCGCTTGACCGCACGCGGGAGCGATCACTTGTCGAATTTTTGCGAAAAAGGAGGGGCATCGGGCCCCGGGTGGAGCCCCCGAGCGGTGGGCGATCCTGCACAGGGAAGGGGTTGCCCGCTGCTTAGCTTTGGGAACTCGCAGGGTACATTTCGGAAAATGACCATGTGCGAATAAAGTACTCGGAACAGCGTAGCACTTTATTTATTATCGCGATTTGAAAAGTACAGGTATTTTTAAGGGTAAAAGCGACGTAGCTGCTCTATGTTCCAAGTGTTCGTGAGGACTTGGCCGTTGGCGTCCTTGAGCTTGAAAGTCCCCGGGCGGAGGACTTGGTCGATGATGTAGGGGCCTTCCCATGGCGGCGACAGCTTGTGGCGGCCGCGGTTGCTCTGAACTCGTCGGAGGACGAGGTCGCCGACTTGAAAGGCCTGGCTTCGAATGTTGCGGTCGTGGTACCGCCGTAGGGCCTGCTGGTACTTGGCCGAGTGGAGTAGTGCGACGCTGCGTGCTTCATTCAGCTGGTCGATGGCGTCCTCCAGGGAGGCTTGATTCCCTTCGTCGTCATAGGCACGAACTCTTGGGCTGCCGTAGTCGAGATCAGTCGGGAGGACCGCCTCAGATCCGTGCACCATGAAGAAGGGCGTGCAGCCAGTGGCTCGACTTGGAGTAGTTCGCAAGCTCCAGAGGACCGACGGGAGCTCTGCGACCCACCTTGCTCAGAACTTCTCAAGGCGTTTGAAGATTCGCGGCTTCAGTCCTTGCAGGATCATGCCGTTGGCTCTTTCCACCTGTCCGTTGGTTTTGGGGTGGCTGACAGCGGACCAATCCACTCGGACGTTGTTGGCGTCGCAGAAGTTGAGGAACTTTTTGCCCATGAACTGAGTGCCGTTGTCGGTGATGATCACGTTCGGGACCCCAAAGCGGTAGAAGATGTCGGTGAAGAACTGGACAGCTTCTTGTGAGCGAACCCACCTGATGGGCCTTGCTTCGATCCATTTGGAGAACTTGTCGACGGCGACGAGGAGATGCGTGAAGCCCCCGGGTGCTCTCTTCAGTGGCCCGACTAGATCCAAACCCCATACGGCAAAGGGCCAAGTGATGGGGATGGTCTGCAGGGCTTGCGCCGGGAGGTGAGTCTGCCTTGCGTAGAACTGACAGCCTTCGCAGCTGCGCACGATGTCCTTAGCATTGGCAAGCGCGGTTGGCCAGTAGAACCCTTGCCGGAAAGCTTTCCCGACAAGTGTCTTTGGTGCGTCATGGTGCCCACATGCTCCTGCATGGATGTCCCTTAGCAATTCCTTGCCTTGGTCGATCGGGATGCAGCGCATTAGGACGCCAAAGGTGCCTCGCCGGTAAAGCTCTCCCTCGATGAGCGTGAAGGTCTTGGCCCAGCGAGCGATCCGCCGAGCCTCGGTCTTGTCGGGAGGGAGCTTGCCCTGTATGATCCACTCGAGGAGCGAAATCCTCCAGTCGGGATCCTCGAGGTTGGGCTCGTATACTGCGTCGATCTCCATCACCTCCGTTTCCTCCTGCGTTGGAGGTTCGGGTGGCTCGTCGTCTAGTCGGATGGAGGGGCGTGCTGGTCTTTGGAAAACACTCCATGGGGGACAGGCTTCCGGTTGGAGGCCGCCTTGGCAAGGGTGTCGGCCGCCTCGTTGTATCGTCGTTGGACGTGCTTGAGCTCGAGGCCGAGGAACTTGTCTTCCATCTCGCGGACCGCCCGGCAGTAGGCGGCCATCTTGGGGCTGACGCAGCTCAACTCCTTCATCACTTGATCTACGACCAACTCCGAGTCACCTCGGATCTCGAGACGTCGTATGCCAAGCTTGAGGACAATACGGAGTCCGTTGATGAGGGCCTCGTACTCGGCGGCGTTGTTGGAGGCCGGGAAGTGCAATCGAACCATGTACTCCATGCGCACGCCCAGAGGCAAGACAAAGACAAGGCTGACACCGGCTCCCTCCTTCATAAGCGATCCGTCGAAGTACATGACCCACGTTTCGTGCTCGATGGATGTCGGGGGAGTTTGGGCCTCGGTCCACTCGGCGACGAAGTCGACGAGCGCTTGTGACTTGATGGCGTCCCGAGGGGCGTAGGTGACGTTCTTGCCCATCAGCTCGAGCGCCCACTTGGCTATCCTCCCCTCGGCCTCGGGGTTCTGGATCACCTCGCCGAGTGGATACTTTGACACCACCGTGATGGGGTGGGCGTCAAAGTAATGCCGGAGCTTCCGCTTGGTGATGAGGACAGCGTAGACAAGTTTTTGGATCTGGGGGTACCGTACCTTGGTGTCGGACAGGACCTCGCTGATAAAGTAGACGGGGCGTTACACCTTTTGGATCTTCTCGGGCTCGTTGCGCTCGACGACGAGGGCGGTGCTTACCACATGGGTGGTCGCCGCGAGGTAGAGCAACATGGGCTCTCCTTCCGCCGGGGTGGTCAAGATCGGCGGATTTTTGAGCGATGCCTTAAGCGAGTCGAGGGCCTGCTGTGCCTCGGCGTTCCAGACGAAGTGGACCGACTTCTTGAGCAGTCGGTACAAGGGCAGGCTCCGTTCCCCGAGTCAGGCGATGAAACGGCTGAGCGCGGCCAAGCATCCCGTGACGCGTTGGACCCCCTTCATGTTCTGGATTGGCCCCATGTCGGTGATGGCGGTTATCTTCTCGGAATTGGCCTCGATGCCTCGTTCCGATACGATAAAGCCGAGGAGAATGCCTCTCGGGACCCCGAAAACGCATTTCTCGGGGTTGAGCTTTACTTTGTTCAGCCGGAGCTTTTCAAAGACAGCCACGAGGTCGGGGACCAAGTTGCCAGTGCGCTTGGATTTTACTACTATATTGTCAACGTACGCCTCGACCAGTCGGCCGATAAGGTCGCCAAAGACGCGACGCATGCATCTTTGGAACGTGGCGCCCGCGTTTTTCAGCCCGAATGGCATCGACGAATAGCAGAAAGTGCCATAAGGCGTGATGAACGACGTTGCGAGCTGGTCGGCCAGGCTCATTGCGATCTGATGGTACCCGGAGTACGCATCGAGAAAGCAGAGGGTTTCGCACCCAGCGGTGGAGTCGACCACCTGATCTATGCGCGGAAGAGGGAAGGAGTCTTTTGGACATGCCTTGTTAAGGCCAGTGTAGTCAACGCACATCCTCCATTTCCCATTCTCTTTTTTACAAGGACAGGGTCTGCTAACCACTCAGGGTGGTACACTTTCCTAATGAAGCCGGCGCTAAGGAGCTTTTTGAGCTCTTCGCCGATGGCTTTGTACTTGTCCTCGTCGTATCGTCGAAGCCTCTGTTTGACCGGTCGAGCGCCAGGCTTAATATCAAGTTTGTGCTCGGCGACTTCCCTTGGAATCCCCGGCATGTCCGAGGGCTTCCATGCAAACACGTCGAGGTTTGCGCGGAGAAAGTCGATGAGCGCACTTTTCTATTTAGGATCGAGCGCCGTCCCGACACGGAGGGTGCGACCGTCGTTGGCCACGGCAACCTCCTTGACGTCCTTGGCTGGCTCAAAGGAGCACGCAGCACGCTTGGAGGTCTCGGGGATATCCGGGTCCCTGGGCGAAGGCTCAGCGGCGAGCTTCTCGGACTGGACGAGTGCCTCCGCGAATTGGAAGCACTCGATTTCACAGGCGTACGCATGCTCAAACGAAGTCCCCACCATGATGATGCCCTGGGGCCCGGGGATCTTCAGTTTAAGGTACGTATAGTTCGGGACAGCCATGAACTTTGCGTATGCCGGCCTCCCGAGGATGGCATGATACGTCCCAGGGAAACCGACCACTTAGAAAGTGAGGGTCTCCCTGCGAAAGTTCCGTGGAGTCCCGAACGTGACGGGCAGGTCGATCTGCCCGACCGGCATTGCGTCCGCCCCGGGGACAGCCCCGTGGAACGGCGCCACGGATGGCCGAAGCCGGGACCGCGAGATCCTCATCTCATCGAGAGTCTCGGCGTAGAGGATGTTGAGGCCGCTCCCGCCATCCATCAGCACCTTGTGGATACGTTTCGTCCCGAAGAGAGGAGCAACCACGAGTGGGTACCTTCCAGGTTGTGGGACGTGGTCGGGATGATCGGAGCGGTCAAAAGTGACCGGGGCCTCGGACCACTTTAGGTAGGAGGGCACCACGGGCTCCGTGTGACAAACCCCTCGCCGGATCAGCTTCTCGTCGTGCCTCGAGGGGCAGGCCGCCGATCCCCCAACGATCATCCGGACTGCGTTGTCCTCCCTGGGGTAGCCGTCGTCGTCGTTCGGGCCTCCGGCCCCGTCTTTGGTGTTCTCATGGGGTTTCTTCTTCAGGGTACCGGCGAGGAAGCTTTTCATGAGCTTGCAATCCTTCAAGGCGTGCTTGACAGGACCCTCGTGGTTGGTGCACGGAGCCTCGAGGAGCTTCTCGAAGTGGTCCCTTGGCACCGGGTTCCCTTTGGGTTTAGCAGTCTTCCGCTCGGCCGCCGCCACCATACCGCTATCGCGCCTCCGCTTGTCCTTCCTTTTCTTCTTGTCTGGTCGAGCGGAGGCGCCCTCGTCGACCGCCTCCGACTGCTTGCCCTTGCCCTGAGGCCGATCAAGGGTTGCAGCGACGGCGTCTTCCCCATCGGCGTAGTCGGTGGCGATGTCGAGGAGGTCTCGGATGGTTCGTGGCTTCTTGCGCCCTAGCTCGTGAATGAGGGTCGTGCAAGTCGTTCCGAATCGGAATGCCGCGACGACGTCGGTGTCGGCGGTGTTCGGCAGCTCGGTGCACCGCTTGGAGAAGCGCTTGATGTAGTCGCGCAGGGTCTCGTCTTCCCTCTGGAGGCAGTTGCGCAGATCCCACGGGTTCCCGGGGCGTGTGTAGGTGCCCTGGAAGTTGCCGATGAACGCGTCGCGCAGCTGCGCCCAACTGTCGATCTTGCCGTCGGGGAGGTGCTCCAACCACGTTCGCGCCGAGTCAGCGAGGTAGAGGGGGAGGCTCTTGATGATGAAGTAGTCGTCCTGCGTCCCGCCTGCGTGGCATGCTAGCCGATAATCCTCCAGCCACACGCTGGGGTTCGTGTCCCCGTCATACTTGGGAACCGTCGTCGGAGCTCGAAAGCGCGGAGGGACGTGAGCGCCGAGGACATGGGGTCCAAAAGCGCGCGGCCCCCTGGGGTCGGGGGACGCACTCCTGCTCCGGTCCTCGCCACTGTTGTAGCGGCCTCTGCGCCGCCTGTTGTAAGCTCGGTGTGGGCGGTGCTCCCGGTGCTCCCGGTGCTCGTCTCGTCGCCCGACGTCTCTGTTCACCGTGACCTCGTGATGGCGTGCAGGCTGCTCCTGTCCGTGCTCCCTGGGGCCCCGTTGGCGTGACACGGAGCTTTCTGCTTGTTGAACTGCTGTGGTTTCCAGAAGCGCGCGGAGCTGTTGATGGAACCTTCGATCTTCAGGCGCCACTGGTTCAGGGTGTTCACGGAGCAGGACAGCAGCCGCTGTGAGGTTCTGGGACGCTCGGTTGAAGACCGGCGCGTCGTTGGCGTTGTTGTCGATGACAATGTTATGGTGCACCTCCCGTGCGCGCGCGCGGGCGGCCCCTCCCTCCGCGTTCTTGCCAAGCTCACGGTGAAGTCGTCCGCGCTCGTCCTCGAGTTGACGTTGTGCCTCGTCGAGCTCCCGCAGCCGGGTCCGCCGAGCATCGCCGGCGGGGTCGTTCTTGGGTGGCGCCTTGGCGTCCTTGGGTGCCACTTTGTCGCTCGTCGAGCTGCTCGCAGTCTGTATGTCCCCGTCCAGGGTGTGGCACATGAAGCACTCACGGGAAGGGTCGAAGTTTGGCGGAGCCCACCTCAACCGCGGGCACGAGTTCTGCCTGTCCGCCGCGCCCTTGGCGGCAAGAGAGGTGGAGGAGCTGAGTTCCGTCGATGCCGGGGCGACCGCCGGATCGCGTGGCAGACCCAGCTGTCCCCCCGGGTACATGGCGCCGTAGTAGTCCAGGAACTCGTCCCAGAGGAGCTGCTCCTCCCCTCCAACTTGGAGGGCAAGGTTGGTGATCATGTAGGAGAGGTTGCGGAAGTGCTCCTGGGTCGGGCTCCGTCCCAGGGCAGCCGCCATATCCTCACCTAGCAGGTCGAAGACGTAGGCGGTGGCTCCCGTGGTGGCTCGGGAGGGTTCGGGCCCCTTGTCGTGATTCGTCTTGCCGTCGCCGTCGTGGGCAAGCTTGGGGCGCACGAAAATAGCCCCGATGATGGGCTCCACCGACTTGCCGAAGACGAAGTTGAGGGAGCCGAAACGCAGGTGAGCGCCCGGCGCCAGCGAGGCGCCGCCGTGGGCCATCCGGGCCCTGGTGAAATGTCATGACACGCAAAAAGCCCCTACCTGGCGCGCCAACTGTCGGGGTTCTCTACCGCCGGCAAATAAATTTCTACAATCGCGTGTCAGGGTCCGGATGGTGACTCAAGAGACAGGGGGTTTAGACTGGTTCGGGCCTCCGGAGAGTAACACCCTACGTCCAGTGACTGCCGATGTTCTCAAGTCCAAGTCTGTAGTAGGGGGTACAAACTAGTCGGGAGAGGGAGAGGGTCCCAAGTCCCGGTGCTGTGTGAGTGAGTGTACTGTTCATCCTATGTTCGAATGTTTGTCCGGTGTGTCCGTCCCCCCCCTCCCGGTGTCCCTTCGGCCCCTTTTATATTCTCAAGGGGGAGAAGGAAGCGGGGAGGTAAAAAAGAGAAAATTACAATGGGAGTTTCGGCCCCGAGGCCTTTAACTTGCGCCGCATGCCGAGCCGTACAGGGAGCAGGTGTTGACGGAGTGGGCGCCCCGCCTGACCCGGGATCGTACATCCCGGGTGGTTGATGTAGATGACTTCTCGGGTAAGTCTCCGGGTAGTTTCTGGGTCGTGGTTGACTTGTTCTGGGCCTTCGGGAATTCCAGGTGTCCTCCTCGGGCTCCAGGTGTCGTCCTTGGGCGCCCGGTGTTGCGCATGCGTTCCTCCCTGGACTGTAGCGTTCCTGTTCGGATGAGACGAGTGCCACTGTGGCTGCCGTGGCAAAGGACGGACGCCCATCATGCTCTGGCATGGCGGGTACCAAGTTGGTACGGCACTAGATGGGCCAAAGCGGGACGGAGCCGAGTAGTCTAGTCGAGCGAGGCAGAGACCGCTTGGAAGCGGTGACTCCCCGGGCGAACCGGAGAACCACTCGGAGGCGGAGAACTCCTCGGGCGAATCGGAGAACCACTCGGAGGCGGAGAACTCCTCGGGCGAAGCGGAGAACCACTCGGAGGCGGAGAACTCCTCGGGCGAATCGGAGACTCGTCGGGCGACCTCCGAGCTGTCCGGACATGGAGGATCCGCTTGATCTGGGTCTTCGACTTTTGTTTTTGTAGGGTGGATTATCGTCATGATGAGGAATAAGGGCTTGATCGGGTACCCTTGATCTAGACCCTCGTCACCATGGCTTCTACTTCAAAACGGGTACCAAGTACTCCAAATTAGGTAATCTCCATATATAGTGTCAGTTATTTTGTAAGTGGGTTGTACATTTTGGCAGCCTATCATCGTTCAACTGGTTGATGCAGGAATCTAATATGCATTTAACAAACTCAACTATGAAGTTTGCAAACGTTGTACAACTGTTATCGTCCGAAAAAAAGGATGCTGTTACGGCTCTGGGATTTGGGGGGCTGCTCCAAATGCCAGCGACGTGTCTCAGAAGACAAATGATAGTGGAGATTGTAAAAACATTCCAACAGAACAGCCAAAGCTTCTTAATATGTGATGAACATATTCAGATTGACCCACTGGATGTCAAGGAAATAATGGGACTTACAATTGAGGGCTTGAATGTTGTCTCACACAAAGGCACAAAAGTGAACCAAAAAGAGGGCCCCTTTGTGGACCAGCAATTGTTTGTCAGGTATGCTGATGCAAAAGGCAAACTGTCGATAAACACGCTGAGAGACCTTATTGTTCTTCCTTGCCCTCCAGATGATGATTTCATAAGAGCCTTTGTCTTGTTCACAATTGGTGTTATTCTAGCACCAACAACAAAGGGCTATGTTCATTCCAGTTATCTGGCCCTCGTTAGAGAAATATCCGAAATTCTGAAATTCAATTGGGGATAATTCACTCTTGACTATTTAATAACCTCATGTCATAACTATGTAATAGCTAAACATGATCGTCGTGGCTCCTTACAGGGCAATTTGTCTCTGCTACAGGTCAGTTCTATATGCTACAGCCAACACCTATGTACAATGTTTATTTTCCATCTTATGTATTTATTGCATGTTGATCATAGTTTTGGTACTGGGAGCGCGTCATTGCGGCCAGCGCGTTTGGGGTCAATTACAAGGCGCTCCAACCACCACTGATGGCGAGGTGGAATGACGACAATGCTACCCGTCGATGGAAAGCTTTCAATAAAAAAGGTGTACATGGAGGAACTATAAGTCTCCAAAGATTACATCAACATGTGCCTGTTGTTACATGTACAATCTAACTGTCTTATCCATTGTTTGCAGCTTATCAAGCGCACTGTTTTTTTTCAGACCACGCAGCCTAAACATAAAACAACAGAGACTGCAAGCATACCACAACGCAAGCAACGTGATCATGAACCTAAACCTAAGCCAGTACATGAGCATGGTCTACAAGATCATCAAGTAAGTAGGCATCTATTTATGTGCCCAACCTAGTTTGTATGCCTAATTCATTATTTCCTATTTATGTAGAATTATCTCTTTGAAGACTGGGCAAAAGATACCAAAACGGACATTGGACTAGTAATGGAGCGAAGAGTTTTGGACATAGAACAGAAGTTTGATAGGAAAATACTAGCACAAAAGGAGGAGTTAGCTAAACTTAGGAAGGATAGAAGAATGGAGGTCAGGATGAGAAAGATAGAAGATGTTACTACAGAAATGCAAATGGATATCAAGGTAACCAGCGTGAGATCACTGATTGTAGCTACCTGTACATCCTTTAGTCTCTAACAAAATTTGTCCGAAAACAGGAATTGCGACAGGTACAACAGGAAATCCTGCGGATGCTGCAAAGTATGGTTTAGCCATGTACACCTACACCTCCACATGTTCAGCAATCTATGCCTCCACCCTGCACATGTTGGGCAGACATCTATGCCTCCATCTTCACATGGTCAGGTATTGCTCCGGCAGTCAGGATTAGATGGCCCATTACATACTCCTAATAAACAAGAGTTATTCCTAGTGAACCAGTTGATCTCTACAGCACAAGTAATACCAATTGCAGGTACCACCACACATACCGTTCCAGCAGCCAATATCAAAACTCCCATCACTTTTCAATAAGACATTCGAGAGAATTGATGCTGAAGCAACCACTGCAACAAACGGAAAGCGGGAAATGAACTTTCAGAAGCAGAGGGGCCCCTCTATAGATAAGCAGGGCGGCCCCTCTACAGAACAGCTTGGTGACCCCTCTTCACATATACAACCAAGGAAGACTATTATCGACACTGATTACGAATTGAATGACGTTGACTCTGAGGCTGCATTATTCGTAACCTTGAGTTACGAAGACGCTAATGTGGTACGAATAGGTGACCAGCCTGTTCAAGCAAAATGGCTTGTCAATAATGTGATGAACAAATATATTGCCGATGAGGTACTATCATGTCAGATCCATGTCGACAATACAAACATGCAAACACATATGTACTAAATCAACCCTTTGCAGGTCATAAATGCTTATGCTGCCATTTTGGAGAATGATCCAGAATCATTCGTAACAACTTATGAAGCCAATTATCTGGTTCAAGATAAACTGAGTACTGACGCATGCAGGAGAATTAGGACACAAATTGCTGAAAAATGTATCGGAAGGCATATGGTACGTAATACTCATTTTCTTTTGAACTTCAATGTGCAGGAACAGTAACAGTTAGTTTTGATCCTCAGTTTTTGCATGCCGTCATTGACTTAATTCGTTATGCTTGTTCTTAGCATGGTAGTTGTCGGTTTTTTATACTGATTAGCCTACCTTGGGGGGTCCCCAAGGTAGTTGTCGGTTTTATACGTAGGGCATTCCATTCAATACTTTTTCAACCTTTTGTAACAGGTTTTTGTGCCAATGCATTTGAACGGGAACCACTGGGCTCTCCTAGTGCTGAATTTTAAAAGGTCAGAGGTATAAATCCTAAACTCTCTACCCCACACGCGAGATGAAGACGGAGAAAAGAAATTGGTAAGCACAGACCATAGCGTAACACATACCACCTATTCAACTTTCGCTCGATCAAAGTTAACATGTATCTCAACATCCCTAGGTGCAAGGCATACAAACATGTTTTGACTCTATGGAACACCGATTAACTTGCGGACTTGGAAAACAGTTCCCTGCCTTGATATACCGAGACAAATAGACGGGTACTCCTTTTCGGTTCTATATTAACGTTGTACTTCGATTACTTACGTTTATGTTCCATTGCAGATCTTCATGTGGGGCATTCATCTTGAAGTATTTAATGGCATGGGATGGAGAAAAAATGGCCCATGATTTCACAAATGTGAGTCTTAGAATTCTTCCAATTCCAAATTGCTGCAGGCTAAAACAATAATTGCTATATTATGTGCACTACTTTGTCTTGCAGGCACAGGTAAAAATGTTTTGCTGGAAAATATGCACGAGGCTGCTCCATTCTGATCGCAACATCTTACGCTTGGACTCATACAAAGAGCCTATGACGGTCTGTACATTTACTGCATATTAAAAATCTTTAAGTTTGACCAACTTTATTCCAGGCTGTAAAAATAATCGGGGTACATGATGTACCATTTGGATTGATACTTAGGAGGGAGAATACTTTAAGAAGTATCCGAAAGAACGATGCCTGGACAAACATGCTGAAGATGACAATGAGGTACAGATATTGGAGCATGGTACTGGAACACCATCAACGCCTGCAGTGAGCACGAAACAAACTTGTGGAACCACTGTGGCCAGCGCAACAGGAGGAACTGGGAAAAGGCCAAGAGGACAGCCAAGGAAAGAATCTCTTTCAACCACCGAGGCTCCTTCAACCACTGCAGCCATAATGCCAGCACAAACAGGATCTGAGAAAAGGAAACGAGGACGGCCAAAGAAAGTTCCATCTACTCAAAGTACTCCCAAATCAAATGTCGTTGAAGAATTCAGCATTGCATCTATTGCTAAACAACTTAAGGTACCAGCTCGAGACGCAGACAAAAGGGTCAGCTTGCCAGGGCCACACAAGCAAAGCCCTTGGAAGTAATAATTTTAGATGTCTGCTGACGTTTCTTTTTGTTTGACTTTCCAGTAGTGAATGGCGAGTTGATATCTACAGGCTGAATTGACACAGATCTTTTATAATACGTTGATGATTTCTTGCCGGAACTCAAAGCTGTTTAGAATTGCAGCTCAAAAGGAGTTGAATTGGACGTGTTCCAAGTTTACTGCACTCACCGGTTACACCTATGGGGTAACCATGCATCCTCACCGGATGATCTTTCTGGTGTGCAAGGTAACATTCCAAGTTTACTGCACTCACCGGTTACACCTGTAGTGGCCGTACATCCTCACCGGATGATCTTTCTGGTGTGCATGATAAGTTGATAACATTCCAAGTTTACTGCATTCACCGGTTAGACCTGTTGTGACACCGTACACCGTCACCGTATGATCATTCTGGAGTGCAAGGAAACCGCTTCATCAAGTTCTTCCCACAGGCTTCATTGACTTCTTCCCGCAGGATACATATCTTACAATAGATAAACAGCTGTTGACACCAGATTTTCGCACCTGATATGTTGAGTCAGATGGTGACATAGAGAGGCTAATACTGCAAAGTGGACCCGTTGACTGGTCAATGCCAAAGGTGACAGAGAAGGAAGCTGATGCTGAAGAGGAGTTCGATGAAGCAGGAGTCCGATCCAATGATGAGTTCGAAAGGGAAGACACGTCGGCTAAGGAAGAAGCGTATCAGATTCGGGGACTATTTCCTTTTCAGAGGACGTATGAGAGTCCTGTTGTATCTTAAGCTTAGTTTACCTTATTTAGTTAGTCTGGTCCGATCAGGACTCTCCACGACCAGGGTATAAATATGAACCCTCGTCCATTGTAAAGAACAATTCTCACAATTCAATACAACCCGGCTTCACGCCAAAACCCTAGTAGTAGTTACCGACGAAGCTCATTGGTGAACGGGCTGCATCAGTTCTGATCTCCGGCTTACCAGTAAGTTAGTCAATTTATCGAACTAGTATAGGCTTTGAATTGAGGCGCATCGCCCTTTCTCGTTATACTGTTCAACCGATTTATCTCTGGATAATCAAGATTGATATAGATTCCCTACGTCGGAGCTAGATCAATATTGATTATTCAACAGATTATCGTTTATCGGACTATACTTTAAGCCTAGATTCCCTACGTCGGAGCTAGGTATCAAGGTTAGTCTAGATTCCCTACGTCGGAGCTAGAATAATCTTGGTTACTAAAGATAGTCTTTGCGGTTTGTTGGAGTTGCTAGATTGGTTTAGATCTACGCCATGTGAATCAATTCTACTTCTTCAACGGCTTTGAGCATGGGTCTTGGTCCGATTTAAGCAATATTTATCTTACAGCATCGTTCTATGTCCGATCTTGCTTTGTGGTTTAATCTGGTTGTTCTTTGAGTATTGCATTGGTGTAGATTCCCTACGTCGGAGCTGGATCTTTGTAATACGCTTAGATTAATCTTTGACTGTCATGTTTGGTCTAGATTCCCTACGTCGGAGCTAGGTTCATCTTGATTAGTTAAGGGAAGCTTAGATTATGCCTTATTGCTATTTGAATGTTAAGTGTGGTGTAGATTCCCTACGTCGGAGCTGGATCTTGCTTAATTGTTCAGTAGCATATCTTAGAATCAGAACGTATCTGTTAATGTTTTACCTGCTTATTTTGCTTAATCTGATCAACACCTATGCGAGCATCTTGTTTAATTGACAGGTTGATGAGTCGAATCTGATTATCTAGCTATCTGATCTGATCATAGTTGGAGAAATCTAGATTCCCTACGTCGGAGCTAGATTTCTCTGAAAAGGCTATAGTCCGATCGGCTGGTTAGATAGTCCGATAAGATGAGTCAAACTGGCAATTAGACAAGGTGGACAATGTATCGGCTTACACTGTGATTGTTTAATATCTTGTTTCAAGACACAGCTGATCCATTATTTTACATATTGGCCTTGTTTTATACTTTATTTCATTATTCAAAGGCTAGTCTGTTATATCAATCAAGGTCCGATCCTGATTGGTCCGATCCTGAGGTCCGACTTGGTGTCTGATTGAGGTCCGATCACTCGGTCCGATTGACGTCATCATTGAGGTCCGATTCTGAAGTCCGATCGGTATCGGCCGATGCGTGTCTGATTGGGTCTTGGCTAAAATTCGACGTTACTCCATCGTCTGAAATAGAGCCGGCACAATCATAGAGCAATTTAACTGTTTTATCCCCTTGTCAATTTTAGGTCAAATNCCGATCCTGATTGGTCCGATCCTGAGGTCCGACTTGGTGTCTGATTGAGGTCCGATCACTCGGTCCGATTGACGTCATCATTGAGGTCCGATTCTGAGGTCCGATCGGTATCGGCCGATGCGTGTCTGATTGGGTCTTGGCTAAAATTCGACGTTACTCCATCATCTGAAATAGAGCCGGCACAATCATAGAGCAATTTAACTGTTTTATTCCCTTGTCAATTTTAGGTCAAATTGACTGGCACGCCGCGAACCTGAACTGGAGTGTAGACTGGCACTGGAGCGAAGCTGATCTCCCCGGTCATCTTGTGCTGCACGCGGGAGATACATCCGCCGATTTTCCGCGTCAACACATTTTTGGCACGCCCGGTGGGACACGAGAAACAAATCCAAGATGTCGTCGTCTGATGCTGAACAAGAAACCGCAGCAAGACTTGCTGCTGAGAAAGAAGCTGCTGAGAAGGCGAAGAACGACAAGAACAGGGCGCCTGAAGTGACCATGCCCATTACGAAGGCCGATCTATCCAAAGCTCAGTTGGATGCAGTTCAGGCCCAGATAGATGCGTTTGAGAAGCTCTGCCTTGGTCAGTTTGGGCGTAATCGTTCAGGTCCTATACTCAAAGGTCCTCTCCCGGATCCAGAGTTGATCAAGAAGACAACTGAAGCTCGGGAGCACCAGGTTAATATGTCAGAGATGATTCACCAGGCTGTTCATCATGCAATGATCAACCAATCAGGCACCTTGGTGAATTCTTTGGACAACCTCATCAAGAAGGCGGTGGACGATGCTGTTTGCTTGAAGGGTCCAGTATTTATAGCAGATTCTGCAGGAGCATCAGGATCAGGAAGAGGAAAAGAGACTGCAGATAATACAATGACCGTTGCTCCACAGATGCCAATTGCTCCACCACCTCCTGTTGAACTGGCCAACGGTTTCCTGTTGATGGCCGATGGAACTATTGTCGGCCCACATGGTGAAAAGTATGCCAGGACTCTGAGCGAACAAGAGAAACAGCCTACTGCTGCAAGGCTACGTACAGAGGTTCCTTCACATCAGCGTATGGTCGGAGATTACAATAACTATGTAATGGACATAGCTGATGGAATGCCACGTGGAAATCAACAGTCCGATTGGTCACAAAAGATAGCCGAGGTGATCCAGAATCAATTCGGCTTGAAACCTAAAGATGAAGCGAGGTTGTATCGGCACCCGTACCCATCTTACTTTGATGCAGTGCCACTTCCTCCACGTTACAGAGTGCCGGATTTTTCCAAATTCTCCGGGCAAGATGATATGACCACCATCGAGCATGTGAGCCGATTCTTGGCTCAGTGTGGTGAGGCTGCTTCTGAGGAGGGACTCAGGCTCAGATTTTTCCCTCTGTCACTATCAGGGCCGGCGTTTACTTGGTTTACGTCGTTGCCAGCAGGATCGGTCACAGGGTGGTCCGACATGGAGAAGCAGTTCCATAAATACTTCTTTTCTGGTCTCAATGAAATGAAGATCTCCGATTTGATTGCCATCAAGCAAAGGAATGATGAGACCGTCAAGGAGTACATCCAACGATTCCGTGACACTAGGAATTGGTGTTACAGTCTGAAGCTATCTGACATGCAGTTGGCCGAGCTTGCATTCCAAGGTTTGCTCGCGCCGATTAAAGAGAAGTTTTCTGCCCAGGAGTTTGAGACATTGGGGCAATTGGTTCAGAAAGTGTCAGCTCATGAGGTCCGATATCAGGAGATGAAGCGTATGAAGTTTTCTAAACAAGTGTCTTATCTCTCTGATACTGAAGAGGAGGCTGATGTCAATATAGCTGAATGGACTAAATCCAAGAAGCCAGTGTCGCTCCCGTGGATCAAACAGAATCCTGAGAAGTTTGGATTCGATATAACAAAGGCCGATAAGATCTTTGATTTGTTGCTCAGTGAGAAGCTTATCCAGCTTTCTCCAAATCACTCGATTCCATCGGCCGATGAGTTGAAGAAACGCAAGTATTGCAAATGGCACAACTCAACATCTCACGAGACCAATGAATGCAAAGTGTTCAGAAGGGAGATCCAATTGGCTATTGAGTCAGGCAAGATCAAATTTGAAGACAGCAAGAAAGCCATGAAGATCGATGGTCATCCCTTTCCCAATAACTTTGCTGATTTCTCCTTTTCTGTTAATATGGTTGATGCTAGTGAAAAGGGGAAAGTCAAGGTGCTTACATCGGACCACGCCAAGAGTTCTGGTGCCGTTGGTCCTGTGGTTCAAGTTACTGTTGAAGAGCTACGCAGGAATCATCAGGCATTTGGGCGTGAATCTAATGCTCCTGGTGGATATCGGCCACGTGTGACTTCCCAAATGCTGATCAACAAATACAAGAGGCAGCAGGCAGCAGCTCGAGCGTGGGAAGAACGCGAGGAACGACGACGTCGGAGGCATGAATATCAAGCAAGGCGCCATGATGAAGAGTTTGATGATCGGCGCCGACGTGATTACAGGTCCGACGGCCGACGCCGATATGATGAGTGGTCCGATGACCGACGCCGGTACGATGACAGGTCCGATGGCCGGCGCTGGTATGATGGTAGAGTCGATGATCGCCATCACTACGGTTATAGGTCCGATTGGTATACAGATGGACGTCAAGCTTATAACCGGTACAATCAAGATGATGATCATTGGGGATGTCCTTTCTTCGTGTACTGCTGGAACGAGAAGCTTAGACTGCCATCAAAGGCAGATTGTCCTGAATGTAGCTTCCAGTATGAAGAGTACAGAGCTTCCAAAAGAGGTCGACGATCAGTTCATGAACGGATCGGCGTCAGGGTCGATGATCATCATCAAAGAGATGAAGGCCGGGTTAACACTCATGGCCACAAAAATAATGAAGGCCGGGCTGATGCTCATGGCCCTGAAAAAATGGAAGAAAAGGCTCCAGTTCAGAATCGGACTGAAGAACCTCCAGTGAGGCCTGGACAGTGGTGCCCGTCGGGGATTTCTAAGTCTAAGAAGAGACGTGTTCAGAGGTTGCGCTATAACGAGCAAATTCAGGAGCAAGAGTTGGCAAAAGAGAAGAAGTGGCGCGTCAAGATGGCCAATGATGATGAAGCAAGTACATCGGCCGCAATAAATATGGTTTTGATGTTGCCGTCCGATTTCGCTGCTCCTGATGAACAAGACGACCATGAGGTCGATTATGAACTGGAAGAAGCCGCTGCATGCTTGGTTCTGGATTCAGAGAAGGCAGTCTTTGAGAAGCCAAATGCAAATGGGTATCGGCACCTGAAGCCTCTGTACATCAAGGGATACGTTGATGGAAAGCCGATGACCAAGATGCTGGTTGATGGAGGAGCTGCTGTCAACCTCATGCCCTATTCTACATTCCGCAAGCTGGGGAAAGGGATTGATGATCTGATTAAGACCAACATGACACTCAAAGACTTTGGCGGGAACGTTTCAGAGCCTCGGGGGGCAATTCATGTTGAATTGACCATCGGCAGCAAGACATTGCCGACTACTTTCTTTGTGATTGATGGCCAAGGTTCCTACAGTATGCTCCTCGGGCGAGATTGGATTCATGCCAACTGTTGCATCCCATCAACGATGCACCAATGTTTGATCCAGTGGCAAGGCAATAAGGTGGAGATTGTCCCGGCTGATGATTCAGTTAGCATTGCTACAGCTGAGTCAACAATTTGGGAATTTGAAGGAGTTGAATGCCTGTCAGGAAAAGTGTGGGATGGTAACTTCCTCAAGGTGTCCGATCAAGGACTAAAGCCGATTCAAGCAGTCGGCTCTGAGACCTTGTTTTGAATAGATTTTAAAGGCCGATATGGTTAATGAGTTCTTTCAAATATATATTTGATAGTTCTTCTTATAAATTGAATCGGCCTGATTATTATTTCGCCTCGGGGGGCAAGATTCGAGTTTGCTTATCCGATTGTAAAGTGCACAAATAATCAGGCGGAATATGAAGCATTGATGAAAGATCTCCGGATTCTTAAAGAAATCGGCGTTCAATTTGTTGAGCATATTCCAAGACATCATAATGAGGAAGTAAATCGGCTGGCGCAAAAAGCGTCTGGCTATCGGCCTATGTCCGATGTGATGGTACAGGAGATACCAGAAGGAGATTGGAATCGTTGAATATTTGAAGGATTCTTCTGTCAAGACTTCCAGGAAGTTATGTTACAAATCAATCAGTGCTGGAATACCAAGATTCAGAAGAAAGGATTTCAACATCTATGCTGACACGACGTCGGCTCGTCAATCCGAAAAACTATGGTATGATCAAGTAAACTTTATTTCTTACTGCGAAATACTTGGGAATTTTATTTTGTAAAAATAAAATACATAGCTTAGCTCCTCAATGATATGAAATTCCTACCAGAGCCATATGTTGATATCTTCTGAAAACCTTACACATATGCTGCTTGTTTTGTATTGAGCATTGTCAAATTGTTTGTGACCCTTGTGAGATTTGTTTCATGCTTTTAAGATCAAGATCACGTACACTCCACATATTATTCCATTATTGAATATGCTAGACTTTAATTTTTGGTACATCGCTGTTGTTTAGTCTGGATTCACATACTCGACTATTCATATGCTGACTTCTATACTGGGAGTTACGCAAAAACATGCCTTCCGTCCATATAAAAATACTCCGTCCCTTTGACATGACTTTTCAAATTCATTATGCAAAAGGTATGGGTTGTGCAAAAAGAGAAAAAAAAATGGTATATTATCCGTGCTCAAAAGCATAAGGAAGAGTGGTAAAAAATAAATATGAAAGATAGCCCATATCTGAAAAGAAAAGTAAAATGAAGAGTCATGCAAAAGGGAGTTTCATCCAAAAAATTCCATACACATGCACATCTTGATCTGATTGTATGACTTATTTTCTCCACTGGATCCGGTTTTTGACTTTGCAAGATATGCAGTGCAAGTATGCTTCCTTTCTATATCCTACTCTGAGCTCCACAAAAAAGGCCTTATTAGAAGTAGGAAGAAAAGGAGACGATACAGTGCCTTGGTGAGAAATAATACACATTGAGCGATTTGAGAGAATCATTTGAGGAGCGAAGTTATGTTTTGATTTGAAAATGAAAACCCAAGTTATTTAGCAGGAAGAGTAGAGTTTTCTTGATTATTCATATTGGCTAACATGTTATGATAAAGAAGCTTGAAGGAAGGTATCGGCTATGAAAAGGGCAATGCTAAAGAAGTCAAGGTGTTGAATCTATGAAGCGAATTGCGTCGGCTAGGAGATTGAGATGCTAGATTTACAGAATTTCGAAGCATGAATCCTTCATACTCCGAAACTGGGGGGCATGTGTTGACACCAGATTTTCGCACCTGATATGTTGAGTCAGATGGTGACATAGAGAGGCTAATACTGCAAAGTGGACCCGTTGACTGGTCAATGCCAAAGGTGACAGAGAAGGAAGCTGATGCTGAAGAGGAGTTCGATGAAGCAGGAGTCCGATCCAATGATGAGTTCGAAAGGGAAGACACGTCGGCTAAGGAAGAAGCGTATCAGATTCGGGGACTATTTCCTTTTCAGAGGACGTATGAGAGTCCTGTTGTATCTTAAGCTTAGTTTACCTTATTTAGTTAGTCTGGTCCGATCAGGACTCTCCACGACCAGGGTATAAATATGAACCCTCGTCCATTGTAAAGAACAATTCACACAATTCAATACAACCCGGCTTTACGCCAAAACCCTAGTAGTAGTTACCGACGAAGCTCATTGGTGGACGGGCTGCATCAGTTCTGATCTCCGGCCTACCAGTAAGTTAGTCAATTTATCGAACTAATATAGGCTTTGAATTGAGGCGCATCGCCCTTTCTCGTTTATATTGTTCAACCGATTTATCTCTGGATAATCAAGATTGATATAGATTCCCTACGTCGGAGCTAGATCAATATTGATTATTCAACAGATTATCGTTTATCGGACTATACTTTAAGCCTAGATTCCCTACGTCGGAGCTAGGTATCAAGATTAGTCTAGATTCCCTACGTCGGAGCTAGAGTAATCTTGGTTACTAAAGATAGTCTTTGCGGTTTGTTGGAGTTGCTAGATTGGTTTAGATCTACGCCATGTGAATCAATTCTACTTCTTCAACGGCTTTGAGCACAGGTCTTGGTCCGATTTAAGCAATATTTATCTTACAGCATCGTTCTATGTCCGATCTTGCTTTGTGGTTTAATCTGGTTGTTCTTTGAGTATTACACTGGTGTAGATTCCCTACGTCGGAGCTGGATCTTTGTAATACGCTTAGATTAATCTTTGACTGTCATGTTTGGTCTAGATTCCCTACGTCGGAGCTAGGTTCATCTTGATTAGTCAAGGGAAGCTTAGATTATGCCTTATTGCTATTTGAATGTTAAGTACGGTGTAGATTCCCTACGTCGGAGCTGGATCTTGCTTAATTGTTCAGTAGCATATCTTAGAATCAGAACGTATCTGTTAATGTTTTACCTGCTTATTTTGCTTAATCTGATCAACACCTGTGCGAGCATCTTGTTTAATTGACAGGTTGATGAGTCGAGTCTGATTATCTAGCTATCTGATCTGATCATAGTTGGAGAAATCTAGATTCCCTACGTCGGAGCTAGATTTCTCTGAAAAGGCTATAGTCCGATCGGCTGGTTAGATGGTCCGACAAGATGAGTCAAACTGGCAATTAGACAAGGTGGACAATGTATCGGCTTACACTGTGATTGTTTAATATCTTGTTTCAAGACACAGCTGATCCATTATTTTACATATTGGCCTTGTTTTATACTTTATTTCATTATTCAAAGGCTAGTCTGTTATATCAATCAAGGTCCGATCCTGATTGGTCCGATCCTGAGGTCCGACTTGGTGTCTGATTGAGGTCCGATCACTCGGTCCGATTGACGTCATCATTGAGGTCCGATTCTGAGGTCCGATCAGTATCGGCCGATGCGTGTCTGATTGGGTCTTGGCTAAAATTCGACGCTACTCCATCGTCTGAAATAGAGCCGGCACAATCATAGAGCAATTTAACTGTTTTATCCCCTTGTCAATTTCAGGTCAAATTGACTGGCACGCCGCGAACCTGAACTGGAGTGTAGACTGGCACTGGAGCGAAGCTGATCTCCCCGGTCATCTTGTGCTGCACGCGGGAGATACGTCCGCCGATTTTCCGCGTCAACAACAGCCTAAACCTGTATGTGCGCCACAATCTGGTTGGCGGTACCCTCGACCTCATTCGATAGCTCCCTAAACCTTTAGGGAGGGACGGCCGGGTTGAGGCCTCTTAATCGGCTAATATCCTGGTCAGGCCACCACGACTTCACCAGCGCAAGGACATGCTTCGCGCAGATCATGAGCAGGGTTCGACAGTACAGCCGCAGCACAAACGGAGCTTGACGAAGGTGGTCTAGCAAAGAAGGCGGTGTAGTTCCTGGTTGGATGGGCGCAATCATGTTGACGATCGGGAGAGCGGCGGCTGACAGATCCTTGATCTCCTTCTGCAGCGCTTCAAATTGCTGCTGCTTGTTGCGCAAGGTGCTCTGCAGCTCTTCAAATTCCTTCTACAGTGCTTCAAATTCCTGCTGCTTGTTGCTCAGGGTGCTCCTGGCCTTCACCAATTGCTGATCCCCTTCTTTGTGCATCTTCTTCTCTGTCTCCAGCTGACGGCTGATTTCCTCCTCACGCTTCAGACAATCAGTCACCTCTGCCTCTAAAGCTCCAAGCTTTTTGTCTCGCTCTGGCAAAGACAGCAGGGATAAGAATTCAAGCATGGCAATAGGGCAAAATTTGATCGAGACCTCGGAGCATCAATCAAAGGGCTCACCTCTGATATCCGCATGAAGCACCCCATTCTTGATCACTAGTTGCTCCTTTTCATTTTGGATACAGTCAATCTTCTTATAGCACTCGTCCAGTTCCTTCTTGGTGCGAGCGCGCTCCACGTACTAGGCTGCTTGCTCCTGTGCAAGCTTTGCTTCAGCTTCTTCGGCCTTGGCGACGCTGGTGGTTGCTCGGCGTAGAATCTCGCTCTTCTGGATCGAGCACCGGAGGACACTCTATTTTTGACGATAGAACAATCAAGACGGGATATTTCTTCCTCACAAAGGATAAATCTACAAGAGAAACTTACCTCATTGCACTCCGCAACTAGTGCCTGCATATCATTAAATCGTGCGTACAGCTCCTTCATCTTCTCCAATTCTTCGTCATCAGTCTCAGAGTTGAATACGAACCTCCGATCGTCGTCCCATCCAGCTCCGGCAGGTGCGCACCGAATTTGAAAGGGCCGCGGCAGAGCAACAACCTTGGGGGCGGGGGATTTCCTCGATCACCAATCCAGTGATATTAGAGTCCTCCGCGCGGGCCGCGGCGCGACGAATGCTTCCGGCCGATTGAGGCCACGCAGCAGCCGGAGTCGTGCTCGGAGCTGGAGAAGGAGCTGGCTCCTCGCAGGCAGGGTTGACGTTCTCGGGGGCTGGAGAACTTGGAAAAGACGGTGCGGGGCACCTCGAGCCTCCTCGCCAGAAGCCAACGCCCTTGTAGGACATACAGCCGGTTCCACCGAGGGACTTGGCAGCACCACAGGGGCCTTGTTTTTCCGTGAACTGTAGACGATGTAGGAAACATTCGGCTTGTTGAGTACCTTGGCCTCAAGAGACGGCCTTGGCGGAGACACGGTCGCCGATATCGGTACCTCTGGTGGCGGCGCCACAGAGGTATCCGCGGCACCTTCCTCACCCTTTAGTATCTTGTCAACCACACAGTTAGTCCGTGTAGTGGCAGGAATCTCGAAGTGCGGCAGGTTCCTGGACGGGATCATCCTGCGCGAGGAACGGGCCTTCTTCGTAAGAGGAGGCGAATCTGGCTCGCCCGGCTCTTCGGATGCAGTGGGTCTGATGCCAGAGCCACTTTGGCCCTTATCTCCAGGATGACGGGCCCTGAAGATGTCATCCCATTCTTCACCTTGTGGAGGAAACGGGTATGTCACCTTGTTCTTCCTCATCTTCAGTACCGCCTCACGCGCGCCAGGTGGGACCAAGTACGAGTTCTTGGTATGCTGCTTCAGTTGCTCGGCAGTTAGGTACTCGGGCAACGGAGGTTTGCACGAGTACACATGACAACGATTCTGCATAAATTTTCGTATACAGGATTCAGTCAAGTTCGAACATGAATGCTGTAAGATATGAGAAAGTGCTGAATCATCAACGATAATACAAGCAATGCATTGCCGAGTAGTTTTTACTTACATCGGACAGAGGATTGTACATCTGCCAACCCATGAACGCCTTTGGCAACGCTTGAAGATTATGGAAAATCCTGTGCAGGCGGGCAAGGCACTCGGTCACCCCGAGTTCAGCCTTGCACATTCTCGTTGGGTCTTTAGCACCCAAGTACTGGTAGGCAGCGTGCACCCTGTCCTGACAGGGTTGCACGCGACGGCGGATGAAGCTCAGCACCACCGACTCTGCCGTCAGGCCTTTCTGCTTGGCCAACGTTATCATCCCGAGGAGCTCGGGGAGCTGGTGGCCTTCGCCGCCGGAAGGGGCGCTGTTCCAGTTGGCGTTATGCTTGGGCAGATGGCCGGTGTGCGGAACGAGCTGAGGCGGCTGATTCTCGGCGTAGAACCACTCGGGGTGCCACCCCTTCTTCGAATCCTTCAAGCTGAACTCAAAGTAGTCCGCCTCGCGCCCTTGGCGCAGCTGGAAGGTCGCACCTCCGACAACGGTAGTCGGGTCTGGCTTGACATGGAAGAGATGGCACCACAAGTGGAAATGGGGATCGATCCCCAGAAAAGCTTCACAAAAATGGATGTAGAGGGAGACCTGAAGAATGGAATTCAGGTCGAGATGGATCAACTCTAACCCGTAGAAGAAGAGAAGGCCGCGGAGGAAATCGTGAGCCGGCGTGGCGAATCCGTACTCATAGAAGGAAGTGAACACCACGATCTCGTCGATCGCATTGAAGGGTCAGGGCATGCCTGGGTCCGCCCTCCAGCCTGCGATTGGTTGTGGCTGCAGTAAGCCATCCTTCACAAGCTTCTCCAGGTCTTCATTCTTGACGGAAGATGGTTTCCACACGATCCCTTGTGCTGGAGTTGAATCGTAGTGTGGTTTCCACACGGCGTCTTGTGCTGGAATCGTCTTGTACTGTGGGTCTCTGAAGGGAGCAAGCTTCCTTTTCTTAGTCGTCTTCTTCCTCGCACTGGTACCCCAATTCAGCGACCTTCTTGGTGGACTAGTGATTCGAGCTTCAATCTCGGGCGCTACGGCCACGGATTGAGGATTGGAGGCTCGAGGGGTCAGATTTGTGGAATTGGGGGCAGTAGCGGCGGAGTGGCAGCTGTTGCTCGAATTGGGGATTTACCGACAAGGTAAACCGAACGGTTAACCCTAGGCGAGTAGACCTACTTGTGAAGTGCGCCACCACCGAAGCATTACGGAGTCTGCACGCGTCAAAGATGGGCGCAGACCTCGGTCGCCGTAGACACGAGAGGCGCTCGTGACACGTCGGATCGGAGGGAGAGGGGCAGACTTGCGGCGCATCTCAGTCGTCCATTTCGAACCGCCCGGCAGACCATGAACCGTCTGCCCTAACCGTTCGCGTGGGGCCGTTACCCTGTATCTCCCTCATTTGCCCTCGGCCCTCGCACGCCCTTGTCTCTCTCCCGCCGCCGCCGCCGCCGCCGCCGCCTCCTCTTGCCATCACCATCGCGGCCGCGCGCCGCGCCGCCGCCCTCGCGTCGCCTTCGCGGAGCGCCGCGGCCTCATCTGTCCCGCGCAGCGCCGCCGCCGCTCCAAACCCTAGAGCGCCGCCGGCGCTCCAAACCCTAGGTCGCCGCCGCCGCCCCAGGTTGCCGCCGCCGCCATTGGTCGCTTCTTGGCGCGTACTCTCGCCGGCTCCGAGACCCGTTCACTCCCTGGCGTCCCCGTCCTTCTCCTTCGCCGGCGTGATTCGCCTCCTGACGGACAACTTGTGAGTGAGGATTCCCCTTTCTGGCTACATTTTGGTCTCAGAAGCTATCTTTTTTTTTCTATTAATGGTTCTAGAAATTCAACAATATTTGTTTCGATAAAGCTAGTGCCCGATTTCATGCATAAAAGTTTTCAGTTCTAATTTTTTACTTCTTTTTATACCAGCAAGATAATCCTGTTTACAACGTCAGGGGTTCGGCCATCGTCACGCCAAATTTCTCGCGTCACTCGGAGTTTCCGGGCTTCACCTTCACTGTTCGAGGTATTTATGCTCCCCTTTGTCTCACCTTTTTGTTGCTGTTCAGATAGGTTACTTAGCTCTAGAATTATGCTTACAAATTATTTCATTGCCCTATATCCTATCTTGCAGTGTGTGGTTTGTTCAGTTAGTTGGTTGCTTGCTGTGTTGGAGTCAGAGGCAGTCATTTGACAGTTGGGGATTGAGGCCATGCCTCTGAAGGTGATTGCCACTGCTGCATTTGTTGCTTCTGTGGTCAGTGATGGCTAGTGTCAAGCAGACTGCCAGACGTGACGATGAGGGTGATGGCAGCGAGCCACCTCGCAGACCAGTGAAGGACAATGGCAAGGGTGTTGCAGATGAGCCTAGAAAGAAGAAGAAGAAGCTGTCCAAGGAGGCACTGGAAGTGTTAGCAGCAGCAGCAAGTTCAGGATCTTTGAGGATCAGGGAACCTACTCAGGATGGTGAGTATCCACCCCGTAGGAGATCCACCCGCAGTCGAGCCTCGCATTCTGGGACGGTAGCTCCACCCACCGCTCAGTCCGGTACGAAGAGGGCCCGCACCGAGACTGCATCAAAGCCGCTATTTCCTCTTGATGCTATAGCCAGGACAGTCAAGAAGCTGCAGTTTGTTTCTCTTGAGGAGTGGTTCAGGGAACCCTGAGACGACCGTGCTGGTAGATGTTTCTCCACACTCCTTCAGGAAGCCTTCTTCAGGGCATATGAGGCCAGGGGGATTCAGTTGAGCAGGCACAATGTGCTCAACTACCACAAATTAAGCTGTGCTGCAGGGGGAGCACACATTGAGCCGCATTTCACCTACTTGAGAGGGCTTGCCGAATTGCTTTCCCGGTCAGGCCGATATGTGGCACGTTGGATTAGAATTTTCTACACCACAGTATGGATTGAGGGGAACAGAGATTTCATACAGTTCATATTCAGGGGCAAGGCTTGTAGACTTTCTCGGGCAGAAATAGCAGACGCCCTGGGAGTGGATCTCAACGACACTCGCCTTCACGAGTTGGCCTACCAAGGTGCCCATCCTCCTAGACGTGCACGTGTTGGCGGTGTTCTTCCACCTTTTGAGAGGGTATCTATCTGCTACCACGAGCCATTCCGTCCTGAGTCCTTCCGTGCACCCGACAGACTTACTACCGAGGCTCAGATCGTGCACAAGGCCCTGCGACATTCACTTCTTCCTAGGATGGGAAACGGAGAGGCTGTGACCTGTATACAGCAGTGGCTCCTCCTTCACATCCTGTCCCATACACCATTTGATATTGTAGACTTTCTTCTGTGTGAGATTGAGGACAGTATTGCAGATGGATTGAAGGTCGGAAGACAGTAGCCCTATGCACATATTATCAGTTATCTGTTGGACAGGGCTATTGCTCAGCATTCGCGGACCCCGGTTCGTCACCCGCTTGCAGACAGCCCTTCTTGTTATAGGGTCTACAACCCGCCGTCTTCCAGGGATCCTCGCCGTGGCCCAAGAGCCCTAGTAGCTGCTCAGAGTGAGCTGACTCAAGAGGAGCGAGAAGCAGCTATACAGGAGGATGATGCTATTGAGGATTTGGATGCCGTTCAGGGGTTCTGGGACGACGACTATGCCTCTGACTCGTCTGACCCAGACAACAGAGTTCTAGCTCCACCTCCTAGAGCTCACGATGCAGAGGTGAGTGGTTCCAATTCAGCTCAGATAGATCCAGCACCAGCTCAAGCTCCATTTCCACCTGCAGCACCGACTCAGACTACCGAACTGATGCAGATGATGCTCACGATGCAGATGCAGTTTAACGAAAAGATGATGAAGATGCAGGAGGAGGCAGCAGCAAGGGAAGAGCGCAACTCAGCCAGGTTTTTTCTCTCCAGCAGCAGCAGACAGAGATGACAAAGGCAATGGCGAGTGCCAGGGAGTCTACGACACTCATGTTCGAACGCCTGTATGAGCGTACCGGCATTGAGCCACTTCCAGTACAGCCTCCATTGGCTATCTCAGTGCCCTCAGCTCACTTACAAGTTCTGCCTGGACAGTTGCCTCTGCAGCCAGTTACTTCTGCTACACTTCCAGCTGAGCCGGTGACTCTGCCAGTTCCCAGTACTCCAGTTTCACCTCCAGTGTCAGATCATGAATTACCAGAATTACATGCCAGCAGCTTGATTGATGTTGATTCCTTGTACTTCTCCACGGCTTGTGCTGGTGAAGCCCCTGTGCAGGAGCCATCAGCACCTCCAGAGCGTTTTGCGACCGAGCAAGGTGACACGATGGAGCCTCCCATCCCACCTTCACAAGGCACTCCAGCACCCGAACAGGTCAACCCTGCCCAAGAGGGGCCAACTTCTTCTCCTCCTTCCGGTCAGGACACAGCTCAGGAAGGCAGCAGCTCAGCCGAGCATAGAGACGAGCAGCATCAGCCCTCAGGGCTGGCAGGTCAGGAGACAGCTCAGGCAGGCAGCAGCTCAGAGGAGACCGGGGGTGAGGAGATCCCGACAGATCAGACAGCCGAGCAGCAGCCCTTAGAGGTTGTGTTGGTATTTCTTAGCATCACCACTTAGAGTAGTGATGGTACTAGAGATACTTCATCGTAAATCTAGACGTTACAGATATTCTGCAAGCGCACAGAAGTACGTTGTAGCATTTCACCCGGGAGTATTCCAGAGTATCGTTATTTGTTTATCCGCAGGGAAAGCGTTTAGTTAAGAGAGAGATGCCATCCCATGTAATTACTTACATCAGCATTAATATACCATAATCTAAACAGGGGTAAAGGATATAGAAATGAATGATTGGATTGACACACAGAAGTTCATTGCTCATCATTATGATAGTCTTAGTTAGTATAGTACATTAGTGAAGAATAACAAGGGTTCATTAGCATCATACTTATGGAACTTGGATATATTACAATACCCTATACAAGCTCAATCAATGATCATATACAAGAGGACATATCGAGGTATCCAGTGGTTCCCTCATCAAGGGACTACAATAGGACGTCTTATCATAAAGGCCTAATACCCACTCCCGTACGTGGAGGATTACAAAGGACGGACAGGGCTGTCACCACCTGCCGCCTAGCTCTACTAATCCGTGGGGCAGCGGTACCCTCAACAGTATACCGTATCCCAAACACCATGTTTGCAATATGATATACAACTCTAATGATCACGTTAATAAATAGAGCAACCAAGAGGCACATTGAGCCAATGACATTGCATACATTCACTTGATCAAGGTGCAAGACATAAGTAGTATATACTAAGTAGATAAGGTATAACTGAAGCATACAACATAAGTATGAAGGTATTTCCATTGAACTCAGAGTATTACAAGTAAGTAAGAGAATACAAGAACTGAACTCTAGAACTTACCAAGACTCCTCCGGAAGCCCTTCAGAAGATCTAACACTATGACTATCACTACTAAGACTAAGACTAAGCTTGTAGCAAGGAGAGCTCTTCTTCTGGTGTGTGTTGAGTATGGTGCCCCTTGCAGGTATTTGTAGCATCACAAGGGCGGTTTGAGCCAGCCAGAGGCGGTTGAGGTCGGTTGGAGGTGGGCCTAGGTCGGCCGAATCCCCCAGGTCGGCCGACCCTTGGATCCACCGTCTTCAACTCTCCACGGCTCAGATGTCATCTCCATGGCGGTTTACAGCTTCAGGTCAAAGGAGGGCCGAGTCGGATGCACGCAAGGATCGGCCGACCTGGCTGGGTCGGCCGACCCCCATAACCGCCATTCGGGCCCACCTTCGTCTGGGAGGCTGACAAGTGGGTCCTAAGGTCGGTTCCAGCTGGGTTCCCTCGGTTTGGGTACATTTGTCTCTGGTTGTGGGCCCTTCAATCCATGTGATGGACATGTGGCTCATCCTCCACTCTTGACTTCCACCGACCATGAATCAACGTTCAAGATCTTTACATTGTGTGCTTCTTGACCTGTGTGGAGTTTGGGCTCGATTGGGATCCAGACCAGGTCGCCCGACCTAGCCAGGTCGGCCGACCTGGGCCTGTGCCCAGTTTTGTCCATCTTCTGCACCATAGTCCTTGTACTCAAATATATTCCAGATATGCATGGTATACCATTATTTGAATACTAATGTTTAAGTTATGCCTTGATCTTTGTTGGTTTCTGAGCCTATTGACGGTCGGATTTTATGTTATAAGGACCGTCAACAACTCCCCCAAGCTTAGACTTTGCTCGACCCGAGCAAAAGACTAAAACTCTTAGGCTCAGTGGATCAGGAGTTGCTTCCTCATTACTCCTCAAAAGTACCAGTGGTTCAGCAAGATATTCTACCAAAAATTGAATAAGCTGGTAAAATAAACTTCCCTTATTACCTTGGCCTTTTATGGGGCTTGTAGCTTCTCCTAGTCTTGGGCGGTTGATGGCTAGAATGACTTAGACTAAGCACCTTGCCTTCTACCTAGCTAGACAATCAAACCGGAGGTTTTCGAAGTTTTTCAAAAGAGAGAGCAGAATTCCTTAGGTGGTACTCTCAAGTCACTCATGGTGTATTTCCTTGCCAATTTCCTCTCTCAACTCTCAAGTCACTCATTGAAGTGGAGCTTATGCTAGGAGAGCTTTATAGCACACTTGTAATGCACATATTGTAAAGTCAAAATCAGGATTCAAAGAGAAATAAGTCATACTCTTAAGCCAAGATGTGCACGGGTGTGAATAGCATGGTAAATGACAGCTCTTTTTTGCAGGTACCTCTTCCCCTTAAAGAGTTGCTTTTAGAGGCATGGCTTTATTTTTGAATCAAGAGCTTTATTTGCTTTCCTTTTTTTTACATACTTGGACCTTCATGTGTCCAAATTTTTTTTTCATCAGCCTATGCCCCTTTTTGCAATAAGACGGGGGAAACAGCACCTTACATTATGTAGAGCTTTTATTTGGTGGAATGATATGTGTCATGTGTACTTCCAGTGTAAAAGTATAACATGTATATGGTGACGTGTATGTGATCTTGGCTTTAAAAGCATGAAGTAAATCTCTAAAAATCACAAAAACTTTGACGAAAGTCAATGCAAAAGCAAGCAGCTTATGTAAGGGTTTAAAACAATATGAGCTTTGGTAGGGAATTTAATCACCACAAGGAACTCTCTATTTTATTTTTAAAAGAAAAACTCCGGTTATCAAGTCTAACTTAGTAAGATCTTAAGGAAACTTGAGCCTTATCATATCTTAGCTAACAACAACCTAGACTGGAGCTTGCATATGCTACCCACAGATAGACAAGATAACAGAAAAGATCATGTTCAACCAACAAACTCAAAACTTAGGAGAATAACAGGTTGAAACATAGGGACAAGAGAGAAATAAGAGCAACTATTCATCATATCCGAAATAAAGATTGAAGCATGGACTTTAAACATTAAGGGATTATTATAGATGGCTCTCATTTACTAACTTTATTTGAAAAGAAAAACTTTATTTGAAAGAAAAAACTTTGTTTGATAGTTCTTACCTGAACTTACCTGAGCTGAGGGTCCTCCCCCAAGCTAGCTTGTTAACACCAATGAACCTGTCGGCTCAGGACTCGTATTTTTCGTCGTCGAGCGAAGACGTCTCCGATATGTGATTTAACTTGATGAAGCAGCATCTGACCCTGGAGATGAGGATACAGATGATTTAACTCGCCATACCTATTTTACCTTCTTATGGCGGTCGACAGCTTGCTCCGGTGTTTTCTTCGTCTGTGCTTTCGCACCTCGTGTAGACTTCTTGTTGTGCTTTGCGTAATACCGGATGGGGAAATCCTTTTCCCAGAACTTCTCCATAAACTTAATCAGGCTGTCTTTTTCTGGAGGTGTTACCTCCACTTCCTTGACGTTCTGACTGTTTCTCCCATACTTGATCTTGATCATGGAGCATTGCTCCACTTTTGGCCTGAACTCAAACCTCTCCTTCCTCCCATTAATGTTGAGCTGGATTTCTCCAGCACCCACATTAATGTGAGCGTCTGCTGTGCTCAAGAAAGGTCGCCCAAGGATGAGCGACGAATCGTTGCTCACGTCTATGTCCAGAACCACGAAGTCGACAGGAACGAAGCAATCCCGGATGCGCACCGGAATGTCTTCGGCTATCCCCTCCGGGTAGCGAACCGTGGAATCGGCCAACTGCAGTCTCATGGGAGTAGGGGACAAGGTAATATAATTAAGGCGGTCAAATACTACCTTTGGCATGACGCTAACACTTGCCCCCAGATCACAGAGTGCATGCTCAAAATGCTGTGTCCCAATTGTACACGTGATGGTGGGACATCCTGGATCCTTCTTCTTCTCCGGAACCTTGTTTAGGATGGCCGCACTGCACTCCTCAGTCAGCTTCACGACCTCGGTACTTGGGAGTGGACGTTTGTTGTTGAGAATGTCCCTCAAGTACTTAGCATAGGTCGGTACCTGCATAGCATCCAGCAATGGTACGTGTATATTTAACTTTTGAATGACTTCTACGAACCTGGCGAACTACTCATCTGCGGATGGTTTCTTCTGACGTTGCGGGACTGGCAGCACGTTGCTGTCGTAGAACTCGTGTGGTGCACTTTGTCCAGCTGGTGCCAGCTCGGCTTCAGGCTCTTCCTCCACTCCTGGGGTCTCCTTCCTTGGTTCTGCTGCCTTCCCTGCATGGTTAAGTGGGACTGGATCCCGAGTAGCCTTACCGCTTCTCGTAGAAACAACCTTCACATTTTCAAAAGATGATTCCAGTTGCCCAGGAATTCGCCCCTTGTCACCAGAAGGGACAGCAGCCGCTAGCTGAGCTAATTGAGTTTCTAACATTTTGTTAAAGCTTAGCTGGCTCTGGAAGGTTGAGGACAAACTTTCTATCTTAGAATTTATGCCCTCTAGAGCCTTATCATTAGCAGCAAGCCTCTTAGAGATAGATTCATTAATCCTGGATTTACCAAGGACAAGATCTTTGAGGGAAAGTTGGTTAGAGAAAGAATTATTATTGTTACCTCGCTGGTAGAATGGGCGTTGCTGATTCCAGTTCCCTTGAGGCCGGTACCCGTTGTTGCCATTTACGAACTGTACCTCCTCTTGCGTCTCGAGGCAGTTGTTCCCCGAGTGGCCAGTCTCTCCACAGACTTCACACGTCATGTGTGAGTCTAGTGGCCCTTCATTGTCGGCGCCTCCATCCTTGGTGCGGTCCTCGAGGCACTTCATAATAAGATCCATCTTGGCGGCCAGCATGTCCACCTCCTTCACGGTGTGCATACCGCGTTTGCGTCCTTGAAGACGGTCGTCATTCCAGGATTGGTTTGACACCATCTTCTCGATGAGGAGCTTGGCGGCGTTCATAGTCAAGGAAAGGAATGCCCCTCCAGCAGCAGCATCCATGTGTTCACGGGCTGTTTGAGACAGCCCATGATAGAAGTTCTGAAGCAAGAGCCACTCTTGCATGCCATGGTGGGGGCACGCCAGGATGTAATCCTGGAAGCGATCCCACGCTTCCGGGACCGTCTCCCCGGACTCTTGCTGAAAGCTAGAGATTCTTCCCCGAAGGGCATTGGTTTTCCCAATGGGGAAGAACTTCGCCAAGAAGGCGTTGGAGCACTTGGTCCATGTATTCACCGCCTCACGGTTGGAATAGAACCATTGTTTGGCTCTACCCAACAGCGAGAACGGGAATAGCGGAGCCTGATGGCCTCTTGATCCACCCATCGGATGGTGATGGTACTGCACACCTCCAGGAAGTGCTGCAGGTGAGCACTGGCGTCTTCATTGGCTTTCCCACAGAAGGGGCTAGCCTGCACCATGTTGATAAGCGGAGCCTTCAGCTCAAAAGCATGATCCCCCACTTCCACTGCTGGACCCGTAGGGATCTGGGCAGCGGACGGAGCGGAGTAGTCACGAATGGTTCTGTCGGCCATGGCGTCTTCCGGTTGGGATGCTTCGGGAATGGGTTGTTCTCCTTGGTTGGAGGATTCTCCGATGACTGGTTCGGTTTCCGAAAAGAACACCTGAGGGATTACGACACGAGAGCGTACCCTCCTTCCTATGGTGTTTGGGTTTTCAACGTAGTTGGATGGTAGTTGGAAACCAGTCATGCACTACCTGTTTCACATCACAGAGAAACAGAGCAAAGGGTAAACCTGCTAGATTACTGGCAATTAATCCTGTTGTATTAAATACATGGATGATCAAATCTCTTTAACCATTGCTTTCCCCGGCAAAGGCACCAGAAATGCTTGTTGGTATTTCTTAGCATCACCACTTAGAGTAGTGATGGTACTTGAGATACTTCATCGTAAATCTAGACGTTATAGATATTCTGCAAGCGCACAGAAGTACGTTGTAGCATTTCACCCAGGAGTATTCCAGAGTTATTTGTTTATCCGCAGGGAAAGCGTTTAGTTAAGAGAGAGATGTCATCCCATGTAATTACTTACATCAGCATTAATATACCATAATCTAAACAGGGGTAAAAGATATAGAAATGAATGATTGGATTGACACACAGAAGTTCATTGCTCATCATTATGATAGTCTTAGTTAGTATAGTACATTAGTGAAGAATAACAAGGGTTCATTAGCATCATACTTATGGAACTTGGATATATTACAATACCCTATACAAGCTCAATCAATGATCATATACAAGAGGACATATCGAGGTATCCAGTGGTTCCCTCATCAAGGGACTACAGTAGGACGGCTTATCATAAAGGCCTAATACCCACTCCCGTACGTGGAGGATTATAAAGGACGGACAGGGCTGTCATCACCTGCCGCCTACCTCTACTAATCCGTGGGGCAGCGGTACCCTCAACAGTATACCGTATCCCAAACACCATGTTTGCAATATGATATACAACTCTATCTATCACGTTAATAAATAGAGCAACCAAGAGGCACATTGAGCCAATGATATTGCATACATTCACTTGATCAAGGTGCAAGACATAAGTAGTATATACTAAGTAGATAAGGTATAACTGAAGCATACAACATAAGTATGAAGGTATTTCCATTGAACTCAGAGTATTACAAGTAAGTAAGAGAATACAAGAACTGAACTCTAGAACTTACCAAGACTCCTCCGGAAGCCCTTCAGAAGATCTAACACTATGACTATCACTACTAAGACTAAGACTAAGCTTGTAGCAAGGAGAGCTCTTCTTCTGGTGTGTGTTGAGTACGGTGCCCCTTGCAGGTATTTATAACATCACAAGGGCGGTTTGAGCCAGCCAGAGGCGGTTGAGGTCGGTTGGAGGTGGGCCTAGGTCGACTGAATCCCCCAGGTCGGCCGACCCTTGGATCCACCGTCTTCAACTCTCCACGGCTCAGATGTCATCTCCATGGCGGTTTACAGCTTCAGGTCAAAGTAGGGCCGAGTCGGATGCATGCAGGGATCGGCCGACCTGGCTGGGTCGGCCGACCCCCCATAACCGCCATTCGGGCCCACCTTCCTCTGGGAGGCTGACAAGTGGGTCCTAAGGTCGGTTCCAGCTGGGTTCCCTCAGTTTGGGTACATTTGTCTCTGGTTGTGGGCCCTTCAATCCATGTGATGGACATGTGGCTCATCCTCCACCCTTGACTTCCGCCGACCATGAATCAACGTTCAAGATCTTTACATTGTGTGCTTCTTGACCTGTGTGGAGTTTGGGCTCGATTGGGATCCAGACCAGGTCGCCCGACCTAGCCAGGTCGGCCGACCTGGGCCTGTGCCCAGTTTTGTCCATCTTCTGCACCGTAGTCCCTATACTCAAATATATTCCAGATATGCATGGTATACCATTATTTGAATACTAATGTCTAAGTTATGCCTTGATCTTTGTTGGTTTCTGAGCCTATTGACGGTCGGATTTTATGTTATAAGGACCGTCAACATCTTGCAGGTCAGGCCACAGATCAAACAGGCAGCAGCCCAGACACCGACTCCGGTACCGCGGCCGTCAAAGTTGAGTACCATGCGCCTATCATAGTTGATGACATGACTATATATATCAGCTATATGCAAGGTTTTTTGTAGATACAGTTCCATGATTGGTCTGATGCTGGTTTTTCTATTTGGTGTTATATTTGGCAGGAAGAAGTGAAGACCTGACTATGTTGCTAGGAAGAAGTGAAGACCTGATTATGTTGAGTTAGTGACAGTCTTTTGGGGATATCTGGTGCAACATCAAGTTACTAGTTTGACTATGAAGTGAACACCTGACCTACTATATATGTGTGCTGTAAAATATCTGAAGTGCTGACCTTATGTGGCATGTAAGAAATGTGTGCTTTGGGTTCATGACCTGACTATATATGTGTTCAGTAAGTTAGATGCTTGGTGTGTCTTGGAATGCGCCTTTTTTCTGGAAACATCATTTTTGCAGCAGCATGAGTATCCCAAATGAAATGACTAATTTGAGAAGGAGGTACTTTAAGTGATTAGTGGTACGAAAGGCAAGGTAGCAATTTCTGTTCACCCAAATGAAAACAAAGCGTTGATGTTGATGCTCTTCATTCATGCTTGTTTGTGGTGCTTTTGTTGATGCTCTTCATTCGTGCTTGTTTGCCGCCGCCATCTTCTACTTTTTGGTGTAGCTTTTGATCTGAGGTCACATCGGGAACAATTGCTTGGAGATTAAGAAGCTTCAGGTATGTTGTGAATATCTTCTTGGGTTTTTTGTTCGGAGCGTGGAGATTTCCTAATTAGTTGCTCTATGTCTACGATCTAGTAGGGAGCGAGGAGATTTCATATTTCCTAATTAGTTGTTCTACGTCTATGATACAGTAGGCAGCCCAGGAGATTTCCTAAGTTGCTCTACGGCCTAGTAGGAAGCCGAGGAGATTTCCTAAGTTGCTCTGCGGTCTCGGCCGCCGGCGTCGGAGGGGATGCGGTGGTAAATGAGGTCAGAGGGGATCGATTCTATCCAGGCGCTGGGGACTGCGTGTGGTTCTGTACAGTCCATCGAACGAGTTCTCACTGGTCACTGAGACGGTTCCAAAAAAATTTAAAATGGAAAGACACGGGGAAAAAAAATTCGACATAGGGGCTTTCGTCTTTTTTATCTCACTGGCCGATACGGTACATAGACAATGACCTACGGGGCGTTAGATGCCACGTCGTCGATGTCGACGGCCACCGGGACAGCGGATGTGGCTTCAGTGAACTCGGCAACAAGCCGCTCCACCTCACGCAGATCAGCGCCCTCCGCGAATCCAGGTTCCAGGCCACGGAAGTCATGCCCCCGGAGTTGTGCCGCCGCGAGCGCCACGCCAGTGCCCTGTTCGACGCCGTACCTCACGGCGCTGATATGGCGCGCGGCGACGGCGTTCAGGCGCTCCTCCAGGGACACGCCGCTTGGGTTCACGGCCCGGACCGCCGCGAAAGCTGCCGTCCTAAGCTCCTCGTGGCGGACCTCCAGTGCCATGAGGCGGCGATGGAGATCTGCTGCGTCTCGCTCGGAGGCTGCCAGGCGCTCCTCCATGTCTTACAATAACGATGAAACAAGGGCGTAAGAAATGAGTTGAACCAATAGTAAGCGACTGGGGTTAGGGCGCAGCGCATGTACCTGTTAGCTTCACAAGGTTCTCGTCCACAGCCTCATCAGAGGCCCGCAGTGCTACCTGGACGGCCTCGAGGCAGTTCTTGAGGCGGGCGGTCTCGATGCATTCGGCGGAGTAACCCTCGCGGGCCTCCTGCGCAACTCGGACGAGGTCGCGTATCTCGAACTCGCGGCTCGGTTGGGACGACGAGGTTGCAGCTAACGCCGATGGGGATGAGTGCTGCCTGGCGGGGGAGAGCTCCGCTTGCTCTTCGTGGACGCTCGGCGGCGGAGTGGCAATGGAAGGTCCCCTAAGGAGAAAAAGAAAATGCATTAGCGCAGTCAGACGTGCCCCGGCATTGGAGAGCGGCGGCGACGCTGCTACCCTTGGCGGATGAGGGAGGCGCAGAGACGCCGCGACCGGGCGCCGGAGTCCGGCGTTGGCTCCCGCGAGCGCTTGCTCCCTGCCATGGCAAAGATCAATGGAGTGGAAGTTTTGCCCCGCGGCGATGATCGGCGTGGGATGAAGGAGAGGAGAGGGGCGACCAAATCCGGGGGTCGGCAGTCGATACCTCGATGGGCTTTATCAACTGGACGGGTGGGCGGCCAGCGCCCAGCGGACGGTTGGTGTTCCCTTAAAGACGCCCGCATTTGTGCCGTCATTTCGAATTCGAGGGCACTGAAACGCAGGCCCGTTACCTTGGGGGTGGCCTCGCTGTCAGTCGCACCGCAGCAGTTTGAACGCGTAGCGGTTCGACTCTTCGTGCCTTGGCAGTCATCTCGCCATGATGGCGGTTCAGGCGCAGCAGTTTCGCCAGGTTTCGAGACAGTTCCACGGGAGGCGAAGGGAGGGAAGGGAAATACGAAATAGAAAAACAGAAAAGGCTTCTCGTTTGATTGGGACCGGACCGGTGGAGCCAGCATGGAGCAGCCACGTCAGATGTCAAGATCCCACGCCACCGGAAAACTTTTGCAGAGAGCACCGGTCTAACTGGTGCTGCCACGCAAAGGACAAAAAAAAAGAAAAGGCTTCTCATTTGATTGGCACCGGTCCGACTAGTTCAATAGGCCATGAAGTGGGGCTCATCCTGAAATATTGACCGGTATATTGAACGGTGTTCAGCGGTCCAACTTGTGAGAGCAACTGTTGAGCACATGAAAACATGTCCGGTGATAGCACCGGTCTGAGTAGTGAGAGCAACGGAACAGAGTAGGAAGGGCAAATGCATATCGCAGTTTTCTGAAATATGGACCGGTGTCAAGAACTATGAACACCGGTCAATAGATGCACGAAAAGAATAGTTCCATCACGATATCTGCCGAGTCCATCAGAAAATGTCCTGTGAGTCCACGGGTCCGACGGGTGAGAGCAGTAAAAGAGGAACACATCCAAATTTCAAGTCCTAGTTTTCTTTCGCAAAATGCCAGGTGAGTTGTGAGTTCTCAGTTCAATTCTTCGGTTCCAATTCCTTCACAACAATTGTCCGGTGTCTGTAATTACCTTAAAATATTGTCCGGTGAAGGTCAAAACGTTGAAATATTGTCCCGTAAATGTCAAGACGTTGAAATATTGTCCAGTGAATGTCAAGACGTTCAAACAGTCAACCTTGAAATACTGTCCGGTGACTACCAAGATTTGATACACTAACCAGTTCCAAAAGTTTTGAAGTACAGGAAAACGCTGCGGTGATGCTGTACGGTGCACTCACCGGTCGGACCTGTGAGTGCAGTAAGACATAATGTTGCCGCACATTCCACTGCAACAAATTGCACACAGAGAATTCAAAAGTTTTGGGGAGAGAAAACTGTATTCACAAACGCATACAGGTGCTTCATATCAGGGTAATACTTAGGGTTACAATTCTAACAAGGAAGGTGTCTCGAGATACACCCATAACTAAGTCTACTGACTGTGCTAACAAAATGGGATAAGAACAATGAAACACAGCTCCACTGATCTCCATTGTTGTCACTCTTGATAAGACGACGAGCTAGCGCACAAAGAAGATGGATCCTGCTAATAGACCAAGTTCTGTAAAAGAAGGAAAAGAAGAATAATTTTGTCATCGTAATGAGGAGTTTGCCAGCAAAAGAAGATGTAAATTTGCACCTTACCTGTAAACATTCTGTAGCTGCAATCAGATCCTTGGTAAATCATAAATCTAGCACATCTTCAGGGAGCTTTGTTTCCTACAAATGAAGATTAACATTAGTCATAACTACACATGCCTCACACATGGCCAGTTGACAGCTTTGATGAACATTACTGAGAACTACCTCTGGTCTCAAGTGACATGTTCACCGATTGTGACCCAGGCCCTTACACAGGGAACATTTCGTCTTTGATCTAGTCTTATCTGAACTTGACCTGAACTTTTTCTTAGGGGCCCCTCTGCCAGGCACATGCATGGGATCCAGGACATCTACGAACTCTTCACAATCAACCTCCAGCGCTTGCGGCAGCACAGGTCCATAAATCTTGCCTTCATTCGCTCCTGCATTTGGCACGATCACAGCAGCTTCGTGTTCAAGGACACGTTTCAACCGCTCGTATCCTTCAGTTGAACGAGATGCTACGAAGGCTGCAGCGCGACTGAGATTACGTAGCTCACGGTACCTCAGTAGGGTAGGGAAATAGTCATACATGGTGCTCTTCCTTATCGACAGAAATGCACGCTTCGCCGCCATTGTCCACCTTTCCAAAACACAGTAGTCTGGAAGCATGCTCTCGTCCCGAAGGCCCAATACAAAGAAGATGTGTGAGCAGGGGGTTCCAAGGGATTGCAGCTTACGACAAGAACAAGAAATACCCTTTAGATTGGCCTCTTCACTGAATTCACATTTCACATAGTACATGATGTCTCTATCGTTCCTTCCAACAATATACTCAGATGTGTCATCACCATCTACAATCTCAATCAGAGAACACTTCTTGGATGCTTCTATGATGAACTGGATCGCCTTAAAAATGTTTGGTGTGAACCTTTTCTTCGCATTTATCTCAAGAATTGAAGCATCTGGTTCTGTGAATGGCTCAGATTGGAGTGCATTAGCGTCGTCATCCGCCTCCATTCTGCGCATCTTTGTAAGGCAGCTCTCATAGTGCTGTACCATGCATCTCTAACAGGGTCATTTTACCATCCAGTTTCATCTGAAGCCTAGAGTTCAAGCTCTCACTCCGTTGGTTGCTCCTCAATCCTAAATAGCAATTATCGGCATGATACGCAGCACACCAGGTTCCCCTCGCCTCATACATCTGATAAAGCCACGAGCCTTCTCTGACATCATGCTTAGCCAGGAATACCTGCCATTTCCTCTCAATCTCTTGTATGGAGCAACGGTCATACATAAAAATCCTGAAAGCTTCCTTCGCTGTATCGTCGTGAACATTGCGCACGAGGTTCTGCTCAATATGCCATCCGCAAAGCCTATGCGGTGAATTCGGCCACACCACACTGACTGCTCTCTGCATAGCAAGGTCTCCATCAGTGATGACGGAAACAGGATGCTTCTGAACATTAGCTTCAGTAAATGTTTTCAGCAGCCACACATATGACTCAATATTCTCATGAGCAATAATTTCGCATCCAAACATTACTGTGTGGTAATGGTGATTCACCCCCAAAAAAGGCACAAGGGGCATGTTGTACCAATTTGTTTTGTAGGTGCTATCAAATACAACGACGTCACCAAATGCTGCATAATCAAGCAGACATTGAGTATCACACCAGAACAGCCCCTGCAGGTGTCCTTTGTTATCAATCAGGCACTTGAAAAAGAAATCAGAATCTCTGTTTTGACGTTCCGTCATGTGACTAATGATTGTTTGAGCATCACCACCAGCAATTATGTCCAGCTTATGGAGATGGTAGAAATTATACAAGTCTCCTGATGTATAGCCAACCTTGTCATACCCACCGTACTGCATTTCCATAACTTCAAATATCTGGTGTTTGCAGATCCCAGAAATCCCCAACTCGAGAATTTCAGCTTTCTGCTCATCGCTGATTTTTCGATGTGAACGCAGCAGACAACCAAGGTCAGCTGGCGCCAGCGGATGGTTGTGTTCATCGATGAAATCCTTCACATACCACTGCCCGGTGTTCTGATCTAGTGTAATCACCAATTTTGCAGGGCATCCAACACGAGTTATATCCCGTGGCCTCCGCTGCTTATTCTCCTTCTTCATGTACTTCTCTTCACGATAGCCTTAACGACTGCAAACATACCTCCGAAGGGTGATCTCAGTGTGGCCACTGTTCCACTCAACATAGCTTTTCCTCACACTAAACCCTTTATCAAGAGCGTATGCGTTATAAAACTGAAATCCTTCATCTTCGTTAGCGAACATCTTGCTAACAATTTCATTGTACTCCAGCAAAGACTCTAGATCCGCCATTTTCTCCTGCATCCATCAACAACATTAAACAAATTAAATATCCACATAACAAATTCAAACCATTTGTCACTTGAGAACCCAGACTACAAACAAAACATTTCGCTGCAATCATTGAATACTATCTTGAGCAAGTTATCATCTGATCATGAAACAAGGCACACAACAAGATGAGGCGGCGTCCAAGTACCTATGGCTAGATGACCAAACACGCAGCTGGCGAGGAACGAAGCAGGCGCAGGCGGCAACGTCGCGACGTGGTCGCAGGAGAAACCTACGCGGTGTTGAAACCGTACCGAGTGCGTGGAGTAGGGCGACGGCCTTTGGCGGCGGTGGCGAGGGCAGGGCGGTTAGACGCAAAAGAGCGAGGGCGGGGCCGAGTGCAGGGCGGCGGCGGCGGCGGTGGCAGGGACTACCTCGCGGCGATCCAGAGGGGGCGAGGCAGCGCGCTTCCGCGGGTGGATAGGCCAGGCCGTGCGGTTTGGGGGGGCCTGTGGCGGGGGCGTGGGGTTTGGGGTGGAGGGGGATGACGAAATTACCTTAGTACCCTTCCGCACCTGAAATTAATTAAATTAATTATTTAGGGGAGGAACCGGGAGGAACCAGGAGGAACCGCCAACCATTGTAAAAGTCCTCTTAAGTTTAAGCTTTCCACTGTTATTTCGAAATGGTCAAGTCCGAGCTTGGCTCAGCCACATTATTGGTGTGGTGATCTGTTCTCAGGAAACACTCGCGTTAAGCAGAACGCCAGTTAGCTTCTTCCCCGGCACACCACATAATATTCTAGCTTTGGATGGGCAAGAAGCCTTCATGCACTATCACGGTCCTTACATGCCCCTAGGAGCTAGAATATTTTCCTAGGAGCTAGCGATCATGCACTTCCAAAGCTTTGGATGGGCAAGAAGCCTTCGAAATCCTGGAAGTGTTATTCCTATGATGGGCACATAGATGTCGCTAGAATATTTTCCTAGGAGCTAGCGATCATGCACTTCCAAAGCTTTGGATGGGCAAGAAGAATTCGAAATTCTGAAAGTGTTATTATGTAGTCAGCATTCACGCAATCTGTCAACAAAAGGTTATTATAGAATTTTTGTTCTTGCGTACTGTTTCCCACCAATTTAGCACTCTCTTTCTTCAGAGCCTGCAGCCTTTTCGGCAGCCCTACCATCATCTCCTATTTTCTCAACGTAACACTCACTAGTAGAGAAACCGCTTTTAGTCCCGGCTGGGAACTCCCATTAGTTCCGATTCTGCAACCGGGACTACGCCACCGGGACTAAAGGTACCAGCCTTTAGTCCCGGGTATTTACCCGGGACTAAAAGCTACCTTTAGTCCCGGCACGCGGCGCCTAGGGTGGAGCCCCTAATACCAACCGGGACTAAAGGGCTTTTTTTTTCTTTTCTGTTTTTCTTTTTCTTTTTATTTTCTGGTTTCTTTTATACAGAGATACGTATTATACCTGTATAATAATATACGTATATGTCCATATATGTATTAGTTATACGTCACTAATGCATTAAACTATTAATATTGATATTAATATATACGGTAATAATATTAAACTTATATATATTTAAATAAAACAAATTTTGATAAATCCAAGATTAATATTAATATTTACATCAAGATTTCAATATTAATATTTACACCAAGATTTCAAAGGAGCATATATATATATATATATATATATATATATATATATATATATGTATGTATGTATGTATGTATGTATATTTACAAAATGCCTAATATTTGCTCCTTGTATCGGGCTCGTGTCCATCCCACCAGAACGCCCTTGTCTTGCTCACGACCTCATCGATTATAAATCCGCAGAGTGTCTCTTGAATCGCCGCGACTCTTTGGTCCGGTAAGATCTCATCTTTCATATGCATCATCTGAGGATGTGGTTAATAGAAAAATATAAATAATATTATTATGACTCACATGCATGCATGCATACATACATATAGATTTCAAATGAAAATGGAACATACCGTTAGGTCCCAATTAGTGACGATCGTCTTATGCCCTACAAGAGTGTGCATGTACTCACAGACATAATATCCACATAAATTGGTGCCTTGATTCTGCCTATAACACTTTATAGGAGAAATGGTCAAGTCATTACATGCATATCATGATAATGAAACAAAAAAAGAGATGTTGGTCTATGTATAGTAGTATTTACCGGAAAGTCTCCTTTGATACCAAGTTGTTCCTTGAATGGACCTTTTTGCTCTGCACGAAACTTTTTCCAACACCTGCGCACACCATATGAAATAAATGGAATTCTTGGCTGAGCTAAAGAGGAATAATAGTACGAGGACGAAAATTACCTTTGAAGGAGGTCAATCATTGGTCGGTACGCGTCCCGTGGTCCCCTCAATGAGTCCATGATGGTCAACAAGCTTATGTCCGGTTGTATAACAAATAATATCCAATGAAACCTATTTACATGCAAGTTTTGTACCAAGAGTCACGTCAATTGAAATAAAAATTATGTTAGGAAGAAAACTAAAAGATGCACAAGACAGTAAAAGTACTCACCCAAAGTTGTAAGGAAATAGAATCATTGTCTTGTAATGTTGTACACGTAAGAATCTGTCAATGTTGTTCATTGTGTCTTCATAAAAATTTAGTAACATATGCTGGTTTACAGTTTTTGGGTCGATGAAGCCCAAGTGGAAGTATGAGTTTTTCCTGCATTCTTCAATCTCCATTCTACAGGATACAATTTAAAAAAAAATGTTTAATAATAGGTTGACAATACATAGGAGACGTTAAATATAGAAATAAATGAAGCACTTACAGCACCCAGCAGCTGAGGAGAGACACGTCAAGGGCATCCCTATGGTATATCTGGTAAAATTCTGAGAATTCCAGATACATAACATTATCGCCACGAAAGTAGTCATCATCTCTAATCTTCAATCCCACCATGTTCTGGCCTTGGGCCGACGCCTGAAGGTACCATTCATGTAATCTGTACATTTTTGTTGACAGCGTGTTGTGCGTGTTGTACGTATCGGGGTCAACTAGAGGTAAGCCAAGCTGAAATGGCCACCTTGGTATAGCCTTTGGGGTCTTACTCTCATCCAGCATTTGCAAGGGCATCATTCCTGCCCTTTTGCAAAACTCAAGCAGGTCGATCGGTCCAATTCCAGCATTCACTATGAGTGGATCAATTGTTTGCCTCTCCTGCTCACCGAGCTGAGCAACAGCCTTTCCCTTCCTTTGTTGCTTGACGCTCTTGTGGCTCTTGGTAGACTCTTGGCTCTGTTGACTCCGTCGCTCCTTCTCCTCCCTTTGATTCTTCTCATACGATTTCTTAATAGAGCGGTCATAGTCTGACAACAATTTCTTCTGAGTTTCTTTAGCCATGCCAATAAAGAAAGCAGACTTAGCAAAATCAACTACTTCTTTTTTCTCAGGCTCCTTCTTTTTGAAGAACTCTTTAACCTTATCCAGACTATGCTGCTTGCACTCCTCATCAGTTTTTTCCCATGGTAGCTTGGCAGGTTCCTTGGCTTGCTTTGCTGGCTTCTTTGCAGGTGGCTTTGTTAGTGCCTTGGCTTTCTGTTGCTTAGCTTTCTTTGCCGGCGGAGGTGCAGGCGGCGGAGATTGCTTAGCTGGAGGTGACGGAGATTTTTGAGTTGTTGGCGACGGAGACCTTTGTTCAGGAAGAACAGGCGAATATTGCTGCGGCGGAGACTGCGGAGCTGGAGGCGACGGAGATGCCCTTGAGCTTTGGGGTGACGACGAAGGCCCTTCAGGAGTTAAGACGATGTAACACTTCTCCCATAGGATAACACCATGAACTGCCTCTTCTAGTGTCGTCTCCCCGTCACCTCCAGGAATGTCAAGCTGGAGTGATTCGTACCCGGCCAAGACCTGCTCCACCCCAACTCTAGCATAGCCAGCAGGTATTTGCCCTCCATGGTAGAGATTTCCTTCTTGACTCGGCAAAGCACTTCCGTACGCCACCTTGAACGTTAAATTCTTGAATGGACTGTGCAGCTCACAGGTCGTCCGCCTGGTTATATCGTCCACGGGGTAGCGTTGGACTTGAGCATCATTTGGGATGTCAGTGGACGCGCAACTGCTTCGATGATGCTGGGTAGGGCTAATTGCGTCTACTGGAGCACCGGTGGATCCACGGCTTTGTTGCTGAGAGCTAAGTGCTATCTCTAGTTGCCGCTGAACCTCCCCAGTTCTTTGTTCGTTCTGCAGTATCCTTTCCTCGAGTCGTCGCATCTTCTCTTGCTCCTCGTTTTTTCTTCTGCTGCGACTTCTGTAGGACTCAATGCAGTCGGCAAACTCGTATTTCCACGGAACCCCTCCTTTGCCTCGCGTCCGTCCAGGATGCTCGGGATTCTGCAGAGCAAACATGAGCTCATCCTTTTCTCTGTCCGGGTGGAACTCTCCCTTGCCAACTGCTTCTATGGCATGCATAAGTCTCTGTGCGGCTTGTTGTATCTGCTGTCCAAAGATGCATTCCCCGGTATCGGGGGCCAATGTTCCGCCATGGGCATAATACCAATGTCGTGCACGGTCAGTCCAAGTTGATGTCTGTGGTGTGATACCTCTATCACACAGATCTTGTTCCATCTTTTCCCATTTTGGAATAGCTGCAGCGTAGCCACCTTGGCCGAGATGGTGATGGTATTCTTTCTGGGCGGCATTAGATTTGTTCGTCTCCATAAGCTTCTTTCCAAGTGTCGAACGCTTGTATTGCACAAATGCAGCCCAGTGGGGTCTTAGCTTCTCATATGCTCCTGTGAAAGTTGGCGTGCGATTCTTGTCAACAAAATTTCTATAGAGTTTCTTCTTAAAGCTCTGGAATTGTTCTGCCATCTTCGAAAGAGCCCAAGCTTTCACTCTATCCTCAGTTCCTACTGGCACTGTGAAATGTTCTTGTAGCTGCTGCCAGAGCATATCTTTCTCTCTTTGAGGGACAAAGTTTGTATCCCCGCGTTTCATAGGTTTCCATCTTGGAATGCTGATTGGGATGTGATCTCTGACAAGAACCCCGCATTGATTTGTCATCTTCCTTGCAACGTCAACTGGGGCAATTGGTTTGCCTGCATGGTCCACTTGTGTGACAATGAAACGACCCTCCAGCTTTTTTGTAGGTCCTCTTTTCCCCGAATACGACGTCGTTGCGGAGGGCTAAAAGTTAAGAGAAGATACTTATGCATTAATGTATGTACCTCTTAAATCATCGTGGCATTATTACTAAATGTGCTAATGTTTATGTACCTCATCAGCATCGGTGCCTTGTTGATCATCGTCACCATCTGACTGCTCAATTCCCTCCCCGGACATGTTGAGGTACTGATCGGTGTTGCTGCCATCATCGGCTTCAGGGACGGGGACGGCACCACTGCCTTCAACAATTATTCCACTGTCTTCGTTAAGTCCCAAATCCATCTAATATGAAAAACTAAACTAAGTTTAATTTGATCTCCCATTTAGAAAATGACATATAATTGAAATTTAAAACATAGAAACTAAACTAAGTTTAATATCCAACTAATACACCAAGATTCATTCTTATATATCGATATAATAACAAAAATTCATTCTTATATATACCGTTATATCGTTATAACAAAAATTCATTCTTATAATAACAAAAATTCATTCTTATAATAACAAAAATTCATTCTTATATCCGGTTATATCGTTATAACAAAAATTCATTCTTATGATAACAAAATTTCATTCTTATAATAACAAAAATTCATTCTTTTACTAATAACATATAATTGACATTTAAAACATAGAAACTAAACTAAGTATAATATCCAACTAGTTTCTAAAAATTGATATAAACTAATATAAAAAATTTGAGATAATTGAGATAATTGATATAAAATGAGATAATTGATCTCACAATTGATATAAACTAATATCCAACTATTATAAAAAAATGAGATAATTGATCTCAAAAAAATGAGGTAATTATCGACTAAAATCACACTAATATAAAAACAAAAAAAAGACTAATATCCAACTAGAATCCAACTAATTGATCTCACAATTATATTATAGTATATAAACTAAACTAAGTTTTTTGATCTTCTATTTAGAAAATGACATATAATTGACATATAAAACATAGAAACTAAACTAATTAAGTTTAATATCCAACTAGTTTCTAAAAATTGATATAAATGATAAAACAATTGATATATTATGACATGTAATTGACACTAATATCCAACTAGAATCTAACTAATTGATCTCACAATTATAGTATATAAACTAAACTAAGTTTAATTTGATCTCCAATTTAGAAAATGACATATAATTGACATTTAAAACATAGAAACTAAACTAAGTATAATATCCAACTAGTTTCTAAAAATTGATATAAACTAATATAAAAAATTTGAGATAATTGAGATAATTGATATAAAATGAGATAATTGATCTCACAATTGATATAAACTAATATCCAACTATTATAAAAAAATGAGATAATTGATCTCAAAAAAATGAGGTAATTATCGACTAAAATCACACTAATATAAAAACAAAAAAAAGACTAATATCCAACTAGAATCCAACTAATTGATCTCACAATTATATTATAGTATATAAACTAAACTAAGTTTTTTGATCTCCTATTTAGAAAATGACATATAAAACATAGAAACTAAACTAATTAAGTTTAATATCCAACTAGTTTCTAAAAATTGATATAAATGATAAAACAATTGATATATTATGACATGTAATTGACACTAATATCCAACTAGAATCTAACTAATTGATCTCACAATTATAGTATATAAACTAAACTAAGTTTAATTTGATCTCCCATTTAGAAAATGACATATAATTGACATTTAAAACATAGAAACTAAACTAAGTATAATATCCAACTAGTTTCTAAAAATTGATATAAACTAATAACAAAAATTTGAGATAATTGAGAAATTGATATAAAATGAGATAATTGATCTCACAATTGATATAAACTAATATCCAACTATTATAAAAAATGAGATAATTGATCTAAAAAAATGAGGTAATTATCAACTAAAATCACACTAATATAAAACAAAAAAAGACTAATATCCAACTAGAATCCAACTAATTGATCTCACAATTATATTATAGTATATAAACTAAACTAAGTTTTTTGATCTTCTATTTAGAAAATGACATATAATTGACATATAAAACATAAAAACTAAACTAATTAAGTTTAATATCCAACTAGTTTCTAAAAATTGATATAAATGATAAAACAATTGATATATTATGATATGTAATTGACACTAATATCCAACTAGAATCTAACTAATTGATCTCACAATTATAGTATATAAACTAAACTAAGTTTAATTTGATCTCCCATTTAGAAAATGACATATAATTGACATTTAAAACATAGAAACTAAACTAAGTATAATATCCAACTAGTTTCTAAAAATTGATATAAACTAATATCAAAAATTTGAGATAATTGAGATAATTGATATAAAATAAGATAATTGATCTCACAATTGATATAAACTAATATCCAACTATTATCAAAAAAATGAGATAATTGATCCCAAAAAAATGAGGTAATTATCAACTAAAATCACACTAATATAAAACAAAAACAGACTAATATCCAACTAGAATCCAACTAATTGATCTCACAATTATATTATAGTATATAAAACTAAACTAAGTTTTTTGATCTCCTATTTAGAAAATGACATATAATTGACATATAAAACATAGAAACTAAACTAATTAAGTTTAATATCCAACTAGTTTCTAAAAATTGATATAAATGATAAAACAATTGATATATTATGACATGTAATTGACACTAATATCCAACTAGAATCTAACTAATTGATCTCACAATTATAGTATATAAACTAAACTATGTTTAATTTGATCTCCCATTTAGAAAATGACATATAATTGATATTTAAAACATAGAAACTAAACTAAGTATAATATCCAACTAGTTTCTAAAAATTGATATAAACTAATATCAAAAATTCGAGATAATTGAGATAATTGATATAAAATGAGATAATTGATCTCACAATTGATGTAAACTAATATACAACTATTATCAAAAAAATGAGATAATTATCAACTAATATCACACTAATATAAAAACAAAAATGATATTAAGAGAATGTATATAAAAATGGTATATATAATCACACAATTCATATAAAAATTGAAAAGAAATGAAAAAAACACCACGGGCCGTGGCGCGGTGGGCGGCGGGCACGGTGGCGGCGGGGG
>CM014275.1:5907203-5936263 GCA_004135705.1 Alloteropsis semialata
CCGAGTACTTTATTCACACATGACCGAAATATACCCGCGAGTTCCCAAAACTTAGCGGCGGGCGACCCCTTCCCTGTACAGGATCGCCCACCGCTCGGGGGCTCCACCCGGGGCCCGGTGCCCCTCCGTTTTTGCACTCTGTTTTTTCGCAAAAACTTAACAAGTGATCGCTCACGCGCGCGATCAAGCGGTATACTTTTGCGCTTGCGAGAAAGGAACGTCAGCTCAAAGGGCTCCGTGACCACGCTTGTCCAAGTTTCGAGTGCTCACGCCCCTGCGGCTATGGCGCTAACTTGCGGGCAAAGTCCAAGCCCTCGGGCCGACGTCCTTTTCCCGAGAAGCAATAAGGGAACCGCCTCGACTAGTTGTTGCCTTCAGCATACCCGATTTGCTGCTTGTCATCGTTCGAACCTTCCAAAACTACTCGGGGGCTGCAAGTCCGAGTGCCCAATCTCTCGAGTTCCTACGCCCCGGCGGCTACGGAACAGAGTCTGACGGCCAAGGCCCCGCGCCTTTCTATCTCGGCCCACGACCCCTAGAAAAGTATTCGGAAGAAAGCGAAAATGGCAAACAACAAATAAAACACGAGTTTTTCGGAGCAACAACAGTTATCCTAGGAACTTTGTTCATTACATAACAGGGAGTGACCAAGTTCTTTATGGCTGCTCTGGCTCAAGTTCCTGCAGGGCGACGGACGCCACTCGGTCGGCAAACGAGGAGGACTCGGCTTCAATTTCGTCGTACTCAGTATCCTCGTAGCCGGGGGCCCATCCGTCCTGCAGAGCCTTTCGATCCATGGTCGGGTAGTGTGACAAGAACATGGCAATGATCTTGCGTGCCACACTCCGAGCAAGATCCGAGGCCTGCGCCCGAGTTCTCCCCGTGACGAGGGCGAGGCGATCCACCAAGGACGGGCCGCCACCGACGTCGAGCTCCCCGAGCAGCTGCTCGACCGCCTGGACCAAAGCCTGATGGACCTCGGACTTCTTCTCGAGGGCCCTCTGGCTCTGCTCGCCCGCCTCCCGGGACCTCCGAAGGTCCTCAACGACCCCTGCAGGCAACTCTTCGTCAACATCACTCTGCAAAAAGAAGGGCCAAGGGACACACGATACTTACTGCCCATCTGCGCCCTAAGATCGTGACCAAGCTGCACCAGCTCTTGGTTGACAGCAACGGCCTTGGCCGCCTCACGCTTCCCGGCCTCGAGCTGGGCCTCCAAGTCAGCCTTCCCCCTCCGCAGAGCTGCATTAATACTCGAGCCTAAGCAAACTTGCCGCCACGCAAGGAGTATAGAAAGGAACCGCCCGACAACTGATAGAGAGGAATGACTTACCAAGGATCTCCTCCTCCCGCTTCCCGGCGATCTCCTTGAGGCGGGCCCCCTCTTCCTCTGCGGCCGTCAGCCTGCCGGCCTGCTCGACCAACTGGTCGCCGACCGTCTTAAGGTCGAGGTCGCGGTGCTGGACATCTATTTGGAGGTCCACCACTTTCGCCTTTAGATCCTTGACCTCCTGCAGGGCGGCGGCCTTCTCCCGATTGGAGGCGTCGGCGGCCGTCAACGCCTCCCTCACGGTCCTCTCGGCCTCGTCCACCTTGGCCTCGAGGGCGGCCTTCTCCTCCTCGGCGTCCACGATCGCCTCCTCCCTGGCCTCCCGGGCCTCGGCCAGCTGGGCCTCGAGCTGCTCCTTCTCGGCCTTCAGCTGCTGCACGGCATGCCAAAGCCCGGACTCCCGGCGGAGGAACGCCGACTTCTCGGCACTGCGCTCGATAATTCTCTGAACAAAAACGAGAGGAAGAACGCTAAGGCATGCCCCAGAACAGCGCCAGGATCAGAAGAACGAAGTCCAGAGACTCACCCGGGAAGGATCGATGATCAACTTGTTGAAGACCTCCTTCATGTTTTCGAGGCCGTCGCGGAGAAGCTGGCACTGCTCCCTCTCCGCCGCGTCGTCCAGCTCGAAGATGGGACCCGCCGCCGGGTTCTGACGGTCGTACCACAAGTACCGACCCTCGCACGGAAGGTTCGGGTCGTCCTCGATGGGTACGAGGGCGGCACATCGGCGGTCCACCGCCATCACTCCCGGCGTCTCCCGGAGATGGCGCGGGCCCTCGCGCGTAGGGCGAAAGGATCTCGAGAACTCCACGGCCGGCCTCCTGCTGCACTCGCCGGCGACCCTCCGCGAGCTACCCTCCGGCGAGTCCTCGAGCACGACGATCTCCGGGGGAGTCACCCCGGAGGACTCGGGGGCTGCGGCGGCCGCCGGGATGGCGGCGTCTTGGCGGGCGTCGGGAGTCCCCGCCTCTGCTTCCTTGGGGCCGACCGTAGCCCCTGGAGAGGCAGCAACCCCGCGGCCATCTTCTCCGGCCGCGTCCCCGCGGCCATCTTCTCCGGCGACTTCCCCCACTCCGGGGTGAGCCGGCTCCTCCTGAGGAGCAGGCAGGGCCGCCTCCGCCAGCTCCTCGGCCAGCTCCGCTTGAAGCGCCGCCACGGCCGCCTCTGGGGGGACGGCCTGTACAAAGGCTAGGCCCATTGGGAGTGTGTCCCCCGGGCTGTCGCCGCCCCCCTCCGGCACCAGTTCCTCCGTGGGGGGCGCCACCCTCCGCGTCACCTCCTCGGCCCGCTCTGCCGAGGGCACCGGTAAGGTCGCCTCGGCCCGCTCCACCACGGGCTCCTCCGTTGCCCTCTTGGCCGGCTCCGCCGCGGGCTCCGGCGTCGCTTGTTCGGCCTGCTCCGCCACAAGCCCCGGCCTCTGCACTTCCAGGCGCAGCGTCTTCCTCGGCGCCACCTCGAGCGGAGTATCGACCCGACTGGTTCATTGCAAGTCAGCAAAGCCCGGCCGGGAAAAATAGTAACTACAGGAAAAACCGAAACCATTCGAGAAAGTCAGGCCATCACTCACCTCGACGCAATCTTCCGCGTCCGCTTAAACCCCGTCGGCGCTGGGGCCTGCGGGGATGCGGGCCTCTTGGATCCCGCAAGCGTCGTCGGGGCAGGGGCCACGGGCGCGACTGCGGCATCCCCGCCCGAGTGGGGCGCCGCCCGACCTGACGAGCCTCCCCCCTCGACCGGTGTCGAGTCCGGCCGCCTTGTTGTGACCCTCACCGGGGCGAGAGGGGCCTGCGTCTCCACCACGGGCGTCCGGGGCGCGTCCCGCCCTTCGCTCCGCGCCCGCGTCATCTGAGGGGCCGACGGCAGCCGCCTGTCGTCCCGCGGCGCGAATCGCAAGGGGGAGCGCGACGCCCCTGAGGACGAGCCCCCCGTGTGGGCGCGCTCCGATAGGTCCCGGCTCCGGCTCCTATCCCGGCGAGGGGAGACCGTCTCCCGCCGGGAGCTCCTTCCCTTCTCGAGGTCGTGACGGGAGGACGGAGGTGTGCGGCTGCGCCTCTCGCGCCGCCTCTCCTCGGAGGACCGCCGATGCCGGTCCGACCGAGAGCCTTCGCCCCTTCCCGAGTCCGGCGGTGGCGGCCCTCCTCTCCCGCTCCGCCCCGAATGCTGCGCCGAGGACGAGGCGCCGGCGGTCATCACCACGACCGACTTCAGCTTCTGAAGAGGCGAGTCGTCGTCACTCTCCTCGTCATCCTCGCTCCCCGAGACGTTCTCCACGAACTCCTCGGGGTCCTCGTCCTCGGAGACGTCGTCCTCTCCCTTCCTCCTCCTCCTGGATCGCTCGGCGTTCCGCTCACGCTTGGCGACCTCGCTTTTCTTCCACTCCTCCCGGCGATCTTTCCTCGCCTTGGCGTATGCGGCCTCGGCTCGGTTTCTCGCCTTGTCCTCGGGGAGTGGCGGCCGGGAGAGGGTGCAGTGGAGGCCCTTCATCTAAAAGAATTCAGGATCAGCCAACTGAAAAACCACTCGGGGATTCAAGGTGCACAAAGAAAACCTTACCAGATCCTTGGTGCGCTTGTGCGGGAGCATGGGGAGGAGGCCCGGGGGAGGATATGCTTCATGACCCTTCCCCATCGCCGCCGTCACTCGGCGCTTCACCTCGTCCCCCGAGGGCAGGGGGATCATCGTCACGGTCCCCTCGAAGGGGGCATTCTTCGGGATCATCTCCCAGATCTGGAGAGTGCGCCGCCTCAGCGGCACGATACCTCTCGAGAGGTACCCGCCGAGGACTTCTGCCGTGGTCACCCTCGCGTCGCGGAGCCGAGCGAGGGCCTCCCAGATGTCCCCGAGGACCTTCTCTTGCCGCTCCTTCTCGGGCCCGTACGCCCATGCCTCGGGCAACTTCTCGAAAGTTTTTCCGGTGTACGCCGGAAGGGGGTTCCTGCTGTCGTTCTTCAAGTAGAACCACAGCGGGTGCCAGCCCTTGTTCGAGCTGGTCAAAGTCCCCGAGATGTAGGCCTTCATCCGCCCCTGCTTCGCCTTCAGCAACGGCGTAGCCAATCGTCGCGGGGGCTCCGCCCTCCGCGGAGTGCAACGAGAACTTGAAGAAATACCTGAAGAGGTCCCAATGGGCCCCTATCCCCAGGTACCCCTCGCAGAGAGCGACGAACACCGCCATCTGCTGGACTCCGTTCGGGTTGAGGTGGTGGAGCTCCAGCCCGTACTCGTTGAGTACGGCGCGGATGAACCTCCCTGCGGGGACGGAGAACCCGCGCTCGTGGAAGGCGACGAAAGAAACAACGTACCCCTCCGGCGGTTGGGGGTAGTCCTCGACGCCGGGCACCTTCCACTCCACGGCCCCCGTCAACGGCGGGAGCAGGCCTTCCGCCGCGAGGCCCTCCAGCTGCCGGCGTGAGACGCGGGAACGCTCCCAGGTCGACATCTTCAAGCAATCCGAAAGAAGAAGCGCCGGCGAGATGGGGGGCTCGGTCACTTGCTCTCCGCAGCGGCGATGCGACGGCGGCGGAGGACGCAAGAGGGCAAGCGGCAGCAACAAAGAAGACGAAGCGCGCGTTGGAAGTTGGAAAGCTCTGGCGGGGGTAAAACCCTAGGCCGCCGCCGCACGCGGCTATAAGTAGGGGCAGGGCGGAACGGCCGCGGCCTTAATTGCGTGGGCCCACCACTGGCGCTGCGGCGACGTGCGCACGTCGCTTCGCCTGACCTCCTCAAAAGGCGCGCCCCGCCTCCCCACGCGGCGGGGGACCGGGCCGACGCTTCCGTTCCCGGCCCGTCAAACGGTCGGGCGCTTGTCCGGCCCACCAAAGAGGCGTCCCCGACAAGCTTCCCCTCCCCGACAAGTTTTCCGATCCCGACAACATCCAAGGCAAACCACCCGGGCACAAAACCTTAACAAGAGCACCAGCTCTTCTCAAGGCTCGGGGGCTACACCCGGCGGGTGCGCTCGCGCGCCCCCACCGGAAAAGCTGCAACTCGCCATTTCCAAGCTACCACTCAGCCTGGGCGCGAGCTTTCATCTCCCCCCCAGGCTCGGGGGCTACTGACGAGGGTCCGAAGTAGGGGTACCCAATCAGACCCTTAATCCGGGAGCTCCCAATAATTCACCCTTCGAAAAACAAAAACTAAAGACCCAAGGCAAGGCAAAACCCCCATACCCCGACTACTTGGATCGCCCGAGTGGTTTCCCTGTTCGCCCGAGGAGTTCTCCGCCTCCGAGTGGCCTCCCGGTTCGCCCGAGGAGTTCTCCGTCTCCGAGGGGTCTCCAGCCCCTCGGGCAAAACTACCCGGCCACGCTCCTGCCCATCCGGCGCCGTACCCACTTGGTACTTGCCACGTCAGATCATGATGGGCGTCCGTCCTTCGCCACGGCAGCCACAGTGGCGCCCGTCTCATCCGAACAGGAACGCTACAGTCTGGAGAAGGAATGCATGCGCTACACCAGGCCCTCAAGTACGGTCCCAGGCGTCCACGGATGACACCTGGAGCCCGGGCAGGACACCTGGAGCGTCCGAGGACCTCGAGCAAGTCAACCACGACCCGGGAGCTACCCGGGAGCTTACCCAGGAAGGCATCGACTCCAACCACTCGGGATGTACGATCCCGGGTCCGGCGGGGCGCCCACTCCGTCAACACCTGCTCCCTGTACGGCTCGGCGAGCGACGCTGCTGGAAGCTCTCGGGAGCAGTAACTCCCCTTGTAATTTTCTCCTTTCTTACCCCCGCTCCCTTCTCTCCTTGAGGCTATAAAAGGGGACAAGGGGACATCGGTGGGGGACATTCGAACGCCAGTTGAACACTAGGTCACAGCACACGCAACACGCTCACTCGCACCACTCAGGGACTTGGGACCCTCTCCCTCTCCCGACTAGTTTGTACACCCCTACTACAGACTTGGACTTGAGAACACCGGCACTCACTGGACGTAGGGTATTACTCTCCGGAGGCCCGAACCAGTCTAAAACCCCCTGTCTCTCGAGTCACCATCCGGGTCCTGACACGCGATCGTAGGAAATTTACTTGTCGGCGGTAGAGAACCCCGACAACATGGATCCATTGGCCCACTGGCTGGGGTGGGGTACTTGGTGGCCTATTAATATCACGCTCATTCGTCCCCTTCAACCCACATCCCAAAAACCAAAATGGCTGACCAGAGTGGGAGTGGGTCTAGGTATAGGAGGCAAGGTGGGTTCATTCATCTGCGCCGAGAGATGGAAGCCATGGAGGGAGCTCCGCGCAATGATCCAGACAGATCAATCCTTGCTGCCAACCAGAGGCCAAAGGATGAGATTCCACCCAAGTGCTATTGTGGCATGAACAGCGGGATGGCTATCTCATTCGAAGAAGGCACATACGGGAGGAGATACTGGTGTTGCCAGAGGATCTATGAGATAACAAATAGTTCGCAGGTAATGACCTCAAAGAATAAAAACTGTTGATTGTTTGAAGTACTAATATTGTTATCGTCTTTTTTACGAATTGACACAGGGAGATAGAAGGACCGCTACACCGGACACCAGGGCATGTCACTTCACCGAATGGATCGACGACTCCATCAGCTGGAAGGACCAGATGCGCTGGGACGAGATGAAGATGAGAGCCGAGGAAGGACGACAGGCGGCACAAAGGGCTGAAGCTAACAGACTTGCGGGAGAGCAATTCAGGGAGGAGATTGAAGATATTAGGAAGAAATTTTGTGAGAAGAGGGATTCACGAGGTCCCTGAAGTTATCTGCCAGGCTATCTAAATTCACTAAGGAATGTTAGGTTTAGGATGAGTCATGTTAATCGTGTCGCGTCACGTGCCAATGCAAAATGTAATAGATTGTGTAGGTCAAAGGTTAATGGCGCACCATGAACTTTTCTGTCATGCAATTTAAATTCAATGAAAGCCAAGGCAATTGAATGTAGTGATGTGTATTAAATTTTCTGTGCATTCGGTCTCACAATATTATGAACTTAAAAATAAGAACAATGCAGAGTCAAACACAATATTACGAGCTTAAAAATAATAATATTAAACCTCGACCTGCATTTAACTTGACTAAAGTAGCACTAAGATACATAGCTTGACCTTGCAATGGCATGTACGGCACACCTTTCTAACCTAAACATGCGCCGTTACTAATCCTAACATGCCTTAGGGAAATTAAATTGATGCTTCGACGATGCGTCCAGTTCTACTGCTCGAAAGAGAAGAGAGATCCACCCGAGTGCTACGAGGGAAAGTAGTACTTAGGGCGAGGCTCGGTCGGTGGCGCTGCTGGTGGTGGTTGGCTACTGTTTAGGTGGCATGAGCACCGACAGTTGGGGTCATAACAAACTGGTGGTGCAAAGCTTGGTGCACTGCCCTCCTCAGAATCATCAGGAACGTCATCTTGAAGGAGCCTAGTGTTGTCCATCTCTTGCTGTAGCTCATCGATGATGAGGTGGAGGTAGGCGATGTACTCTTCATATGGCTGAATTGGTGGGGGATCCACCCACCTTGCGAATCCACATCCGTCAAGAGCCAACGAGCTCTGAACGTTGTAGAAAAACGATTAGGATGACAAATGTGGATGGTAGCATACAAATCCAGGGTTATGACTTACATATCCCCTAGGGCATCGCCAGAATCGCCGTCCGCCCTCCGAAGCTGAATGCTGAACCTGCACAACACAGTACTCACCGGGCATACATCTTGGCCACTCCACCGACTTTCTGCGCTCATAAGGTCGGAGGCTATGCTGCGGGCTGAAATCGCTCTTGGATTCGATTGGAAATGTTCTGCAAACTCTGGAGGAAGTTCAGTATAGATGATTGGCCCTAAGTCGTCGTCGGTTGCCATTTTGGTTTTTGTGATGTGGGTTGAAGGGGACGAATGAGCGCGATATTAATAGGCCACCAAGTACCCCACCCTAGCCAGTGGGCCATTGGATCCATGTGGTGTGTTTTTGCAGTCACTCAGGAAGGACATGGTGTGGGCCATTGGATCCGTGTGGTGTGTTTTTGCAGTCACTCAGGAAGGACATGGTGTGGGCCATTGGATCCGTGTGGTGTGTTTTTGCAGTCACTCAGGAAGGACATGGTGTGGGCCATTGGATCCGTATGGTGTGTTTTTGCAGTCACTCAGGAAGGACATGGTGTGGACCATTGAATCCGTGAGGTGTGTTTTTGCAGTCACTCAGCAAGGACATGGTGTGGGCCATTGAATACGATTTTTCAGTCCAAGGAAGAGATGTCATAAAGCGGAAGATCGTTCAAATACAGCTTTGTTAGTAGATGGTGTTGATGAAAACTTGAACTCAAATGGAGCATCTGATACTTTTGATTCAGCCGATTCAGATTTTGAGGAATACATTGATTCTGGGGGAGAAGATGGCGAAGATATAGATATAAAAGGGCATCATGGGGAAGAATACAATAGACTTTTGAGAATTGCACTGCACGCACTTTGGATTCCACTGCCACCACTATCTGTTGTGTAAGATTCTATATAACTCAAACCAATAGAACACAAACACAAGTCCAGTACAGGGTGTGCTTCCTCTGAGTGACAGCAACAAACACATTCATGTGAGCCACGGATTCAATGGCCCACCACCTCTCCTTCCTCTGAGTGACAGAGGGGTGCAGGCTATAAGTGTAGGCCGGTGCAGGCTCTGTTTGTAGGCCGGTGCAGTATATGGCTGTAGGCTAGTGCGCTCTTTATATTGCACAAGTTTGATACACAACTCATCCATCCCACGATTCATCGTCAATATAGATCGTACCAATGTCATCGTGGAGAGATGACCCAAAAGGTGTGCCGACATGGGAAGAGCGGCCAAAATGCCACTGCGGGTTCCGATGCTGGTTGCAAGTCTGTACTGATTCTTCAAACAAGTCCAAGTGGGGTGCTAGTGTGACACCCTGGTGTCACTAATGTAATTAAGACCCTTAATTAACTTAATTAAACTCATTATGGCATGCATCATTTCATAATTGTGGTGTTTGTGCATAATTATGTGTATGTGTTTACTTAGTCAACCTGAATAATCAAAATAGTCAAAATACAAGAATTATACCAAAATGTCACAAATAATGTCCACTACATGTATATGGACTCACAGGAGTATGAAAAGTTCAAACAAAATTTGAAATTCGATTTTGAACTCATTCGATCGTCATTTCATGTGCCGCGGGTATTGCTTGTTACCGTTCTCGAGCAGCTAATATCTTTATATTCTTCCTAAACACTTGAAATTCCACCAATATAAAAGTTGGAGTACAAAGTACCCTCTTTATAATGGTGGTGATGTGGATCAAGGAGAACTTGGTTTGGTCATTCAAAATCTTGACCAAAATCGGGTAAAAACTCTGAATTTTCAGCACTTCGGTGATTTCGGCTGTCTGAAAACGTGGTTTTTGCCTATATTCTTCATCCTGTAACTTTCAAACCGCTGCCCAAAAGGAGTGATACTCTTTGTAAGAATTGTAGCCTAATGTACCAGCTACAACTTTTGTATTGGATGATCTCAATGTTTGTATGTAAATCTTAGAGAAAAAGGTCATCGAAGTCGGGTCAAAACCATTCGATTCAGACAGAAAATTCAGTCGTCAGTTGACAGCATTTTTGGCCGAACTTCTTCCCAATTTATCTCTCAAAATATTGATCAAACACTATAACTCCCTTTGTAGAAGTTGTAGCCTGATGTACCATCTTTAACTTTCGTATTGGTCGAATCAACTTTTTATGTACAAAAAGTGGAGTTTAAGGCCGATGAAGTTGGACCCGTGAGCTGTCCCTAAACTCTGAAATTTCAGAAATTCGAATTTTTGGCTGAGATTTAGGGCCTTGCAACTTCCAAACCGTTGAGCAAATGGTATAAGTTCCTTTGTAGGAATTGTAGCCCTATGAATCCTCTACAAAGTTGGTATTCGTTGCTCCTTGAGTTTCTACATGGAATCGTGAGAAAAATCGAAAAGAAGCAGCTGCGTCGCTCGGCCACGAAACTGAACCGGAAATCTTCAGTTCGGCGACGTTCCGAGGCTCGGCCTCGGCGTCGTCGACGCCATTCACAGCCCTCCAGCTGGCCAGGTGCGTGTCCTTGCGCCATTGCGCCGCTTGGCCGAGCCAGGTGCACCGGATGCGCTGGCCGGGATGAGGAAGCTCGAGTTCCAAAAGGCAGTAAAAGACCTCAGTCCTTCTCGACCAAATTCACCCCTCCTCCGCCCCATCATTCCTCGATTCCTCGCCCCTAGTGCTTCACCACATCGCCCTCTCCGCCCTCCAGAGCCTAGCTCACTCCGCCATAGCATAGCCGCGGAGGATTTCGTGATTTACAGACCACCATTGCCGTGACGGCCGAACTCAACTCCTTCCAAAATCGTAGCTCCTCGTTGCTTCTCCACCCGAACCAAGCCTCAAGACGAGTTCCCCGTAGTACCTTGATACTTGCCGACCCCTTTCCCGTTGTTTTCCGGCCACCAGAGCTCCGGCCGGCCATCTCCTGCCTCCGGCGCGGCAGGCGCCCGCGGCCAGAGCCGCCTGAGCCGGGGCCGGCCGCCAGCTAGGGCTGAGCACGGCCCAAGGCTGAGCCCCCGGCCGGCCGTCAGCTCGCCTAGGCCTGGGGAGCCGCCAAGGCCGCTTGCCATCGCCGGCCAGAAGGCCTGCAGAGCCGAGCCGAGTTTCTGTTCGAAGGTTGAAGACGATTGGATCTAAAGGTAAAAGAATAGATCTTTCTGGGGGTTATCCACGAAAATTTTGGACTTATGTGTGAGGTGGAAAACTTGCAGGGACCTGGTTGTAAGTTCTTAAGGACCTATTCGCAAGAAAAGGACCGATCTGCAATTACTTTCAGTTTCTCGAGGGCCTGGATGGAAAGACCGTTTTCACTATTCATGTTTTCTTTTCCTTTTAAATTGGCTGAATTTCATAAATCGCCAAAAATCACACAAAAATCGTAAAATCACAAACTTGGACTTTCTGGAATCCTTGAGAAATTATCTTTCCAATGGTGTATCATATGCATGTGTGCTCTATGTGATTTTCAATGTATTTTTGTATGTATGAAGATGTGCTTGAGAGGATGTTTATTGCTTTATAAATCATAGGAATGTGCTAAAAATGCAAAACCACTTTTGATGGATCTGTTTGGCTCAGTAGAGTTGATTTGAGTATCTGTTGGCCACAGTTTATGCACGATTTTGGTAGATTTGGAATTAAGTTGGTTATAACTAGTTGAGAATGGATAAATCACCAAATATTCTATACAACTCAGAAAAATTAGAAAAATTCATATAAAATGCCTCTTGTAGAATAGTAGTTTCAGTAAAAATTTCAGCTACAGAACATGTTTGTAGAATTTATTATGATTTTCTAATTAGTGGTAAATGTGGGCTGTTAAGAAAAATAGGAAATAAATAGGTAAAATACTGGAAAATTCCTGAAAATAGGTTTAGTTGTCAAGAACATAGAAACATGTTTACCTTAACTTGTGTTTATGAAAATATATTTTCTAGGCTTTATTTGGTAAGAACTAGTTAGGAAATGCTTATTTAATAAATAGTTTTCTTGTGGTAAAAATAATTTTGCAAACATGTACAGCAACCAGGAATGTTGAATGTTAGATTTAGCAATTGAAACTCCATTGTATTACTAGTGGTTATTTATAGATGTTTTGTTTAACTTATGTAGTAAGTTAAGTGGTTATAACACATTTAAAAAGAGTTAATAAGATTTCTTTATATGTTACTTCAGCTTTGAGCTAAGTTTAATTAGCAACTAAAAGCAACCCACCCCACTTTATTTGTGAGCTTCTTAATTGTTTATATTCCATAAATGATTGTCTAGTGAGGTATTAGTGAGTTGTTGCAGTTAGTCTGTGATCGTTTTCTCGTGCATTACTGCATCTCATGCATCCGCATTTCATGTAGAGCAAACCGTTGTTGACGGAGTGTACGAGATCGAGGTCGAGCACGAGGACGACCAAGCTGCTGCCGAGTTGAGCCTTGCTGCTGCATAAGACCCGAACCAAAGTTCGGAAGGGCCCAAGGCCAGCGGTGATCAAGAAGGCAAGCCCCGGAGCATAACCTACTGTTCAAATTAACTCTTTTACTTTGTGCCTTACATTGTGCATTTACGTTTAAGGAGTTATTTGAAACCCTAGTTGCATGATCCCTAGGTACCCATGTCCTAATACTAGTATGTGTAAGTCGTTTAGACTGCCATGCTTAATTAGGATCGGTAGAAGCCAAGTGATTGCCTTGTCACTCGCGAGATATAGGTTTTTACTTTATTATCCATTGATGAGATTCGGCAAGCGGGGCTTGTGCGGTATTTATGTTTGGTTGAACACCCCGCTTGCACAGAGAATTGTGGCTAAGGCATTGATTGTGTGGCGATGTTGGTCAAGCTTTTGAAGGTACTAATCGTATGCCAGGAAATGTGGTAAACTGGTAAACCTAGTACTTGATTCAAACTGACGTCTGACGGGTCTTTCCTACTCCATTGGGCAAGGGGGATGATGGCGAGTGTAGCAGTGGCCGCGGCACAGGTTTGCCTCGAGCACCTGGGGTCCGTTGGGGCGTGCACTCGGGTGGAGTGGGCCCTGATGGCAGATGGCAGGGAGAGATGGGAACGGTTGCCTCGTGAGGTCCTGGGTGTCTCTCACGGGTCGTACGATTAGGTTGTCCCATGCATGGTGAAAATCAACTCGAGTTGTCCGTCCTTCGCGGTTACATGAAGCTGCTTGATCTCTTTTCATACATCAATGTCCTTGGGCCAAATGGGTGGAAGTGTTGTTAGATGAGAAATATTGATAATTGGTTAATCAATTATTTTTCGGCACTGTTTGTTATTGGATAGTTTGGCAAATCTAGTAATAGTTAGTCTCATTTTAAAACTTGGCTAAAATATTGAAAATAGGGATCAACTTGTAGATGCTTTTTGGCAAAACAAACCCCTCAGCCATAAAGCCTTGCATGTCTAGAGTTTAACCTTGTCGGGTAAGTCTTGCTGAGTATTAGTATACTCAGCCTTGCTTGTGACTAATTTTTCAGATAATGGTGATGGTTATGACCCTGTTGCTGCCCTGACTTGGCCATGTATGCTTCCTGATGGTTGGTTCGTGGAGTTGGTGCCGTCTGAGTCCGACTCAGGCCGCGGAAATTGAATGTCATACGTGGGCTCCATGTGATGTTATGTGTATCGCCGTTTAGACTTCCGCTGTATTATAACTCTGGTTTGTAATAACTAAAACATATGCACTGTATTTGTATAATTATCTATGTGAACCCCGTGTTGTAAAATTTGTGATGAGTTGTACTGCCTGAGCCCATCTTCGAGTGGGACTGCTGCTATTTCGTTTCGGTCGAGAGAAAAGGTGGTTTAATCGGGAAGCACTAGTAGAGAAACCGCTTTTAGTCCCGGTTGGGAACTCCCATTAGTCCCGGTTCCGCAACCGGGACTACGCCACCGGGACTAAAGGTATTTACCCGGGACTAAAAGCCACCTTTAGTCCCGGTTGGTATTACCAACCGGGACTAAAGGGCTTTTTTTTCTTTTCTGTTTTTCTTTTTTTTTCTTTTCTGGTTTCTTTTATACAGAGATACGTATTATTCCTGTATAATAATATATGTATATGTCCATATATGTATTAGTTATACGTATATTAATATATACGGTAATAATATTAAACTTATATATATATTTAAATAAAACAAATTTTGATAAATCCAAGATTAATATTAATATTTACATCAAGATTTTAATATTAATATTTATACCAAGATTTCAAAGGAGCATATATATATATATATATATATTATTATGACTCACATGCATGCATGCATGCATACATACATATAGATTTCAATGGAAATGGAACATACTGTCAGGTCCCAATTAGTGACGATCGTCTTATGCCCTACAAGAGTGTGCATGTACTCACAGACATAATATCCACATAAATTGGTGCCTTGATTTTGCCTATAACACTTTATAGGAGAAATGGTCAAGTCATTACATGCATATTCATGATAATGAAACAAAAAAAGAGATGTTGGTCTATGTATAGTAGTATTTACCGAAAAGTCTCCCTTGATACCAAGTTGTTCCTTGAATGGACCTTTTTGCTCTGCACGAAACGTTTTCCAACACCTGCGCACACCATATGAAATAAATGGAATTCTTGGCTGAGCTAAAGAGGAATAATAGTGCGAGGACGAAAATTACTTTTGAAGGAGGTCAATCATTGGTTGGTACACGTCCCGTGGTCCCCTCAATGAGTCCATGATGGTCAACAAGCTTATGTCCGGTTGTATAACAAATAATATCCAATGAAACCTATTTACATGCAAGTTTTGTACCAAGAGTCACGTCAATTGAAATAAAAATTATGTTAGGAAGAAAACTAAAAGATGCACAAGACAGTAAAAGTACTCACCCAAAGTTGTAAGGAAGTAGAATCATTGTCTTGTAATGTTGTACACGTAAGAATCTGTCAATGTTGTTCATTGTGTCTTCATAAAAATTTAGTAACATATGCTGGTTTACAGTTTTTGGGTCGATGAAGCCCAAGTGGAAGTATGAGTTTTTCCTACATTGTTCAATCTCCATTCTACAGGATACAATTTAAAAAATAAATGTTTAATAATAGGTTGACAATACATAGGAGACGTTAAATATAGAAATAAATGAAGCACTTACAGCACCCAGTAGCTGAGGAGAGACACGTCAAGGGCATCCCTATGGTATATCTGTTAAAATTCTGAGAATTCCAGATACATAACATTATCGCCACGAAAGTAGTCATCATCTCTAATCTTCAATCCCACCATTTTCTGGCCTTGGGCCGACGCCTGAAGGTACCATTCATGTAATCTGTACATTTTTGTTGACAGCGTGTTGTACGTATCGGGGTCAACTAGAGGTAAGCCAAGCTGAAATGGCCACCTTGGTATAGCCTTTGGGGTCTTACTCTCATCCAGCATTTGCGAGGGCGTCATTCCTGCCCCTTTGCAAAACTCAAGCAGGTCGACCGGTCCAATTCCAGCATTCACTATGAGTGGATCAATTGTTTGCCTGTCCTGCTCACCGAGCTGAGAAACAGCCTTTCCCTTCCTTTGTTGCTTGATGCTCTTGTGGCTCTTGGTAGACTCTTGGCTCTGTTGACTCCGTCGCTCCTTCTCCTCCCTTTGATTCTTCTCATACGATTTCTTAATAGAGCGGTCATAGTCTGACAACAATTTCTTCTGAGTTTCTTTAGCCATGCCAATAAAGAAAGCAGACTTAGCAAAATCAACTACTTCTTTTTTCTCGGGCTCCTTCTTTTTGAAGAACTCTTTAACCATATCCAGACTATGCTGCTTGCACTCCTCATCAGTTTTTTCCCATGGTAGCTTGGCAGGTTCCTTGGCTTGCTTTGCTGGCTTCTTTGCAGGTGGCTTTGTTGGTGTCTTGGCTTTCTGTTGCTTAGCTTTCTTTGCCGGCGGAGGTGCAGGCGGCGGAGATTGCTTAGCTGGAGGTGACGGAGATTTTTGAGTTGTTGGCGACGGAGACCTTTGTTCAGGAAGAACAGGCGAATATTGCTGCGGCGGGGACTGCGGAGCTGGAGGCGGCGGAGATGCCCTTGAGCTTTGGGGTGACGACGAAGGCCCCTCAGGAGTTAAGACGATGTAACGCTTCTCCCATAGGATAACACCATGAACTGCCTCTTTTAGTGTCGTCTCCCCGTCACCTCCAGGAATGTCAAGCTGGAGTGATTCGTACCCGGCCAAGACCTGCTCCACCCCAACTCTAGCATAGCCAGCAGGTATTTGCCCTCCATGGTAGAGATCTCCTTCTTGACTCGGCAAAGCAGTACCGTACGCCACCTTGAACGTTAAATTCTTAAATGGACTGTGCAGCTCACAGGTCGTCCGCCTGGTTATATCGTCCACGGGGTAGTGTTGGACTTGAGCATCATTTGGGACGTCAGTGGACGCGCAACTGCTTCGATGATGCTGGATAGGGCTAACTGCGTCTACTGGAGCACCGGCGGATCCATGGCTTTGTTGCTGAGAGCTAAGTGCTATCTCCAGTTGCCGCTGAACCTCCCCAGTTCTTTGTTTGTTCTGCAGTATCCTTTCCTCGAGTCGTCACATCTTCTCTTGCTCCTCGTTTTTTCTTCTGCTGTGACTTCTGTAGGACTCAATGCAGTCGGCAAACCCGTACTTCCATGGAACCCCTCCTTTGCCTCGCGTCCGTCCAGGATGCTCGAGATTCTACAGAGCAAACGTGAGCTCATCCTTTTCTCTGTCCGGGCGGAACTCTCCCTTGGCAACTGCTTCTATGGCATGCATAAGTCTCCGTGCGACTTCTTGTATCTTCTGTCCAAAGATGCATTTCCCGGTATCGGGCTCCAATGTTCCGCCATGGGCATAATACCAATATCGTGCACAGTCAGTCCAAGTTGATGTCTGTGGTGTGATACCTATATCACGTAGATCTTGTTCCATCTTTTCCCATTTTGGAATAGCTGCAGCGTATCCACCTTGGCCGAGACGGTGATGGTATTCTTTCTGGGCGGCATTAGCTTTGTTCATCTCCATAAGCTTCTTTCCTAGTTCCAAATGCTTGTACTGCACAAATGCAGCCCAGTGGGGTCTTAGCTTCTCATATGCTCCTGTGAAAGTAGGCATGCGATTCTTTTCAACAAAATTTTTGTACAGTTTCTTCTTAAAGTTCTGGAATTGTTCTCCCATCTTTGAAAGAGCCCAAGCTTTGACTCTATCCTCAGTTCCTGCTGGCACTGTGAAATGTTCTTGTAGCTGCTGCCAGAGCATATCTTTCTCTCCTTGAGGGACAAAGTTTATATCCTCGCGTTTCAGAGGTTTCCATCTTTGAATGCTGATTGGGATGTGATCTCTAACAAGAACCCCGCATTGATTTGTCATCTTCCTTGCAACGTCAGCTGGGGCAATTGGTTTGCCTGCATGGTCCACTTGTGTGACAATGAAACGACCCTCCAGCTTTTTTGTAGGTCCTCTTTTCCCCGAATTCGACATCGTTGCGGAGGGCTAAAAGTTAAGAGAAGATACTTATGCATTAATGTATGTACCTCTTAAATCATCGTGGCATTATTACTAAATGTGCTAATGTTTATGTACCTCATCAGCATCGGTGCCTTGTTGATCATCGTCACCATCTGACTGCTCAATTCCCTCACCGGACATGTTGAGGTACTGATTGGTGTTGCTGCCATCATCGGCTTCAGGGACGGTGACGGCACCCCTGCCTTCAACAATTATTTCATTGAGAAGGTTGTTGGTTTCCTCTTCGTTAAGTCCCAAATCCATCTAATATGAAAAACTAAACTAAGTTTAATTTGATCTCCCATTTAGAAAATGACATATAATTGAAATTTAACACATAGAAACTAAACTAAGTTTAATATCCAACTAATACACCAAGATTCATTCTTATATATCGTTATAATAACAAAAATTCATTCTTATATACCGTTATATCATTATAACAAAAATTCATTCTTATAATAACAAAAATTCATTCTTATATCCGGTTATATCGTTATAACAAAAATTCATTCTTATGATAACAAAATTTCATTCTTATAATAACAAAAATTCATTCTTTTACTAATAACATATAATTGACATTTAAAACATAGAAACTAAACTAAGTATAATATCCAACTAGTTTCTAAAAATTGATATAAACTAATATAAAAAATTTGAGATAATTGAGATAATTGATATAAAATGAGATAATTGATCTCACAATTGATATAAACTAATATCCAACTATTATCAAAAAAATGAGATAATTGATCTCAAAAAAATGAGGTAATTATCAACTAAAATCACACTAATATAAAAACAAAAAAAGACTAATATCCAACTAGAATCCAACTAATTGATCTCATAATTATATTATAGTATATAAACTAAACTAAGTTTTTTGATCTCCTATTTAGAAAATGACATATAATTGACATATAAAACATAGAAACTAAACTAATTAAGTTTAATATCCAACTAGTTTCTAAAAATTGATATAAATGATAAAATAATTGATATATTATGACATGTAATTGACACTAATATCCAACTAGAATCTAACTAATTGATCTCACAATTATAGTATATAAACTAAACTAAGTTTAATTTGATCTCCCATTTAGAAAATGACATATAATTGACATTTAAAACATAGAAACTAAACTAAGTATAATATCCAACTAGTTTCTAAAAATTGATATAAATTATATAAAATTCGAGATAATTGAGATAATTGATATAAAATGAGATAATTGATCTCACAATTGATATAAACTAATATCCAACTATTATAAAAAAAATGAGATAATTGATCTCAAAAAAATGAGGTAATTATCAACTAAAATCACACTAATATAAAAACGAAAAAAGACTAATATCCAACTAGAATCCAACTAATTGATCTCACAATTATATTATAGTATATAAACTAAACTTAGTTTTTTGATCTCCTATTTAGAAAATGACATATAATTGACATATAAAACATAGAAACTAAACTAATTAAGTTTAATATCCAACTAGTTTCTAAAAATTTATATAAATGATAAAACAATTGATATATTATGACATGTAATTGACACCAATATCCAACTAGAATCTAACTAATTGATCTCACAATTATAGTATATAAACTAAACTAAGTTTAATTTGATCTCCCATTTAGAAAATGACATATAATTGACATTTAAAACATAGAAACTAAACTAAGTATAATATCCAACTAGCTTCTAAAAATTGATATAAACTAATTTCAAAAATTTGAGATAATTGAGATAATTGATATAAAATGAGATAATTGATCTCACAATTGATATAAACTAATATCCAACTATTATAAAAAAATGAGATAATTGATATAAAAAAATGAGATAATTATCAACTAGAATCACACTAATATAAAAACAAAAATGATATTAAGAGAATGTATATAAAAATGATATATATAATCACACAATTCATATAAAAATTGAAAAGAAATGAAAAAAACCACCAGGGGCCGTGGCGCGGTGGGCGGCGGGCACGGTGGCGGCGGGGGCGGCGGNGCCGGCTGTGGGGGCGCGGTGGTGGCTTGGGGGCGCGGGGAGTCGGGCGCCGGCGGTCGACCGGAGCCGGAGGCGGGGGGCGGCCGGGGGCGTCGGAGACGGAGGCCGGAGAGACGACGGGGCGGCGGCGGGGGGCGAAACTGAAACGAGGCTAAGTGCCAGCCCCGCGCGCCCTTAAGGCACCCCCTTTAGTCCGGGCCGTATTACGACCCGGGACTAAAGGACCTTTAGTCCCGGGTCGTAATACGGCCCGGGACTAAAGGGGGTCCTTTAGTCCGGGGTGGTAACATGACCCGGGACTAAAGGGTAATTTCGCGCGGGAAAACACCTTTAGTCCCGGGTCGTGTTACGACCCGGGACTAAAGGGGCTGCGTTTTTGCTTCCCGACGACCCGGGACTAAAGGGGCTGCGTTTTTGCTTCCCGCGCAAATCCAGCCCCCTTTTATTTTAGTTCTATTTCTTTTACTAAAACACCAAGATTCATTCTTATATATCATTATCACCAAAAAATTTACCAAAAAATTAAAAAATAACGGCTGCTTATATTAGAGCTTACAAAATTTAATAAACATGCTAATATGAGTTATATATTGTTTATTTATCAAATATTAGCAAAAAAAATCTATAATTAAACCAGTTGATGTGATGTACACATATTTGCATAATATTCGACACAATGCTCACAAGTATTGTCCCATACCTATTATGCATATGTATATGATGTTCATACATTGGCAAGGTTAACCTCCACCTAGGTAAAGACAGTCTGTAGCCATGAAACTCATGTCTTCCATAACCATGTAAAACAATTGTTGATGGAGTTTCTACTTCTCGATGGTTTTAGTGTGAGCCTGAAAGATTATAGTGTCCCAAGGATCACATTAAAACCATCGAGAGAAGTACAAACTCCATCAACTATTGCTTAATACATGGTTATGGAAGACATGAGTCTCATGGCTACAGACTGTCACTACCTGTCGGATTTATGGACCTGGCAGTCCACACAGGATAGTCTGCGTGGTTGATTTGTTGAGGGACAGATCGAGGATCAGAAGTCGATGGTAACACAAGACACAAGGATTGAACAGGTTCGGGCCGTCAGGATGACGTAATACCCTACGTCCTGTGTTGGGTGTTTGTATTGCTGTGTATGAAGTTCCTGAAGGATCTCCGTAGTTGGGTTCTATCCTAGGTTTCGTATCGTGTTCTGTAGGGGGTTCTCAAGGCACCTTATATAGTCTGGCTGCCTTGAGTTACAAGTCGGCTAGAGATAATAACCTACCCGAAATACAAGGATGCGATTCTATAACGATTACAGATATCCTTCCCTATAATTCCGGCTAGTTTATCTTGATCTCCGAGCTTCTTGCGCGATACGCCGCCTGCTTTCTTGCCGCGCACGTCGCCGTAGTTATCCGATTCGCCCGACTGGTGGGCCTCCCGAGTGGTGGGCCACCCAGTCTGACGAACCGGACCGATAGCACTCGGATTGGGCCGCCCCTTGTTGGTTGGGCCAATCCGCCTTCTGGGTACCCATGGGGGTCTACCCCTGACAAGCCCCCGAGTAGTACGTGCTTGAGCAACAACTCGGCGAGGTCGTGCTATCAGCTGAGCTTCGAGCTTGCTGCGGTTGGAAGCAAAACCGCGTGATACTGGAGAGAAAAAAGAGAGTCGTTTCCCAACGGATGCGCCGCGAGGTGCGTCCGTTGGCCGTAGCCCCCGAGCCTTGAAGCGATTCCGAAGGAATCGGTCCAAGGGTTAGTAGCCTTGTTCTTAGGTCGCCAGACAATCAACGGATGCGCCGCGAGGTGCGTCTGTTGGCCGTAGCCCCCTAGCCTTAAGGCGATTCCGTAGGAATCGGCTCAAGGCTTTATCGAAGAGCATCTGACTGAATCATCCGGCGCTGATTTCGGCGTCCAGCCCCCGAGCGTGAGGACCGGCAGAGTCCTGCAAGACACGCCAAGTGGTCGCCCCGACGCCAGCCCCAAGCGTGAGGGCCGGAGCACACCGAGTGGTCGTCCCGACGCCAGCCCCCGAGCGTGAGGGCCGGAGCATGCTGAGTAGTCGTCCCGGCGCCAGCCCCCAAGCGTGAGGGCTGAGACACGTTGATTTGTCGTCCCGGTGCCCAGCCCCCGAGCGTAAGGGCCGAAGCATGCCGGGTAATCGTTCCAGTGCCAGCCCCCGAGCATGAGGGCCGAGGCGCGCTGAGTAGTCGTCCCGGCATCAGCCCCGAGCGTGAGGGCCGAAGCACGCCGAGTAGTCGTCCCGGCGCCAGCCCCCGAGCGTGAGGGCTGAGCTCGCCGAGTGGTCGTCCCGGCGCCAGCCCCCGAGCGTGAGGGCCTGAGCACGCCGAGTATCGTCCCGGCGCCAGCCCCCGAGCATGAGGGCTGAGCTCGCCGAGTGGTCGTCCCGGCGCCCAGCCCCCGAGCGTGAGGGCCGAGCTCGCCGAGTGGTCGTCCATACCCTGCAATAAAGCACGAATTCGAGAGGAGAAAGTACTTGGCGATATAAATGTCAACGAACTCTGCTTCCTACTTTTAAGTCTTTTAGTTTCTCTGGGCAGTTAGCCTGTTACGTTTATGCACCTGATCCCCGATAGCCATAGTCCGTAGCGCAGGGAGCTGGGCCGCATGCACGCGTAGGAGCGTAGGCGTACGAAAGTGTCAAGGTTTCACGAATTAAAGCGTGTGCTACCCGAATACTTTAGCAACTCGTATAAAGGCTCATGGAATTGACGAAGTTAACTCATTAATACTTAGCTTGGCGAATGGTTCGGGTCCAGGAGGATTCCTTCTTGGTCAGATACGCCAAAGAGAAGGCAGGAGGAGAGGTGTCGTCTCAGACACGCGGTGTCAGGAGCAGTCTTCTCGTGATCGTACAGGACGCTCCCGTGGTCGCGTAAAGCCAGAGGTGATAAGGATGTCCTGCGCAGCTTGGGCAGAAGGAGAGAAGCGTGGCTCAGAGCTCACGCGCCTGTCGATGTGGAGGAAGTCTCTCGTCCTCCGGCAATCCGAGGCTATAAATGCCCACCAGGGTGCCAGAGCTGCTACCCAGGAGCGAGTACGTATAGGATCCTTGCAGTCAATATGCCGGAGGCTCATTGCTGGGTTCATCCCCCGGGGAAGGTTTGTGGAGTCTCCAGAGTATGGTGCTAGAAGAGTGCTTGCGATGTAGTCGAGGTGTTGATCAGCGTCTGGATGCTGCTCCGCTGGCTCCTTGGCTTGCCTTTGGTTCAGGACTGTCAGGGCATAAGGCTCTGGCCAACCAAGGGATCCAGGAGCATTCGCTCTCAACCCTCGAAAGGTGCTGTCCCGTCGACGGCTGCAGTGGTGCTACAAGAGAGCTTGCGAGGAGCTCATGTGGGCCAAGCTTGCTTCGGATGTAGCACTAGGCGCAGGGATGGGTGCCCCAGGCCGTCATCTTGACGGTTGATGTGTTTGGTCTTTGTAACCGGCGCACGACCGGCTTCGTTGTAATTGTATAACCTGCAAAAGGATTTTACTGCATGATAGTCTTGAGGAGGAAGCTTCTCGGCAGCTCCGGCCCCGAGCCGTCGGGGCTTGGCCACGCTTCTCCAACTGTTGTAACTCGTTCGCAGCGTCAGCCCCCGAGCGTTTTGGGGCTGATCGAGCCCAAGAGGCACGCTGTTTTTGATGTGGCGCCAGCCCTCGGGTCCGAGTGCCAGTCGAACCTTAGCGGTACGCCATTTGTTCTGCAGTGTTGGCTTCCGAGTAGCTCGGAGCCAATCAAGCCCGAGAGGCACACTGACTTTGTTGCGGCGCCAGCCCCTGAGTGCGAGTGCTGTTAGAGCCTTAGCGGCACGCCACTTGGCTTGCAGTGTTGGCTCCCGAGTGGTTCAGGGCCAATCGAGCCCGAGAGGCACACTGACTTCAATGCGGCGCCAGCCCCCGAGTGCGAGTGCTGTTAGAACCTTAGCGGCACGCCACTTGGCTTGCAGCGTTGGCTCCCGAGTGGTTCGGGGCCAATCGAGCCCGAGGGGCACACTGACTTCAATGCGGCGCCAGCCCCCGAGTGCGAGGGCTGGTCGAGCCTTAGCGGCACGCCGACTTCTTCGTCTTGCCCGAGTGCTCGGGGTCGTTTTTTACCGTTGATGCCCGGCGCATAACGGAAGGGGAAGGCGCCCAACGGCTCTTTTTACCGTTACGCCCACGTCCGTTAATCGCGCCGTCCGGCGGTAATCTCGGACATTGAGGCGCGCTATAAAGAGTGAGGGTTAGGTCTGGAGGGGAAATCCCTCTGTTTCCAGATCCGTTTTCCCCATTCTTCATTCTCCATTCCGCCGCCACCAAAGAATCCTTCTTGCTTCTAGATCCGCCCCGCGGATTTAGCCACTATGGGGAGCGTAGGCTCGTTGATGCGGACGAAGTCCCCTGCGTGTAGATCCATGGCGCCGAAGAGGAAGCTCACCGGCGTCCCCAAGTCTGACAAGATCCCCTCCCCTGCCGTCGCGTGGGCGCGGGGGAAGGTAACCACGGAGATGCTGGAGGAAATGGTGGAGCGGAGCATCCTCCCGTCTCAGGCCGTGGCGGAGTGGCGGTCGAGCGCCGGGGAGGCATTCCCGTCGGAGAACTCCGGCGAGTTGGTCCTGTTCAAGCCGTTCTTCGAGGCGGGACTCGGCTTGCCGACGGGGGCCTTCTTCCGAGGTTTGCTTCACTACTACGGGATCGAGGCCATCAACCTCAATCCCAACTCCATCATGGCGATTTCTGTCTTCATTCATCTCTGTGAGGCCTATCTGGGGATCACTCCCCATTTCGACCTGTGGAGGTACTTGTATTGGCTGAAGCCTCAGCCGAGCGAGGAGAAGATGGTGGTAGTGGGAGGCGCCGGATTCATGCTGCGCCAAGGGTGGAAGGATGAATACTTCGACATTGCCCTCAACACCTCCAACAAGGGCTGGAAAGCCGAGTGGTTCTACGTTGGGAACCACGCGCCGACGATCCCCTGCCACACCAGAGAGCGCCCGAAGGTGAAGGACTGCTGGAATGATCTTCCCAGTGGTTCTCAGATGCGGGAAGTGGAGGAGCTCCTTGCAATGATCAAGGAACTCAAGGAAGTTGAACACTTGACAGCGATCGGCGTTGCCTGCAACTTTGGCAGGCGGCTAATTCAGCCAATCCAGGAGCGGAAGCACCCGGGCTACGAGTACTCGGGCCGGGAGGATCCCACCTGGGGAGCCCGCCGGACGGTGGGCAAGGAGGAGATGAAAGCACGCGTAGGCGGGTTCTTCCTCGGGCACGTGTCGGAGAAGCTCTAGCCGCGCCCATTTTCCTTGAAGAGGCCTGCTCCACCGGTAAGTTTCTGTTCCGAGTGCTTTTGAATGTTCTTCTTGATGCAATTTTTGGTTTTTGATGTAGTCGTCCGTTGGTCGTCTGATTTTGCGATTTCTCTGGCGCAGGATCGGGTCTTCGAGTATTTTTCCGCTGCCCCGCTTCCGGAGGATCTCCCTAGGAAGGTGTTCCTGGGGGAAGCGCCCCCAGGTGACCAGGTCGACCCTCCAGCGGCAGAAGCAGCTGATCCTCCCGCTCCTCTGGTGTGGGCACCTAGCGATACAGAGGGCTCCCTGAGCCCTTCTGATGAAGAAGTGGTGGAGGAGCGCCCGCGGAAGCGCCGGATGACCGTGGAGAAGGTCGGGCCCCGCAGGGTCAGCGTTGCTAAGTTGGCGACGTCTGTCGCTGGTGAGGCAGTAGAGGACGACTCGGCAACAATGTCGGACGAAGCGCCCTCCGTCCAGCAAGCAATGGCGCGTACGCCGCCACCACCTTCCAAGCGGAAGCGCACGAAGAAGATGACAGCGAAGAAGTCGGCTGTGCAGCCGGCCAAGCAACCGGCGGCGGGCTCGGACACCGACATTGACGAGCCGGGAAATCCTTCCCTGGCCGTCGTGGAGGAAGAGGAGAAGGACGAGGCGGTGCCCGACTCCTTGTTTCTGGAGCAGGAGCACGCCCGGGCTATGGGCGTGTCGGTGGAGGAGAGGCGGCGCATGATGGCTGAGACAATTGTGCAGGCCGCCGCGGACGCAAGGCCAGTCTTCGATCTGGGGACCAGGCCGATCCTGATGACGGCCTCGGCGCAGCGGCGTCCCAAGCTTCCAATCCTGCGGCCCCGAGTTATGGTGGTGAAGAGTACTCAGTTAGTCTTCGTTCTCATGCTCGTTAGCTGTGTGGATAATTGTTTCCGAGTTCTTTGTTTTCATTGCCGAGTGCTTTTTTCAGCAAAGCCTCTGACCTTGTGTTGACGCAGAAAATCGGCGGACGTATCTCCCGTGTGCAGCACACGATGACCGGGGAGAGTCTGCTTCGCTCCAGTGCCAGTCTACACTCCAGTTCAGGTTCGCGGCGTGCCAGTCAATTTGACCTGAAATTGACAAGGGGATAAAACAGTTAAATTGCTCTATGATTGTGCCGGCTCTATTTCAGACGATGGAGTAACGTCGAATTTTAGCCAAGACCCAATCAGACACGCATCGGCCGATACCGATCGGACTTCAGAATCGGACCTCAATGATGACGTCAATCGGACCGAGTGATCGGACCTCAATCAGACACCAAATCGGACTTCAGAATCGGACCAATCAGGATCGGACCTTGATTGATATAACAGACCAGCCTTTAAATAATAAAATAAAGCATATAACAAGGCCAATATGTAAAATAATGGATCAGCTGTGTCTTGAAACAAGATATTAAATAATCACAGTGTAAGCCGATACATTGTCCACCTTGTCTAGTTGCCAGTTTGACTCATCTTATCGGACCATCTAACTAGCCGATCGGACTATAGCCTTTTCAGAGAAATCTAGCTCTGACGTAGGGAATCTAGATTTCTCCAACTATGATCAGATCAGATAGCTAGATAATCAGATTCGACTCATCAACCTGTCAATTAAACAAGATGCTCGCACAGGTGTTGATCAGATTAAGCAAAATAAGCAGGTAAAACATTAACAGATACGTTCTGATTCTAAGATATGCTACTGAACAATTAAGCAAGATCCAGCTCCGACGTAGGGAATCTACACCACACTTAACATTCAAATAGCAATAAGGCATAATCTAAGCTTCCCTTAACTAATCAAGATGAACCTAGCTCCGACGTAGGGAATCTAGACCAAACATGACAGTCAAAGATTAATCTAAGCGTATTACAAAGATCCAGCTCCGACGTAGGGAATCTACACCAATGCAATACTCAAAGAACAACCAGATTAAACCACAAAGCAAGATCGGACATAGAACGATGCTGTAAGATAAATATTGCTTAAATCGGACCAAGACCTATGCTCAAAGCCGTTGAAGAAGTAGAATTGATTCACATGGCGTAGATCTAAACCAATCTAGCAACTCCAACAAACCGCAAAGACTATCTTTAGTAACCAAGATTATTCTAGCTCCGACGTAGGGAATCTAGACTAATCTTGATACCTAGCTCCGACGTAGGGAATCTAGGCTTAAAGTATAGTCCGATAAACGATAATTGTTGAATAATCAATATTGATCTAGCTCCGACGTAGGGAATCTATATCAATCTTGAATATCCAGAGATAAATCGGTTGAACAGTATAAACGAGAAAGGGCGATGCGCCTCAATTCAAAGCTATACTAGTTCGATAAATTGACTAACTTACTGGTAAGCCGGAGATCAGAACTGATGCAGCCCGTTCACCAATGAGCTTCGTCGGTAACTACTACTAGGGTTTTGGCGTGAAGCCGGGTTGTATTGAATTGTGAGAATTGTTCTTTACAATGGACGAGGGTTCATATTTATACCCTGGTCGTGGAGAGTCCTGATCGGACCAGACTAACTAAATAAGGTAAACTAAACTTAAGATACAACGGGACTCTCATACGTCCTCTGAAAAGGAAATAGTCCCCGAATCTGATACGCTTCTTCCTTAGCCGACGTGTCTTCCCATTCGAACTCGTCATTGGATCGGACTCCTGCTTCATTGAACTCCTTTTCAGCATCAGCTTCCTTCTCTGTCACCTTTGGCATTGACCAGTCAACGGGTCCACTTCGCAGTCTCTACTTCATCATGTCATCATCCGACCCGTATGTCAGGTGCGAAAATCCGGTGTCAACACATGCCCCCCAATTTTGGAATAAAATATCATTTTGTTCCAAAATTCGTATCTGTCACCATAACTTCTCCACCGATTTTCGCGCCGAAACTTTCCATCCCTGCACTGCGCGCTCCCCGATCTTTCTCCTGGGCAATAACCTCTGACAACGAACAGATATGGATCCCTACATTTACCTCATGGGTATCCATACGTCTTCTGACCCAGTCGATACGACTTTTCAATGCAGCCCCTCAAAAGACGCCCCTCCTTTAATTACGGCAGCCCTGAATCAATGCCGCATCTCCACGAGAATACTGTCCTTCATTTGGACGGTTTCCACAAGCGTCCTCTGGATTCCATTCCTCCTCTAATGCATCCACCGACTGCCGGCTATAAATAACCGCCTCAAGCCTTTCTCCTTTCACCATCCCTTAGCCATGGCACAACCAATATTCATGGTAGAGCACAAACTCCTCCTATTTGATATAGGATTCGACTCCTCGCTCCTCCTCTGCTAGAAGAATTCTCGTGAAGAAGTATAGGGTACTCCCCCTTTTCTGATCCCGCAGTGAATCCAGGTGGAACTTCCGCTAGAAGAATCCTCGTGAGGTTCCTCTCATGGTTCACCAAAGGGAAGGTTTTTCAGAGGGGTGTAATAGAGTGCCCTTTACAGGCTAGGGCGGAGCGTATCCACCGGCGCGCTCTTCAAGGGACTGCATTCAGAGCGGATTTCTTCGACTCAAGGAAGAAGATATCTCCTCAAACTTGCGCTTCCTTTTGCCCTTCCTTCTTTCAATCTAGTTCTGGCAATGATGAACAAAGTACATCGGCGCCCACTAGATCCTTTTATCTTCTGAAATCCTTCTGTATGAGAAATATATGAATATATATGCAATCCCTTTTCAAACAGCCTGATCCGTCATCGAACGGCTTGATAATGTAATGTATTTTTTCTGTTTGTATATAGCCCTTAAGGCGATGCATATCGCATCGGCTCTTATTTTTTGTTCTTGAGGCGATTTTCCATCGGCTTTTAAGCCTGACGCATAGCATCGGCTCTATGAGTTTACCCAAATGCTAGGGTAGTACTTCTTCAAATATTTTCCGTTCAACGCTTTAGGAAACATTTCTCCTTCAAGCGTTCGCAGAATATAAGCATTTCCAGGAACACATCGGATGACTTGATAAGGTCCCTCCCAGTTTGGTGACCACTTGCCGTACTTGGGATCTTTAGAACCAATTGGCAGAATAACCTTCCAGACAAGATCGCCCTCCTTAAACTCTTTCCCTTTCACTTTCTTATCATAATGCCTCGCCACCCTGAGCTTATTAGCCTCAATATTTTCAAGAGCGCGCAGCCGACGAACAGCCAAGTCATCGGACTCACTATTCATGAGCTCCATGTATTCGCCGGCCTTCAATTTATCCTGAAGCTCGATACGTCTTGATCCAGTACGAATTTCCCATGGAAGAACGGCTTCATGTCCATAAACCAGTTCATACGGAGAAACCTTGATCGATCCATGACAAGCCATTCGATAGGCCCATAGAGCTTCAGGAAGCACAATATG
>CM014275.1:5936272-5948601 GCA_004135705.1 Alloteropsis semialata
TCAAACTTTTATTGGAGGCTTCAGCTTGACCATTGGCTTGTGCATAATATGGTGATGAATTAAGAAGCTTGATACCCATATCAGCAGCAAAATTTTTGAACTCGTCCGATGTAAACATCGTACCTTGATCTGTTGTGATCGTCTGTGGAATCCCAAATCGGTAAATAATATGTTCTCTAACGAATTCAATAACATTCTGTGTTTTCACCTCCCTTAAAGGAATAGCTTCAACCCACTTGGTGAAATAATCTGTTGCCGCCAATATGAATTTGTGCCCCTTACTCGAATGTGGAAAAATTTGGCCGATCAAGTCAATTCCCCATCCTCTAAACGGCCATGGTTTGATAACAGGGTTCATGGCCGACGCTGGAGCCCTTTGAATGTTTCCATATCTTTGACACTCTTGGCATCCTTTATAATATTCAAAACAGTCTTCTAGAATCGTCGGCCAATAATACCCATTCTTTCTTATCATCCATTTCATCTTGAACGCCGATTGATGAGCCCCGCAGACACCCTCATGAATTTCTCCCATCAAAACTTTGGCTTATTCAGGTCCGATACATCTCAACAGAACTCCATCAATCGAGCGAAAATAAAGCACTCCTTCAACCAAGACATGTCTGATCGATTTATAGCGTACTTTTCTAGAAGTCTTGACAGAAGGATCCTTCAAATATTCAACGATTTCTTTCCTCCAATCCCCTTCTGGTATCTCCTGTACCATTATATCGGACGTAGGCCGATAGCCAGACGCTTTTTGCGCCAGCCGATTTGCTTCCTCATTATGATGTCTCGGAACATGCTCAAGAGTTACCAAAGCGAATTGACTAATCAAATCTCGGCACTTTTCAAAATAAGATAACAAAGCATCCATCTTGCAATCATATTTGCCGAGTAACTGATTAATAATCAGTAAAGAATCTCCAAATACCTCAACAAACCAAGCGCCGATATCTTTAAGAATCTGGAGACCTTTCATCAATGCTTCATACTCTGCCTGATTATTTGTGCATTTCTCAATTGGAAAAGCGAATTCAAACCTTGCCCCCCGAGGCGAAATAATAATCAGACCGATTCCGCAACCATCATTACAAGAAGAACCATCAAAGAACATAGTCCAAGGAACCGCGTCAACCACATTGGCCTTTTCCATCGGACCAGATATATCAAGTTCCATAGTGCATTGCTTGCCAGCATCAATGCTCGGTCCACAATGGTCAGCAACTAAATCAGCCATTATCTGCCCTTTCACTGCTTTGGCCGATTCATATCTGAGATCAAATTCTGTTAGAGCAAAAACCCATTTGCCAATTCTTCCTTTCATGATTGGCATTGATAGCATATATTTGATCACATCCTCTCTACAGATCACAGTACACTCGGCCGATAGCAAATAATGCCTTAATTTTGTACAGGAAAAATACAAACAAAGGCAAAGCTTCTCCACATATGAGTACCGAGTTTCAGGATCTAGCAATCTTCGGCTTAAATAGAATATAACTCGTTCTTTCCCATCAACTTCTTGAATCAAGACAGAGCCGATTGCATGATCAAAAGCCGATAAATAAAGCTTGTACGGCTTACCCTTTTGTGGTGGAATTAGAACTGGCGGATATGCTAAATATTGCTTGATCTCATCTAATGCCTTTTGATGCTTAGGCTCCCAAACCAATTCTTCTTCATTTTTCAGCTTCAGCAAAGGAGTAAATGCCTCCAATCGGACCGACAAATTTGATATAAACCTCCTCAGAAAATTAATCTTTCCAATCAAACTCTGCAATTCCTTCTTGTTTGTTGGAGGTTCAATATCATCAATCGCCTTGCGGTTCCGATCATTCACCTCAATTCCTCTCTCATGTACCAAGAAACCGAGAAATTGACCGGCCGATACGCCAAAAGCACACTTGAGCGGATTCATCTTTAACCCATGTTGTCTTGTACACTCCAGTGTTTCCTTCAAATCGGCCAAATGATCTCGATAACCTTTTGATTTGACTACCACATCATCAATGTAGATTTCGACTATCCTGCCGATCAATCTATGAAAAATATAATTCATGGCACGTTGATAAGTAGCACCGGCATTTTTCAAACCAAAAGTCATAACAACCCACTCATATAAACCGAGAGCACCTGGACATTGGAATGCAGTCTTGGGAATATCTTCTTCCGCCATAAAAATCTGATTATAACCAGCATTACCATCCAGGAAACTCATCACTTTATGGCCTGATGCTGCATCAACAAGCATATCGGCCACCGGCATCGGATACTCATCCTTCGGGGTTGCCTTGTTCAAGTTCCTGTAATCAATGCAAACACGTAGCTTTCCATTCTTCTTATAAACAGGAACTATATTTGATACCCACTCAGCATATCGACATGGCCTGATGAACTTAGCTTCAAATAGCTTCGTTATTTCGGCCTTAATTGGCTCATGCATCTCAGTCTTGAACCTCCTTGGATACTGCTTGTGTGGTCGATACCCTGGTTTGATAGGTAGCCGATGTTCAACAATATTTCGGCTTAAACCTGGCATTTCATAATATTCCCAAGCAAAACAACCAGAATACTCTTTCAAAAGTTTTATTAACTCCTGTTTATACTCGGGATCCAAGTTAGCACTGATATACGTCGGCCTTGGTCTATCACCAGATCCTATATCTATTTCTTCTAATTCATCGGCCGACGTAAATCCAAATCCTAATTTACCGAACTCACTTCGGTCTTCAAGATCTTCTATATAATCATCCATTTAAAACAATGTTTCAGAGCCGACTGCTTGGATCGGCTTTAGTCCTTGATCGGACACCTTGAGGAAGTCACCATCCCACACTTTTCCTGACAGGCATTCAACTCCTTCAAACTCCCAAATTGTTGACTCAGCTGTAGCAATGCTAACCGAATCATCAGCCGGGACAATCTCCACCTTATTGCCTTGCCACTGGATCAAACATTGGTGCATCGTGGATGGTATGCAGCAATTAGCATGGATCCAATCACGTCCGAGGAGCATGCTGTAGGAACCTTGGCCATCAATCACAAAAAGGTAGTCGGCAATGTCTTGCTGCCGATGGTCAATTCGACATGAATTGCCCCCCGAGGCTCTGAAACGTTCCCGCCAAAGTCCTTAAGCGTCATATTGGTCTTAATCAGATCATCAATCCCTTTCCCCAGCTTGCGAAATGTAGAATAGGGCATGAGATTGACAGCAGCTCCTCCATCAACCAGCATCTTGGTCATCGGCTTTCCATCAACGTATCCCTTGATATACAGAGGCTTCAGGTGCTGATACCCATTTGCATTTGGCTTCTCAAAGACCGCCTTCTCTGAATCAAGAACCAAGCATGCAGCGGCTTCTTCCAGTTCATAATCGACTTCATGGTCGTCTTGTTCATCAGGAGCAGCGAAATCAGAGGGCAACATCAAAACCATATTTATTGCGGCCGATGTGCTTGCTTCATCGTCATTGGCCATCTTGATGCGCCACTTCTTCTCTTTTGCCAATTCTTGCTCCTGAATCTGCTCATTATAGCGCAAGCGTTGCACACGTCTCTTCTTGGACTTAGAAATCCCTGATGGGCACCACTGTCCAGGCCTCATTGGAGGTTCCTCAGTCCGATTTTGAACTGGAGTCTTCTCTTCCATTTTTTCAGGGCCACGAGCATGAGCCCGGCCTTCATTATTTTTGTGGCCATGAGTATTAACCCGGCCTTCATCTCTTTGATGATGATCATCAATCCTGACGCCGATCCGTTCATGAACTGATCGTCGACCTCTCTTGGAAGCTCTGTACTCTTCATACTGGAAGCTGCATTCAGGACAATCTGCTTTTGATGGCAGTCTAAGCTTCTCGTTCCAGCAGAATACGAAGAAAGGACACCCCCAATGATCATCATCCTGGTTGTATCGGTCGTAACCTTGACGTTCATCCGTATACCAATTGGACCTATAACCATACTGCCGACGACTGTCAACTCTATCATCAAACCAGCGCCGTCCATCGGACCTGTCATCATACCGGCGCCGATCGTTGGACCACTCATCATGTCGGTGTCGGCTATCGGACCTGTCATCACGTCGGCGTCGACCATCAAACTCTTCATCAAGGTGCCTTGCTTGATATTCACGCCTCCGACGTCGCCGTTCCTCGCGTTCTTCCCACGCCCGGGCTGCTGCTTGCTGCCTCTTGTATTTGTTGATCAGCATTTGGGAAGTCACACGCGGCCGATACCCACCAGGAGCATTAGATTCACGTCCAAACGCCTGATGATTCCTGCGTAGCTCTTCAACCGTAACTTGAACTGCAGGATCAACGGCACCAGAACTCTTGGCGTGGTCCGATGTAAGCACTTTGAACTTCCCCTTTTCATTAGCATCAACCATATTAACAGAAAAGGAGAAGTCAGCAAAGTTATTGGGAAAGGGATGACCATCGATCTTCATGGCTTTCTTGCTGTCTTCAAATTTGATCTTGCCTGACTCAATAGCCAATTGGATCTCCCTTCTGAACACTTTGCATTCATTGGTCTCGTGAGATGTCGAGTTGCGCCATTTGCAATATTTGCGTTTCTTCAACTCATCGGCCGATGGAACTGAGTGATTTGGAGAAAGCTGGATAAGCTTCTCACTGAGCAGCAAATCAAAAATCTTATCGGCCTTTGTTATGTCAAAACCAAACTTCTCAGGATTCTGTTTGATCCACGGGAGCGACACTGGCTTCTTGGATTTAGTCCATTCAGCTATGTTAACATCAGCCTCTTCTTCAGTATCAGAGAGATAAGATACTTGTTTAGAAAACTTCATGCGCTTCATCTCCTGATATCGGACCTCATGAGCTGACACTTTCTGAACCAATTGCCCCAATGTCTCAAACTCCTGAGCAGAAAACTTTTCCTTAATCGGCGTGAGCAAACCTTGGAATGCAAGCTCGGCCAATTGCATGTCAGATAGTTTCAAACTGTAACACCGATTCCTAGTGTCTCGGAATCGTTGAATGTACTCCTTGACGGTCTCATCATTCCTCTGCTTGATAACAATCAAATCAGAGATCTTCATCTCATTGAGACCAGAAAAGAAGTATTTATGGAACTGCTTTTCCATATCGGACCACCCTGTGACTGATCCTGCTGGCAGCGACGTAAACCAGGTAAACGCCGGCCCTGACAGTGATAGAGGGAAAAATCTTAGCCTGAGTCCCTCCTCAGAAGCAGCCTCACCACACTGAGCCAAGAATCGGCTCACATGCTCAATGGTGGTCATATCATCTTGCCCGGAAAATTTGGAAAAATCCGGCACTCTATAACGTGGAGGAAGTGGTACTGCATCAAAATAAGATGGGTACGGGTGCCGATACAACCTCGCTTCATCTTTAGGCTTCAAGCCGAATTGATTTTGGATCACCTCGGCTATTTTCTGTGACCAATCGGACTGTTGATTTCCAGGTGACATTCCATCAGCTACATCCATCACATAATTATTGCAATCTCCGACCATACGCTGATGTGAAGGAACCTCCGCACGTAGCCTTGCAGCCGCAGGTTGTTTCTCTTGTTCGCTCAGAGTCCTGGCATACTTTTCACCATGTGGGCCGACAATAGTTCCATCGGCCATCAACAGAAAACCGTTGGCCAGTTCAACAGGAGGTGGTGGAGCAATTGGCATCTGTGGAGCAACGGTCATGGTATTATCTGTAGTTTCTTTTCCTCTTCCTGATCCTGATGCTCCTGCAGAATCTGCTATAAACACTGGACCCTTCAAGCAAATAGCATCGTCCACCGCCTTCTTGATGAGATTGTCCAAAGAATTCACCAAGGTACCTGATTGGTTGATCAATGCATGATGAACAGCCTGGTGAATCATCTCCGTCATGTTGACTTGGTGCTCCCGAGCTTCAGTTGTCCTCTTAATCAACTCTGGATCCGGGAGAGGACCTTTGAGTATAGGACCTGAGCAATTATGCCCGAATTGGCCAAGGCACAGCTTCTCAAACGCATCAATCTGGGCCTGAACTGCATCCAACTGGGTTTTGGACAGATCGGCCTTTGTAACGGGCATGGTCACCTCAGGCGTCTTGTTTCTGTCGTTCTTAGCCTTCTCGGCAGCTTCTTTTTCAGCAGCAAGTCTTGCTGCAGTTTCTTGTTCAGCATCAGACGACGACATCTTGGATTTGTTTCTCGTGTCCCACCAGGCGTGCCAAAAATGTGTTGACGCGGAAAATCGGCGGACGTATCTCCCGCGTGCAGCACACGATGACCGGGGAGATCAGCTTCGCTCCAGTGCCAGTCTACACTCCAGTTCAGGTTCGCGGCGTGCCAGTCAATTTGACCTGAAATTGACAAGGGAATAAAACAGTTAAATTGCTCTATGATTGTGCCGGCTCTATTTCAGACGATGGAGTGACGTCGAATTTTAGCCAAGACCCAATCAGACACGCATCGGCCGATACTGATCGGACCTTAAAATCGGACCTCAATGATGACGTCAAATCAGACCGAGTGATCGGACCTCAATCAGACACCAAATCGGACTTCAGAATCGGACCAATCAGGATCGGACCTTGATTGATATAACAGACCAGCCTTTGAATAATGAAATAAAGCATAAAACAAGGCCAATATGTAAAATAATGGATCAGCTATGTCTTGAAACAAGATATTAAATAATCAAAGTGTAAGCCGATACATTGTCCACCTTGTTTAGTTACCAGTTTGACTCGTCTTATCGGACCATCTAACCAACCGATCGGACTATAGCCTTTTCAGAGAAATCTAGCTCCGACGTAGGGAATCTAGATTTCTCTAACTATGATCAGATCAGATAGCTAGATAATCAGACTTAACTTATCAACCTGTTAATTAAACAAGATGCTCGCACAGGTGTTGATCAGATTAAGCAAAATAAGCAGGCAAAACATTAACAGATACGTTCTGATTCTAAGATATGCTACCAAACAATTAAGCATGATCCAGCTCCGACGTAGGGAATCTACACCACACTTAACATTCAAATAGCATTGAGGCATAACCAAAGCTTCCTTTAACTAATCAAGATGAACCTAGCTCCGACGTAGGGAATCTAGACCAAGCATGACAGTCAAAGATTAATCTAAGCGTATTACAAAGATCCAGCTCCGACGTAGGGAATCTACATCAGTGCAATACTCAAAGAACAACCAGATTAAACCACAAAGCAGGATCGGACATAGAACGATGCTGTAAGATAAATATTGCTTAAATCGGACCAAGACCTATGCTCAAAGCCGTTGAAGAAGTAGAATTGATTCACATGGCGTAGATCTAAACCAATCTAGCAACTCCAACAAACCGCAAAGACTACTTTAGTAACCAAGATTATTCTAGCTCCGACGTAGGGAATCTAGACTAATCTTGATACCTAGCTCCGACGTAGGGAATCTAGGCTTAAAGTATAGTCCGATAAACGATAATCTGTTGAATAATCAATATTGATCTAGCTCCGACGTAGGGAATCTATATCAATCTTGATTATCCAGAGATAAATCGGTTGAACAGTATAAACGAGAAAGGGCGATGCGCCTCAATTCAAAGCCTATACTAGTTCGATAAATTGACTAACTTACTGGTAAGCCAGAGATCAGAACTGATGCAGCCCGTCCACCAATGAGCTTCGTCGGTAACTACTACTAGGGTTTTGGCGTGAAGCCGGGTTGTATTGATTGTGAGAATCATTCTTTACAATGTACGAGGGTTCAAATTTATACCCTGTTCATGGAGAGTCCTGATCGGACCAGACTTAACTAAATAAGGTAAACTAAGCTTAAGATACAACGGGACTCTCAAACACCTTCTGAAAAGGAAATAGTCCCCGAATCTGATACGCTTCTTCCTTAGCCGACGCGCCTTTCTTCTTGCACTCGTCATCGGGTCGGACACCCGCCTCATCGGACCCCTTTTCAGTATCGGCTTCCTTCTTTGTCACCTTCAGCCTTGACCAGTCAACGGGTCCACTGCGCAGCCTCATCCTCACCACGTCATCATCTGACTCAGCATGTCAGGTGCGAAAATCCGGTGTCAACAGATTGCCTGTTGCGACATCCCGTCTCTGCAAGGTGGGAGCACCACGCCGCCGCCAAACTGGAAGCTGTGCGATGACAGCCTTCTGTCGGGATCGGTGTGCCTGGATGCCAAGCTCGTCTCCATGGGCGGCGGCTGGTTCTCCCTTGTGAAAATGGGCCCGCGCCATGGGGTTGGCATCACGCAGTGCCGGGGTGAAGAAGGCAACAAGAGCGAGCTCCGTGTGACCACGTTCCGGGCCAGGTATGGCAAGAGCGGTGAACTCATGACCGCGGATCGCCGGCTGGCGCGGACTTATGCCCTGTCCAGGTATGCGATAGGTGGTTTTGGAATGAAAGCATTCTGGTTGTAGGTTATTATCCTGGAGGGAAAATACTCGATCTGGTTACACTCTGTGTCTTTTTAATTGAATATGGAACAGAATTGAAGAGTTTTTTTTTTCATTACAACTATAGGTGGGCAATGGGCAGGCCCGGCTCGGCAGGCTACGGGCCGAGAAGGCACGTGGGCCCTATGGGCCGTGCCTACCTGGCACGTGGGCCTGGCCGTCGGCCCTGGCATGGCCCCATGGGCCGGTTTTCGTGCCGTGCCGGCCCGTTAGGCACGCCAAAATTAGCGGGCCGTGCCAGTCCAGGCCCAATGACCATTGTAACTCCTCAAAAAATTCAGAAACAAGAGCAGTTTCACAATTCACAATTTCATAGTTCACAAAATAACAGATTCAATCATAGTTCACAATTATAGTTTATACTTCATAATTCAAGAGACGAGCACAACAAATAATGAAATAACTCAAGTTTTATATAAAAGGAAGAGCTGTTTGTGCAATGCCGCCTCATTAAAAACCTTTCTAGGTAAAACTCACCCTTGTGAGAAACACTAGAAAGGAAAAGAGTACAGCCAGCTCTAAAAGGTCCTTATTAGAAACATTATTCAAGTATCAGAGTATCTAAGTCTCACAACTCTCACAACTCTCCCAAACAGAGACATGTCTCACACTCTCACTCATCTCACCCAAAAGCACAAGTGGCACTCTCAGCTCACTTGTCAGTCCAAAACTCCAAAAACAGCTCAGCTCACTTCTCAGTTCTCACCCAGCAGCAGGAGAAGCTTCAGCACCATCTTCTACATCCAGGTACAAGTCCTTGAATGCTTCTTCTAGCTCCTTGTTCTCACCAGCTTGATGTTGTTCTCTCTTCTCTCCTAGCTCCCAGTCCTTCAAGAGGGCCAGCATCTCCACTGTTTCTGGTAACAAGCTCCGACGCCGTTCTTCAATTATCCTGCCAGTCAAGCTGAAACAAGACTCTGAAGATATAGTAGAAACAGGAACTGACATTATATCTTTGACCATTAGAGAGAGAACTGGATAGGTGAGCTTGTGGTCACGCCACCAAAGAAGAATGTGAAAATCATCCTCATAAGCAGTGACACAGTCACTGTCAAGGTAGACTGTCAGCTCAGATCCACCACCAGCAGTGGTAGTGGAAGAGGTAGATGAGGTAGGGGGAGGACCAACTACACCTGATCCTGCAAATATTCTTCCCCATGCTTGCTTTCTCTTACCTGATTGGTAGGCTGGCTGTGATGTCCTTTGAGACCTAGCTGAACCAAACTTGAGCTCATACATGTTAAATAGCTTGTACAACTGCTCTTTGACAGTAGCATAGTAAGTAGTATAAACAGTACCAGTAGCTTGAGCAAGTAAATTTAGAACACTAAAGAAACCTCTAAGCTTAGCTCTTGGGTCAAGAATGAATGCAAATGAGTATAACAGTGGTATGTCTGCCAGTACTTAAGAAACTTAAGCTGCATAGGATACACAAACTGTCTAAGATTAACATCCCTTTCACTATCATGCAAATGAGTTGCAATCTCCAGAACATGATGCAGAACAAGAGGGCTGGTAGGATAGTAAACTCCAGACAAAACAACAGTGCATTCATAGAAAAGTTCCAGGAAGTCCAGTATCTTACCAGGAATATGCCAATGAGTTGGAGTCAACAGAGCAGATCCATAATTAGAATTGATGAACACAGAGAATACTTCACTATATGGAACCAAGTGTTTCAACATTAGATAAGTAGAATTTCATCTCACATCCATATCCAAGCCAAACTTTCTAGGTCTAACACCTTTAGCAATGCAATAATCCATAAACATAGCAATTCTATGATTAGATGAATTCAGGAAACTAATTGCAGTTCTAATATCATCCAGAAAAGGTTTGATCCTCTTAAGTCCAGACTTAACAATCAAGTTAATGATATGGCAAGCACAACGTTGATGCATTAAACTATAAAAACATCTAGGATCATCATCAGGTGCAGGTGCAGGTGCCAAATAAGCAGCAAACATTGGACACAGTGTTTCCATAGCCTTAGAATTAGCAGAGGCATTATCAAGAGTCACAGCAAATATTTTATCAATCAGACCATATTCCTCAACCACAGCACCTACCCTTTCAGCAATGTTTTCACCAGAATGACTCACATTAATCAACCTAAGACCCATAACTTTTTTTTGCAACTCCCAATCAGCATTCACAAAGTGAGCAACTACACTAATGTAGTCCTCCTTAGCATTACCAGACCATATATCAGATGTCAAAATCTTCCCAGACACCAGATTTACCTTTACGCTTACCCAGTTTAGGATTAGGACCAGTACCCTTAGTAGAGTTAGGATCTGTACCAGTACCATCAGTAGAGTTGGTGTTGGAGTCTACACCTGTGGCCGTCCCCACCGCCATCCCCGCCACCGCCGGTACACTTGCGTCATCGGCGATGTCGTCGTCAACCTCAATGGTTGCCCCTGCAGCGTGCTGGTCGGCACTGTCATCCACCAACACCATGGCCAACTGCAGCGCGCACTCCCCAGTTCCGGCCCCGTTCCTCGACGGTGCGTGCGGTTGCATCATCCTTGAGCTAGAGGAAGCAGCATCGGCAACCGACCTACAGAACGGATCAGATCAGAAAGTACTTCGGCATTAGGGTTAGGGTTTCGGTCTTACCTTCGCAACCGGAGCCTGGCGCCGGAGAAGATGGGGCCAACCAGAGCGACGAGACACCGTTAGAGGACGGCAAGCGGTGGCGGATGGATCGGACGGGTAGACGAACTCACATGGCCTCAGGAAGGAGTGGAGGACAGAGGAGGGAAAGGAACAGATCAGGATTCAAGAGCACGTCACCGGCGGTCGGAGGCCGGAGCTCGTAGGTCGGAGACTCGGAGGGACGGAGGGCGGAGCCGGAGACGCGGCGGCGGAGGCGAGACGAGAGCAGATGCGCCGCGGCGGCCGGCGGAGCGGGGAGGGGGGATTCGATTTAGGGTTCGGTCGGGGAGGGGGACTGTGCGGCGGCCGGCGGCTCGGCCATATATACGCCACGGCCGCAAGCTGGGCCGAGGCCAAATCGTCCTGTTAGCCTCCCCCCCTGGGCGACCGTTGGGCACTGGGGCACCGGGCCGTCAACGGGCCGGCCTAAAATTAGCGGGCCGTGCCATGCTGGCCCATGGGCCTAGCCGTCGGCCCTGGCCCGGCCTGCTACGTCGTGCCGTGCCGCCCGGGCCCGTTGGCCATCGGGACGGGCCGTGCTAGTGCCGAGCCAAATCGACGGGCTTTGGGCCGGGCCGATGGGCCCGGGCCTTGTGCCCACCTATAATTACAACACATCACAATATTAATGCCATGGCACATGCAGCTCTTGACCTTGACCTAATTAATTACGCCAACGACACACCCTGTGAACTCCAACTAAAGTTAACTGACTACTACTGACCTGTCGTATATACAATCAACCATGAAATAAACATCCCTATTGAGTTAATAGTATCACTACTGGAGAGATGCTCATCAGTACCGGGTCATAACCCTCATCGGTACCGGTTCTGGAACCGGTAACGAGCAACCGAGACTAAAGGGATCGGTCTTTGGTACCGGGTCCAGAACCGGTACCAAAGGGCCCTCCCGTATGTAGGAGGCCCTTTGGTACCGGTTGGTGTTATCAACCGGTACCAAAGGGTGTTTTGGTTATTTTTTTGAACGTTTGCTATTTGGGTTAGTTATACGCAATTCGTCTACGTGTCTATGCGTCTACGTGTCTAAGCGTCATATGTCGTATGTCGTACACGATCTTTCACGCAATAAGATTGAAGTCGTCGCAATTGTTAATTGATTTTGACTGGACTTAGATTGCATTTTTCTCGAACATTCACATATAAACATTTGAGATCAGCCAATACAAAAGTTAGAGCAATTAAAAGTTGTTTACAATTTAC
>CM014275.1:5949368-5992729 GCA_004135705.1 Alloteropsis semialata
GAGAAGAATAAAGTTAGACGTAACAACTATATATTAGTGTGATTTTACGAGATATGCGGGTACACCAGCCACATACCGGAAAGTCCGTCTTCACATCCAATTTTTCTTTGAAATTTCCTCGAACATTTGCACGGAAACGTGTCCATGCCATGTCAATCAGGTCTAAAACTGCTTGGTAATACCCTTGTGGTTTCCGCATTGAGTCCAAGACAAAAATTTGACCGGTGCTTATGATTATCACAAGGAGTATCCAGTGGAAGCTGTAGATATATATATAAATACATGCACAAGTATTGAGAAAAAGTCTTAAAGTTATACATACATAGAGAGAAGTACTCACTTGAAATTGTATGGCAAAAGAATGTAAGTCTTGCTTCTTTGTCTCTCCAGGTACAAGTATATGTTGTCCACCGTGTCTAGTGGCTTATTGGATACAACTATGGCATTTACTATCAATGGATCCATGAAGCCGACATCATGATATGATTTTTCACGGCATGTATGGATCTCCATCCTACATGACAAGAATAGATTGTTATTGTTGCAAATTGTAATTAAGGAAGAAAGTATTGCGAGAATAGATCAGTGAAACAAACTTACACAACCCAGCAGCTCATGATTGAGAGGTCTATGGCATCTTGATGGTACAACATATACACATCCTTGAAATCCAAAATTAAGAGACTATGCCCACGGAAGTAATCATGGTCTTGTATCAAAACATTGAGCATCAGTCTACCCTGTTTGGACACCTTCTTGTACCACACATGAAATCGGTACGCTTGAGTGGTTAGGTACTTCTCAGCAAATGGGGGGCACCATTGGTTCGCCATATCGAAATTCCCAATTTGCACTGGTGTTGCCTTAGGAATTTCGCCCTCTAAAAGTTGTGTCGGTGAGAGGCCCGTTTGCGCGCACAACTTCGCAAGTTCTTCATCGTCAAAATCCTGTTGCCCTTGTGTCCTCCTAGCAGAGCTCTGACCGACTTGTTTCTTCTTAGAAGTGGCCGCCTTCTTCCCCGAGGATCCACTACTGGCTTTTTTCTGCTTATCATAAGCCTTTGCAAGCTGGCGGTCGTAGTCAGATGGTAAGAATCTCTTCTGATTCGCACGCGCTCATTGTTCTGAAAAAGGTCTTCGCTGTCAGATCTATGTGTATCGGCTTCTCTGGCTCATCTGGATTGAAATGCTCTTTGACCTGGGCTTCGACCACCAAAGCAGTTTCCTTGTCAGTTTGGTCGTAAGGTAACTTCTTCCTTATGGCGGTCAACTTTTCTTCTTCGGTAGGCTCTTTCTCCACCGTTTGGCGCTTCTAGCGAGTAGTCCGCCGTGGGGGCGCAGCTTGGCGCTTTGGGGGATGCCGTGCTGGTGGAGGAGGAGACATGTGTGAGCCGGCATCATCCCGACCTGGAGGTGGCAGCTCTGGGTCATCCTCATCCCTTCTTGAAGGTGATGGTGGCTGCGGGGGATCCCTGGGTAGAGTAGATGATGGCCCTTAAGTGTCAAATTTGACGTAACGCTTCTTCCATAGAATGATACTGCCGTGGGCAGCATCCGCTAACGTCTTTTCTCCGTCGCCACCTGGGATGTCAAGCTCCAAGTCATCATATCCTTCACAAATCTGCTCGACCCCCACCTTGCAGTAGCCACTTGGAATCTGTGCCCCATGAATGGTCTGCCCTTGCTCCACCGGATAAGCCATACCGTAAGCCACCTTAGTGGATAAGTTTCGGCTTGGTATATGAAGCTCACATGGCGTACGCAGAGTGATTTCGTCCACTGGATAGCGAGCACTCTCGTCCCCGGCATCGGCAGGTGGGAGCTCCGTGGAAGCAACACTGCTGCGACATTGGGAGGGCAGGCTAACACCATCAGCTGATCCAACAGCTGGTACAAGTACTGCTCCTGGCACCGTCTGCCCTTGGCTCAGCAATGTCTGTATCTGTCTAGACACTTCATCTGCGATGCCGGCCTTTGTCTCCCAAGCTCTCTTTCCAAGTTCTCTACTCTTCTCTCTTGTGCGGCCTTAGAGCGGCTTCGACTCTTGTATGTGTCACTATCCGCAGGGAATGCAACCTTCCACGGGACGACGCCGACACCTCTAGCTCGTCCGGGATGTTCGGGGTTCCCCAGAGCCCTTGTTAGCTCGTCGTTTTCTCTGTCGGGAACAAATGTCTCATCGGCTGTCTCTTTAAGTGCCTTAAGGATAGCATCGGCCGCCTCTTTTAACTCATCGTTGTATATGAGCGACCCATCGTTAAGATCGAGAGTGCCACCATGAGCGTAATACCAATGCCTTGATCGCTCGGGCCAATTCATTGTCGCCGGCGTGATTTCCTTGGAAACCAAATCTTCTTCCATCTTGTCCCAGATAGGAATTTTCTTCTTATAGCCAGTTGGTCCAAGATTGTGGAAGTACTGTTTCTTCGTGGCATTGATCCTATTCTGTCGCGAGTTCTTTTCACCTAACTTCGACCGCCTGTACTGCACGAACGAATCCCAATGACCTCTCAGCTTTGGGTACTCATCAAAGTTAGGTGTTAGGTTCTTCTCGCCATATTTCTTGTACATGTTCTTCCATGTTTGAAATGCAGTACACATCGTCTTTAGAGCCCAATTTTTGACTCTTTCCTCTGAACCTTGAGGCACTGTGAAACGTTCTTTCAGACTAGCCCATAGCATTTCTTTCTCTGATTGCGGCACGTATGAATGATCATCGCTGGGTTTCCACCTCTGCTGATGGGCACGTGGTCTCTCACTAGAACACCACACTGATTGGCCATCTTTGTAGCAGCTTTATCTGGCGCAACTGGCCGACCATCTTCTGCCACATCAGTGATTACAAGTCTGCCCTCTAACTTTTTGGTCGGGCCACGTTTCGTCCTCTTCGATGATGAGGACCCAGAAGGCTGTGAGCCTGAGGGCTACACGTACGAGAAAGAAATGTATCAAGATCATGCTTGAACATATATATATTCGATATTGACAATATGTATACATATATACCTCCTCGGCCCGAACACTTCCAGCGGCAGGTTCTTCCATGCCATCACCTGACATATTTAGGTATTGGCTGCCATCGTCACCACCTGCCTCCTCGTCGACGTCGAGAAGGTTTGTGGCACGTGCACTGCCTTTTGCGATTTCTTCCATCATAATCATGTTCATTTCGTCTTCTGTCATGTCCATTTCGTCTTCCGTCTATCAAATATACATGAAATAACAATTATAGAGTTTACATGAAATAACACTCATAGAGTATACATAAAATAACAATTATAGAGTTTACATGAAATAACAATTCTATCAAATTCTATCAAATTCGATCAAATTCTATCAAATTCGATCAAATTCTAACAAATTCTATCAAATTTGATCAAATTCTATCAAATGAGTACTGGAAGTTCAAACGAAAATTCGAGTTCACATGTGAATTGGCCGATACTAATGTTTACATGTGAATTATAGAGTTTACATGAAATAACACTCATAGAGTATACATGAAATAACAATTATAGAGTTTACATGAAATAACACTCATAGAATATACATGAAATAACACTAATAAATTCTAAACTATAACTAGTATAAATATTTGTAAATTATTCTTTCTTATAACAAAGTAATCATTTCTAAACTATAACTAGTAATCATTTTTAAATTGACAATAACTAAAAATCAATATTTCTAAACTTTTCTTTCTTATAACAAAGTAATCATTTCTAGACTATAACTAGTAATCATTTCTAAATTGACAATAACTAAAAATCAATATTTCTAAACTTTTCTTTCTTATAACAAAGTAATCATTTCTAAACTATAACAAATAATCATTTCTAAATTGACAATAACTAAAAATTGTATAATTACATAAAAAGGAGTAGTTGAATCCTGAAATTTGATACTATTAATATAAATTCTAGATTCGTATTTCTAAACATTTTCTAATAATCATTTCTAATATAGTATGATTGACACACACACTAATAATCTAATTTCCATATACACTAATAATCTAATTTCCATATACACTAATAATCATGTAAATTCTAGATTCATATTTCTATAGTGATATACACTAATAATCATTTCTAAACATTTTCTAATAATCATTTCTAATATAGTATGATTCATCACCACAACTATTTCGATGAATTTCTATCATATTTGATTGAATTTATAACTATCAAATAATCCACAACTATTCTTTCTTACAAGTATATAACAAATACATCATTAAACATAAACATTTCTATAATTTTCTATCAATTTTAAATAAATTTGTACAAATTTTCTATAACAAATACATAACTAAAGATAAAAAAGGTGACGTCAGCCGAGCAGGGGCTGACGTAAGCCCTGCTCGGCTGACTCGAGAGCGCCGGCCAACCTACGCGACGACGAGGGCGCGGGCGACGGCGAGGGCGCACNATGGCGCGGGCGCGACGACGGCGACGAGGGAGAGGGCGCGGGACGGGGTGCGGCAGCTGAGTTAGATCGGGAGGAAGAAGAAGGCGGGGGCGCCCGACCCTTTATACGCCCCCCCTTTGGTACCGGGTGGTGTCACCACCCGGTACCAAAGGGCCTTTGGTACCGGGTGGTGACATCACCCGGTACCAAAGGGTGTTAGGGCGCCAACCCTTTGGTACCGGGTGGTGACACCACCCGGTACCAAAGAGGTCCCAATTTTACCTCCCGCCACATCTTTCTTCCTTTTTATCTTTTTAGTATATACTCTTTCTTATAATAATCTTTCAATTTTCTATACATGAAATAACAAAGTATACATGAACTAACAAGTATTATTTTTTTATAATGATATATGAAATAATGTAAATCTAGATTCATATTTCTATATATATTTTATTTGGTATTAGTAATATATATTAACTCCTTTGATATTAGTAATATATATTAACTCTTTTACTATTCTAGATTCATATTACTATTTAGTAATATATATTAACTCCTTTACTATTCTAGATTCATATTACTATTTAGTAATATATATTAACTCATTTACATTACATACCATAACGCTTCAACATAATTAGAATTACATAGCATCATCATGCTTCAACATAAGTACAACATTATGCTTAAACAACAATAATCAGGGTCCCTGCACGCCATGCTTCTTCATGAGATAGAAACGATAGTTTATATCGATAATCTCTATGCCTAGGAACCTGTCGTCATAATCAAGTGCATATATGTATGCACTATCCTGTGCCTTGTAACATGAATCCAAGACCTCTCCATAAATTGTGATCTTAGCAGCATTGGCATGACTCAAGGTTATATTATCTTGGAAACCACCATTAACTCGATAAGCCCCCGGCGTCGTGTGTGCATACCCTAAGTTTCCAAGGACTTGATAAAGGACTGCACGTAGACCAGAACACGCATGCATGAATCCACAGTAGTAGTCATCCTACAATAAGATTAATAAAACATATTGTTACAGATAAAGATAGTTAAATTTTAATATAATTACACAACTAAAAATAAAACTAACTTACATAAATCGATTCATATGAAGGACTAATCCTTTTAGGCATCTGTGTCACGTCTGGCTCACCCGTCTCGAGAGCTTTCAATTTGAAGTAGTTGTAGTCCGGGAAAACGTGGCCAGTTTGACTTTCTATTTGGGCTAATGCTTGCCTCACAGCATCACACGAGGCTACATGGTCTTACTTCCACGCACCAGAATGAACATGGATAATAACCATGTCACCAGGATTTGGGTCACGGGTGGCATTTTATTGAATGCTAATAGAGATCATAACCCTACTAGTATTTTCGGTCACATTTTCTCTTAATACCAAATGACTTGAGTGACCGATGTTTGCATCTTTTAGCCATGTAATTGGATTAATGATCTGCATTATTAATAATTTCTATTCTCAGTGACATAGTGATTACATTCAAATGCAACTTGCAGAGGATTATCTATATTACCATATTGTAGCGAAGTTGCTGAGGTGTGGGAATTGGGACATGATCAACTTGTTGTGTTGTCGACCATCCAAGCTCGTGAGCGTCTCGAATCGGGATGGTAGATGTCATATTAGTAACATAGCCACCACGTCTAGCTGCCTGACGCTGTCTCGGCATGATCTAACCAAAATAACCAAAATAAACCGCAATATATTACAAGTCAATTTAACAAAAATAGTAAATACTTATCAAGAAGCATAAGACAAAATCAAATTTGGTTAATCAAGAAGCATAAGAAACTATTCTAGATTCATATTACTATTTAGTAATATATATTAACTCCTTTACATTACATACCATAACGCTTCAACATAATTAGAATTACATAGCATCATCATGCTTCAACATAAGTACAACATTATGCTTGAACAGCAATAAATGTTTTCTTTACAAGAGTGCCTTCGTTATGATCGTTGCGAGCGTAAGGAGCATCTTCATTGGCCAATAGGATGCTTGTGTCAACCTCCACACTGAACAGAGACACCTCGTCACACCTATTATAATCATCTTCATCGGAGACGTCCTCGACACCCACGATTTTTCTTTTTCCCGTGAGAACTATGTGCCATTTTGGATAAAGTTCAGAGTTGTTTGTTTGCAGAGTCCACGTCTTGGGTTTGGTAGACATGTCCATAAAACACTTGATGCACATCCTTGGAGAGCACGAATGGTTCGTCTACATACCCAATTTTGTTGAGATCCACAGTTGTCATGCCGTAGCGGTCTATAGTAACACCTCCACTTGTAAGTTTCACCCATTTGCACCAAAAAAGAGGTATTTTCAAAGGTCCATAATCTAGTTCCCAAATCTCCTCTACCTAGCCATAATATGAGTCCCTGTTCCCTTTGTTGTCATAGGCATCTATACAGACACCACTATTTTGGTTGGTGCTTTTGTCGTCTTGGGGTCTCGTGTAAAATGTATACCCATTTATGTCATAGCCTTGGAACGTCAAGAATGAGGATGATGGTCCCCTTGCCAAATACGCCAGCTGTGTATGTATTGTCTCGTTACCTATGAGCTTTTGTCGCAACCAACCAGCGAAAGTTTCTATGTGATGGCGTGTAATCCACTTGTCAGACTTTCTTGGATTTTGGTAACATATTATAGTCTTGTGCTCCTCGATGTAAGGAGCCACCATGGTTGATGACTGCAATACAGTGTAATGGGTTTTCATGAATAAATCATAGTCACTACACCTTGTTTGTTTTCTTCCTAATGTGCCCTTTCCAAGTAGTCTCCCCTCATGGCGTGACTCAGGTAGCCCAATCGATTTCAGTTCGGGGATATAGTCAACACAGAATTCAATGACCTCCTCTGTTCTGTATCCCTTGGTGATGCATCCTTCTTGAAGAGAACGGTTACGAACATATTTCTTTAGAATAGCCATGAGCCTCTCAAAAGGATACATATTGTGTAGGAATACAGGACCAAGAATACCAATCTCTTTGACAACTTGGACCAGGAGATGAGTCATAATATTAAAGAAAGATGGAGGAAATATCATCTCAAGGCTGACAAGGCTTTGGGCCACATCATCCTGCAGCTTTGCTAGATTACTGGGATCGATTGCCTTCTGGTCGATTGCATTGAGGAAGGCGCATAGCTTCACAATAGTTGTTCGGACATTAACAGGTAGAATTCCCCTCAGCGCCACTGGAAGCAATTGTGTGAGCAGCACATGGCAGTCATGGGACTTGAGGTGTACGAATTTCTTCTCTTTTATATTTATCAGACTCTTTACATTCGATGAGTAGCCGGACGGGACCTTAATACTGTTCAAGCAATCAAACATGCTGGTCTTCTCTTCCTTGCTTAGAGTGTAGCTAGCAGGATGTAAGTTCTAGCGCCCTTTCTCTCTTTTCTCAGGATGCAGGGATCTCGTTGTTTCATACGTTTCAGGTCCTGTCGTGCTTCAAGCGTATCTTTTGACTTTCCGTAAGTACCAAGGAACCCTAGCACGTTTACGCAAAGATTTTTGGTCAGGTGCATCACATCAATTGCGTGGCGGACATCTAGGACCTTCCAATATGGTAGGTCCCAGAATATTGACTTTTTCTTCCACATGGGTGCCTTTCCATTTTCACTTGCCGCTGGCTAGCTGCCAGGTCCCTTCCCAAAGACCACCTTCATATCTTTCACCATAGCAAATACATATTTTCCATCCCGATGCCTTGGTTTGCTACGAGTTTCCGCCTCAAAATGCTTTCCTTTCTTTCTTAGCGGATGTTTCTCAGAAAGGAATCGACGATGGCCCATATACACACACTTTCTACAATGTTTCAGGTAAATGCAGTTGGTGTGTTCTAGGCAATGTGTGCATGCTTTGTATCCCTTGTTTGACTATCCCGACAGGTTACCGAGTGCAGGCCAATCATTGATGGTCACGAACAGTAATGCTCGTAGGTTAAATTCCTCTTGCTTGTGCTCGTCCCACGCCTTTACACCATCTTTGCCCCACAACAACAAAAGGTCCTCAATCAGTGGCCTTAGATACACATCAATGTCGTTGCCAGGCTGCTTTGGCCCTTAGATTAGCACTGGCATCATAATGAACTTTCGCTTCATGCACATCCACGGAGGAAGGTTGTACATACAAAGAGTCACGGGCCAAGTGCTATGGTTGCTGCTCATATCACCGAAAGGATTCATGCCATCCGTACTCAAACTAAATCTTATGTTCCTTGCATCTTCTGTGAAGTCTGGGAACGCTCTGTTGATTTTTCTCCATTGTGGCCCATCAGCGGGGTGTCTCAACATATTGTCTTCCCTCCGATCCTCTTTGTGTCACCGCATCAATTTAGCATGCTCTTTGTTTCTGAATAAGCGCTTCAGACGTTGTATTATAGGGAAATACCACATCACCTTGGCAGGGACTCTCTTCTTGGGGGGAGGGGGGCTCTCCCTCAACATCACCAGGGTCGTCTCACCTGATTTTATACCGCGTACAATTACAAACCAGACAGGCATCCAAAGATTCGTAAGCCTTGCCCCGATAAAGGATACAATCTGTCGAGGTTGTACTCGGCAGATATTTGTCCGGCAGGCACCCCGCTTCGTGCGAAGATTGATCACGGTGATGAACAGAGAGACACGGGATTTTTATACTGGTTCGGGCCCTCGAGATCAAGTAATAACCCTACGTCCAGTTGCTGCTTGTATTATTTCGTCGAGTACAGATTACAATGCGTAACAAGTACCCTCAGGTAGATTGTCTAAGATCGCGAATACCCTCTACGTACAGGACCCCCGCTATTTATATCCAGGGAGACGTGCCTTACAAGACAAGACAGACCTAAACCTAGTAGGACTCTAGATATCTTCGGGTTTTCCTTCTGCGATCTGGCCATCGTGTCTTGTTCGGAGTCTTGATAGTTCGGAGTCGGTAGTCGGTAATCCTCGTGATCGGGCACCCTGATATTATGGCCTCAACAGTAGCCCCCGAGTTTATCTTGTTCAGAAAAGGTTGATTGTTCAATAGCCTTCGGGTCTTTTTGCTCTTCGGGTGATTTCTGGATATGTTAATATCTCGTCAATCACTTGTGCATGAGAGCCAGAAAAAGTTCCCGAACTCTTGAATGTTGAAACCTGCATCTGAACGATAAGGTCAAAAAAATATCAGCCATAATAATAGTAAAAAAGAACTGTTCCATCTTGAAAAGTGAAACGCCCCAGAATTGATGTAACAGTTGCCCAGTGCATTTAAAACCCACTCCGCACGTCTCCCGGAACTTTAGCAGCGCACGCGGTCACGGCTCTGCTATGGCTCCTCGATTCCCGTGCGAAGCGTCGCACCCCTGGGTCTTTAAGTATCAGATCTCCTGGATTGATTTGTACTTGAACCTTCCATTCTAAGCCTTCTTCCTCCTCTCGCCATGGGAAAGAAAAAGCTCAGCCGCAAGTTCAAGCTTCCTCGCCTCCTTTTTGGAGACTCTCCTCGCAGCTCCGGCGAGAAACCGCCCGACAAGCCGGTGGACCCGCCGGCGACGACACCACCCAATGCTCCTCCTCAGGCTCCGCTCCTGGCCCTCCCCTGGTACGGGGATGAAGGAGTCGAAATCGAGTCACCAGAGGAGCAGGCTCCGGTGATGGCCTCCGTCTCCCGAGGCTGCTCCGTCGAGCATTGCCGCCGGGAAACGCCCTGCGTCTTCCTTCCCTGCCCCGGCGTCTCCCCTCTCCCTCTCCTCCGACGACGAGCCAGAGCAAGGAGGGAGTGGAGCCCGGCTGAAGCCAGAGGCGGCGCACGCAGGCGCATCTTCGTCTTCTGCTCCGGTGGACACCAGCGGCGACAAGGAACTTGCCCGGCGCCTCTTCATCTCCCTGAACCGCGACCAGATCGGGATCCCTGGAGACGGAGCGCTCGTGGATCTCGTCAGCGACTCTGAAGAAGAGAACGCGGTAGATGATGATCCACCGGCGAGCACACCATCGCCCTGATCAGACTGGTTGAGAATCATCAACCCAAGATCAGGGCGCTTTTGTTTTTTTGATTTCAGGATAGTTATCGATCCCCTGTGAAATGTACTCCCTTTTGGATTAATGAAGAAATTTCACTTGATGGATGTAACCAAAGTCCTTTTTTTTCTGTGCTTGGAAATTTGTCTGTGTCAATCTGTTCATGAAACTGCTCGCCCAGAAACAAAATTCCCGAACAGAAAGTTTCTTCCGATCAGACTAACTAATTTTAGTATGTTCGGGAAGTTTGACACTGACCAAACGTGATCGGGGCATTTCCTCGGCTCACACCAAACGTTCGGTCATTTAAAACTGGTAGCTTCCCAAGTAAGCTAGTAATCCTAAATGCATTGAATTTGATCTGCACATTCCTCGAAACGACGCGTGCCGTAGAAAAAGGAAAGAATCTTTTTGACCCAACAGTCACTGCGGATTGCGCGGCTCAAGGGCAGGTTTCTCGGGGTTCGTGCTCCCTCGCAGAACCATAAAGCCCCCAGGCACGGCCGCCTGGACTCCATTTGGGCCCTTGTCTTCTTCATTTGCATCTACAGAACACTCGCCATCTTTCATCTGCTTTCTTCCCTTCATCCACCTGCTTCTCCAACTTTCTGGGCTAGCTCACGATCGCCATGGCGTCCACGCACCAATCTTCATCCGGCACTGAGTCCTCAGGGGACCAGAGCAGCGCCGGCGCCGGGCGAGAGCTCCGTAGCGGGAGCACAATCTGCACCTCGGACAAATATTGGGACAAGTCCACCACGACGGCCAAGCAACTGCTGAAGTTGGAGGACCTTGGACTGCTCCCTGACACCAGCCTCTTCCCTCGTCGGCATGCCAAAGGTCAGGTGTATCCGACCCCCAACACCCTTGAGATGGTGGCGTTCTTGGAGTTCTTCCATTGTGGATTCGGGGTTTATCCTTCTGATTTCTTCCACAGCATCTGCGAGCATTACCACATAGAGCTCGTGCACCTTAAGCCCGGCGCATTGACTATGCTTAGCGTCTTTGCCTTTCTGTGCGAAGCTTGGTTAGGGATTAAGCCTTCACTGTTGCTGTGGAGATATTTTTATACCCCTGCATAGTACAAAAACCAAGTCATGATCGGGTCCATTGGTTTTTCCTTGAGAGATCGGGAGATCTATATCCCCTTTCCAGATAAAGATTGCTGGAAAGGATATGAGCGTCACTGGTTTTACATCACCCTTCCCCAAGCCACAGTGGCAAAAGGGAAGTATCTGATGCCCTATCTCAAGAAAGAGACCAAAGCCCTGCCAAGAATCACCCCGGAGATGCAGAAGCATATTGATCGGGTCCTGGAGCTCCGCAGTGCCGGTCTGACGGCGGTTCATGTAGCAGAAATCTTCATCAGATGGAGATTCATCCCACTCATGACTCACGACCGCTATGCCTGGACGTTTAGGAGCGACAACGACCAGAACAGAATGAAACCCGATGGTGAGCCTTTGTTTTTCTGTTTGATTGTTTTTCTGAGTTTGTTCGGTCATTCGAGTTCATGACTCTTAACTAGCAGTTGTCCCAGAGACAGAAGTAGCCGTGCGCCTGAAGAAGATGTTTGGAGCTGATCCCCCGAACTGGGAGAATGTCCCAGCACCCTACAGCGCTAACAACCCTCCTCCAGAGGTAAACTGTCACTCAGAAAAAGCTTTTTCTTGCTTAATATTGATATGATGCAACTCTTTTTTCCCGACCAGGCCCCAGCTATTGTTGATGCCCCCGCCCAGAGCGGTGCCATCAATGTTGAGGAGGAGGGAGATCAGCCCGTTGATCAAGGCACCAGGGTCCCGACCAACGAACAACCTGAACCATCACCTGGTTTGGAGAAAGAGGTCCCAAGCAGCCCCAAGGCGATTATTCCCCGAACCCGGAAATGCTCTCGCAGTGTGGAGAGGACAGTTCCGGATTCGGGAGTTCTCGGATCGTTCAGGTCCGCCGATCTGCAGCCCAATCGTGATCCGCCTCGTCCTGATGCCCAGGTATCGAGCATGATCATATTCGGGCGTTTATTCGCAGCTTTTGATCGCATAACCAAAACTAAACGTGCTCAGGAGATTCTTCGACAGGAAAATCGTCTGACCGCACAGTCATCAAAGGTTATACCTGGTGCCAAGAGATTTAAAGTCAAGATCCCGACGGCCGGGTAAGAACTCTGACAATCTTTGATTATGCTTGAGCACTTTTCTTAGAAAATGTTGTTTCACTGTATCTGATTGTTCGGGAATTCAGGCAATCCGATCCTACAGCCTCTCCTCCTGTCAAGCCATCTGCCAAAGAGAAAACTCCCGAGCCAGACTCGGCGGCTCAACTTGACAGTACAGAGGAGACTGTAGAGATTATGGGACCCATCCCGACACCCCTGGGCCCGATCATTAGCGCGCTCTCGGCAGCCGAGGAGCAATGGCGTTCACTAGACGCGCGTGCCTCTGCTGCGGAAGCGTCTGCAATTAAACTGGGAGCCCAGGTGACCGTTCTCCAGTCCGAGAAAGAAGGTACATGTCTTACATTTTCATGCTTCGCTTATTGAGTCCTTATCTGCGAACTTTTGCTTACGCGCTGCCTTTGACCCTGTAGCTAACTCCAAGAGCATTGAGGTGCTCGAGAAGAAGAGCTCGGATCTGGAAGGGAGGCTGGCAGTTCGGGATAAAGACGTAGCTGATCTGACCGCCCATCTTGAAGCAACAGAAAAGCGTAGCTCATCCTTGGAATTCAGGCTGATGGAAGGTGCCTGCGTTGCTGCAACTCACACCATCGGGGCTTTGAAGAGCCACATTCCTGATCTGGACGTTTCTCTGCTTTCCAAAGGCTTCAAGTGCTCGGCGTCAGAAGCTGAGGTAATGTTTGATAGCCTTACCCCACTGGTGGAACCATTTGTCAGAAAACTTGATCTCCATCTGAGTGATTCGGAGGAATCACTTTGAACACTGTGCAAGATTCCTGTAATAGGGCAAAACTTTAACGGTTTAGAATGCGACTATAATTTGCGAAACATATGTTTGCATGTTTTTGCGTAAGTCTTAGAGCTGATCGGTGTTTTTATGGATCTTTTTTAACTGATAGCTTTGTCATAGCCAAAAAGTCCCGTTACCATAAGCTATTTTGGAATTGTTTAGTTGCTGAGACACGGGCGGCCTTCTGAACTGTGTAATTCCTTGTAGTCATGTTGTTCGGTAATTTTAGCATAGCCTAGCTGTCTTGAATTAAAAAGCTCGATTCTTGCGTGGTAGTAGTACCATAGTAGCCCCGGGCTCTTTTACAGTCATGTAGGCATGCTGAAAAAGAGTCTAGAAGTACTTAAACCGCAAGAAACTTCCCGATCAAGTGGGGAGCCCCCGAGCATAAGGCTCAGGACGCATAGAATAGGTCTGAAAAGAAAATTTTCAGCATGGTAGTTCCCGGCTCTTTGTTAGTGTATGCAATATGGTAACAAAGAGTAGAAACAGAATAAAAGATATAAAACCCAGCCCCCGAGCGTAAAAGCGAGGGTGAATAGAGTGTATAGAACTTATCTTTTTGTTTTGTTGGCGCTGTAGGCGACGCAGACGACGGTTTATATCTGCCAAACCTGATGGTTGGTCTTGAACTGTGCACGATCTCCAAAGTTTAAGCGTAGAATCTGCGTAGTTGATCCATATTCCACGTGTTTGGCAGTATGTCCCCATCTATCTCCGCAATCCTGTAGGCTCCTGGTCGGGCGATATCTACTACAATGTACGGCCCTTGCCATGGAGAGGACAATTTAGTTTTGTCCTTGGTGCGTTGATCCAGTTTGAGCACCATGTCACCAATGCATAGGCTTCTTTGTCGAACATTAGCATCATAGTATTGCCACAATTTTTGCTGATATTGGGCTACTCTAAAAGCAGCTACGTCACGAGCCTCCTCGAGGAGGATTAGCTCATCAGCGCGTCTGTCAGGCTCTTCAGTCTCTGAAAACATTGCCACGTGAGGGGCTTGTAGTCGGATGTCAGATGGTAGAATCGCCTCTGCTCCATACACCAAGAAGAAAGGTGTTTCGCATGTTGCCCGATTCATAGTGGTCCTCATTGACCAAAGTACTGTAGGGACTTCATGAATCCAGCGCTTGTCATAAGCTTGCAATCTGTTAAAAATTCTCTTCTTGATGCCCTGGAGCACGATGCCATTGGCACGCTCTACTTGCCCGTTTGTCTTCGGGTGATTTACCGATGACCGATCATGCCTGATCCCGTGGTCGTAGCAGAAATCAGAAAACTTTTCACTTTTAAATTGTGTTCCGTTATCAGAGATTATCCTGTTCGGGACACCGAATCGTACGACAATGCTCCGTAGGAATTTGATAGCTGCCTCTTTTGTGATTTTCTGAACTGGCTCGGCTTCAACCCATTTTGTAAATGTGTCAATGCCAACGAACAGAAATCTGTATCCCTCGACAGCCCTTGGGAAGGGCCCGAGGATGTCTATACCCCAGGTGGCAAAGGGCCATGACAAGGGTATAGTGTTTAAAGCTTGCGCAGGTTTAGTTTGTTTTCGTGCGAAGAATTGGCATGCCTCGCACTTTTTTACTAAATCGCTTGCGTCTTGAAGAGCTGTAGGCCAGTAGAAGCTCTGTCGGAATGCTTTCCCTGTTAGATATCAGGGAGAAGCATGTGATCCACAGATTTCTCCGTGAATGTCGTGGAGCAAACTAATGCCCTTGGTCTGTGTGATGCATTTGAGGAGCATTCCATTGCGGGTTAGCTTGTATAATCGCCCGTCAACCAATTGATAGTTCTTGGCTTTACGATGGATTTTCTCCAATGTAGCATCATCGTCCGGAATAGCTTGGTTTGTGAGGTATGCCCGGATTGGATCCATCCAGTTCTCCTCGTTTCCAACTAGAGCGGCGCCTCGGGCCGTACCGACCAACATAGACTCCTTGACGGATTCGTTGGTTGTAGAAACTGATCCCTTGGCGGGTTTAGTTTTTAGGTTCGGTAATGAAACCGACACAGATGGCTTAGTAAGAACTTCAAGTAACACGTTACCTGGGAGCCGTGTGCGTTCTGCAGCTGCCTTTGCAAGCTTGTCTGCGTCGCCATTGAATTCCCTTTTCACGTGCCGTACTTCAAGCCCATCAAATTTGCTCTCCATCTGCCTATATGCTTCCAAGTATTTAGCTATGACATCGCTCCGCGCACTGTACTCTTTCATGACTTGCTTTGCAGCTAACTCGGAATCCCCTTTCACGAGCAGCCTTCTGACACCAAGAGATGCAGCTATGCGGAGACCTGTCAAGAGTCCTTCATACTTGGCAACATTGTTAGTAGGAGTTGGATCAACAAAATTGATTTGTAATGCGTACCTGATGATGTCATTGTGTGGTGAGATCAGGACCACCCCAGCCCCCGCGCCTGCTCTGCAAAATGCTCCGTCATAGAACATTGTCCAGTGTTCGGGATTTTGGGCAGCTTCTTCGGGTTCGGGGTTTGTCCACTCTGCGATGAAATCTGCCCGAGCCTGCGACTTGATGGCAGTTCTGGGTATGAATTCAACGTCATAAGCCCCCAGCTCCACAGACCATTGAGCAATCCTACCCACAGCATCTCGATTATGTAAAATGTTGCCTAGGGGGTAAGTTGACACAACCTTGATCTTGTGGCTCAGAAAATAATGCTTGAGCTTCCTGGAAGTCATTAGTACAGCATATAATAATTTCAGAATCTGAGGGTACCTTGTTTTGGCATCATGTAAGACCTCACTTTCGAAGTAAACGGGATGTTGTGTTGTAGACTTTTCTGTTGGTCTTTCAACCACCAAAACAGTGGTTACAACAGTTGGTGTCACAGCTACGTATAACAGCATCTCCTCTTGTGGCTTTGGCGGGACCGGTACGGGCATTTTCCGCAGGTACTGTTTGAACGCCTGGAACGCCTCTTCTGTTTCTGCCGACCACTCAAAATGATCAGTTTTACGCAGCAATTTGTAAAATGGCATACCTCGTTCGCCTGACTTGGACACGAATCGACTCAGGGATGCCATCATTCCTGCCAACTTCTGGACCTCGTGGCGGCTGCGTGGAGACTTCATGTCGTCGAGTGCCTTGATCTTGTGCGGATTTGCCTCTATACCTCGTTGGGAAACAAGGTAACCGAGGAGCTTACCTGATGATACACCAAAGGTGCATTTGGCGGGGTTGAGCATCATCCTGTTTTCGTGCAAGTTGTTGAATGTTTCGGTTAAATCAGCGATTAAGTCGCCCTTTAACTTACTTTTTACAACAATGTCATCTATATATGCTTCCACATTACGGCCGATTTGGCCTTCGAGAACAACGTGAACACATTTTTGATAAGTGCAACCTGCGTTTTTCAGACCAAAAGGCATCTTTATATAGCAATAAACACCGAAGGGAGTTACAAATGCAGTTTTCTCCTCATCGTCAATGCACATGCTGATTTGGTGATACCCCGAATAGGCATCTAGAAAACAAAGCAATTCGCATCCAGAAGTTGAATCTACAATTTGATCTATCCTAGGTAATGGGTACTCATCCTTCGGGCAAGCTTTATTCAGATCTGTGTAGTCCACGCACATCCTCCACGTTCCATTGGGCTTCTTGACCATGACTGGGTTTGCCAGCCACTCTGGGAAAGGGACCTCTCGAACGAAGCCGGCTTTGAGTAGTCGGTTGATTTCTTCGTTAATGGTGTCTCGCTTCTCCGGGGTATATCTCCTTTGCTTCTGCTTGACTGGTCGGACGCCAGTTCGTATGCCAAGCTTGTGCTCGATCACCTCCCTGGGGATCCCGGGCATGTCAGATGGTTCCCAAGCGAACACATCTGCGTTTGCCCGGAGGAAAGCAATGAGATTGAGTTCCTATTTATCTCCCAAGCCAAGGCCCACCTGGGTGGTCTTGGTCGGGTCTGCCTCATCAAGGGTCACTGAGTTCCTATTTATCACCCAGGCCAAGGCCCACCTGGGTGGTCTTGGTCGGGTCTGCCTCATCAAGGGCCACAGACTTCGTGCCTGGCTCGGAGCGCTTGGCTGGTGGCTCGATTGGTGAGGCGTTGGCCGGTGACTCGCCGGCCGCCTGTGACGGTGTCCCCTTGAGTGGGGTCTGGTCCATTACAGTCTGCTTCTCGGCGGCGCGGTCGTCGTCCTTCTGTTCCCCGATGAGCTCCTGTTCGGGAACTTCTTTCCCTTTGGCCCTTGGTCGGTTCTCCGCTGCTCGGGAGGTTTCAGCCCATGCTCCCTTGGCGGCAGCTTTTGGCTGGTTCTTTGTCTTTTTCTAGGCAGGTTCGGCAGCCCTGGCTAGTTCCTGCTCGTCTCCTTTGATCATGTCCAGGGTCTTCATGTCGCACTGGACCGCGCCCTTGCGATCGCCGCAGACGGTGATCGGGCCCAGCGGCCCTGGGACCTTGATCATGGAGTATGCAAAGTGAGCGACCGCCATGAATTTCTTCAAAAACGGCCGGCCCAAGATGCAGTTATAGGCCGACGTGATGTCAGCCACCTCGAAGGTGAGGAACTCTGTTCGGATGTTTTTGCCCTCCATGAGGGTCACCTGCAGATCGATCCTCCCCAAGGGAAAGGCTTGGATGCCTGGTATGACCCCGTAGAAAGGCTTCTCCACAGGGGACAAGGACCTTCTCGGGATCCCAAGTTCGTCAAAGGCGTTGACAAACAGGAGGTTGAGGGCGCTTCCACTGTCGATCAGGGTTCGCCCGATCTTGCGGGGCCCGATCCATGGTTTGATGCACAGTGGGAGTAGCGGCCCGTCGTAGAGCGTCTCGGGGTGATCCGTCTGATCAAATGTGATCGGGATTTCAGACCACCTTAACGGATGCTTGCAGGGCTCGGTGCTTGCTATCTGCCTCTCGACCAGCTTTAGCTGGGACTTGGAGGTTCGAGTAGAATAGCCACCGAAAATTGTGGCGATCTCCAGGTCTTCGGGAAGATCTGGCTCATCATCACAGTCCATGTAGTTCGCCGTCCGAGGGTTGTGAGCTGCCTGGTCACGCGGAGCTCCCTGCTGCTGGCTCTCCTCCTCCTGCTTATGCTTCTTGTACACCGTACAGTCCACAAAGTGATGCTTTGTAGATCGGTGAATCGGGCAGTACATCGGGAGATCGGCCGGCTTGCCTTGACGCCTGTACGGGGGCTTGTTGTCCACGGCCATGACTTCGTCGCCCTCGGTCTTGTGCTTCTTGTTCTTGTGTTTATTCTTCTTCTTGCCTTCTCTAGCTGGCTGGCTTTGTTCGGGCTTTCCATGAACCCGTGCTCGGGCGTCCGCCATCTTGGCGGTCTCTTCCAGGATCCCGTAGAGCTCCGCCACCGTCTTCGGGTTCTTCTTGGCAAGTTCCTCCTCCATTCGCTCGTCCTTGCAACCCTGATTGAAGGCCACAATCACCCGATCATCCACCATGTCAGGGATGGTGTTACGGGTGTCGCTGAACCGGCGGATGTAGTCCCGGAGGGATTCTCCGGGCTTCTGCACACAGTTGAGCAGATCTCCTTCATGTCCGGGGCGTTTGTAGGTGCCTTGAAAGTTGGCTTCAAACGTCTCCCGGAGGTGGGCCCATGACTTGATGCTGGCCTCGGGCAGGTTCATGAGCCACGTACGGGCTGATCCCTGCAGGGCAGTCGGCAAGTAGTTGGCCTTGACGTAGTCGTCGCCCCCGGTGGCGTCGATGATCGTGGAATAAATCTGAATCCACTCGCGGGGGTTGGTTGTTCCGTCATACTTCTCGATGTTAGTAGGACGAAACTTTTCGGGCCACCTGACCTTGAGCAGGGCTGGGGAGTACGCAAGGCATCCCCCCGTGCCTGGTCGAGAGTCACGTGGCGGCGAATCTGGATGGGACCGATAGTAGCCCTCACGTGCCCGGTAATCTCGATTGTAGTTGAGAGTTTCCCGAGCGTCGCGAGCGCGACGGTTGCGTTCGAGCTGCGGCCTCATGTCGCGCCCCTCGTGTGGGCGATAGTGCGGTCGTCCGTTAACAGATCAGGACCGAACCGGCTGTGGATCATGTGGTCTGTTTGACGGAGCTGGTGGTGCGGCAGCGGTGGCCTCGATGCGCTCCTTGGCCTTGTCCGCTGCTTCCCGAGCCTTCTTGGCTATGGTGGCCATCGGAGTCTCTTCGGCCATTGCTTCCATGGTCTCCAAGAGGGTTCGGATCTGCATATTGTCCTGCTCGACAGCCCAGAAATCGTTGTTGAGATCTCGGGGAGCCAATGAGGACGCAACCTGTTGTGTACGGGTTTTAGCCGTTAGAAGTGTTGGTGCGTTGCTGAATCGTGGAGGAGGCATGGGTCTGCGCGAGCTAGATGACTCGGCAGCGGCCTCAGTCCCGTTTGCAGTTAGCACATGGATGCGGCGGTCTTCGGACTGTTCTGTAGTCGAGATCCAACTGCGCAGTGCGATCTGCGATGTCTTCAGGAGTTGGCTCCGTGAATGTGGCGAAAACTTCCCGACCGGTGCATGTGAGATCGGGATCATGGATCCCTGTCATCTTGAGCTCGTAGTCGCCTTGGTGCTCGAACACGAGATCCCCGAAGCGGATCTCCCGTGCAGGCACTAGATGGCGGTGAACGTAAAGATTAGAAGCGGAGGCAGAACTCCCGATGGCTTCCGATTTGATGGAACTGGGCATGTAGGGCATCGATGAACTCGACACGTCGGCGATCCAGACTCCGTTGACGATCGGCATGATCTTTCTTCACGCAAGGGCCCCTACCTGGCGCGCCTCTGTCGAGGTTGTACTCGGCATATATTTGTCCGGCAGGCACCCCGCTTCGTGCGAAGATTGATCACGGTGACGAACAAAGAGACACGGGATTTTTATACTGGTTCGGGCCCTCGAGATCGAGTAATAACCCTACGTCTAGTTGCTGCTTGTATTATTTCGTCGAGTACAGATTACAATGCGTAACAAGTACCCTCGGGTGGATTGTCTAAGATCGCGAATACCCTCTACGTACAGGACCCCCGCTATTTATATCCAGGGAGACGTGCCTTACAAGACAAGACAGACCTAAACCTAGTAGGACTCTAGCTATCTTCGGGCTTTCCTTCTGCGATCTGGCCATCGTGTCTTGTTCGGAGTCTTGATAGTTCGGAGTCGGTAGTCGGTAATCCTCGTGATCGGGCACCCTGGTATTATGGCCTCAACACAATCATTGGGATATGTGTGTATCTTTTGTACTTCCAGTCCTAGAGGGCAAACGATTTTTCTTGCTTCATATGTTGTTTCGGGCAATGTGTTGCCCTCTGGAAGCATCTTCTTTATCATTTTCAATATCTCTTCGGATCCTTTGTCAGACAAGCCATTAGTTGCCTTCCATTGCAACAGTTCCAGTGTGGTTCCCAACTTTTTTTTGTCCTCTTTGCAATCTGGGTACAGCAATGTTTTGTGGTCCTCCAACAAACGCTTCATTTTCTCCCGCTCTTTCGCACTTTCGCAGTCTTTCTCTTCATCACGGATCATGCCATCTAAGGTATCATCATCCTCATCTTCTGCAACTGCTTCACCCTCGCCCATTGCTGTATCATCTGCAAAGGCACCGTATTGTGCAAAGTTCGGGATGTTGTCCTCACCTTCTTCATCACCTTCTTCAAAGAATATCCCCGCTACGCCGTGTTTGGTCCAACAGATATAGTTAGGCATGAAACCACTCCTAAGCAAGTGTGTGTGAACCACCTTCTTCGAGATGTAATAATCCTTCTCATTCTCATAGACCTTGCATGGACAGCGTATAAAACCCGAGGTCGAGTTAGCCTCTGCCGCGTCGAGGAATTGATGAACGCCATTAATGAAGTCAGATGAGCGTCTATCCGCGTTGTACATCCATTGACGATTCATCTATGTAAATATCATTTTTAAATATGTAAATATCATTTCATGTATGTAAAATATCATTCACAAAATACAACAAAAAATATGTAAATATCATTTGAAACATGAACATCATTTGAAGTCTCTAAAAAGATGTAATTCTAAAGAGATGTTTTTGTTGCTTGGAGCAAGTCAGGGCCCTCAGGGGCAGCTATTTGTAGCCCTTGTAGGCCGGTGAGGCGGAGAGTATCCGATGGAGCCGGTTGCTTCGCCGGGAAGAGAGTGCAGAAGAGTTGATTTGAGTGGTCACTGTAGCAATGGTGGACATGGACGTAACAGGCTCTCGCTCAGAGCTAGCAGGATAGTGATACATTAACTATTTGCTAATGATTGATTAATTAGGCTTAATAGATGGCATGATGGTGCTACAGTACCCAAGGGCACGATGACCAACAACCATATTCCAAAATCATCAACGTCTTACTTTTGCTCATCTCAAAAAAATTAAGGAGTGATTTGCCTCAGATATGTTGTCTTTCATTTGACCTTGAACTTGGAGCATAAGAAATATTACAGGTGGTAAAAAAATTGGCTCATGGTAAAAAAATGTGAATATCATTTGTAATCTCTAAAAATCCGAATAACCCTAAATATGAATATCATTTATAATATTTAAAATCATAATAAGCATAAATATGAAAATCATTTAAAGTTTCTACAAATAATCCAAAAATCTAAACAATGTCTAAAAATTTGTGCATCATCTCTACACATGCAACAACTAACTATATAGTGATTCTCTATTACAAATTCATAATAAAAATGAAGATTAAATCTAAAATCTCTTATTTCAATCCATTCCATAAAACACAAATTACTCAAAACATAGAGCATGAAATAGACCATACTAACCGTCAAAAGAGAGAGGATGAAGTTGCTAACCTTCTAGCAGACTTGGTTTGCAAAATCTCCAAAAGTTATGGAAATTTTGGGCATGAGCTGCCCCAACCCGAGCTCAATGGAGAATGAAGAAATGAGCCATGGCTCGGGCTGGGGGAGGAAGAAGACCCCTTTATACGCAGAGCTCCATTGGTACCGGTTGGTGGCACCATCCGGTACCAAAGGGGTCACATTGGTACCGGTTGGTGGCACCAACTGGTACCGAAGGCCCCGAGGCTCATTGGTACCGGGTGGTGGTACCAACCGGTACCAATGCGCGCAAAATTATTGACCGTTGGACCTGGTACCAATGCAAGCATTGGTACCAGGTCCGATCCATTCGTGACCTGTGAGGGGTGGCGGATGGAGAGTTCTCCGGCAGTGTATGTTGATTTCACCGTTGGCAGCAGGAGACCATGCTACTGACCTGACGTAGATACTACAAAGGGTCCACTTATAAAGGATGTGGCTCAACAACCCGGTCACCTATACTGCTCATCCCTATGTAAGCGACGCGAGCTATTGAATAGCGTCACCTACAACTCGAGGCGACCCGAAAAAATGCTCAGCTGCAGTGAAAAGAGTCCGTCCGCCACCGCTCTCTCTCCACATGAGTCTTAAATTTAGGGCCTTCGAGATTTGGCGGCATGTAACAACCACATGAGTCAATGGGGTGACAAGAGGAGAAGTTAGAATATGCTTATCCTTTTGTTTTTTTCCGGATAGTCCGGGTGCAAACGCATAAAACCAGGAACATCCCACCGTTTTATCTAGGACAAAGAGAACTGAAATTGAGAATTGTTTTTCCAATTCCTCCATTGCCGAAACATATGACAGCCGCAAACTACCTCAAACTCGACATCATTTAGCACAACGTGCCTCTTCTCATGGTAAAATTCATTATACCAAACAAACTTATCGGTTGAGACATCACCTCCATAAGACTACATGCCCCAACATTACTTGCACAACTGAGCAATCGAGTTAGCAGTATGATCATGGCGGCATGACTCAAAACTAGCAAAAATCTCGTTGCAACGCAGGGAACCTGAAGCCCGAATTTGAAAAGATAACTGAAAACTACCACCTCATTTGATTTTGGATTCGATGCGGACTCGCCAACCAGAACTCGACAAACATCTTTACCTAAAGTGCATATATCAAAACCTGAGTCATCCAAGAATTGCCCAAATTTATTCCCATTCACCACATCCGCAACATATTGGTCAAATTCTGAATCAGAAACAGAAGAGGCCCTGACGCTGATGATATATCTAATACTTTCAAAGAAACACTTGAAAGGCTTAGTGGAAATCACGATTTTTTAAGCACATGAAGAGTCAAAAGCTGGTGCGGGAACAAGAGCGCCATGGAAAAACTGGGTCTTTGTTTATTTTACAGTACTAAGGAGATATATGTTCCAACAACATAATTTAGAAGTCTACACCACAATGGCCACACTATCATAACGGTCCCCTTCCAACATGAAGAGGTGACATTTTCTCAAATTTTGTATTCATATTCGATGGCTCAACTCATTGGAGACAGCCCTCAATCCTGATTCCTGAGTGGGTACTGTTCAGATCAGAGAAAAGCTATCACACACATGATTATTTTGAAGAAAACCATATTCAAGGATTCAACTCACTGCAGACAGCCCTCCCTACTGAGTGGCTACTGTTTGGATCAGAGAAAAAGCTAATCATTCAGAAATGCTGCTCGAAATAGGTTACATTGGATCTTGACCTTTGGATAAAGATCAGCACCAAACCATAAAAGAATGAATGAATTGCATTAGACCATTATAACTCTAGAATGATTTGAAACATATACTTTTGTTATTTCTCTGTGTTTCATTTGAGAAAACTGGGAGAAGTGTCCCTTCTTTTGGATTCTGTTTTGCACTTAGAATACATTTTTTTTGGGGGGGAGGGGGTGGCGTTAATGTTGCACTATTGAAGTTCAGAACTTGAATGGTCCAACGAACTTCAGCACTCATCATGTGATAACTAATGAGTGGCACAGCTCCAAGGTGCATACAACATCACATCAATAAAAATAATCAAAACCCATAACAAGAATAGGAGGAAAAAACTGACCCTGAAATCCCAGGGTTCTACCTACCATAGGAATGAGAGGCATCGGATAGACCTCTGGTGAGCTGGGCCAGAGTCTGGAGGGATATAACCGGCCACCTATAGGAAAACAAAAGCAGCATCGCATCAAGTGAACCACTTGAGCTGCTAGCTCTTGTGGATTGGAACCAAATGACCTCCATCCGTCAGTGATGGAAACATGACACAACCATTACCTTCGTTTTGTCATTTTCGTTGACAGATTGGCTTTGTTTAAACTTCACTTTTAGGAGTTGGGATGCAAATCGAAGGTGCTGGCCAGAGTGCATAGGACCAAGACAAAGGTCACTATTGCCTTTGATCCTCGACACTGAAGGCCCAGTTCAGCGTGAAGAGGAAACAATGAAGATGAGGTGAAGAGGTTGAAGCTAGTAGGACGAAGCTACCCTGAAGAAGTGGACCTCGCAACAAAGACAATGAGGAGACAACAGTCAATATTCGATGCTCATAGAGAGAGATGTGTACGCCACGTCACTAGGAGGGTGTAATTTTTCCATTGTAGCCTTTTTGACATTTTTGTACGTGGGTCATGGAATATATGTTAGATTCTAGGAACAACTAGGCTTAAGAACAGTAGAGATCAAAAGGTTCTGAGCATGAATGTAAGAGTGGTGTTTCATCTGCGCGCATGCATGACGGATAAAAGGAGAGAGAGAGATAGAGATGCAGACCGTCATTAGAAGAGCTCGATCCATTGGGCGCGGCCATTGCGCCGATGACGGTGAGGAAGACGGGGTCGGTGAAGAGGGAGTCCGGCGGTGGAGAAGGGCGTCGCGGATGCCGGTGGCCTTCGGGCCGCCACCTGCACTGGCCGCGCTCGCCGCCGGTGTAGCTAGGCAACGTCGTGGTGACGCTGGTGAGTCTTCCCGACGGCCTGCGCTCCCCCTCTAGATCGGCTAGGGTTTTAGGGCTGTAGGTGGTACTGTGGCGGCGAACCTCATGCCTTGTGCCGTAGCCCCACCTCCCTTTTTATAGCGCAGGCGACAGGGGCCCCACCAGCCATCAACGGCTGGAGCGCCCCCGATCAGGGCGCGTCTAGATGGAAGGGAGAAACGGGCCACCGTTGGGCTGGCCCGAGAGATCAATCCAACAATCTCCCCCTTGATCTCTTCTCATTTCTTGTTCTCTATCTTAATCTGAATATGGTCCATTCCATCACAGATCGGGGTATCGAGCGTGCCTCGTCATGACAATTAATACTGTCAGATTAACAGCCACGATCTCCTTTCCGTTCAGAAACAGAGTCTTAACTTGGGCCTCTTTGTCCAGGAATCAAAGGCTTTCCTTTAAACCCATACCGGCTAAGTGATCTCTGAACACATTGGGTGGTAGGCCTTTTGTAAGTGGATCCGCTAGCATCTTCTTTGTGCTGATGTATTCTAAACAAATAACATGATCCTGGACTTGCTCTTTAACAACATAAAACTTAATGTCAATGTGTTTGGCAGCACCACTTGACTTGTTGTTATGAGCATAAAACACTGCAGGCTCATTGTCGCAGTATAACTTTAGTGGTCTTTCTATGCTGTCGACCACTCTCAATCCGGGTATAAATTTCTTAAGCCATGTGACCTGCCCCGAGGCCTCGTAACATGCTACAAATTCTGCATACATCGTAGATGATGCTGTGACTGACTGTTTGGAGCTTTTCCATGATATTGCTCCATTTGCAAGAGTGAAAATATATCCAGACGTGGATTTTCTATCATCTACATCTCCTGCAAAATCTGAATCTGAATACCCTACTACTTCTAGGGAATCTGATTTTCTATAAGTCAGCATGAGGCCGGTTGTACCCCTCACATAGCGAAAAGCTTTCTTTATCATTTTCCAGTGCTCTATGCCTGGATTACTTTGATATCTGCCAAGTACCCCGGTAACAAAACTTAAGTCAGGGCGAGTGCACACTTGTGCATATTGTAAACTTCCGACAGCTGAAGCATATGGAACTGATTTCATTTCTTCGAGCTCGTACTTGTTCTTGGGACACTGGAATTTCCCAAAACTATCGCCCTTGACTATTGGAGCAGGTGTTGGCTTGCTCTTATGCATGCCAAATCTCTGTAGTACCTTTTCTAAGTAGGATTTCTGTGATAGTCCTAATACACCCCTTTTTCTATCACGGTGAATCTCAATTCCTAGAACGAACGAAGCTTCACCAAGATCTTTCATGTCAAATTTCGAGGACAAGAATTTCTTAGTTTCCAGTAGTAGATTCAAATCGCTGCTTGCTAGCAGAATATCGTCCACATACAGTATAAGAAAAATAAACTTTCCATTCTTAAACTTTGCATAAATGCAATTGTCCTCTTCGTTTTCTTTAAATCCAAATTTTCTAATTGTTTCATCAAATTTCAAATACCACTGCCTTGAGGCTTGTTTCAGCCCGTAAATTGATTTCTTTAGGCGACACCCTTGGTTTTCTTTTCCTTCTACAACAAAACCTTTCGGTTGCGCCATATAAACATCTTCTTGTAACTCCCCATTCAAGAATGCCGTCTTTACATCCATCTGATGTAATTCTAAATCATAGTGAGCCACTAAGGCCATTATTATTCTAAAAGAATCTTTGCATGAGACGGGAGAAAAGGTCTCATTATAATCTATTCCTTCTCTCTGTGTGAAGCCTTTTGCCACAAGTCGCGCTTTATGTCTTTCTACGTTCCCTTTGGAGTCACGTTTCGTTTTGTAGACCCATTTACAGCCTACTGTTTTGGCTCCTTTAGGAATATCTTCTAAGTCCCAAACTCCATTGGTACTCATAGACTTCATTTCATCTTTCATGGCAGCAAGCCACTCAGACGACTTAGCGCTTCTCATTGCTTCTTCAAATGAAGTAGGATCATCTTCCATTTCTTCGCTATTGTAGACTTCATAGTCATTAGGAATAGCGGATCTTCTTGTTCTTTGTGATCTTCTAAGATTCTCAGTTGGTGGCACATTTTCCACAGGAGGTTGCGATTGCTCCCCCTCATTTGCGGCAACTGGCATATTTTCCACAGGAGGTTGTGGTTGCTCCCCCTCATTTGTCGCAACTGGTTCTAAAACAGGTTCTATTTGGTTCTGTGGGGTAGGTTCCTGAAGAACAGGTTCCTCATTCTCATTTGTCACCACAACAGGAGGGACAGCTGTGACCACAGCTGGGGAAACAATTGTGGGTGCTGGCATTGTAATATTCTGCTGTATAGGCGCCGCAACCACAGGTAGTGAGAAAAATGGTTCCTGAACAATTGGAGTGGGCACAAAGAGGCCTTGAGTCTCTCTTCCTCCTGAACACACATGGCAATGAGCTTTTCAATATCCCAATTTTCTGGAAAGGTGTTGTAATTGACATGAAAAGTCGCAAACTCCTTTGGAAGGGACTTGAAAACCAGTTGGACAAGAAAGGAATCTGGAAGAGGCATGTCCATGGTCTTGAGCTTGTTGGCCATGTGGCTCATTTCTAAGATGTGTTCTCTTATGCCACCGCCACTGTATTTCTTACTCATAAGCTTTTCAGCCAAAGTTGCAGCAGAAGCTTTGGAAGACCCAGTGAACTGACTCTTCACTCTGCCAAGGTATTCTGTGGCAGTGACACAATCTGGAATAGCCATTCTGATAGCATCTTTAATGGTACCTTTTATGATCATGAGGCACTTGCGGTTCGAAATGTTCCACTGTGCCTTGGCAATGTCATACTTGGCATATTCTGTCTCATAGGCATCCTCACGGACAGCCCATGCATCATCATCTTCATTTTCACCCCTGACGGGTTTTTCTGGTTCTGTTGGGCTTTCTGTAGTTATGGCCAAATCTAAATTGGACATAGTCAAAGCAATTTCTAACTTCTGAAACCATTTCTGATAGTTATTGCCATCAAGATCTGGAATGGCGTTGATGTAATCCATAGGATTAACACCTGAAATTAAGATCAGAAAAGTGAGAACAAAAGAAATTCTTAATATCAATAACTGCACGTTTGAAATTAACGTTGGTCAAAAACAAAACATACAGTAATTCTGTGCAATAAATCTAAATCACCTTTGGGCAGAAATAGATATTAAGCATAAAAGATTCTAAATAAAATGATAATACTGCTATAATCAACTTTGGTCAGAATATGGCAATATCATAAGATTCTGAAATAATAAATTCTAATTCAAAACAATACATTCGTCATTCCTCTAATTAATCTTCCCGTTGGTTCCAATTAAATTAGAGGATAAATCATAAAATTCTGAGCAGCGGAAACATGAAATAAATTCTGAATATTCTGTTCTGAACTCCCCAAAAATTTGTCTCGTTGGTTCAAAATTAATAGGGATGAAATTCTAATCAAAACTCTATCAAATACATTTCTGGAAAAGTAAAAGGATTTCAAAATTCTGTATAAAAAACAAAAAACAAAAGCGGCCCACGGCCCATCTACTTCACGCGCCGGGCGGCCCATTCCACGCCCGGCCGTGCTGCCCCGCGTCCCAGGCCGCAACCTGGGCCTGGGCCGGGAAACTCGTCACCCGCCTGGGCCGAAAGTGGCCCGGGGAGGGACCGGCGGATCCTGGCCGTTGATCTGAAATGGACGGCCCTCCGCATCCTTCGCTGGATCAAAACGGCCGGCAGCTCGGCTCGAACCCTAACTCCGTCTTTCTCGCCTCCACCGCAGCCCGACTGAGCGAGCGCCGCCCTTGGCGGCCGGAGGCGGACACGAGCCGGNTCCCGGCGGCCGTGCGGCGGCGGATCTGCACCACGCGCCGGCGAACCGACGGTGGTAAGTTTCTTCGCCCCCGCCCCCCGGGTTCTGAATCGGGTTGGGATTTCTGATTTTGGGGTTTCTAGGGTTAGGGTTCATCGAAAAATTGGGGATTTGTTTGAATCTGAGATTAATTCCCCTCCTTCTAAGTGCTACACTACTCGGTCTAAGCCTAGTGAGGCTTAACTGATACCATTGTTAGATTCTAGGAACAACTAGGCTTAAGAACAGTAGAGATCAAAAGGTTCTGAGCATGAATGTAAGAGTGGTGTTTCATCTGCGCGCATGCATGACGGATAAAAGGAGAGAGAGAGATAGAGATGCAGACCGTCATTAGAAGAGCTCGATCCATTGGGCGCGGCCATTGCGCCGATGACGGTGAGGAAGACGGGGTCGGTGAAGAGGGAGTCCGGCGGTGGAGAAGGGCGTCGCGGATGCCGGTGGCCTTCGGGCCGCCACCTGCACTGGCCGCGCTCGCCGCCGGTGTAGCTAGGCAACGTCGTGGCGACGCTGGTGAGTCTTCCCGACGGCCTGCGTTCCCCCTCTAGATCGGCTAGGGTTTTAGGGCTGTAGGTGGTACTGTGGCGGCGAACCTCATGCCTTGTGCCGTAGCCCCACCTCCCTTTTTATAGCGCAGGCGACAGGGGCCCCACCAGCCATCAACGGCTGGAGCGCCCCCGATCAGGGCGCGTCTAGATGGAAGGGAGAAAACGGGCCACCGTTGGGCTGGCCCGAGAGATCAATCCAACAATATATGCCGACTTTTCATTGGGAAAATATGGCATGGAAAGTGTCCCTTGGTGTCCCAATAAAAGTTCCAACCCCCTATGTGAAAAAGCGTTGATTCCCCTAGTAAATAGTGAATTCAAGAGCCTTGGGTCTCTGTATTTATTGTTTACTTCGCTTTCAACCTAGTTCTTGTTATATAGCAAAAAACTAGATGATCAAAATATTCAAGGACAGGGGTATGATGGTGCTAGTAACATACATGAAGAGTGGAATTCGCTACAAGCAAGATTTGTATCACAGTGTCCTAATGCATATTATGTTCATTGTTTCGCTCATCAATTACAATTAACTCTTGTCGCTGCATCCAAAAAGCTCTAGATGTTTGTAATTTTTTTGATCTTTTTAGTTTTGTTATCAACACTGTTGTGCCTTCTAGTAAGTGATACTGCATGCCTACCAAGTAGGTGGATGGAAACTATTATTGATCTTGGTGGGCTTGAAACAGGAAGTGGAGTTAACCAAATTGGAACTTTGAAGTGCCGGAGGGAGCACCATGCCGCCGCCAAACTAGAAGCTGTGCGATGACAGCCTTCTGTCGGGATCGGTGTGCCTGGATGCCAAGCTCGTCTCCATGGGCGGCGGCTGGTTCTGCCTTGTGGAAATCGGCCCACGCCATGGGGTTGGCATCACGCGGTGCCGGGGAGAAGAAGGCAACAAGAGCGAGCTCCGTGTGACCACGTTCCGGGCCAGGTATGGCAAGAGCGGTGAACTCATGACCACGGATCGCCAGCTGGCGCGGACTTACACCCTGTCCAGGTTTGCGTTAGGTGGTTTTGGAATGAAAGCATTCTGGTTGTAGTGTTGGTTATCCTGGAGGGAAATTACTCGATCTGGTTACACTTTGTTTTTTTAATCGGACTAGGTTCATGCCCGTGCGTTGCTACAGGAAGGAAACAAAATTATACAAGCGATAAAATTGGCACAACAAAAAAACATGCTTCTAAAATATGCATGACAGGACGCGCATAGAAACGCGTACATGCCCGTGTGTTAAGTTTTGCTGAGTTCAATGTCACACAGTTGACTACAAAGAGCTCTGGGTAGGCTGTTCTAGTACTACCCCTCTCTACCATGTTCTTGAGCGCTTATAACAATGAAAAGTATGCATCTAGCTATAACCTGCAACAGTCAAGGTTTGGACACTTCTGGTTGTACAATTTCTTTCCTCGCCACACAAGTGTTCATCTTGCTGGAAAAAGGCATTCCATATAACATCTTTTCATGGGATCCTTTCCAATTAGCAAGCTCTTCTGGTCCAGGTGAACATAGAATTTTTTGAATAGCTTCAATAGATTCTTGATCAAACTTGGTGCAAATATAATCTGTATAAACCATAAGGGTAAGAGGGTTACATAGTTGCAAGTAAACATTGTGTTTAAGAAAATATTAATTGAGCATTAGCGCAAAGAACTCTTATTGAGGAACAGTCATAGCATGTTGATCATGATCAGTGGAGTTACATTTGGGGCTCTGCTAGTTTCTCCTCGCAGCAAGCTTATAAGGCACTTAGAGGGAGCATGCCAGCATCTCCCCTGTTCAAATGGCTTTGGAAGTCTAGAATCCAGAACTAGCACAAGTTCTTCTTCTGACTTTGTCTACGGGATAGGCTCAACACTAGAAACCTGTTGAAAAGGAAAAATATGGTCTTGGGGTCCTATACTTGTGTTTAGTGTGTGGAGAATACCGAGGAAAACAGGTGGCACCTATTCTTTGAGTGCCCTTTCAGCCAGGCCTGTTGGATATTTCTTGGAGTTAACTGGAATACAAATCTTGAGCCTTTGCAAATGTTCCTAGAAGCTAAACGTTCTTTTCAGAATATCATTTTTAGGGAAGTGGTGGTTATAGCCTGTTGGGCAATTTGGTGCCATCGCAATGCTATTATTTTTTATAGAGGATCAGTGTCTTTTGCTACGTGGAGGACATTGTTTGAGAAGGAGATGAAGCTGGTCACCTTGCGGGTTAAACCAGTAATTAAGGAGAAGATTCTTTCTTTTTTGAGAAGTCTGTAAATTTAAACCCCTTTTTTATTTAGGCCTAGGTCCATGTAAAAGCTTGTACATACTCTTTCTTTGATATATATAAAAAAATAGGTAGGGGCCTCCCCTGCTGACTTCGGTCAAAAAAAAGTGTCCATCTGTAAGTCTTAATATACTTTCAGTATATGAAAGCAGTTTGTTTAATGAAAATGGCTGCATTGGATACAAAATAGCTGGAAGAAGGGTTCATAAATATTTTCCGAAAATCTTGAATCAAATGCATTGTGTTCAGATCATATATTTAATGCCTACATTTCAGAAGTAAAATGTATTACAAACAAGTACTCCCTCCAATCCATTATATTTGACGTTGGTTAGTTCATTTTTGAACTAACCAATGTCAAATAAAGTGATATGGAGGTAGTACTAAATAGGCTTCTCTGAACTACAAGTAATATATTTATCAGACATGAAAAAACAAGGACATCATATAGCCAAAAATATATTCAGGTAAACACAATGATGAAACTGGTATGACCTAGATGTAGGTCCAGGAAATAAGAATTGAATGGAGCAGGAAAGTTTGGAGGGGGAAAGGGAGAGGGTGCAAGCAGTGTTACATTGTGTTGACACCGGATTTTCGCACTGGGAGTGCTGAGTCAGATGGTGACGTAGCAGCGCTGGAACTGAGCAGTGGGCCCATTGACTGGTCAAAGCCGAATGTGACAGAGAAGGAATCCGATGCGGGGAGAGGAATCCTATAAAGCAGAAGTCCGATCTGATGACGAATAAAAGAAGAAAGGCGCGTCGGCTAAAAAGGAAGCGTATCAGATGCGGGGGCTATTTCCTTTTTGAAGGGTTATTTAGAGTCCCATTCTATCTTAAAATAGTTTACTTTATCTACAAGTTAGTCAAGTCCGATCAGGACTCTTCATGACCAGGGTATAAATATAAACCCTCGTCCATTGTAAAAAATTATTCGCACAATCAATACAACCCGGCTTCACGCCAAAACCCTAGGAGGAGGTTAGAGTAGATCTCGACGAACTCATTGGTGAACGGGCTGCATCAGTTCTCGATCTCCGGCTTACCAATAAGATTGTCAACTTATCGAATTAGTATAAGCTTTGAATTGAGGCGCATTGCCCTTTCTCGTTTATGCTGTTCAACCGATTTATCTTTGGATTGTCAAGATTGGTTTAGATTCCCTGCGTCGGAGCTAGATTTCTCTTGATTATTTAGTGATTAATCGTTTATCGAGTTGTTCTTTTAGTTTTCGGGTTTGATTTAGATTCCCTGCGTCGGAGCTAGATTTCTCTTGATTATTAGAAGGCAGCTTATGCGGCTGTTCGGAGTTGCTAGATTGATTTAGATCTGCGCCATGCGAATTAATCTTATTCTTCAACAGCTATGAGCATTGGTTTTAGTCCGATTTGAGCAATACTTATCTTACAACATCGTTCTAGGTCCGATTTATCCTAACAACTTAATCTGGTTGTTCTTTGAGTGTCGGGTTTGATTTAGATTCCCTGCGTCGGAGCTAGATTTCTCTTGATTATTCAAAGACAGCTTTGAATATTGGAACGATCTTGTTACCGTTTTATTGCTTATTTGCTTTAATCTGATTAATTACCCGTACGAGCATCTTGTTTAGTTGTTCTGTTGGTGAGTCAAGTTTGATCGTTTAGCTATCTGGTCCGATCATAGCTGGAGTATGTGCGCTGCATCCGTCTGTGAAACCGTGTCGAAACAGTTCTGGTTTGATTGACTAGCTAGATGGTCCGATGAGATGAATCATACTGTCAACTAGGCAAGGTGGACAACGAATCGGTTCTACTTTGATTATTTAATATCTTGCTCAAAGGCATAGCCGATCCATTAATTTTGCATCTAGATTAGCTGTAAGACTACTATCTTGTATTAGATCTGTTAGCAATTACGTGAGGCAATATCGCTGGAGTATGTGCGCTGCATCCGTCTGTGAAACCGTATCGAAACAGTGATATAAGTAGATCGGAAAGTTGATAGATCTGTTAGAAGTAGCAGTCGAGCAGTTAAGATAGGTGAACAGCATATCGGCCATGTTTTATGCTTTATTTTATTATTCAAAGGCTGATCTGTTACATTAATCAAGGTCCGATCCTGATCGGTCCGATTCGATGGTCTGATTGAGGTCCAATTATATTGGTCCGATTGATGTCATCTATGAAGTCCGATTTTGAGGTCCGATTGGCATCGGCCGATACAAGTCCGATTGGGTCGTGGCTAAATCCAACGTGCATCTGCCGTCTGGAATAAAGCTGGCACAATCAAAGAGTAATTTAACTATTTATTTCCTTGTCAATTATAGGTCAAATTGACTGGCATGCCGCGAACCTGGACAAAGTGCAGGACCAGCACCGGAGTGAAGCAGATCTCCCTGGCCTTGTTGTGTTGCTCGCTGAGGATACAACCGCCGATTTTCCGCGTCAACACATTTTTGGCACGCCCGGTGGGACACGTAAGACAATTTCCAAGATGTCGTCTGATGCTGAAAAAGAAGCTGCTGCTAAGCTCGCTGCTGACAAACTGACGGCTGAGAAGCTGGCGGCTGAGAAGTTGGCGGCTGAGAAAGCTAAGGCTGACAAGAACAAGGTTCCTAACGCGACTATTCCAGTTACGAAGGCCGATCTGTCTAAAGCCCAGTTAGATGCAGTTCAGGCCCAGATTGAAGCATTTGAGAAGCTCTACCTTGGCTAATTCGGGCGTAATCGTTCAGGCCCTGTGCTCAAAGGTGCTCTTCCGGACCCAGAATTGATCAAAAAGACAACTGATGCCCGGGAGTACCATGTCAACATGATAGAGATGATTCATCAAGCTGCCCACCATGCATTGATTAACCAGTCAGGCACTTTGATGAATTCTTTGGACAATCTCATCAAGAAGGCGGTGGATGATACTATTTGCTTAAAGGGCCCGGTCTTTATGCCGGATTCTGCAGGGGCATCAGGGTCAGGAAAAGGCAAAGGTACTGAAGACTGCGCCATGACCGTTGCTCCGCAAACTCCAACGGCTCCACCACCTATTCAGCTGGCCAATGGTTTTCTGTTGATGGCTGATGGATCTATTGTCGGCCCGCATGGTGAGAAATATGCTAGGACTCTGAACGAAGAAGAAAAGCAACCTGCAGCTGCAAGGCTACGTACAGAGATTCCTGCACATCAGCCTATGGTCGGTGATTACAATAATTACATGACGGATATGCATCAAGCTGGTGGGATAGCACTCGGAGGACAGCAGTCCGATTGGTCATAGAAAATAGCCGAGGTGATCAAGAATCAGTTTGGTTTGAAGCCTAAAGATGAAGCGAGGTTGTATCGGCACCCGTACCCATCCTACTTTGATGCAGTGCCACTTCCTCCGCGCTACAGAGTGCCAGATTTTTCCAAATTCTCTGGGCAAGATGATATGACCACCATTGAGCATGTGAGCCGATTCTTGGCCCAATGTGGTGAGGCTGCTTCTGAAGAGGGACTCAGACTCAGATTCTTCCCTCTGTCGCTATCAGGGCCGGCGTTTACTTGGTTCACGTCGTTGCCAGCAGGATCGGTCACAGGCTGGTCCGATATGGAGAAGCAGTTCCATAAGTACTTCTTTTCTGGTCTCAATGAAATGAAGATTTCTGATTTGATTGCTATCAGGCAGAGGAACGATGAGTCCATCAAGGAGTATGTTCAACGGTTCCGTGATATCAGGAATCGGTGCTACAGTTTGAAGCTATCTGACACGCAATTGGCTGAGCTTGCATTCCAGGGTTTGCTCGCGCCGATCAAGGAGAGGTTTTCTGCTCAGGAGTTTGAAACATTGGGACAACTGGTGCAAAAGGTGTCAGCCCATGAGATCCGATACCAGGAGGCGAGGCGCACAAAGTTTTCTAAGCCAGTGTCCTATCTTTCTGATTCTGAAGATGAGGCTGATATCAAAATAGCTGAATGGACCAAATCCAAAAAGCCGGTATCGTGCCCATGGGTCAAGCAGAACCCTGAGAAATTTGGGTTTGATATAACAAAGGCCGACAAAATTTTTGACATGCTACTCAGTGAGAAACTTATCCAACTTTCTGCAAATCACACTATCCCATCGGCCGAGGAGCTAAAGAAGCGCAAGTATTGCAAATGGCATAACTCAACTTCTCATGAGACGAATGAATGCAAGGTGTTCAGGAGGGAGATCCAATTGGCTATCGAATCTGGCAAGATCAAGTTCGAAGATAACAAGAAAGCCATGAAGATCGACGGTCATCCCTTTCCTAATAACTTTGTTGATTTCTCCTTTTCTATTAATATGGTTGATGCTGGTGAAAAGGGGAAGTTCAAGGTGCTCACATCGGATCACGCCAAGAGTTCTGGTGCCGTTGATCCTGTAGTTCAGGTCACTGTTGAAGAGCTGCGAAGGAATCATCAGGCATTTGGGCGTGAATCTAATGCTCCTGGTGGATATCAGCCACGCGTGACTTCCTAGATGCTGATTAACAAGTACAAAAGGCAGCAGGCAGCAGCCCGAGCGTGGGAAGAGAATGAGGAACGACGACGTCAGAGGCGCGAATATCAGGCAAGGCAGTTTGATGAAGGGTTTGATGATCGGCGCCGACATGATGACAGGTCCGATGGCCGATGCCGGTTTGATGACAGGTCAGACAATCATCATCCGATTGGCATATGGACAGGCGTCAAACTTATGAGCAGGATGATCAAGATGATGGTCACTTGAGATGTCCTTTCTTCGTATTCTGCTGGAATGAGAAGCTCAGATTGCCGTCCAAAGCAGATTGTCCTGAATGCAGCTTCCAGTATGAAGAATACAGAGTTTCTAAGAGAAGTCGACGATCAGTTCATGAACGGATCGGTGTCAGGATTGATGATCGTCATCAAGGAGATGAAGGCCGGGTTGATACTCGTGGCCGTAAAAATAATGAAGGCTAGGTTGATGCTCGTGGCCCTGAAAAAATGGAAGAGAAGGCTCCAGTTCAGGATCGGATTAGAGAACCTCAAATGAAGCCTGGATAGTGGTGCCCATCAGGGATTTCTAGGTCCAAAAGGAGACGTGTTCAGCGGTTGCGCCATCGTGAGCAGATTCAGGAGCAAGAGTTAGCCAAAGAGAAGAAAACTTGGCGCGTCAAGATGGCCAATGACGATGAAGCAAGCGCATCGGCCCTGCAAGCCGAAGTCCTTCCACACATGCCATTCACCACTTCCGCAACATACTAGTCAGAGTCTGAATGAGAAACAGAAGAGCTGAAGAGGCTGCTTTTTCCGGATATGGTGCCAGACCGGAATATCTAATAATTTCAAACAAACACTTGAAAGGCTTAGTAGTGGAAGTCATGATTTTTTAAGCACGTGAAGAGTCAAAAGCTGGTGCAGGAACAAGAGCGCCGCCTAGAAAAAAAATGGACTCCGTTCATTTTACAGTAGTAAGGAGATAATTGTTCACCATTGCAATATACGTGCCAACAACATAATTAATTTAAGAAGTGTATATAGAAATATTATTGGAATATCTTTGAATAGGTTTGTAGTTGCTTGACCTCTTTGGTAGCCATGGATTTCATTATATAGAGTCCTAATCCTAATTACATAATACTAAAGAGTCCTACTCAGACTATATTGTCCTAGTCCCAGTCTATTACAACTCATACTCTAACATCCCCCCTCAGTCGTAGCGAGAGCGAAGCGGACGATTGCGACTGAATTTGAAGTCTTGTACTTCTGTTGTCTTCTCCGTTTCTCTCCTCTGTTGTGTACACCACAATAGCCCCACTATCATAACGGTCCCCTTTCAACGTGAAGAGGTGACATTTTCTCATATTTTGTAATCATAGTCGATGGCTCCACTCATTGAAGACAGTCCTCGCCCCTAAGTGGGTACTGTTCAGATCAGAGAAAAGCTAACACGCAGATGATTATTTTGAAGAAAAGCATATTCAAGGGTTCAAGACATTGGAGACAGCCCTCCCTCCTGAGTGGCTACTGTTTGGATCAGAGAAAAGCTAATCATTCAGAAATGTTGGTCAAAATTGGTTACAGTGGATCTTGACATTCGGATAAAGATCGGCACCAAACAATAAAAGAGTGAACGAATTGCATTAGACCATTATAACTCTAGAATGATTTGAAACATATACTTTTGTTATTTCTCTGTGTTTCATTTGAGAAAACTGGGAGAAGTGTCCCTTCTTTTGGATTCTGTTTTGCACTTAGAATACATTTTTTTTGGGGGGGAGGGGGTGGCGTTAATGTTGCACTATTGAAGTTCAGAACTTGAATGGTCCAACGAACTTCAGCTCTCATCCAGTTATAAATAATGAGTGGCACAGCTCCAAGGTGCATACAGCATCACAACAACAAAATAATCAAAACCCATAACAAGAATAGGAGGAAAAACCTGACACTAAAATCCCAGGGATCTACCTATCATAGGAATGAGAGGCATCGGATAGATCTCTGGTGAGTTGGGCCAGGGCCTGGAGGGATATAACCACCTCTAGGAAAACAAAAGCAGCATCGCATCAAGTGAACCACTTGAGCTGCTAGATGTTGCGGATCGGAACCAAATAACCTCCATCCGTCAGTGATGGAAACTTGACATAACCATTACCTTCGTTTTGTCATTTTCGTTGACAGATTGGCTTTGTTTCGACTTCACTTTGAGGAGTTGGGATACAAGTCAAAGGTGCTGGCCAGAGTGCATAGGACCAAGACAAAGGTTACTGTAACACCCTAATTTTCATCACAATAAATCTTAGAAACCAATTCTGAATTTTCTAGGATTTATTTAGGGCTTTACTAAATTTCTAGGATTTAATTGGAATTTTTGAGGTTTTTATTCAATTAAACAATTAATTAATAGACTCAATAAGTTTATTGTTGCATTCATGTTGTTGCATTTGTTTTGTAATGTTTAGTTCAAATCAGGTTTGGGTTCAAATTGTTTGAATTCAAATTGATTTGAATTTGTTCTGATCTCTTGAATAGCTCCTTTTAGGCAAGTCCAGGTTTGACCCTCAAACTCCTCCAGAAGTTTGTTTTTCCTCCTTGAACTCCTGGCCTAGCATAGCTTTCCTCCTCTCTCTTTCTCCGCGTCCGGCCCAACAGCTCTTCCCCGGCCCATTTCGTTGCTCCGGCCCAGACCGCAGCGCAGCGCCCCTCCCTCTCTCGCTGCCGCGCGGGCCCCGCCGGTCAGTGTCGTCCCTTACCTGGAGATCGACGCGAGTCCGAGCCGAGCACGAGTCCGCCCCGCGCCGCGTCCTCCCTTCGTGGCCTGCACGCCGAGGACCGCCCTGGCCTCTATAAAGCTCGAACCGCTCCTCCCTCGGCCCAGACCTGAAACCCTAGACTCGCGCGCCCCGCTGCGAAATCCCGTGTGAGCCGCCGAAACCAGAGGAACCGGCCGCCGCCACCGACATGAGCCACCGCCGTCTTCCGATAGACGAGGACACCACCAGGATGGTCGCGCAAGCATAAGGAAGCCCTCCGAGCAATTTTTCCCCTCGAGTTCCTCGTTTTGATCGGCCAATTGCTCACCGGCGTCCACTGTTCCGCCGCCATCACCGATCTCTCTGTGAGCTGCCCCTTAATCCACGAGAACACAAACCAGAGCATTGCCCGAAGGTACCAAATCATACCGAGCAACTCACGATCTCAATCTCCTTTTGTCCAGTGACTAATTCCTCACCGGACTTGAGCAGTTCCGCCCGAGCCGCCGTTCATCGCCGAGCGTCGTCTCCACCCTTCAATCGTCGCCAAGAACACCTCAGTTCGATTCGCGGTGATCTCCTCGTCGTTCCAGTCCGATCCGTGTGGAAAACGGAGCTTCCTAGCCTGTTTTTGGCTCAACTCCGACGAATCCCGCCGCCCGGAGCCGCCACCGCCGCCGTGTGCTGTCGCCGGCGTCGACCAGGGGCTCCGCGTCGAATGTAGACCGTCCATCTCGCGACCAAAGGCCCGGATCGGAGTCAATCCTATGGCGTACCGGTCAGCCGTGAGTTTTTGCTAAAGAGACCCTCAAGTATTCAGAAATAAACCCGTAGTCCAAGGTCAGTTGGAAATATTTACAAGAAGGTCCTTATTTCTTCTGTTTAACCCCCTAGCCTTTCAATAAATAGAACCCGCCGTCCTATTGCCATCTTTTGCACGATAGCCCTCAAGGTTTTATACATAATTTTGTATATGCCCTCGAATTCTTACAATCTAACCCCTGGAGTTTCTAATCTTCGCAGATAAGCCCCTAGAACACCGTTTTATCCATATCTTGGTCGTTTCAACTCCGATTCGAGTGATTCTTCAGCTCTCGTGACCGTAAGGACTTGATCTATACCTTTATACCATTCCTTTGTACTGTTGCCCATGTTTGGTGTATTGTTTCTTATTTGTTGTATTGTTCTTTTATGTGACCCTGTGCTACGAATAGAAGGTGCAACGTTTGTGGTATCCAAGGATCGTTCTTGGTGTTTCGAGTATTCCGTTGAGAAGACCCTGAGCAATAGCAGTTGTTAATTTAAGGCAAGTGTATTCTTGATCATATTTTCAGTCCTAATAACCATATGACATGCTCACTGTATAGTTACGCTATGCTTGCATGCTTTCATAATATTGATGGGACCCATGTTAAGGACTTGACTAGTTTTGATTACCTTTTTCCCTTGCATAACCGGGTTATTTAATTACTGTTGGGTAGCATTGCTTAGTTGCTTAACTTTGGGTTATGGATATCATTAATGCTGAACTATATGAATTTGTGATATGCTCATTGGACGATAAACAAGATCATTATTTAATCGGAACATGGAGTGACCACCCAAGAAAACAGTGCAACCACATAGCTAACGGGCTCTGGTCGTGACTAATTAATTAGAAGAGTTAACTTGTAATAACCTTACCGAAAGGGCAAGAGGGGAAGCATGGATGGGGTATAGCCGGATCTCTTGGGAGTATGCTTTGGTAAGAAACTCGGCGATTAGAAAAGGTTATGCTCTGCTGTGGCTTGAAACCTTAGCGGGTTGTTTCATGTTAATAATTCTTTGTAAAGGTCATGTAATGGTTCTCTGGCCCCTCACCTAAGGAAGTGTTGAAGAGGCTAGCTACCTCAGGCTATATGAGAAACATTGTTTGTGGGTAAAGTGTACAACCTCTGCAGAGTGTAAAACTGATATATCAGCCGTGCTCACGGTTACGAGCGGCTTGGACCCTCTCATGATAATTAAACTTGAAGTTGAAATAAATCATGGTTACTTTATGAGCATTTATCTATCTCAGTTCTTTAATTGGGTTGGTATATACTTATACCTTAGTAATTGTGCTGCTAATTAAAATTTGACCAACTTAAGTGCTTAAAGCAATTTAATTAGAAGCCAAACTATTTCCTTGTTAAGCCTTTGCATGTCATTATGCTTTTGCTCTACATTTGCTGAGTACCAACCATAAGTGTACTCAACCTTGCTTTATCTGCGGCTCAGGCTTAGACAGAAGTTTCAGTGGAGTATTTTGGAAGTTTCTAGACGTACGTTTTCCCCCAGTCAGCTGCCTGTGGAGAAGTTTTGGAGGTTCCGCTGCTAGTTGTTCGCTTCCGTGAGTGTAATAATGGTATTTAATATTATTTACGTTTTGCACTGTCTTTTATATCACTGATGAAGTCTCATATGTGTGTAAACTTGATCCTGGCGCACATATAATAGTCATTCGGTTTTGTTTACAAAATCGGGTGTGACAGTTACTATTGCCTTTCATCCTCGGCACTGAAGGCCCAGTTCAGCGTGATGAGGAAACGAAGAAGATGAGGGGAAGAGGTCGAAGCTAGTAGGACGAAGCTACCTTGAAGAAGTGACCTCACAACAAAGACAATGAGGTGGCCCAGTCAACATTCGAAGCTCATAGAGAGAGACGGGTACGCCACATCTCTAGGAGGATGTAATTTTACCATTGTAGCTTTTTTGAATTTTTTTTACGTGGGTCATGGAATATATGCCGGCCTTTCCAAGGGCAAAGATGGCATGGAAAGTGTCCCTTGGTCTCCCAATAAAAGTTTCACCCTCTATGTGAAAAAGGTTGATTCCCCTTGTGAATAGTGAATTCCAGAGCCTTCGATCTCTATATTAATTGTTTACTTCGCTTTCAACCTACTGCTTGTTATATAGCGAAAAACTAGATGATCAAAATATTCAAGGACAAGGGTATGATGGCGCTAGTAACATACATGGAGAGTTGAATTCGCTACAAGGAAGATTATCAGAGTGTCCTTATGCATATTATGTTCATTGTTTCGTTCATCAATTACAATTAAGTCTTGTCGCTGCATCCAAAAAGCTTTAGGTGTTTGTAATTTTTTTGATCATTTTAGTTTTGTTATCAACATTGTTGTGTCTTCTAGTAAGTGATACTACATGCCTATCAAGTAGGTGGATGGAAACTATTATTGATCTTGGTGAGCTTGAAACAGGAAGTGGAGTTAACCAAATTGGAACTTTGAAGTGGGCAGGTAAGACTAGGTAGTGCCCTCATTATGACTTCGTTGGCAGCCTTTTACGGTTGTACAGACCTACATACATAGTGCCCATGGATATTGTTGATACAAAAGGTCAAGGGACTATTTCTTCAGTTGGAGGGAAGGTTGCTGGTGCTGTTATATTGCTGATGACATTTGATTTTGTATTCAATTTGCATGTTATGAAAAAACTCATTGGAATCACAAAATATTGTGAATGCTTTGGAAAAAGTTGCAACATAAGTCGCAAGATATTGTGAATGCTATGGATAATGTAGCCACCACAAAAAAAGGTTGATACAGGAGTTAAGGGACGAAGGTTGGAACAAGCATATTAGTGATTTGACATATTTTTGTATGAAATAAGGGATTGTTCACTACCGGAGAAGGCGCTATCGGTCACGGTTCATAACCCTCATAGGTACCGGTTCTGGAACCGGTACCGCGACACCGTGACTAAAGGGGTCGGCCTTTGGTACCGGGTCCAGAACCGGTACCAAAGGGAGCCTTTGGTACCGGTTGTAACACCACCCGGTACAAACGAAACCCGACGCCGTAAGTCTCCCGTCCCTTTCCTTTTCTTTTTTTTTCTTTTTTTCTTTTTCTTTCCTTTTTCTTTTCCCCATTCCTTCTTCAACTGAGAATCTCATGAATCATGAATCACAAATCACAATCACATCTCATGAATCACAATCACAATCACAATCATACACAATCACAATCACAATCACGAATCACAAATTCACCATACACACAAATTCACCATCACAAATGAACAAATCGAATCAGAGTCACGAATCACAAATGAACAAATGAACAAATTCACCGTACACACGAGCTCATCGGCGGCGGCGCCAGCCTGCTCCCCGCGCCCGCTCGCTCGTGGCCCCGCGTGCGCCCGGCCTCCAGACGCGGCGGCCCTCACCTCCAGACGCGGCGGCCTCCAGAGTCCAGACGCGGCGGCCCTCACCTCCAGACTCGGAGCCGGCGGCGGCGGCCCCCGCGTCTC
>CM014275.1:5994365-6010780 GCA_004135705.1 Alloteropsis semialata
ATACTATTTGCACAATTTAGCTTGTTCACCATTAATATTTCCACAATTAATTCCTTTATATTTAGGATTTGCAATTTAACTTGTTAGTATTTATTATTTGACATATACATTATTTATTGCAATTTAACTTGTTCCCGATTCCCTTTCCCGCCATCCCTGTACCTAAATTGTTTTTTCTATTTATCTTTGGTATATTATTTTCTTATAATAATCTATGAATTTCCTTTACATGAAATAACAAAGTATACATCAACTAACAAGTATTAATTTCTTAAAACAATTTCCAATACATGAAATAACAAAGTATACATCAACTAACAAGTATTATTTTTCTTACAATGATATATGAAATAATGTAAATCTAGATTCATATTTCTATGTATATTTTATTTGGTATTAGTAATATATATTAACACCTTTACTATTCCAGATTCATATTACTATTTAGTAATATATATTAACTCCTTTATCTTTGGTATATTATTTTCTTATAATAATCTATGAAATTCCTTTACATTAAATAACAAATTATACAGCAACTAACAAGTATTAATTTTTTATAATAATCTTTCAATTTCCTATATATGAAATAACAAAGTATATACATCAACTAACAAGTATTATTTTTCTTATAATGATATATGAAATAATGTAAATCTAGATTCATATTTCTATGTATATTTTATTTGGTATTAGTAATATATATTAACTCCTTTACTATTCTAGATTCATATTACTATTTAGTAATATATATTAACTCCTCTATCTTTGGTATATTATTTTCTTATAATAATCTATGAATTTCCTTTACATGAAATAACAAAGTATACATCAACTAACAAGTATTAATTTCTTATAATAATCTTTCAATTTCCTATACATGAAATAACAAAGTATACATCAACTAACAAGTATTATTTTTCTTATAATGATATATGAAATAATGTAAATCTAGATTCATATTTCTATGTATTTTTTATTTGGTATTAGTAATATATATTAACTCCTTTACATTACATACCATAACGCTTCAACATAATTTGAATTATATAGCATCATGCTTCGACATAAGTACTACATTACATACCATAATAGTTCATCATAATTAGAATTACATAGCATCATGCTTCAACATAGTACAACATTATGCTTAAACGATAATAAATGTTTTCTTTACAAGAGTGCCTTCGTTATGATCGTTGCGAGCGTAAGGAGCATCTTCATTGGCCAATAGGATGCTTGTGTCAACTTTCACACTGAACAGAGACACCTCGTCACATCTATTATAATCATCTTCATCGGTGACATCCTCGACACCCACGATTTTTCTTTTCCCCGTGAGAACAATGTGTCGTTTTGGATTAAGTTTGGAGTTGTTTGTTTGCAGACTCCCGGTCTTGGGTTTGTAGACATGTCCATCACATAAAACACTTGATGCACATCCTTGGCGAGCACGAATGGTTCGTCTACATACCCAATTTTGTTGAGATCCATAGTTGTCATGCCGTAGCGGTCTATATTAACACCTCCACTTATAAGTTTCACCCATTTGCACCGAAAAAGTGGTATTTTCAAAGGTCCATAATCTAGTTCCCAGATCTCCTCTACCTGGCCATAATATGAGTTCCTGTTTCCTTTGTTGTCATTGGCATCTATATAGACACCAATATTTTGGTTGGTGCTTTTGTTGTCTTGGGCTCTCGTGTAAAATGTATACCCATTTATGTCATAGCCTTGGAACATCAGGAATGAGGATGATGGTCCCCTTGCCAAATACGCCAGCTGTGTATGTATTGTCTCGTTACCCATAAGCTTTTGTTGCAACCAACCAGCAAAAGTTTCTATGTGATGGCGTGTAATCCACTTGTTAGACTTTGTTGGATTTTGGTAGCATATTATAGTCTTGTGCTCCTCGATGTAAGGAGCCACCATGGTTGATGATTGCAATACAGTGTAATGGGCTTTCATGAATAAATCGTAGTCGCTACACCTTGTTTGTTTCCTTCCTAACATGCCCTTTCCAAGTAGTCTCCCCTCATGGCGTGACTCAGGTAGCCCAATCAGTTTCAGTTCGGGGATATAGTCAACACAGAATTCAATGACCTCCTCTGTTCTATATCCCTTGGCGATGCATCCTTCTGGAAGAGAACGGTTACGAACATATTTCTTTAGAATAGCCATGAGCCTCTCAAAAGGATACATATTGTGTAGGAATACAGGACCAAGAATACCAATCTCTTTGACAACATGGACCAGGAGATGCGTCATAATATTAAAGAAAGACAGAGGAAATATCATCTCAAGGCTGACAAGGCTTTGGGCCACATCATCCTGCAGCTTTGCTAGATTACTGGGATCGATTGCCTTCTGGTCGATTGCATTGAGGAAGGCACATAGCTTCACAATAGTTGTTCGGACATTAACGGGTAGAATTCCCCTCAGCGCCACCGGAAGCAATTGTGTGAGCAGCACATGGCAGTCATGGGACTTGAGGTATACGAATTTCTTCTCTTTCATATTTATTAGACTCTTTACATTCGATGAGTAGCCGAACGGGACCTTAATACTGTTCAAGCAATCAAACATGTTGGTCTTCTCCTCCTTGCTTAGAGTGTAGCTAGCAGGACGTAAGTTCGAACGCCTTTTTTCTCTTTTCTCAGGATGCAGGGGATCTCGTTGTTTCATACGTTTTAGGTCCTATCGTTCTTCTAGCGTATCTTTCGACTTTTCGTAAGTACCAAGGAACCCTAGCACGTTTACGCAAAGATTTTTGGTTAGGTGCATCACATCAATTGCGTGGCGGACATCTAAGACCTCCCAATATGGTAGGTCCCAGAATATCGATTTTTTCTTCCACATGGGCACCTTTCCATTTTCACTTGCTGCTGGCTAGCTGCCAGGTCCCTTCCCAAAGACCACCTTCACATCTTTTACCATAGCAAATACATATTTTCCATCTCGATGCCTTTGTTTGCTATGAATTTCCACCTCAAAATGCTTTCCTTTCTTTCTTAGTGGATGTTTCTCAGAAAGGAATCGACGATGGCCCATATACACACACTTTCTACAATGTTTCAGGTAAATATAGTCGGTGTGTTCTAGGCAATGTGTGCATGCTTTGTATCCCTTGTTTGACTGTCCCGACAGGTTACCAAGTGCAGGCCAATCATTGATGGTCATGAACAGTAATGCTCGTTGGTTAAATTCCTCTTGCTTGTACTCATCCCACGCCTTTGCACCATCTTTGCCCCACAACAACAAAAGGTCCTTAATCAGTGGCCTTAGATACACATCAATATCATTGCCAGGCTGCTTTGGCCCTTGGATTAGCACTAGCATCATAATGAACTTCCGCTTCATGTACATCCACGGAGGAAGGTTGTACATACAAAGAGTCACGTGCCAAGTGCTGTGTCTACTGCTCATATCATCGAAAGGATTCATACCATCCGTACTCAAACCAAATCTTATGTTCCTTGCATCTTCTGCGAAGTCTGGGAATGCTCTGTCAATTTTTCTCCATTGGGACCCATCAGCGGGGTGTCTCAACATATTTTTTTCCCTCCGATCCTCTTTGTGCCACCGCATCAATTTAGCATGCTCTTTGTTTCTGAACAAGCGCTTCAGACGTTGTATTATAGGAAAATACCACATCATCTTGGCAGGGACTCTCTTCTTGGGGGGCTCTCCCTCAACATCACCAGGGTCGTCTTGCCTGATTTTATACCGCGAACAATTGCAAACCAGACAAGCATCCAAAGAATCATACACCTTGCCCCGATAAAGGATACAATCATTGGGACATGCGTGTATCTTTTGTACTTCCAGTCCTAGAGGGCAAACAATTTTTCTTGCTTCGTATTTTGTTTCGGGCAATGTGTTACCCTCTAGAAGTATCTTCTTTATCATTTTCAATATCTCTCCAAAACCTTTGTCAGACAAGCCAGAAATTGCCTTCCATTGCAACAGTTCCAGTGTGGTACCCAACTTTTTCTGGTTCTCTTTGCAATCAGGGTACAACAATGTTTTGTGGTCCTCCAACAAACGCTTCATCTTCTCCCGCTCTTTCGCACTTTCGCAGTCTTTCTCTTCATCACGGATCATGCCACCTAAGGCATCATCATCCTCATCTTCTACAACTGCTTCACCCTCGCCCATTGCTATATCATCTACAAAGGCACCGTATTGTGCAAAGTCCAGGATGTTGTCGTCACTTTCTTCATCACCTTCTTCTATGAATATCCCCGCTTCGTCGTGTTTGGTCCAACAGATATAGTTAGGCATGAAACCACTCCTAAGCAAGTGTGTGTGAACCACCTTCTTCAAGATGTGATAATCCTTCTCATTCTCATAGACCATGCATGTACAACATATAAAACTCGAGGTCGAGTTAGCCTCTGCCGCGTCGAGGAATTGATGAACGCCATTAATGAAGTCAGATGAGCGTCTATCCGCTTTGTACATCCACTGCCGATTCATCTATTCACAAATTTCAATGAAAAATTCAGCCCCCAATATAAATTTCTAAAGTTTGTAATAAACCTAAATAAGAATATCATTTATAATCTCTAAAAATCCTAATAACCCTAAATGTCAACATCATTTGATGCCACTAAAAAGATATATTTCTAAAGTTCATAATAAGCATAAATAAGAATATTATTTATAATCTCTAAAAATCCTAATAACCCTAAATATCAACATCATTTGATGCCACCAAAAAGATGTATTTCTAAAGATCATAATAAGCCTTAATAAGAATATCTTTTATAATCTCTAAAAATCCTAATAACCCTAAATATCAACATCTTTTATCGCCTCTAAAAAGATGTATTTCTAAAGTTCGTAATAAACCTAAATAAGAATATTATCTATAATCTCTAAAAATCCTAATAACCCTATATATCAACATCATTTGAAGCCTCTAAAAAGATGTAATTCTAAAATTCATGATAAGCCTAAATAAGAATATCATTTATAATCTCTAAAAATCCTAATAACCCTAAATATCAACATCATTTGAAGACTCTAAAAAAATGTATTTCTAAAGTTGTAATAAGCCTAAATAAGAATATCATTTATAATCTCTAAAAATCCAAATAACCCTAAATATGAATATCATTTATAATATCTAAAAATCATAATAAGCATAAATATGAAAATCATTTAAAGTTTCTACAAATAATCCAAAAATCTAAACAATGTCTAAAAATTTGTGCATTATCTCTACACATGCAACAACTAACTATATAGTGATTCTCTATTACAACTTCATAATAAAAATGAAGATTAAATCTAAAATATCTTATTTCAATCCATTCCACAAAACACAAATTACTAAAAACATAGAGCATGAAATAGACCATACTAACTGTCAAAAGAGAGAGGATGAAGTTGCTAACCTTCTAGCAGACTTGGTTTGCAAAATCTCCAAAAGTTATGAAAAATTTGGGCATGACCTCCCCCAACCCGAGCTCAATGGAGGAGAAAGAAATGAGCCATGGCTCGGGCTGGAGGAGGAAGAGGAGGCTTTATACGCAGAGCCCCTTTGGTACCGGTTGGTGTCACCAACCCGTACCAAAGGGCTCATAATGGTACCGGTTGGTGTCACCAACCGGTACCAAAGACCCCGAGCGCGCAAAATTTCTAGCCGTTGGACCTGGGGCCCAAATGAACCGTGACCGATGAGGGTGGACGGATAAACCGTTTTTTTGGTAGTGGTTCAAAGAAACTCTAATAATTCTGATACATTAGACAGCAAATTGAAGGTTAAATAAATGTATAAGATAACCTAATTAAAACTTCTCACTAGTGCACGGAGCCACTAAAAAGATACTCATCATGATATGATAAAGTGATCGTTTCTTCCACCATGAACCCATACCACGGATTGGCAGTCACTCTTTAGTCAACAATCATGCCACGCACATACTGTTCAGCTGACTGCAGCGACTACGCGAGGATTCGCGATAAATGCTGGCAAAAACGGAGAGAAGAAGCCAGCACACAGGAACCGCTGTGGCCAATGTCGCTACAAAAACTGTGACAAATTAGTATCGCCAACTTGTTGGTTTTGTCCATAGCTAAAGGATTTGGAATCCCGAACCCATTCGCTGGTATGGATAAAGGTTGCGAAGCGAGAAGTTGACCTGGATCCAGAAGAGGAAGCTTCGAAGGTCATCATTGTCATCAGGGACGAAGCCAGGAATTTTATATTGGGGGGCCAGTTCTAAACATTCATTCAGCCACATAGGCACATAGTAAAAAGAACTGTATGCTAGATTCAACTTAGTTTCTAGAAACAAAGAACAACAAAAATGATAAGAATACTAGCAGAATTAGCAAAAAAACAAACACTACAATCCGTGCAACATACGATTCTCCCCTTGAAAATAAGTTTTGGCATAAGGCAAGACGACGTACCTACTAGTAAGTAAGTACAGTGGCAGACCTACGACCAGGGCTGCCCAGGCTGCAGCCCGAGTCCAAGGCCAAAACTCCAATGGTGATTTAGGAAAAAATAGCTAAATATCAAAGGAGAAACACATATAAGCTTCTCTACTAAGCTAGGATCAAGCCTGGTCCAAACCGGTTTCTGGGTCTGCCTCTGAGTAAGTACCATCTTCAAGCAGGTCATATAATCTCAATATCACTGGAATCTTGAAGCTTTTTTGACCTTGAGAGCTATGGCCGTCCTTGGACAAAAGAATTAGAGAAGAAGGAGAAAGAGGAGTGAAACATGTGCCACTTGGCTTCTCGGTGAGAGAACTCAAAACGAATGTTATGTTTTTGTTGGAAACACAACTACATGTGTTAACATTCTTCACATACATCTTTGTGTTTTATATAGGAGAAATAAAATATCTGGAGCCATAAAATATGGCTACATGAATAAGTTCCATATAAGATGTAGGGGGTTTAGAAATTTTTTGGATTCATAGGGGGGCCATGGCCCCCGCTGGCCCCTAGCTGTCTCCGTCCCTGATTGTCATCGTCCACTACTGAAAAACTTCCAATCAGTACCGGGTGATAACCCTCATATGTACCGGTTCTGCAACCGGTACCGCGCCACCAAGACTAAAGGCCTCTCTTTGGTACAGAGTGCAAAACTGGTACCTATGAATGCCATTGGTACCGGTTGATAAGGTACCGGTTGGTAACTGGTACCAAAGGGTCCTCCCACACATGCTTCGGGGGAGGTATTTGGTATCGGTTGGTGTTACCACCCGGTACCAAAGGATGTTTTTTCTTTTTTTAAATTTTTTTGATGTTTTTGTTTATAAGATGCAATTCGTCTATGTGTGTACATACGCGTCATATGTCTTACACAATCTTTTCACGAAATCGAAATTATAACAGCTATATATATAATAGAAGTTATCACAGCTATATATATTACATAAGTTACATATGCACAAGTTGTCTACAAGTGACGAGCAGAACTGGAAGAAGGGGCGGAAAGGGAGCGATATTGAGAAAGATCACATCGTCGTGATGGTACTCTCCATTTGGATCGATAACTTGTTCCATAATGAATCCAAATAGTTGGTCCGCAATAGCTTTTGTTTTTCTCTCATTAGGAGCTCTTCATGCTAACATTTTAATCTAATTATCCATGAGATAATGCTAGATCATACACACTAAATAACAAATCATATGTAAGCATGAACTGTTTGATTTCGTACCATGAGATCTTCGGTAGTCGGTTTTTTTGGACAGATAAAGCTGTGGATCCACTAGCAGACGTAGTATCCGCATAGATTCGAGCCTTGTTCCTGTCTGGCACAATAAAAGTGGAGAAGAATAAAGTTATCCATCACAACTATATATTAGTGTGATATGATGAGATATGCGGGTACTCCAGCCACATACTGGAAAGTCCGTCTTCACATCCAATTTTTCTTTGAAATTTTCTCGAACAATTGCACGGAAACGCGTCCATGCCATGTCAATCTGGTCTAAAACTGGTTGGTATTCCTCTTGTGGTTTTCGCATTGAGTCCAAGACAAAAATACGACCGGTGTGTATGAGAAACACAAGGAGTATCCAGTGGAAGTTGTAGATATATACAAATACATGCACAAGTATTTAAAACAAATTCTTAAAGTTATACATATATATATATATAGAAGTATCCACTTAAAATTGTAAGGTAGAAGAATGTAATTCTTGCTTCTTTGTCTCTCTATATACAAGTATATGTTGTCCACCGTTTGTAGTGGCTTACTAGATGCATGTACGCTATTTATCATCAAAGGATCCATGAAGCCAATACCATTGTATGATTTTTCGCGGCATGTATGGATCTTTATCCTACATGACAAAAATAGATTGTTATTATTGTAAATTATAATTAAGGCGGAAAGTATTGCGAGAATAGATCAGTGAAACAAACTCACACAACCCAGCAGCTCATCAAAGAGAGGACTATGACATCTTGATTGTACATCATATACATATCCTTGAAATCCAAAATTAAGAGATCACGGTCTCTTAATCACGGTCTTGTATCAAAATATTGAGCATCTCTCTACCCTGTTTGGACATCTTCCATTGCAATAGTTCCAGTGTGGTACCCAACTTTTTCTGGTCCTCGTTGCAATCTAGGTACAATAATGTTTTGTGGTCCTCCAACAAACGCATAATCTTCTCTCGCTCTTTCACACTTTCGCAATCTTTCTCTTCATCACGAATCAGGCCACCTAAGGCATTAGCATCCTCATCCTCTGCAACTGCCTCACCCCCGCCCATTGCAATATCATCTCCAAAGACACCGTATTGTGCAAAGTCCAGGATGTTGTCATCACCATCTTTGACACCGTCTTCTAATAGAATCCCCTCTTCGCCGTGTTTGGTCGAACAGATATAGCCAGGAATGAAACCACTCCTTAGCAAGTGCGTGTGAACCATCCTATTTGAGATATGATAATCCTTGTTGTTCTCACAGACATTGAATGGACAGCATATAAAACTCGAGGTCGAGTTAGCCTCTGCCACGTCGAGGAATTGATGAACGCCATTAATGAAGTCAGATGAGCGTCTATCTGCGTTGTACATCCATTGTCGATTCATCTATTCACAAAATATAACGAAAAATTCATCCCCAATATGAATATCATTTATAGTCTCTAAAAATCTATGTGAGCCTATGGGTACCAGTTGATGCCACCAACCGGTATCTATGTGAGCCCATGGGTACCAGTTGATGCCACCAACCGGTACCTATATGGCGTAGATTTTTTTAGCCTTTGGATCAGGTACCAATGCATGCATTGGTATCGGGTCCGAAATATCCGGTACCTATGAGGGGTGACCGATGGCGAGTTTTCCAGTAGTGGTCATTATCAATCATGAGCAAAAAAAGTTTTTGCGACATATTTTTAGAAGCTTTTGCGGCGTATTTTAAGAAGAAGAGAGCTGCTGAGACTTATTGACCTTGTAGTTTTACATATGTACCCTTGTTGATGTTTTTGTACATGAGTCCCAATGGACATGCCGGTTAAATCCATGGTTTTAGGTGTCCTTTGGCCTCACTATAGAAGGGCTCTAAACCCTTCATGTAAAGGATATGACTTTGAATGCAATTCATGTGTGCTTGAACCTTTGTTCATTGTGCCATGTCACTCGAGTTCCTTATCTTAAATTGTTTGGACCAAGGTCGTAAGGTTGGGGCTATCAGATATTTTCATTCTCCTTTGAGAAAACTCTTATGAGGGAAACCGGGAAGGAAACTCCCTGCCTCAGACTTTCATGTAATGTAAATAAAATAATAAGTAGAAGAGACAATGAATATCTACCAGGATTTACATATTTCACGATTGTTAAGTATGAACTTCATTATTGTCACGTACGGTGAAGAATCAATGACACCAGTGTTAGTACGTAGTGCTAATTACACACAATTATTAGCACATACACACAGGATCACATAGCTTATCAGAGGTTGATCTAATTGCGGAATTTGGTAGTTTCATCTTATACTTACGTTAGCATTAAGACTATAAGAGTCGCCATGGGAGCCTCCACCCTAGATGCATGTGTCGGTGAAATAGTAGCCAACTTAATGCAGAACGCTCAAGAATAGGTGTTGTTCTTTTGGGATTAAACTCAATATCATAGGGTAGCGGCATCCTTCCAGGCGCCTGTGACACTGCCTTTGGGCAAGATCGAAACGTCGAGCTTCTCAACTCCTCGAGCTCCCTTAGCAATTGGTGTTACGGGATTTGGTGTTTGGCGTAAGGAAAATACAGGTCAACCCTTTTCTTTATATATAAAGAGCGGAGCTGTGGAGACAAGGCCGAGTTCTTCGGGATAGCTTAGGTGTACTACCTATCACGGTGCGCTTCTTCTTATTCCCTCGCGATGGAAACATGGGGCGTGAGTTTCTCTTGGTAGTTAACAGAGTAGATCATCATATTCTGAAAATATCCAACACCCTAGCACCCTCCATCTCCAATTTATATATTCCTATACGAGCAGCAACACCTACTAGCTAGGTTCATGCAGACGTTCCATCAGTTTAACAAGCATGATTCCAAAGTAAGCCTTTGCGTCGTCTAATTAATCACATAGGGACGCGAGGCAGGAGGATAGGAGCACTGGTAGAGAAACCGGATATAGTCCCGGTTGGAAACTGGATTTAGTCCCGGTTATCCAACCGGGACTACGCCACCGGGACTAAAGGTCCCAGCCTTTAGTCCCGGGTATTTACCCGGGACTAAAAGCCACCTTTAGTCCCGGTTAGTAATACCAACCGGGACTAAAGGGTCTGCACGCGGCGCTCATGGTGGAGCCCCTCTAGTCCCGGTTGGTAATACCAACCGGGACTAAAGGGCTTTTTTTTTTCTTTTTCTTTTTCTTTTCTGGTTTCTTTTATACAGAGATACGTATTATACCTGTATAATAATATACGTATATGTCCATATATGTATTAGTTATACGTCACTAATGCATTAAACTATTAATACTGATATTAATATATACGGTAATAATATTAAACTTATATATATTTAAATAAAACAAATTTTGATAAATCCAAGATTAATATTAATATTTACATCAAGATTTCAATATTAATATTTACACCAAGATTTCAAAGGAGCATATACAAAATTCCTAATATTTGCTCCTTGTATCGGGATCGTGTCCATCCCACCAGAACGCCCCTGTCTTGCTCACGACCTCATCGATTATAAATCCGCAGAGTGTCTCTTGAATCGCCGCGACTCTTTGGTCCGGTAAGATCTCATCTTTCATACGCTTCATCTGAGGATGTGGTTAATAGAAAAATATAAATAATAGCTTTTATGACTCACATGCATGCATACATACATATACATTTCAATGGAAATGGAACATACCGTCAGGTTCCAATTAGTGACGGTCGTCTTATGCCCTACAAGAGTGTGCATGTACTCACAGACATAATATCCACATAAATTGGTGCCTTGATTCTGCCTATAACACTTTATAGGAGAAATGGTCAAGTCATTACATGCATAATCATGATAATGAAACAAAAAAAGAGATGTTGGTCTATGTATAGTAGTATTTACCGGAAAGTCTCCCTTGATACCAAGTTGTTCCTTGAATGGACCTTTATGCTCTGCACGAAACTTTTTCCAACACCTGCGCACACCATATGAAATAAATGGAATTCTTGGCTGAGCTAAAGAGGAATAATAGTGCGAGGACGAAAATTACTTTTGAAGGAGGTCAATCATTGGTTGGTACGCGTCCCGTGGTCCCCTCAATGAGTCCATGATGGTCAACAAGCTTATGTCCGGTTGTATAACAAATAATATCCAATGAAACCTATTTACATGCAAGTTTTGTACCAAGAGTCACGTCAATTGAAATAAAAATTATGTTAGGAAGAAAACTAAAAGATGCACAAGACAGTAAAAGTACTCACCCAAAGTTGTAAGGAAATAAGAATCTGTCAATGTTGTTCATTGTGTCTTCATAAAAATTTAGTAACATATGCTGGTTTACAGTTGTTGGGTCGATGAAGCCCAAGTGGAAGTATGAGTTTTTCCTGCATTCTTCAATCTCCATTCTACAGGATACAATTTAAAAAAATAAATGTTTAATAATAGGTTGACAATACATAGAAGACGTTAAATATAGAAATAAATGAAGCACTTACAGCACCCAGCAGCTGAGGAGAGACACGTCAAGGGCATCCCTATGGTATATCTGGTAAATTTCTGAGAATTCCAGATACATAACATTATCGCCACGAAAGTAGTCATCATCTCTAATCTTCAATCCCACCATGTTCTGGCCTTGGGCCGACGCCTGAAGGTACCATTCATGTAATCTGTACATTTTTGTTGACAGCGTGTTGTACGTATCGGAGTCAACTAGAGGTAAGCCAAGCTGAAATGGCCACCTTGGTATAGCCTTTGGGGTCTTACTCTCATCTAGCATTTGCGAGGGCGTCATTTCTGCCTCTTTGCAAAACTCAAGCAGGTCGACCGGTCCAATTCCAGCATTCACCATGAGTGGATCAATTGTTTGCCTCTCCTGCTCACCGAGCTGAGCAACAGCCTTTCCCTTCCTTTGTTGCTTGACGCTCTTGTGGCTCTTGGTAGAATCTTGGCTCTGTTGACTCCGTCGCTCCTTCTCCTCCCTTTGATTCTTCTCATACGATTTCTTAATAGAGCGGTCATAGTCCGACAACAATTTCTTCTGAGTTTCTTCAGCCATGCCAATAAAGAAAGCAGACTTAGCAAAATCAACTACTTCTTTTTGAAGAACTCTTTAACCTTATCCAGACTATGCTGCTTGGACTCCTCATCAGTTTTTTCCCATGGTAGCTTGGCAGGTTCCTTGGCTTGCTTTGCTGGCTTCTTTGCAGGTGGCTTTGTTGGTGCCTTGGCTTTCTGTTGCTTAGCTTTCTTTGCCGGCGGAGGTGCAGGCGGCGGAGATTGCTTAGCTGGAGGTGACGGAGATTTTTGAGTTGTTGGCGACGGAGACCTTTGTGATAATTGAGATAATTGAGATAATTTGAGATAATTGAGATAATTGATATAAAATGATATAATTGATCTCACAATTGATATAAACTAATATCCAACTATTATCAAAAAATCACACTAATATAAAAACAAAAAAAGACTAATATCCATATACTATAATCTAATTGATCTCACAATTATATTATAGTATATAAACTAAAATAAGTTTTTTGATCTCCCATTTAGGAAATGACATATAATTGACATTTAAAACATAGAAACTAAACTAAACTAAGATTCATTCTTATATATCGTTATAATAACAAAAATTCATTCTTATATACCGTTATATCGTTATAACAAAAATTCATTCTTATAATAACAAAAATTCATTCTTTTACTAATAACATATAATTGACATTGAAAACATAGAAACTAAACTAAGTATAATATCCAACTAGTTCCTAAAAATTGATATAAACTAATATCAAAAATTTGAGATAATTGAGATAATTGATATAAAATGATATAATTGATCTCACAATTGACCTTTGTTCAGGAAGAACAGGCGAATATTGCTGCGGCGGGGACTGCGGAGCTGGAGGCGGCGGAGATGCCCTTGAGCTTTGGGGTGATGACGAAGGCCCCTCAGGAGTTAAGACGATGTAACGCTTCTCCCATAGGATAACACCATGAACTGCCTCTTCTAGTGTCGTCTCCCCGTCACCTCCAGGAATGTCAAGCTGGAGTGATTCGTACCCGGCCAAGACCTGCTCCACCCCAACTCTAGCATAGCCAGCAGGTATTTGCCCTCCATGGTAGAGATCTCCTTCTTGACTCGGCAAAGCAGTACCGTACGCCACCTTGAACGTTAAATTCTTGAATGGACTGTGCAGCTCACAGGTCGTCCGCCTGGTTATATCGTCCACGGGGTAGCGTTGGACTTGAGCATCAATTGGGACGTCAGTGGACACGCAACTGCTTCGATGATGCTGGGTAGGGCTAATTGGGTCTACTGGAGCGCCGGCGGATCCACGGCTTTGTTGCTGAGAGCTAAGTGCTATCTCCAGTTGCCGCTGAACCTCCCCAGTTCTTTGTTCGTTCTGCAGTATCCTTTCCTCGAGTCGTCGCATCTTCTCTTGCTCCTCGTTTTTTCTTCTGCTGCGACTTCTGTAGGACTCAATGCAGTCGGCAAACCCGTACTTCCACGGAACCCCTCCTTTGCCTCGCGTCCGTCCAGGATGCTCGGGATTCTGCAGAGCAAACGTGAGCTCATCCTTTTCTCTGTCCGGGTGGAACTCTCCCTTGGCAACTGCTTCTATGGCATGCGTAAGTCTCCGTGCGGCTTCTTGTATCTGCTATCCAAAGATGCATTCCCCGGTATCGGGGGCCAATGTTCCGCCATGGGCATAATACCAATGTCGTGCACGGTCAGTCCAAGTTGATGTCTGTGGTGTGATACCTCTATCACGTAGATCTTGTTCCATCTTTTCCCATTTTGGAATAGCTGCAGCGTAGCCACCTTGGCCGAGATGGTGATGGTATTCTTTCTGGGCGGCATTAGATTTGTTCGTCTCCATAAGCTTCTTTCCAAGTGTCGAACGCTTGTATTGCACAAATGCAGCCCAGTGGGGTCTTAGCTTCTCATATGCTCCTGTGAAAGTTGGCGTGCGATTCTTGTCAACAAAATTTCTGTAGAGTTTCTTCTTAAAGCTCTGGAATTGTTCTGCCATCTTCGAAAGAGCCCAAACTTTCACTCTATCCTCAGTTCCTGCTGGCACTGTGAAATGTTCTTGTAGCTGCTGCCAGAGCATATCTTTCTCTCTTTGAGGGACAAAGTTTATATCCCCACGTTTCATAGGTTTCCATCTTGGAATGCTGATTGGGATGTGATCTCTGACAAGAACCCCGCATTGATTTGTCATCTTCCTTGCAACTTCAGCTGGGGCAATTGGTTTGCCTGCATGGTCCACTTGTGTGACAATGAAACGACCCTCCAGCTTTTTTGTAGGTCCTCTTTTCCCCGAATTCGACGTCACTGCGGAGGGCTAAAAGTTAAGAGAAGATACTTATGCATTAATGTATGTACCTCTTAAATCATCGTGGCACTATTACTAAATGTGCTAATGTTTATGTACCTCATCAGCATCGGTGCCTTGTTCATCATCGTCACCATCTGACTGCTCAATTCCCTCCCCGGACATGTTGAGGTACTGATCGGTGTTGCTGCCATCATCGGCTTCAGGGACGGGGACGGCACCACTGCCTTCAACAATTATTTCATTGAGAAGATTGTTGGTTTCGTCTTCGTTAAGTCCCAAATCCATCTAATATGAAAAGGTAAACTAAGTTTAATTTGATCTCCCATTTAAAAAATGACATATAATTGAAATTTAAAACATAGAAACTAAACTAAGTTTAATATCCAACTAATACACCAAGATTCATTCTTCTATATCGTTATAATAACAAAAATTCATTCTTATATACCGTTATATCGTTATAACAAAAATTTATTCTTATAATAACAAAAATTCATTCTTATATCCGGTTATATCGTTATAACAAAAATTCATTCTTATGATAACAAAATTTCATTCTTATAATAACAAAAAATCATTCTTATATACAGTTAATTGATCTCACAATTGATATAAACTAATATCCAACTATTATAAAAAAAATAAGATAATTGATCTCAAAAAAGGGGGAAACTCATAAATAGGACAACAAGAACTCTTGTCCTCATCAAAAACTCATAATGCCAACAATCAGGCTAATCACTCGCAACACAGATGAGCACAGCTGTCACAAGAGACACCACAAGAACAAACCTGAAAAGCAAAACTCAAAGCACAGCATCTGAGGATTCTTCCGTCTAAAGGTGAACTATAACTTTTTTTAGCATATCTAACTGTAACTTAATCTAGTCAACAGTGCCATACTGCCATCCTATTATTATAGAAAGCGATTAAAACTTCTGGTGAACAACCCTTTCTAGGGATCAGAGAGTAAAACGTTTATCTGAATCTATAGAATAGTAGCTTAGATCCTTAAGGACCAAACTAAAACTAGTAGAAACCTGATAGCTATCTCTTGCTCAGAAAAATGCACACAACAAATGTATCACATAGAAGTTAACTGGAGACCGATGTATGTGGTACAGCTTTCCTTCAAAACGTTGCTCTTGATAGAATTATCAACTACACAATTTACACAATTTACACAAAATGAGATAATTATCAACTACACAATTTACACAAAATTAAGAGAATGAAACTAAGCATGCATATGTTCATATAAAAATGATATTAAGACAATGTATACAAAAATGATATATATAATAACACAATTCATATAAAAAATTGAAAAAAATTAAAAAAATCCACCGTGGGCGGCGGGGGGCGTGGTGGCCGGGCGTCGCGGCCCCTGGGCGGCGGCGGCGGCCGCTCG
>CM014275.1:6011055-6027826 GCA_004135705.1 Alloteropsis semialata
GGCCGGGGCGTCGGGCTCCGGCGGCCGGCGGTGCAGTGCAGGGGCGGCGGTCGGAGGTTGGGGCGGCGCGGGCGAAAATTGATCGACGAAGATGACAAGTCCCGGCCCCCCTCACCACCCTATAGCCCCCCTTTAGTCCCGGGCCGTATTACGACCCGGGACTAAAGGCCTTTTAGTCCCGGGTTGTAATACGGCCCGGGACTAAAGGGGACCCTTTAGTCCGGGGTCGTAACACGACCCGGGACTAAAGGGTAAATTCGCGCGGGAAACGCCCTTTAGTCCCGGGTCGTGTTACGACCCGGGACTAAAGGGGGCTGCGTTTTTGCTTCCCGCGCAAATCTGGCCTGCGGGACCGACTGTTGCGGTGGTCCCACCGCAAGAGTCGGTGGTCTTCTGACCCTGAGGCCTCCTGGCCCACTCATGACCGACTGTTGCGGTGGTACCTGAGTACCACCACCGCAACAGTCGGTGGCTTCTGCCTGTCCTGGCCCTAATGGCCCTACATGGCCGACTGTTGCGGTGACCATCTTGGTCACCACCGCAACAGTCGGTGGGGTGCAGAATTGCACTTCCAAGTTATCGAACTCGTCCAATTCAAATTCTTTTGAGTTTATAACTTCTTCCTTAGCTTCCATGGCTTCTCATTTACTATATGTGATAATAATATGATTGATGTTACGATTATTATTCTCAGACAAATATATATATATATTAGTATTTAGTTCATGTGTGTTGAGAACATTTGTGCTAATATAAACATTTTATTTCATTTAATAGCTAGATGTGCTAATATGAACATGTGTGTTGAGAACAATTTGAATACAACTCCATCACAAAAGCATAAATTAATAATATAAGAGTGCATGCTCAATATCTTACATAATGGTTATAACAATACATTAAACATCACGATCTACAACGGCAATAGTCTTCTTTTTCACGAATGTGCCTTGCTTATGATCACTACGTGCGTAAGGAGCATCCTCTTTAGCTAATAGAATGCTTGGGTCAACATTCACGGCGAATGGAGGAATCTCGTCGAACTTATCATAATCTTCTGACATGTCTGTTTTGCCCTCAATGCCGACGATGTTTCTTTTTCCGGAAAGGACTATGTGTCTCTTGGGCTCATTATTTGACTTCTCTGTTTGCTTTTTCGGTTTGCTAGACATGTCCTTCACATAGAAAACCTGAGCCACATCCTTGGCTAGGACGAATGGTTCATCTCTGTAACCAAGATTATTGAGGTCCACTGTTGTTATTCCATAATTGTCTTTTGACACCCCTCCTCCACTGAGCTTCACCCATTTGCACCGAAACAACGGAACTTTCAATAACGGGCCATAGTCTAGTTCCCATATCTCCTCTATGTAACCATAATATGTGTCCTTGTTCCCATCGCTGTCCAGGGCATCTACACGGACCCCACTATTTTGGTTGGTGCTCTTTTTATCTTGGTATACTGTGTAGAATGTATTCCCATTAATCTCATATCCTTGGAATGTCAAGACTGTAAAGGAGGGACCCCTGGCCAACCATGCTAGCTGTTCATGTATGTCCATATTGCGCATTAGATGTTTCCGCAACCAACCAGCGAAAGTATCAATGTGTTGACGTGTAATCCAGACCTCAGACTTCCCCGGGAATTCAGTGCGTAAAAGCTCCTTGTGTTCATCTATATAAGGACTAACCAAGGATGATTGTTGTAGAACAGTGTAGTGTGCTTTGTTAAAAGAATCATCATCCCAAGTACCGACAACCTTCTTTCCTATTGTTAAAATAACTAAAGTATAAATATGAACTAAGTAAAGTATAAATATGAATTAACTAAAGTATAAATATGAATTATCTCAAATATAAATATGAACTAAGTAAAGTATAAATATGAATTAACTAATTTATAAATATGAACTAAGTAAAGTGTAAATATGAATTAACTAAATTATAAATATGAACTAAGTAAAGTATAAATATGAACTAAGTAAAGTATAAATATGAATTAACTAAAGTATAAATATGAATTAACTCAAATATAAATATGAACTAAGTAAAGTATAAATATAAATTAACTAATTTTAAATATGAACTAAGTAAAGTTTAAATATAAATTTACTAAAGTATAAATATGAATTAACTAAAGTATAAATATGAATTATCTCAAATATAAATATGAACTAAATAAAGTATAAATATGAATTAACTAATTTATAAATATACTAAGTAAAGTTTAAATATGAATTAACTAATTTATAAATATGAACTAAGTAAAGTTTAAATATGAATTAACTAAATTGTAAATTTTAATTAAATAAAGTATAAATATGAATTAACTAAAGTATCGCTATGACTTAACTAAATTATAAATATGAATTAACTAATTAACTAAAGTACAAATATAAATTAATAAAGTAAAAAATGAATTAAAACTAAATTGTGCTAAAAAAACAAAACTTCCCCATTTCTCCATTCCACTAAAACTAAAATTTCTCTATGTATAAAGGATGAAACAAGAAATACTAACCGTGAAAGATGAGAGGATGAAGATATGCTCCTTTTAGACCACTTGGAGAAGCTAAATCTTCAAAATCCGAGAGAAAAATTGGGCATGACCTCCCTAACTCCGGCCGGCGCCATGAACGAGCTCTGTGTTCATGGCTCGGCCGGGCTGGGGGAGGAAGATGATATTTGTAGGACCTTTTAGTCCCGGTTGGTGGCTCCAACCCGGACTAAAAGGTCCCCTTTAGTCCCGGCTGGAGCCACCAGCCGGGACTAAAGGGCGCGCCACCCTTTAGTCCCGGCTGGTGGCTCCAGCCGGGACTAAATGGTACCCTTTAGTCCCGGTTGGAGCCACCAACCGGGACTAAAAGCCCCCCAGGCGCCCCCCCAATTGGACCCGGGACTAATGCTCCCTTTAGTCCCGGTGCCAAATATGGCCGGGACTAAAGGGGGTACCGAATGTGGTTTCTCTACTAGTGGCCAATCTAGTCTCCCATGTTTTGATTTTTTTGATCAAACTCGTTCTTGAACTGATGTGGCACTTCATTCTGGCACGAGACAAAGACTAATGCGAGAAGTCCATTTTGCTCCAGGCAGCCGTTGTTGCCGCCACTACCGACGCAACAACAGCCCTTGTGTGCTGGTGCTCGTAAATCTACACTTGCTTGCATGGAGGAGTTTGTAGGATCGACATGCTGGTGGTGGTGGTGGCTTGCTTCCGGTGTGAAATTGGAGGAGGCAGCTGCTGCTTGCTTGCCAATTTGGACTGAGCGTAGAGAGACAGAGATATATGCTTGTGCTTTGCAATTTTTTCATGGAAAAAGTCTACTTAACCCCTGTCCTATTGATGTTTGTCTACTTAACCCCCTCACCTATAAAACCGGGTATTCTACCCCTGAACTATCCAAAACTATGCAAATAACCCCCTAGGATAGATTTCAAAAGCTGTTTTGCCTACGGTGGCATTCCATATGGATGTGACGTGGCGACAACATTTTTAAAAGTCTATTTCACCCCCTCCCCCAAACTATCTAGATTTATCTACATAACCCCCTCAACTATATAACAATATAATTAATCCCCCTCAAGTATTCAATACCGTCTAAGTCACCTCATAGGACTATTATTATGTGGAGCACTACATGATAAGAGTCATGTCATTGATCGTATTCCTCTCTCACGCGCACCCATAGAAGTACACCCCACTAATGTCCTCTATATTATTCTACATGTTGTGGCAACTTTGTCTCTATTTTGGATTCTTGTCGCACTCTGCCAACGAATTAGAGATGACGGGGTTGGATCTGCTAATCATCTCCACAAAGTTGATCTAGCGTTGTCATGGAGTTAGAAAAATGCCGAGAAGATTAGTGGGATGTGTTTTTGTGCGTGTGTGTGAGAGAGATGGATGGGTCAAATATCACATTATGTTCCATGCATGTAGTGCTCCATATCAGAAAATAAAATGTTTAAAAGCAGTCTAAGAGTTAGGTGGCTAAGTATCCTGTTATATAGTTGAGGGGGTTATGTCCATAAAACTCACAAGTTTGGGGGTGAAATAGACTATTAAACATGTTGTTGCCACGTCACATCCACGTGTAATGCCACATAGGCAAAACCGCTTCTAAAATCACCCAAGGGGGTTATTTGCATGGTTTTGGATAGTTTAGGGGGTAGTATACCCAGTTTTATAGGTGAGGGGGTTAAGTAGACGAACATCAATAGGTCAGGGGGTTAAGTAGAATTTTTCCTTTTTTTCCTTGCACGCTTTCAAGGAGAAGAGGAAGGGGGAGCTGATTGCTGTGAATTGGAGAGAAAGGGTCAGGCAGCTGCTGCACTGCTAGCAAGGAGGACCAGTACTTGACAGGAAACGGCGGTTGCTCGATCACGGTCATGTCCAGGGCGACGTCAAAAATTAGTGCGGAAGAAGGAGCCAAAGGGCAAAAAGCACTTTTCGCATGTCTCTTATCATCATGGAGCGCCTTTCGTATGCAATACCAAGGTTTTCCAAATTGAGGGACTAAATTGGCCCATATAAAAGTTGAGGGACAAACTTGACCAAAACGCCTATTTTTGGTATGCAAGACCAAGGTTTTCTTTGGAACAAGTTCCAATAGTTATACAACCAAGAATGAAACATCAAACATTAGGTGCTAAAACTCTTAAAAAACCCAAAGGCTTCAGGATACGAGACTCCAACTATTAGGGTAGTAGCTAAATTTTCAAGGGCTATTTAAAAAATTAGGAATTGTGCACTAGCTCTTCATATAGACCACTAGAGCTACATGTGACACCGTGGAAAAAAAGGATGATGTGGACCACTAGAGCTCGACCATGTAATATTGTTGGAGTGTCTCTCTGTTAGAAAAATTTTTTGGGGTCAACATACCCCTATGTAACAGATTAAATCCCCAAAACTAAGACATTCGCATGCTCATTCAGGCTAAGAGCGTCTCCAACAGTTCCCCAATAAGCATTTTCCAATAATTAGCTAATGAAGATGTCCCAATATCCCTTTCATGATTATTGGAAGAGTTGCTTTTGTAGTTCCCCAATAATCTTGTCTCAATCCAACTACCGTATTGGGAGAACCACAACGCCCCCTCTATTTCGTGAGAGTTGGGGTGGATTATTGGTTCATCCTAATAATTATTCGAAAAGGGAAAATATAAAGGGATCTACTGGAGCACTATTTTTCTAATAATGCTCCCAATATGATAGTTGGATTGGAGATTAGGAGACTATTGGAGATGCTGAAAGATACCTAAAGGCAAACATACAGCTTGGCGCCTACTATTTCTCACGCTTGATAGCCCACCACTATTTCTATATTTGGAATTTTGTTTTTCAGTAACTTTTGATTTTGAAAAGTTGTAACCATATACACAACTTTTACACACGATTTCTTTTAGACAACTGAGAGGATAATAATTCAGAACAACTTTTATGATAAGCACATGCTTTACGCATAACTTCTTTTTGAAAAACATCTTAGAGGATAAACTTTGGGAACAACTAATATACATGAAAATGTCGTTAAAAAAACTTGTCACGCTAATTTTCCACATAATTTTCGATGAACATATTCTCGGTATTATTTTTCCACATAATTTTCATGAATAAGTTCAGAAGAAATTATTGGTAAGCATTTCTATATTTAGAAATGCTCTTCACAAACTATGCACATAAATTTTTAGAATTGAGTCTTTCCAATAAAAAATGTTCAAAATAACTCATTCTACTAATTTCCAAATAAACTTGACCAAAAGTTCATCCACAGAAAAGATGTACAAAACTTGTGTTGAGGCCATAATAACAGGGTGCCCGATCACGAGGATTGCCGACTACCGACTCCGAATGATGAAGACTCCGAACAAGACATGATGGCCGGATCGTAGAAGGAAAGCCCGATGATGGTTAGAGTCCTGGTAGGTTTAGGTCTGTTTTGTCTTGTAAGGCACGTCTCCCTGGATATAAATAGCGGGGGTCCTGTGCGGAGAGGGTATCCCCAATCTTAGCCAATACACCCGAGGGTACTTGTTACACCGTTGTAATCTGTACTCGCCGAGATAATACAAGCAGCAACTGGACGTAGGGTTATTACTCGATCTCGAGGGCCCGAACCAGTATAAAATCCTATGTCTCTCTGTTCATCCACCGTGATCAATCTTCGCACAAGGCGGGGTGCTTGCCGGACAAATATCTGCCGAGTACAACCTCGACAGAGGCGCGCCAGGTAGGGGCCCTCGCGTGAAGAAAGATCATGCCGATCGTCAACGGAGTCTAGATTGCCGACGCGTCGAGTTCATCGATGCCCTACATGCCAGTTCCGTCAAATCGAAAGCCATCGGGAGTTCTGCTTCCGCTTCCGATCTCTACGCTCGCAACCATCTAGTGCCTACACGGGAGATCCACTTCGGGGATCTCGTGTTCGAGCACCAAGGCGATTACGAGCTCAAGCTGATAGGGATCCATGATCCCGATCTCACATGCACCGGTCGGGAAGTCTTCGCCACCTTCGTGGAGCCAACTCCCGAGGACATTGCTGATCACACTGCACAGTTGGATCTCGACTACAGTGGATCTAGCGATGGGTCAGAACAGCCCGATGACCGCCGCATTAATGTGCTAGCTGCAAACGGGAGCGAGGCCGCTGCTGAGTCCTCCAACTCGCGCAGATCTATACCTCCTCCGCGTTTTAGCAACGCACCAACTCTACAGACGGCTAAAACCCGCACACAGCAGGTCGCGTCTTCACTAGCTCCCCGAAATCTTAACAACGATTTCTGGGCAGTCGAGCAAGACAACCTGCAGATCCGAACTCTCTTGGAGACGATGGAAGCAATGGACGAGGGAACCCCGATGGCCACCATCGCCAAGAAGGCTCGGGAAGCAGCGGACAAGGCCAAGGAGCGACTCGAGGCCGTTCGCTGCCGCACCACAGACTCCATCAAACAGGCCTGGTGAACCACAACCGGTTCGCTCTCGATCTGTTAACGGACGACCCCGCTATCGCCCGCACGAGGGGCGCGACGTGAGGCCGCAGCTCGAACGCAACCGTCGCACCCGCGACGCTCGGGAAACTCTCAATTACAATCGAGATTACCGAGCACGTGAGGGCTACTACCATTCCTACCCAGATTCGCCGCCACGTGACTCCCGACCAGGCACAGGAGGATGTCTCGCATACTCCACGGGCCTACGCAAGGTCAGGTGGCCGGAAAAGTTTCGTCCTACCAACATTGAGAAGTACGACGGAACAACCAACCCCCGTGAGTGGATTCAGATCTACTCAACGATCATCACCACCACCGGGGGTGACGACTACGTCAAAGCCAACTACTTGCCGACTGCCCTGCAGGGATCAGCCCGAACATGGCTCATGAACCTGCCCGAGGTCAGCATCAAGTCTTGGAACCATCTCCGGGAGACGTTTGAAGCCAACTTCCAAGGCACCTACAAATGCCCCAGACACGAAGGGGGTCTGCTCAATTGTGTGCAGAAACCTAGAGAGTCCCTCCAGGACTACATCCGTCGCTTCAGCGACACTCGCAACACCATCCCCGATATGGTGGATGATCGGGTGATTGTGGCCTTTAATCAGGGCTGCAAGGATGAGCGAACGGCGGAGGAGCTTGCCAAGAAAAACCCAAAGATGGTGGCCGAGCTCTACGGGATCCTAAAAGAGACCGCCAAGATGGCGGACGCCCGAGCACGGGTCCACGGACAGCCCGAGCAAAGCCAGCCAGCTGGGGAAGGCAAGAAGAAGAACAAGCATAAGAACAAGAAGCGCAAGACCGAGGGCGACGAGGTCGTGGCCGTGGACAACAAACCTCCGTACAAGCGTCAAGGCAAACCTACCAATCTCCCGATGTACTGCCCGATTCACCGATCTACAAAGCACCACTTTGTGGACTGCATGGTGTACAAGAAGCAGAAGCAGGAGGAGGAGAGCCAGCAACAGGGGGCTCCGCGCGACCAGGCCGCTCAAAATCCTCGGACGGCGAACTACATGGATTGTGACGATGAACCAGACCTCCCCGAGGATCTGGAGATCGCCACAATTTTCGGTGGCTATTCTACCCGAACCTCCAAGTCCCAGCTAAAGCTGGTCGAGAGGCAGATAGCAAGCACCAAGCCCTGCAAGCATCCATTAAGGTGGTTTGAGATCCCGATCACATTTGATCAGAGGGATCACCCCGAGACGCTGTACGATGGGCCGCTACTCCCACTGTGTATCAAACCCTGGATCGGGCCCCGCAAGATCGGGCGAACCTTGATCGACAGTGGAAGCGCCCTCAACCTGCTGTTCGTCAACGCCTTTGACGAGCTCGGGATCCCGAGGAGATCCTTATCCCCGGTAGAGAAGCCTTTCTACGGGGTCATACCAGGCATCCAAGCCTTTCCCTTATGGAGGATCGATCTGCAGGTGACCCTCATGGAGGGCAAAAACATCCGAACAGAGTTCCTCACCTTTGAGGTGGCTGACATCACGTCGGCCTATAACTGCATCCTGGGACGACCGTTCCTGAAGAAGTTCATGGCGGTCGCTCACTTCGCCTACTCCATGATCAAGGTCCGGGGGCCATTGGGCCCGATCACCGTCTGCGGTGACCGCAAGGGCGCGGTCCAGTGTGACATGAAGACCCTGGACATGATCAAGGGAGACGAGCAGGAGCCAGCCAAGGCTGCCGAACCTGCCAAGAAAAAGACCAAGAGCCTGCCAAATGCTGCCGCAAAGGCAGCAGGGGCAGAAACCTCCCGAGCAGCAGAGACCCGATCAAGGGCCAAGGGAAAAGAAGTTCCCGAACTGATGCCTGCGGGAGAAAGGAATACCGATGACGGCACTGCCGAGAAGCAGACTGTGGTGGACCAGACCCCGGTCAAGGGGACGCCATTGCAGCAAGCAGACAAGTCGCCGGCCGCCGCCTCGCCAAAAGCGCCACCGGCAAAACGCACCGAGCCGGGCACCAAATCGGTGGCCCATGATGAGACTGACCCGACCAAGACCACTCAGGTGGGCTCTGGTCTGAGTGACAAATAGGAACTCGAGCTCATTGCTTTCCTCCGGGCAAACGCGGATGTGTTCGCTTGGGAACCGTCCAATATGCCCGGGATCCCCAGGGAGGTGATCGAGCACAAGCTTGGCATACGAACTGGCGTCCGACCAGTCAAGCAGAAGTAAAGGAGATATACCCCGGAGAAGCGAGATGCCATTAACGAAGAGATCAACCGACTACTCAAAGCCGGCTTCGTCCGAGAGGTCCCTTTCCCGGAGTGGCTGGCAAACCCAGTCATGGTGAAGAAGCCCAACGGAACGTGGCGGATGTGCGTGGACTACACCGATCTGAATAAAGCCTGCCCGAAGGACGAGTATCCACTACCTAGGATAGATCAAATTGTAGATTCAACCTCTGGATGCGACCTGCTTTGTTTTCTAGATGCCTATTAGGGTTATCATCAAATCAGCATGTGCATTGACGATGAGGAGAAAACTGCATTTGTAACTCCCTTCGCTGTTTATTGCTATATAAAGATGCCTTTTGGTCTGAAAAACACTGGTTGCACTTATCAAAAATGTGTTCACATTGTTCTCGAGGGCCAAATCGACCGTAATGTGAAAGCATACATAGATGATATTGTTGTGAAAAGTAAGTTAAAAGGCGACCTAATCGCTGACTTAATCAAAACATTCAACAACTTGCGTGCAAACAGGATGATGCTCAACCCCGCCAAATGCACCTTCGGCGTATCATCGGGTAAGCTCCTTGGTTACCTTGTCTCCCAGCGAGGTATAGAGGCAAATCCACACAAGATCAAGGCACTCGACTACATGAAGTCTCCGCGTAGCCGCCACGAGGTCCAGAAGTTGGCAGGAATGATGGCATCCCTGAGTCGATTCGTATCCAAGTCAGGTGAATGAGGTATGCCATTCTATAAATTACTACGTAAAACTGATTGTTTTGAGTGGTCGGCAGAAGCAGAAGAGGCGTTCCAGGCGTTCAAACAATACCTGCGGAAAATGCACGTATGGGTCCCGCCGCAGCCACAAGAGGAGATGTTGTTGTATGTAGCAGCTACACCAACTGTTGTCAGCACGGTTCTAGTGGTCGAGAGACCAATAGAAAAGTCAACAACACAACATCCCGTTTACTTCGTGAGCGAGGTGTTACATGACGCCAAAACAAGGTACCCTCAGATTCAGAAATTACTATATGTTGTGCTAATGACTTCCAGGAAGCTCAAGCATTATTTTCTGAGCCACAAGATCAAGGTCGTGTCGACCTACCCCCTAGGCAACATTTTACATAATCAGGATGCCGTGGGAAGGATTGCACAATGGTCTGTGGAGCTGGGGGCTTACGACATTGAATTCATACCCAGAACTGCCATCAAGTCGCAGGCTCTAGCAGAATTCATCGCAGAGTGGACTAACCCCGAACCTGAAGAAGCTGCCCAAAATCCCGAACATTGGACTATGTTCTATGACGGAGCGTTTTGCAGAGCAAGCGAGGGGGCTGGGGTGGTCCTGATCTCACCACACAATGACGTCATCAGGTACGCACTACAAATCAATTTTGCTGATCCAACCCCGACTAACAATGTTGCCGAGCATGAGGGACTTTTGACAGGACTCCACATAGCTGCATCTCTTGGCATTAGGAGGCTGCTCGTGAAACGGGATTCCGAGTTAGCTGCAAAGCAAGTCATGAAAGAGTACAGCGCGCGGAGCGAGGTCATGGCCAAGTATTTGGAAGCATACAGGCAGATGGAAAGCAAATTTGATGGGCTTGAAGTTCGACATGTAAAAAGAGAATTCAATGGCGACGCAGACAAGCTAGCAAAGGCAGCTGCCGAGTGCACACGACTCCCAGGTAACGTGTTACTTGAAGTTCTTACTAAACCGTCTGTGTCGGTTTCACTACCGAACCAAAACACTGCGCCTGCCAAGGGCACAGTCCCTACAACCAAGGAATCCGTCAAGGAGTCTATGTTGGTCGGTACGGCCCGAGCTGCCGCTCTAGTTGAAAACGAGGAGAACTGGATGGATCCAATCCGGGCGTACCTCACAAACCAAGCTATTCCGGACGATGATGCTACATTGGAGAAAATCCATCGTAAAGCCAAGAACTATCAATTGGTTGACGGGCGGTTACATAAGCTAACCCGCAACGGGATGCTCCTCAAATGCATCACACGGACCGAAGGCATTAGTTTGCTGCACGACATTCATGGAGGAATCTGTGGATCACATGCTTCTCCCCGATACCTAGCAGGGAAAGCATTTCGACAGAGCTTCTACTGGCCTACAGCTCTTTAAGACGCAGTCGAGTTAGTTAAGAAGTGCGAGGCGTGCCAATTCTTCGCACGGAAACAGACTAAACCTGCGCAAGCCCTAAACACTATTTCTTTGTCATGTCCCTTTGCCACATGGGGGATAGACATCCTCGGGCCCTTCCGAGGGCTGTTGGGGGTTACAAATTTCTGTTCGTCGGCATCGACACATTCACAAAATGGGTTGAGGCCAAGCAAGTTCAGAAAATCACAAAAGAGGCAGCTGTCAAATTCCTGAGGAGTATTGTCATACGATTCGGCGTCCTGAACAGGATAATCCCTGATAATAGAACACAGTTTAAAAGCAAAAAGTTTTCTGATTTCTGCTACGACCACGGGATCAAGCATGATCGGTCATCGGTAAATCACCCGAAGACGAACGGGCAAGTAGAGCGTGCCAATGGCATCGTGCTCCAGGGCATCAAGAAGAGAATCTTTAACAGGTTGCAAGCTTACGACAAGCGCTGGATTCATGAAGTTCCTACAGTACTTTGGTCAATGAGGACCACCATGAATAGGGCAACAGGCGAGACACCCTTCTTCTTGGTGTATGGGGCAGAGGCGATTCTACCATCTAACATTGGACTACAAGCCCCACGCGTGGTACTATTTTCAGAAACTGAAGAGCCTGACAGACATGCAGATGAGCTAATCCTCCTGGAGGAGGCTCGTGATGCAGCCGCTTTCAGAGTGGCACAGTATCAGCAAAAGCTGCGACAATACTACGTTGCTAATGTCCGCAAGAGAAACCTATGCATTGGTGACATGGTGCTCAAGTTAGATCAATGCACCAAGGACAAAAACAAGCTGTCCTCTCCATGGCAAGGGCCATACATCGTAGTAGACATCGCCCGACTAGGAGCTTACAGGATCGCGGAGATAGATGGAGATATGCTGCCAAACACATGGAACATGGATCAACTACGCAGATTCTACGCCTAAACAAGGTAATCACGCAAGTTCAAAGCCTGCCCATCAAGTTTGGCAGATAAAAGCCGTCATCCGCGTCGCCTACAACGCCAACAAAAAAAAGATAAGTTCTGTACACTTTACTCACCCTCGCTTTTACGCTCGGGGGCTGGGTTCTATTTTTCAATTCTGTTTCTACTCTTTGTTACCATATTGCATATACTAACAAAGAGCCGGGGACTGCCACGCTGAAAGTTTTTTTTCATACCTATTCTATGCATCCCAAGCGCAATGCTCGGGGGCTCCCCATATGATCGGGACATTCTTGCGGAATAGTACTTCTAAGACTCTTTTTCAGCATGCCTGTATGACTGCAAAAGAGCCCGGGGGCTACTATGGTACCATTACCATGCAAGAATCGGATTTTTAAATCAAGAAGGCTAGGCTACACTAAACTGACCAAACACCATAACTACAAGGAATTACACAGTTCAGAAGACCGCTCGCGTCTCAGCAACTAAACAATTCCAAAATAGCTTATGGTAATGGGATTTTTGGCTATGACAAAGCTATCAGTTAAAAAGTTCAACAAAAACACCGATCAGCTCTGAAACTTACGCAAACCATGCCAGCATATGTTTCACAAAATAAAGTTGCACTTTAAACCTTCAAAGTTTTGCCCTATTGCAGTATCCAAGCACAAAGTTCAACGCGATTCTTCCGAATCACTCAAATGGAGGTCAAGTTTCTTTACAAACGGTTCCACCAAGGGGGCAAGACTATCGAACAGTACCTCAGCATCTGTTGCCGAACACCTGAAGCCTTTGGAGAGCAGCGAGACGTCGAGATCGGGAATGTGGCTCTTCAAGGCCCCGATGGTGTGTGTTGCGGCGACGCAAGCACCCTCCATCAGCCTGGACTCCAAGGACGTACTGCGCTTCTCTGAAGCTTCAAGTCGGGCAGCAAGATCAGCAACATCCTTGTCCCGGACAGCAAGCCTGCCTTCCAGATCCGAGTTCTTCTTCTCGAGCACTTCAATACTCTTGCAGTTAGCTACAGGATCAGAGGCAGTGTATGAGCAAAAGTTTGCGGATAAGGACTTAAAATCTCAACATGGTAGCATACTGCATGCACCTTCTTTCTCGGACTGGAGAATGGTAACTTGGGCCTCCAGTCTTATCATAGACGCTTCCGCAGCAGAGGCACAATCGTCTAACGCACGCCATAGCTCCTCGGCTGCCGAGAGCGAAGTAATGATCGGGCCCAAGGGCGTCGGGGCAGGTCCTGCAGCCTTCACAAGCTTATCCGCATCATCAGGTCGGGCTGTCGAGTCAAGCTCGGGAGTTTTCTCTGATGGCCTGATGGGAGGAGAAGCAGCAGGTTGGGAAGGCCTGATTTCCCGAACCAATAACCAGAAATAGTTAAACAAAATTCTCTCTGTGAGAAATACTCAAGCATAACCAAGCAAGTCAGAGTTCTCACATGGACGTCGGGATTCTAACTTTGAATCGCTTAACGCCAGATGCGGGCTTTGATGGCAGCGGGGTCGGACGAATTTCCTGACGAGAAATCTCCCGAACACGTTTAGCTTTGGTTATGCGGTCAAAGGCTGCAAACAAATGCCCGAATACGATCATGCTTGGTACCTGGGCATCAGAATGAGGCGGACCGTGACTGGGCAGCGTCTCACTGGGATCGGGCATAACCTTGAGTCACCCACTCCGTGCTCACGCTGCGAGAGCGCTTGCGAGTTCGGGGGACAGTCACCTTGGGGCTGCTCGGGACCTCTTTTTCCACAGCAGGTGAGGAATCAGGTTGTTCATTGGCCGGGGCCTCGATGCCTTGGTCAACAGGCTGCTCCCCTTCTTCCTCAACATTGATGGCTTCGCTCACGGCGGGGGCATCAACAATGGGAGGGACCTGTTCGGGAAAAAGAAGATGTATCATATGAACATTAAGCGAGAAAGTGAGTTTTCTGAGAAACAGTTTACCTCCGGAGGAGGGTTGTCAGCGTTGTAAGGTGTTGGGTCGCCTTCCCAGTCTGGGAGTTTGGCCCCGGACATTTTCTTCAGCCGAGCAGTCACCTCTGTTTCTGGGACAACTGCTAGTTAAGATTCATGATTTTAAAATGACCGAACAAACTCAAAAAAATTACCAAACAAGAATAACTAAAAGACCAACCTTCGGGCTTCATTCTGTTCGGATCGTTGTCGCCCCTGAATGACCAAGCGTAGCGGTCATGAGTCATGAGTGGAATAAATCTCCACCTGATGAAGACTTCTGCTACGTGGACTGCAGTCAGGCTGGCATTGCGGAGCTCCAAGATCCGATCAATGTGCTTCTGCATTTCTGGAGTCACTCTTGGCAAAGCCTTGGTTTCTTCCTTGAGATAGGGCATCAAATGCTTCCCTTTCGCCACTGAGGCTTGGGGAAGGGTGATGTAGAACCAATGACGCTCATATCCTTTCCAGCAATCTTTTACTGGAAAAAAAAAAAAAAAAAAAAAAAAAAAAAAAAAAAAAAAAAAAAAAAAAAAAAAAAAAAAAAAAAAAAAAAAAAAAAAAAAAAAAAAAAAAAAAAAAAAAAAAAAGGGGATATAGATCTCCCGATCTCTCAAAGGAGAACCCGATGGATCCAATCATGACTTGATTCTTGTAAAATGCAGGAGTATAAAAGTGTCTCCACAACAGCAATGAGGGCTTAATCCCTAACCAAGCTTCGCATAGAAAGGCAAAAACACTAAGCATGGTCAAGGCGCCGGGCTTGAGATGCACAAGCTCGATCTGGTAATGCTCGCAGACGCTGTGGAAGAAATCCGATGGATAGACCCCAAATCCACAATGGAAGAACTCCAAGAAGGCCACTAACTCTAGAGTGTTGGCGGTCGAGAACAGCTGACCTTTGGCATGACGACGAGGGAAAAGGCTGGTGTCAGGGAGCAGTCCAAGATCCTCCAGTTTCTGCAGTTGCTTCGCCGTGGTGGTGGACTTGTCCCAGTACTTGTCTGTAGTAACGATCGTGTTGCCGCTGCGAAGTTCTCGACCGGTGGCGGTGCTGCTCTGATCTCCTGATGACTCACCGTCAGATGAGGAGTGGTGCGAGGATGCCATGGCGGTGAGGAGCTGGTTCATGAGGCTGGAGTAACAGATGGATAAAGGGGAGAAAATGGATGAAGAATGGCGAGTGTTGTCAGATGCAAGCAGGGAAGACGAAGGCCCAAATGGAATCCGAGCGGTTGCGCCGGGGGGCTTTATGGTTTCACAAGGGAGCACGAACCCCGAGAAATTTGCCCTTGAGCCGCGCAATCCCAAGTCACTGTTGGGTCAAAAAGATTCTTGCCTTTTTCTGGCACGCGTCATTTTGAAAACTGTGCAGGTCAAATTCAATGCATTTAGGATTGCTAGCTTACCTGGGAAGCTATCCGTTTTAAATGACCGAACACTTGGTGTGTATAGAGGAAATACCCCGATCGTGATTTATCAGGGTCAAATTTCCCGAACATACTAAGTGTTGGTTGGTCTGTTCGGGGGGTTTTCATTCTTTGAACAAGCAGTTTNGGTGTAGGGGTCGCGGAACGGCTTGCGGTCCTCCTCGCGGCACTTGACGGCGTCTTCTCCTCTTCCTCGGCTCCGGCGCGGACGACGTCGCGGGCGGCACGGACGGCGCGGCTTCCTTCTCGAGCGGCACCGGCTTCCCCTCACCCGCGCCTCCACTTCCTCCTCTCCCTCTTCTTCCACGGAACGGCTCGGGGTGGATTTGGGCAGGGCTCCGCCCGGGGATTGGGGTTTTGCCGGAGAGGAAGGGGATGGGGGTTTTTGTAGGCGGGGCTTCGGCCGGGGGCTTCTTGGCGGCCAAGAAAGCTAGGAGGGAGCAGGGGCACGTGATTGTGGGGCCGGCGGTTGCGGGCTAGCGCAAATCGCGGCGCTTGGCGCGGGCTGGCGCGCGCGCGGCGGGAAAAGGCGAGGCGCGGCGCGGGCGCGGCGGCGTCACGGCGGAAGGGAGAAGAAGGCGCTGTGGCGTGGGGTCCGCTCGTCAGCGAGAGAAGAAGGCGCGGGCGAGCGGCGACGGGCCGTCGCGGTTGATGGGCCGAGGCGGCGTGAGTGGGCCGGCGCGAGCGGAGAGAAAAGGGAAGGAGCTGGGCCGCGCGTGGGGGAAAGGAAGAAGGGGCTGCGCGGGTCGGGCCGGATGAGGTGGGCTGGGCCGAGAGAGATGGAAACGGGCCGGTTAAAGGGGTTTAGGCCTGTTAGAGTTAGTATAGGTTTTAGGATTGGTTTAGTTAGGATTTGAATTCGAATTTGAACGGTTCGAGTTCAAATTCGATTTCCACTCAAGCAAACAAATAAAACCAAGAAAGCCGAATCACTCTAACACATAATTGCCCTAATGCAATGCACATGATTTAATTATTAGGATATTTTAGAGAGAGAGGAGTATTACTCTTAGAGTTTACACACATGTTGCACAAAAATTTTTAATTCACCAAAATTAAAACCTAGGGATGTTACAGTCTTATACAAAGCGGCTATGTATA
>CM014275.1:6028826-6044569 GCA_004135705.1 Alloteropsis semialata
TCTCCGGTGGATCATCATCTATCGCGTTCTCCTCCTCGGAGTCGCTGACGAGATCCACGAGCGCTCCGTCTCCAGGAATCCCGATCAGGTCGCGGTTCAAGGAGACGAAGAGGCGCCGGGCGAATTCCTCGTCGCCACTGGTGTCCGCCGGAGCAGAAGACGAAGATGCGCCTGCGTCCGACGCTTCTGGCTTCAGCCGGATCCCGCTCCCTCCTTGCTCTGGCTCGTCGTCGGAGGAGAGGGAGATAGGGGACGCCGGAGCCGGGGAGGAAGGCGCAGGGCGTTTCCCGGCGGCAATGCTCGACGGAGCAGCCTCGGGAGACGGCGGAGCAGCCTCGGGAGACGGCGGTGCTATCACCGGAGCCTCCTCTTTTGGTGGCTCAACTTCGACTCCTTCATCCCCATGCCAGGGGAGAGCCAGGAGCGGAGCCTGAGGAGGAGCGACGGGTGGTGTCGTCGCCGGCGGGTCCTCCGGCTTGTCAGGCGGTTGTTCGCCGGAGCTGCGAGGGGAGTTTCCGAAGAGGAGACGAGGAAGCTTGAACCTACTGCTAAGCTTTTTCTTGCCCATGGCGAGGGGAGGGGGAAGGTTTAATGGAAAGTTCAAGTACGGATCAATCCAGGGGATTTGATATTTAAAGACCCAGAGATGCAACGCTTCGTGCGGGATTCGAGGAGCCGGAGCAGAGCCGTACCGCGTGCACTGCTAAAGTTCCGGGAGACGTGCGGAGTGGGTTTTAAATGCACTGGGCAGCAGTTACATCACTCCTGGGGCGTTTCGTTTTCCAAGACGGAACAGTTCTTTTATATTATTATGGCTGATATTTTTCTTTGACCTTATCATTCAGATGCAGGTTTCCACATTCAAGAGTTCGGGAACTTTTCTGGCTCTCATGATTGACGAGATATTCTCATATCCAGAAATCGCCCGAAGAGCAAAAAGACCCGAAGACTATTGAGCGATCAACCTTTTCTGAACAAGATAAGCTCGGGGGCTACTGTTGAGGCCATAATACCAGGGTGCCCGACCACAAGGATTGCCGACTACCGATTCCAAGACGACTAAGACTCCGAACAAGACACGACGATCAGATCGCAGGAGGGAAGCCCGAAGACAGTTCGAGTCCTACTAGGTTTAGGTCTGTTTTGTCTTGTAAGGCACGTCTCCCTGGGTATAAATAGCGGGGTCCTGTGCGTAGAGGGTATCGAACATCCAAGTTTGTATTCCACAATCCACCCGAGGGTACTCGTTACGCATTGTAATCTGTACTCGACGAAATAATACAAGCAGCAACTGGACGTAGGGTTATTACTCGATCTCGAGGGCCCAAACCAGTATAAAAATCCCGTGTCTCTCTGTTCATCACCGTGATCAATCTTCGCACAGAGCGGGGTGTCTACCGGACAAATATCTGACGAGTACAACCTCGACAAGTTCATTTGTAGCATTTGTAAATGCTTTGTGATATATCTGAGAAGCTTGATAGTTCTTGCACTTCATAGCATGCATTGTATTCTCTCATGTCTTCCTTGATGTTTGCATTGCCAACAAGGGGGAGAAGTTCATGCTGCATTGCTCAAAGGGGAGATGTTCATGAGATTACATGCATTTTGTGAGATAGGATGCATTTAGCCAGGGGGAGTTCTTTGCTTTCATGCATTTGTTCAGGGGGAGTTTGCTCTTGTGCTTTGAGCTTTCGCTTGTCACATGATCGGTGTTGAGCCCGTTCTGCCTCTTCTTGAGGGATCATGTGTTCTTGTCTCAGTTGTGTCCAGCCGTTGCCCTTGTCTTAGGGGACTGAGACTTCTCATCTCAAGTGATCTTGTTGTTTGCCTTTGATAGGTTTTTGATCACTTGGATGAGTTCTTTCTTTCTGCTTCTTTTCTGTTCTCGTTCTGTTTCTACCTTCAAGTCATTTGTGTTGGGTGTTGTCATTGCACTCATCAAGGGGGAGATTGAGGACCAATGGTGGTCATCCCTAGATGATGAGTGATTGACAACCGTTGAGTGGATTGATGTGTCTCTTGGCTCGTGATGTGCAGGTGCAGGATGCGACATGGCGGCCGACGGCGCGCGGTGAAGGTCAGGCGCGAAAGGTTCATGCCGATGAACCAAGGGCGGTGAAGGATGAACGAGTAGGCTTGGACCGAGGGACCCGAAGAAGCCGGGCGGAGTCACGTGCGATCCGCATGGTGCATGGAAGAGCAAGAGTTCACGGCGTGATGAAGACGGCGTCGATCGAGTCAAGCGGGACGGAGGCGTCAAGGCTTGGCGGAGGCCGGACACGCGTCGACATCGAGGAGGTCGCGTGGCGGCCAAGCGGAGATGGACGGTTTGGGTGGTTTGGGCCTCAAAACCACCAGGCAGGCAGGTTTGCCGGTTTGGGCCTCGAAACCGGGGGCGCGTCCGGTGCGGCCGGATGGCAGAATGGAGGGCACGTGGCGCCATCGCGAAGCTTGCGTCGAGACGAAGCGAAGTCGTGAAGGTCCCGTGTCCGTCCGATGAGTCTGCGAAAAAATGGACAACTTTGCCCCTCTGCGGGTGTGTATCTTATTTTCTGCAGTAGGGGTAGTTTAGACTTTAGGCCAAAGACTATAAGTAGTGAAGGGGCTGAAATTTTCAGCCACTTCTCCCATTATCTCTAGTTTAGTTTTCTCTTTCAAGGCTAGGGTTTGCTTAAATGAGAGAGGATTAGGCTTAGAGAGTGATTACTCTAGGTTTAGTGCTCCAATCCAAAAGTGGGAGGATGAGGGTGGTTTTCTAGCCACGAATCTTGTTAAGATTTCAATCTATAATCATTCATGGTGGATTCAAGGCTTGTGTCTCCCGTTTTTCCTTTTTAAGCCATTTTCGGGCTATTTTCTTGGAATTTTCGTTCTTCGGATTTGGGGCCGTTTCTTTCGGGATTTCTTTGAGGGGATCACTCATAGGTACTGTGTGACCAATTGCCCCGTGATCTTTCCCCCTCAAACCCACTGAATTGCCTCGGATTTGAAGTTCATCTCTCTACCCCGAGTTCTTGTGTTTTTGGTCAAATCCGTGAAATTCATGGTGATGGATTGATCTTTCTTGGAGAGATCTTTTGGATAACACTCACCAAGTCCTTGCGCAGCTATGGCTCAAATTTCACGGAGTTTGGACCTCGTTTGAGTGGATTTAGGGTTTTCTTCTCAAGTTTCGTCTCTGCCCAGGAAAAACCGGTGGTACCGGTTTTGGAAAACCGGTGGCACCGGTTTTAGGCAAGTTGTTGTTTGCTCTGGTTTTCGAGTTGGAAAAGTTCTAGATCTTGTGTTTGGCCTCTGGAATTTTTGTGATGAATTTTGAAGATCATTTGGTCTAGTTTTGGGTTTTTCCCGAGGTGCTCAGCAGCTCCAGGAAAAACCGGTGGCACCGGTTTTGGCTGGCAGAGCACAGGCTGTTTCCGCTGCTCGTTCGTTTTTGCTCGCTCGCTCGGTTCGCTGGGTTCTGGACTTGTTCCTAGGGTCAGTAGGCACTCAGTTGCTACGTGATCTTGGCAAGTGCTAGAATTCTCGCGCGTGGTGTGATTTGGGACATAGGCCCGTTCTCGATCGCGAGAAATTTGTGAGGCTCCCATTCACCCCCCCCTCCCTCTGGTCACCGTTCCGGTCCTTCACGACCCCGCACTTCCTAACGAGGGGTGCTATCCTCGCCCTCGCCGCCCGAACGCCGGCCCACTGGATGTCCTACCCCACCCGGCTGGCCGCCGCACCTTCTGCCGTCCAGCCAACCGCCTCCACCGCCGGTCGTCCACCGCCGCCAGACCCTCCTCTTCTATGGCCGGAGGATATTGAAGCCCCAACCCCGGCCAACCCTAACACTAAACCATAAGGCCACCGCCTCGACCACCACCCCGGCCAGCGGCGACCTCGCCGCCGGCCGCCCCTCCTGCACACCACCCCTCCCCTCCCTCCCCTCCCCTCCTTCCTTGGCGCCCTCCTACCTTGGCGTGCGGTGGCTCGAGGAAGAAGAAGCGGTGGGAGTGAGGAGGAAGAAAATGAACAGAAGATCGGACGGCATGGTATTGAAATCCAACAGAGGAAAATGTGGAAGCTATCTGGCTTCCAGGCTTCCGGAAGCCAGATAGGTTCCCCGGTTTACGGTGTTACCCACGTGTATCTGCCAAGCCCAGCAACAGCCCGTCCGGCCAGGTGAAATTGAGCTGCACTCGGCGTATTGGGTCCGGCCTGCTGCACCATTTGCGCATAAGGATGATTGCAAATGGGAAGATGCCTAAGAGGAGGTGAATTAGTCTTCTAACTAATTTTTGCAGAATTAAAAACCTAACAAAAACTAATCACCCTATGAGTCTATCCCTAGCTAGTGTGACTATCTAGACTATAACAAGAGGTTTGCATCCTGTCGGGGATAGATCCTCAGGTACCTTGAGAACCCAGACTGGCCCAGTAGGGGCGGTTCAGGACGGGGTTTTCCAAAAGACAGACCGGCCCATCCAGCAGGAGGTGAACTGGCTCAAGTACTTCCAGGCTGGCCCCACCAATCGGGCGGCCCGATCTGTTGGTTTAGCGAGCGGAGCATGCAACAAGACAGCGTGATCCACACAAAGCTCACAAATCAGGATAATCTAGCTGGATATTTAGGGAGTGATCTCTGTAATCATGATAGAATCAAATCATTGTAATCCGGGTACGATATGATCCCCAACCCACTTGTAATCTAGGACACCCAGACTATATAAGGCGGTCTGGGACCCCCTCCAAAACCAAGAACTATCCCGGATACATCGACTATCCAATTCAATACACACAGCATCAAACACAGGACGTAGGGTATTACGTCGACTCAACGGCATGAACCTGTCTAATTCCTTGCGTCCTATATGACCATTGACTTCAGATCCACGATCCGCCCCTCGAGAAATCAACCACAAAGCCTATCCTGTGTGGACTGTTGGGTACAAACATCCGAAAGTTGGCGCACCAAGTAGGGGTTAGTCGTTGAGATCATCAAGCAAGATCGATGGAAGATCATTCCGACGTCTTCATCCTAGCTTCCATGGAGGTCTCCTTCGCCAAGGGGACGATCATGCTCCTTGAGAGCATGGTTTTCACTACCGGCTCTGACGGTAATGACCTCTCCTACACTCGTGAAGCCTTCTCTACCGAGCTTGCTTCACCCCCTCGCCGTCTTTCCAGAAGGGCAAGTCGTCATCGCACCCCAGCTCTCAGCCGAGGAGAGCAAGACAGATCCGATCTGCACCAGCACCAAGGGAGGCGACACAACACTCCTTGCGCCGGCTTCGGCCATCCCGTCCGTCCAGGTGAAATTGAGCTGCTCTTGGCGCATTGGTTCTGACCTGCTGCACCAGTGGCGCATAAGGGTGATTGCAAATGGGGTTGACAAGTCATTTTTAGTAACCTCGGGAGAATGAAACTATTTTACCAGTCACAGGGGAAGGCATAATTTCACTTTATATTTATTACAATAGATATATTATCAATTACTACTAATTAAAATAATGTTGTATTTTAAATATACTTAAAATATAATTCATTCAACTAATTCTTATAGACCGTATAACTATAGATTAGTGACATTTCACAATCAATTACTTTTACAACATACTATCAATTGCACAATATTGTCGTAACTAAAGATACTTGATATGAATCTACGCCGTGTTTAGATGAGCAAGTTTCAACTATTCACGAGTCACCGAATGTGGTGCCACTAATTAGGAGTACTAAACTTAGCTTATTGACAAAATCCATTCCATAACCCTGGGTAAATTCGCGAGACGAATCTATTGAGCCTAATTAGGTCATGATTAGATAATGTGGTGCTATAGTAAATACTCTCTAATGATGGATTAATTAGGCTTAATAGATTCGTCTCATGATTTCTCATCCATCTATGTAATTAGTTTTGTAATTAGATCATGTTTAGTCCTTCTAATTAGGCCACTCCCAATGGGAGTTTCATGCACATTAAATGGTATGCCGCATAGGATATTTGGTGACATGGCATAGAAGTAAAGAAGAGATAGAAGAAACAAGTTTCATCTAGATAAAACCCCTTATGCACAGTTTTCAACTCTCAATGAGTCATAGAATTAAATGTTAGGGGAGCCTAGTAAACAACAAAGATGAAACTATCCATTGTAGAATGAGTTTCATCCATAGTTTCATTTCTATTTTGTTGATGTGGCACTTTGGAAACAACAAAATGAAACTCTCCATTGGGATTGGCCTTAGCATCCTCAAACTTGATGTAATATTTTAGACAAGTTTCCACTACCAACTAAATAAGACCCAATTCATATAACTTTTAGGACAAAGGGGTAATTGTGGCTTTTCCTAACTTTTATAAACTAGTATAATTTCGCCATCAACTTCTCTTACAATATACTATCAATTTCTACTAGTTAAAACATGGTGTATCTAAAATTAATTGATGTATTTATTTATTCATAACTTTAAAAAATAAAAGGTTCATTTGATTTGACCAATTGTTTGTCATTTTTATGAAGTTTTATTTTGGGCGCATGTAAGTTTGCATATATGCTTGCAGTTTCTAAAATTATTTTTAGCAAACAAGACCCTATGGTTTCAATGGTAGGCCACGTAGCCATCAATAGCGAGACACTTGTTGCATCATCAACATAAGCTCTTCCCTGGACTAGATTCATCGGACTTCAGCTCCGCCAGAACCAAGCTACATCCGAGTCAAGTATCCATCTCATACCAATCCCTACATCCGCCCTTTGCAGCCGAAACGAAGCTCATGCCTGGCCCCAGCACGAAAATAGACAAGAGTCGACTATTCTCTGAGGAGTGAGGACCTTTGTACCGAAGGTGACCGACAATGTCAGGTAACTGAACGAAGGTTATTATAGCGGATAGAGGTTATTCGACCATAAAAAATAATATTAGGTGAGTGTGCTATTTAACTTGTTATTCTAGGAGAACAATTAATTTTAATTGCTATTCTCACCATCCTGTGACAATTTTGTTTTTGGTTTACATACGAGGGACCATAATATTGACCTTCTGCCAACAGCTCTAAGAATATCATCCAGGTGTATGTGAATGATCCAAATGGGTGAGTCGACAAGATCAACCGACAACTCAAAACAAACGTGTTGTATATCATGAAATTCAATTCATTCCCACGAAAAATCTCTTATTGTTGTACACGGCTAATACTTATGTCCAAAATAAAGTACACATTGCATATGGAAACAAGATATCCCTTAATAGCCAGAGACAGCATTATTCAGAGTTTTACAGTTAATTTATTGGAAAAATTACAGTGAACTAGAAGAGCCAAATATAGTCCGAGAGAATCCAGCATTTATTCCAGAAACAAAAACCGAATAGTAACTTACCTTGACAAGATGATGAGCTGTAGAGCTAAACATATACACTCTCCAAACTAATTATTACATCCAGAAACCTCGTATACGAAAATTCCTAAACCCAGCATATCTGGGCAGCACAAAAGAGCGTGCAAGCTGGCGCTGCGTGGTTTTGAGCTCCCCATTCTTATTGAACCTTGCGCGGAATGTGGTGATGTGGAGCTCACACAAGTCTCCATATGCCCAGCAGCGGTTGGTGTGAACAACACCTCGAGCGAAGATCTCCACAAGGCAGAACCACCCACCGCCCATAGGCACGATCTCGGTATCTAGGCACGAGCTCGCCCGATCAGCGAGTAATGAGATGTTCTCTCGACACAGTATCCACAGTGGCGGCATGGCGTAAGGTCCTTTTCTTTTTTTTTTTTTTTTGAAGCGCCTCTGCCTAAACAGAGACAAAATATGATACAAATTATCAGTTTCTACCGGAGAACCCCTTATCAGTACCGGGTCATAAGGGCCATTGGTACCGGTACCAAAGGGTGATTTGATTATTTTTTAAATGTTTGATATTTGGGTTAGTTATATGCAATTCGTCTACTCGTCTACATGTCTACGCGTCATATGTCGTATGTCGTATGTCGTACACGATCTTTCACGCAATAAGATTGAAGTCGTCGCAATTGTCAATTGATTTTGACCCGACTTTGATTGCATTTTTCTCGAACATTCACATATAAACATTTGAGATCAGCCAATACAAAAGTTAGAGCATTTAAAAGTTGTTTACAATTAACGGCCAGAACTGGAAGAAGGAGCGGAAAGAGAGCCTAATTGAGCGATAGGGCGTCCGTCATGGTGGTACTCTCCGTTTGGATTTACAACTTGGTCCATAATGAATCCAAATAGTTGGTCCGCAATAGCTTTTGCTTTTTCTGTCATTGGGAGCTCTTCATGGTAAAACATCCTCCGCATTAATCACAAATAACAACATTCATTCATATAATAAATAAATTTTGCATATAATCATTTTTAAACAAGTAACTAATAATCATTCATTCATATAATAAATAAATTTTGCATATAATCATAAAATTTCCTAACACATTCATTTGTAAACAATAACTAATAATCATTTCTAAACAATAACTAATAATTATTTCTAAACAATAACCAATAACTAATAATCATTTCTAAACAAGTAACAAAGTTTACATGAAATAACAAAGTATAATAAATATATTCATAATTTGTATAACAAAGTACATGAAATAACAAAGTATATTCATGAAATAACAAAGTATACATGAAATAACAAAGCATAATAAATATATTCATAATAAATATACACTAATAATCATATTTTCATATACACTAATAATCTAATTTCCATACTAATAATCATATTTCCATATACACTAATAATCTTATTTCCATATACACTAATAATCTTATTTCCATATACACTAATAATCTAATTTCCATATACACTAATATTTCCATACCAATAATCTAATTCCCATATACACTAATAAACTAATTTTCATATACACTAATAATCTAATTTCCATATACACTAATAATCTAATTTCTATATACACTAATAATCTCATTATCCTCTAGCAGACGTACCATGAGTTCTTGGTTAGTCACTTTTTTGGGAGAAACAAAGGTATGGATCCACTGGCAGACGTAGTATCCGCATAGATTCGTCCCTTGTTCCTGTCTGGCACACTAAAAGTGGAGAAGAATAAAGTTAGATGTAACAACTATATATTAGTGTGATTTTATGAGATATGCGGTACACCAGCCACATACCGGAAAGTCCGTCTTCAAATCCAATTTTTGTTTGAAATTTCTCGAACATGTGCACGGAAACGTGTCCATGCCTCGTCAATCAGGTCTAAAACTGGTTGGTAATCCCCTTGTGGTTTTTGCATTGAGTCCAAGACAAACATTTGACCGGTGTTTATCATTATCACAATGAGTATCCAGTGGAAGCTGTAGATATATATATAAATAACATGCACAAGTATTGAGAAAAAAGTCTTAAAGTTATACATACATAGAGAGAAGTACTCACTTGAAATTGTATGGCAAAAGAATGTATTGCTTGCTTCTTTGTCTCTCCAGGTATTGCTTGCTTCTTTGTCTCTCCAGGTATTGCTTGCTTCTTTGTCTCTCCAGGTACAAGTATATGTTGTCCACCGTGTCTAGTGGATTCCTGGATACAAGTACGGAATTTACCATGCATGGATCCATGAAGCCGACATCATCATACGATTTTTGGTGGCATGTATGGATCTCCATCCTACATGACAAGAATAGATTGTTATTGTTGGAAATTATAATTAAGAAAGCAAGTATTGCGAGAATAGATCAGTGAAACAAACTTACACAACCCAGCAGCTCATCAATGAGAGGTCTATGGCATCTTGATGGTACAACATATACACATCCTTGAAATCCAAAATTAAGAGACAATGCCCACGGAAGTAATCACGGTCTTGTATCAAAACATTGAGCATCAGTCTACCCTTTTTGGACACCTTCAAGTACCACTCATGAAATCGGAACGCTTGAGTGGTTAGGTACTTCACAGAAAATGTGGGCACCATTGGTTCGCCATATCGAAATTCCCAAGTTTGCACTGGTGTTGCCTTAGGAATTTCGCCCTCTAAAAGTTGTGTCGGTGAGAGGCCCGTTTGCACGCACAACTTCACAATTTCTTCGTCGCTATAATCCTGTTGCCCTTGTGTCCTCTTAGCAGAGCTCTGACCGACTTGTTTCTTCTTAGGAGTGGCCGCCTTCTTCCCCGAGGATCCACTGCTGGCTTTTTTCTGCTTATCGTAAGACTTTGCAAGCTGGCGGTCGTAGTCAGAGGGTAAGAATCTCTTCTGATTCATTGCGCTCATTGTTCTGAAAAAGGTCTTCGCTGTCGGATTTATCTCTACAGGCTTCTCTGGCTCATCTAGTTTGAAATGCTCTTTGACCTGGGCATCGACCACCAAAGCAGTTTCCTCGTCAGTTTGGTCGTAAGCTAACTTCTTCCTTATGGCGGCCAACTTTCCTTCTTCGGTAGGCTCTTTCTCCACCGTTTGGCGCTTCTAGTGAGTAGTCCGCCTTGGGGGCGTAGCTTGGCGCTTTGGGGGATACCGTGCTGGTGGAGGAGGAGACATGTGTGAGCCGGCATCATCCGATCTAGAGGTGGCAGCTCTGGCTCATCCTCGTCCCTTCTTGAAGGTGACGGTGGCTGTGGGGGATCCCTGGGTGGAGTAAATGGCGGCCCTTGACTGCCAAATTTGACGTAACGCTTCTTCCATAGAATGATACTGCCATGGGCAGCATCCGCTAACGTCTTTTCTCCGTCGCTACTTAGGATGCCGAGCTCCAAGTCATCGTATCCTTCACAAATTTACTCGACCCCCACCTTGCAGTAGCCACTTAGAATCTGTGCCCCATGAATGGTCTGCCCTTACTCCACCGGATAAGCCATACTGTAAGCCACTTTAGTGGATAAGTTCCGGCTTGGAATATGAAGCTCACATGGCGTACGCAGAGTGATTTCGTCCACTGGATAGCGAGCACTCTCGTCCCCGGCATCGGCAGGTGGGAGCTTCGTGGAAGCAACACTGCTGCGACGTTGGGAGGGCGGGCTAACACCATCGCCTGATCCAACAGCTGGTACAAGTACTGCCCCGGCACCGACTGCCCTTGGCTCAGCATTGTCTGTATCTGTCTAGACACTTCATCTGCGATGCCGGCCTTTGTCTCTCGAAGCTCTCTTTCCAAGTTGTCTACTCTTCTATCCTGTGCGGCCTTAGAGAAGCTTCAACTTCTGTACGTGTCACTGTCCGCAGGGAATGCAACCTTCCATGGGACGACGCCGACACTTCTAGCTCGTCCGGGATGTTTGGGGTTCCCCAGAGCCCTTGTTAGCTCGTCATTTTCTATGTCGGGAACGAATGTCCCATCAGCTTTCTCTGTAAGCACCTTAAGGATAGCAGCGACCGCATCTTTTAACTGTATATAAGCGACCCATCAGTAAGATCCAGAGTGCCACCATGAGCGTAGTACCAATGCCTTGATCGCTCGGGCCAATTTATTGTCACCGGCGTGATTCCCCTGGCAATCAAATCTTCTTCCATCTTGTCCCAGATAGGAATTTTCTTCTTATAGCCAGTTGGTCCAAGAGAGTGGAAGTACATTTCTTCGCGGCATTGATCCTATTCTGTCGCGAGTTCTTTTCACCTAACTCCGACCGCCTGTACTGCACGAAGGAATCCCAATGACCCCTCAGCTTTGGGTAATCATCAAAGTTGGGTGTCAGGTTCTTCTCGCCATATTTCTTGTATAGCTTCTTCTTCCATGTTTGAAATGCAGTACACATCGTCCTTAGAGCCCAATTTTTGACTCTTTCCTCTGAACCATGAGGCACTGCGAAATGTTCATTCAGACTGGCCCATTGCATTTATTTCTCTGATTGCGGCACGTATGAAGCATCATCGCTGGGTTTCCACCTCTGCAGGCTGATGGGCACGTGGTCTCTCACTAGAACACCACACTGATTGGCCATCTTTATAGCAGCTTTCTCTGGCGCAACTGGCCGACCATCTTCTGCCACATCAGTGATTACAAGTCTGCCCTCTAACTTTTTGGTCGGGACACGTTTCGTCCTCTTCGATGACGGGAACCCAGAAGGCTGTGAGCCTGAGGGCTACACGCATGAGAAAGAAATGTATTAAGATTTCATGCTTGAACATATACATATATATATCATTGATATTGACAATATGTATACATGTATACCTCCTCTGTGTGAACATTTGCAGCAGGTTCTTCCATGCCATCACCAGACATATTGAGGAATTGGCTGCCATCATCACCACCTGCCTCCTCCTCGATGTCGAGGAGGTTAGTGGCACATGCACTGCCTTGTGCAATTTAGTTCATCATAAACATTTCGTTCATTTCGTCTTGCATCATCATCTTGGCACCTAAAATTGTATCGAATTCTATCAAATTCTTATTCTATGAAATTACACTAATGATAAGACAATTTTGAGGATTTTCTATCAACTTCTATCAAATTTGATCAAATTCTATCAAATGCGATCAAATTCTATCAAATTCTATCAAAATTCTATCAAATTCGATTAAATTCTATCAAATTCTATCAAAATCTATCAAATTCGATCAAATTCGATCAAATTCTATCAAATTTGATCAAATTCTATCAAATTCTATCAAATTCGATCAAATTTGTAGAGTATAAATGAAATAACAATTATAGAGTTTACATGAAATAACACTTTGTTGACGCGGAAAATCGGCGGTCGTATCCTCCGCGTGCAGCACAAGAAGACCAGGGAGATCTGCTTCGCTCCAGTGCCAGCCTACACTCCGTTCAGGTTCGCGGCGTGCCAGTCAATTTGACCTGAAATTGACAAGGGAATAAAATAGTTAAATTACTCTTTGATTGTGTCGGCTCTATTCCAAACGGCGAAGGCATGTCGGATTTTAGCCAAGACCCAATCAGACTTGCGTCGGCCGATGCCAATCGGACCTCAAAATCGGACTTCATAGATGACGTCAATCGGACCAAATAATCGGACCTCAATCAGACACCGAATCGGACCTCAGAATCGGACCAATCAGGATCGGACCTTGATTAATATAACAGATCAGCCTTTGAATAATAAAATAAAGCATAAAACATGGCCAATATGTAAATAACGGATCAGCTGTGCCTTTGAACAAGATATTAAATAATCAAAGTGTGAGCCGATACATTGTCCACCTTGCCTAGTTACCAGTTTGATTCATCTTATCGGACTATCTAACTAGCTAATCGGACCAGAGCCTTTCCAGAGAAATCTAGCTCCGACGTAGGGAATCTAGATTTCTCTAGCAATGATCAAATCAGATAGCTAGACAGTCAAACTCAACTCATCAATCTGACAACTAAACAAGATGCTCGCATAGGTGTTAATCAGATTAAGCAAATAAGCAGATAAAACATTAACAGGATCGTTCTGATTCTAAAGTATGCTATCGAATAATCAGGCAAAACCTAGCTCCGACGTAGGGAATCTAAATCATGCATAACACTCAAATAGCAATCAGGTATAACCAAAGCTTCCTTTGACTAATCAAGATGAATCTAGCTCCGACGTAGGGAATCTAAACCAAGCATGACAATCGAAGATCAATTTAATCGTATTGCAAAGATCCAGCTCTGACGTAGGGAATCTACACCAGTGCAATACTCAAAGAACAACCAGATTAAACCACAAGGCATGAATCGGACCTAGAACGATACTGTAAGATAAATATTGCTTAAATCGGACCAAGACCAGTGCTCAAAGTCGTTGAAGAAGTAGATTAATTCACATGGCGTAGATCTAAACCAATCTAGCAACTCCAAACAAACCGCAAAAGACTGCCTTTAAATAACCAAGATTACTCTAGCTCCGACGTAGGGAATCTAGACTAATCTTGATGATCTAGCTCCGACGTAGGGAATCTAGACATAAAGTGCAGTCCGATAAACGATAATCTGTTGAATAATCAATATTGATCTAGCTCCGACGTAGGGAATCTATATCAATCTTGATTATCCAGAGATAAATCGGTTGAACAGTATAAACGAGAAAGGGCGATGCGCCTCAATTCAAAGCCTATACTAGTTCGATAAGTTGACTAACTTACTGGTAAGCCGGAGATTAGAACTGATGCAGCCTGTCCACCAATGAGCTTCGTCGGTAACTACTACTAGGGTTTTTGGCGTGAAGCCGGGTTGTATTGATTGTGAGAATGGTTTTTACAATGGACGAGGGTTCATATTTATACCCTGGTCATGGAGAGTCCTGATCGGACTAGACTAACTTGCGGATAAAGTAAACTAGATCTAATATAGAATGGGACTCTCAATATGCCTTCAAAAAGGAAATAGCCTCTGTATCTGATACGCTTCCTTCTGAGCCGACGCATCTTCCTTCGTTCATCACTAGATCGGATTCCCTTGCCTTATCGGACCTCTTCTTCATGTCGGCTTTCCCCTCTGTCATCTTCGGTTTCCTTTTCTGGCACTATTTGTTTGACCAGTCAACGGGCCCACTGTGTAATTCCAGCCTCTCCACGTCATATCTGACTCAGTATATCTGGTGCGAAAACCTGGTGTCAACACATGCCCCCCAGTTTCGGAGTATGAAGGATTCATGCTTCGAAATTCCGTAAATCCAGCGTCTCAATCTCCTAGCCGATGCAATTCGCTTCATAGATTCAACACCTTGACTTCTCTAGCACTGCCCTTTTCATAGCCGATACCTTTCTTCAAGCTTCTTTATCATAACATGTTAGCCAATATGAATAATCAAGAAAACTCTACTCTTCCTGCTAAATAACTTGGTTTTTCATTTTCAAATCAAAACATAACTTCGCTCCTCAAATGATTCTCTCAGATCGCTCAATGTGTATTATTCCTCACCAAGGCACTGTATCGTCTCTTTTTCTTCCTACTTCTAATAAGGCCTTTTTTGTGGAGCTCAGGGTAGGATATAGAAAGGAAGCATACTTGCATTGCATATCTTGCAAAGTCAAAAACCGGATCCAGTGGAGAAAATAAGTCATACAATCAGATCAAGATGTGCATGTGTGTGGAATTTTTTGGGTGGAACTCCCTTTTTGCACGACTCTTCATTTTACTTTTCTTTTCAGATATGGGCTATCTTTCATATATATTTTTATCACTTTTTTTTTGCATAGCCCATACCTTTTGCATAATGAATTTGAAGAGTCATGTCAAAGGGACGGAGTATTTTTGTATGGATGGAAGGCATGTTTTTGCGTAACTCCCAGTATAGAAGTCAGCATATGAATAGTCGAGTATGTGAATCCAGACCAAACGACAGTGATGTGCCCAAAAATTAAAGTCTAGCATACTCAACAATGGATTAATATGTGGAGTGTACGTGATCTCGATCTTAAAAGCATGAAACAAATCTCACAAGGGTCACAAACAATTTGACAATGCTCAATACAAAACAAGCAGCATATGTGTAAGGTTTTCAGAAGATATCAACATATGGCTCTGGTAGGAATTTCATATCATTGAGGAGCTAAACTATGTATTTTATTTTCATAAAATAAAATTCTCAAGTATTTCGCAGTAAGAAATAAAGTTTAGTTGATCATACCATAGTTTTCGGATTGACGAGCCGACGTCGTGTTAGCATAGATGTTGAAATCCTTTCTTCTGAATCTTGGTATTCCAGCACTGTTCCTTCATCGGCAGCGACGGCATGAGCAGCGGCGGTATTGCCAATAGTAGCGGCGGCATTGGCAGCAACACAATCTTATGATCATCAGCCCTTCCTTCTTAATAATAAACATCGGCCATCAGCTCAG
>CM014275.1:6052469-6063394 GCA_004135705.1 Alloteropsis semialata
AGACGACGAGCAGGCGTGGCGGCGGCGGCGGCGACGAGAAGATCGTGGACTTGGCGGCGTCGGAGGAGGGTCGGGGAAGAAGGAACGGGCGCCGCAATATATACCTCATCCCTCATCGGTACCGGGTGATGTCACCACCCGGTACCAAAGGGCTTTTGGTACCGAGTGGTGACATCATCCGGTACCGAAGGTCCGAGGCTTTGGTACCGGGTGATGTCACCACCCGTTACCAAAGGCCCTTTGGTACAGGGCGGTGACATCACCCGGTACCAAAGGGTGTTTTGCGCGCCAAAGTGAAACCCTAAGGTACCGGGTGGTGTCCCAACCCGGTACCAAAGGGCCCCCGATTCAGTTTCCCGCTCTTCTTCCTTTTTAGTATATACTCTTTCTTTCTTTTTTCTTTTTAGTATTTATTATTTCATATATATACTATTTGCATAATTCTTTCTTCCTTTCTATCTTTTTAGTATATAATCTTTCTTCCTTTTTATCTTTTTAGTATATACTATTTAGTATTTATAATTTATCTTTTTAGTATATTTTATTTAGTATTTCAAATTTAACTTGTTAGTGGATTACACGCCATCTTTTTAGTACGTATTATATGACATATATATTATTTAGTATTTTCAATTAATTCCTTTATTATATTTAATATTTGAAATTTAAATCTTTTGTATGTATTGTTTGACATATCTACATGAAATAACAAAGTATACATCAACTAACAAGTATTAATATCTTATAATAATCTTTCAATTTCCTATACATGAAATAACAATTATAGAGTTTACATGAAATAACACTCATAGAATATACATGAAATAACACAAATATTTCTAAACTTTTCTTTCTTATAACAAAGTAATCATTTCTAAATATTTTCTAATAATCATTTCTAATATAGTGTGATTTCTAAACATTTTCTAATAATCATTTCTAAACATTTCTAATAATCATTTATAATACACTAATAATCATTTCTAAACATTTCTAATAATCATTTTCATTTACACTAATAATCATTTCTAAACATTTTCTAATAATCATTTCTAATATAGTATGATTTCTAAACATTTTCTAATAATCATTTCTAAACATTTCTAATAATCTTTCTTCCTTTCTATCTTTTTAGTAAATACTATTTAGTATTTATAATTTATCTTTTTAGTATATTTTATTTAGTATTTCAAATTTAACTTGTTAGTGGATTACACGCCATCTTTTTAGTACGTATTATTTGACATATATATTATTTAGTATTTTTAATTAATTTCTTTATATTTAATATTTGAAATTTAAATATTTTGTATGTATTGTTTGACATATCTACATGAAATAACAAAGTATACATCAACTAACAAGTATTAATTTCTTATAATAATCTTTCAATTTCCTATACATGAAATAACAAAGTATACATCAACTAACAAGTATTATTTTTCTTATAATGATATATGAAATAATGTAAATCTAGATTCATATTTCTATATATATTTTATTTGGTATTAGTAATATATATTAACTCCTTTGATATTAGTAATATATATTAACTCTTTTACTATTCTAGATTCATATTACTATTTAGTAATATATATTAACTCCTTTACTATTCTAGATTCATATTACTATTTAGTAATATATATTGACTCTTTTACATTACATACCATAACGCTTCAACATAAGTAGAATTACATAGCATCATCATGCTTCAACATAAGTACAACACTATGCTTGAACAGCAATAATCAGGGTCCCTGCACGCCATGCTTCTTCATGAGATAGAAAGGATAGTTTATATCGATAATCTTGATGCCTAGGAACCTGTCGACTTAATCAAGTGCATATATGTATGCACTATCCTGTGCCTTGTAACGTGAATCCAAGACCTCTCCATAAATTGTGATCTCAGCAACATTGGCATGACTCAAGGTTATATTAGCTTGGAAACCACCATTAACTCGATAAGCCCCTGGCGACCATCCAGGCTCGTGAGCCTCTCGAATCGGGATGGTAGGTGGCATATTAGTAACATAGCCACCACGTCTAGCTGCCTGACGCTGTCTCGGCATGATACTAACCAAAATAACCAAAATAAACCGCAATATATTACAAGTCAATTTAACAAAACTAGTAAATACTTATCAAGAAGCATAAGACAAAATCAAATTTGGTTAATCAAGAAGCATAAGAAACTATTCTAGATTCATATTACTATTTAGTAATATATATTAACTCCTTTACATTACATACCATAACGCTTCAACATAATTAGAATTACATAGCATCATCATGCTTCAACATAAGTACAACATTATGCTTGAACAGCAATAAATGTTTTCTTTACAAGAGTGCCTTCGTTATGATCGTTGCGAGCGTAAGGAGCATCTTCATTGGCAACAGGATGCTTGTGTCATCCTCCACACTGAACGGAGACACCTCGTCACACCTATTATAATCATCTTCATCGGTGACGTCCTCGACACCCACGATTTTTCTTTTTCCCGTGAGAACTATGTGCCGTTTTGAATAAAGTTCGGAGTTGTTTGTTTGCAGAGTCCCCGTCTTGGGTTTGGTAGACATGTCCTTCACATAAAACACTTGATGCACATCCTTGGCGAGCACGAATGGTTCGTCTACATACCCAATTTTGTTGAGATCCACATTTGTCATGCCGTAGCGGTCTATAGTAACACCTCCACTTGTAAGTTTCACCCATTTGCACCGAAAAAGTGGTATTTTCAAAGGTCCATAATCTAGTTCCCAGATCTCCTCTACCTGCCATAATATGAGTCTCTGTTCCCTTTGTTGTCATAGGCATCTATACAGACACCACTATTTTGGTTGGTGCTTTTGTTGTCTTGGGCTCTCGTGTAAAATGTATACCCATTTATGTCATAGCCTTGGAACGTCAAGAATGAGGATGATGGTCCCCTTGCCAAATACGCCAGTTGTGTATGTATTGTCTCATTACCCATGAGCTTTTGTCGCAACCAACCAGCGAAAGTTTCTATGTGATGGCGTGTAATCCACTTGTCAGACTTTCTTGGATTTTGGTAGCATATTATAGTCTTGTGCTCCTCGATGTAAGGAGCCACCATGGTTGATGACTGCAATACAGTGTAATGGGCTTTCATGAATAAATCATAGTCGCTACACCTTGTTTGTTTCCTTCCTAATGTGCCCTTTCCAAGTAGTCTCCCCTCATGGCGTGACTCGGGTAGCCCAATCGGTTTTAGTTCGGGGATATAGTCAACACAGAATTCAATGACCTCCTATGTTCTGTATCCCTTGGTGATGCATCCTTCTGGAAGAAAACGGTTACGAACATATTTCTTTAGAATAGCCATGAGCCTCTCAAAAGGATACATATTGTGTAGGAATACAGGACCAAAAATACCAATCTCTTTGACAACATGGACCAGGAGATGTTCCCCTCAGCGCCACCGGAAGCAATTGTGTGAGCAGCACATGGCAGTCATGGGACTTGAGGTGTACGAATTTCTTCTCTTTCATATTTATCAGACTCTTTACATTCGATGAGTAGCCGGACGGGACCTTAATACTGTTCAAGCAATCAAACATGCTGGTCTTCTCCTCCTTGCTTAGAGTGTAGCTAGCAGGACGCAAGTTCCAACGTCCTTTCTCTCTTTTCTCAGGATGCAGGGGATCTTGTTATTTCATACGTTTCAGGTCCTATCGTGCTTCAAGCGTATCTTTTGACTTTCCGTGAGTACCAAGGAACCCTAGCACGTTTACGCAAAGATTTTTGGTCAGGTGCATCACATCAATTGCGTGGCGGACATCTAAGACCTCCCAATATGGTAGGTCCCAGAATATTGACTTTTCTTCCACATGGGCGCCTTTCCATTTTTACTTGCCGCTGGCTGGCTGCCAGGTCCCTTCCCAAAGACCACCTTCACATCTTTTACCATAGCAAATACATATTTTCATCCCGATGCCTTGGTTTGCTACGACTTTCCGCCTCAAAATGCTTTCCTTTCTTTCTTAGCGGATGTTTCTCAGAAAGGAATCGACGATGGCCCATATACACACACTTTCTACAATGTTTAGGTAATGCAGTCGGTGTGTTCTAGGCAATGTGTGCATGCTTTGTATCCCTTGTTTGACTGTCCCAACAGGTTACCAAGTGCAGGCCAATCATTGATGGTCACGAACAGTAATGCTCGTAGGTTAAATTCCTCTTGCTTGTGCTCATCCCACGCCTTTACACCATCTTTGCCCCACAACAACAAAAGGTCCTCAATCAGTGGCCTTAGATACACATTAATGCCGTTGCCAGGCTGCTTTGGCCCTTGGATTAGCACTGGCATCATAATGAACTTCCGCTTAATGCACATCCACGGAGGAAGGTTGTACATACAAAGAGTCACGGGCCAAGTGCTGTGGCTACTGCTCATATCACCGAAAGGATTCATGCCATCTGTACTCAAACCAAATCTTATGTTCCTTGCATCTTCTGCGAAGTCTGGGAACGCTCTGTCGATTTTTCTCCATTGCGACCCATCAGCGGGGTGTCTCAACATATTGTCTTCCCTCCGATCCTCTTTGTGCCACCGCAGCAATTTAGCATGCTCTTTGTTTCTGAACAAGCGCTTCAGATGTTGTATTATAGGGAAATACCACATCACCTTGGCAGGGACTCTTTTCTTGGGGGCCTCTCCCTCAACATCACCAGGGTCGTCTCGCTTGATTTTATACCGCGAGTAATTGCAAACCGGACAGGCGTCCAAAGATTCGTACGACTTGCCCCGATAAAGGATACAATCATTGGGACATGCGTGTATCTTTTGTACTTCCAGTCCTAGAGGGCAAACGATTTTTCTTGCTTCGTATGTTGTTTCGGGCAATGTGTTGCCCTCTGGAAGCATCTTCTTTATCATTTTCAATATCTCTCCAAAACCTTTGTCAGACAAGCCATTAGTTGCCTTCCATTGCAACAGTTCCAGTGTGGTACCCAACTTTTTCTGGTCCTCTTTGCAATCTGGGTACAGCAATGTTTTGTGGTCCTCCAACAAACGCTTCATCTTCTCCCGCTCTTTTGCACTTTCGCAGTCTTTCTCTTCATCACGGATCATGCCACCTAAGGCATCATCATCCTCATCTTCTGCAACTGGTTCACCCTCGCCCAGTGCTGTATCATCTGCAAAGGCACCGTATTGTGCAAAGTCCGGGATGTTGTCCTCACCTTCTTCATCACCTTCTTCAAAGAATATCCCTGCTTCGCCGTGTTTGGTCCAACAGATATAGTTAGGCATGAAACCACTCCTAAGCAAGTGTGTGTGAACCACCTTCTTCGAGATGTGATAATCCTTCTCATTCTCACAGACCTTGCATGGACAGCATATAAAACCCGAGGTCGAGTTAGCCTCTGCCGCATCGAGGAATTGATGAATGCCATTAATGAAGTCAGATGAGCGTCTATCCACGTTGTACATCCATTGCCGATTCATCTATGTAAATATCATTTCAAATATGTAAATATCATTTCATGTATGTAAATATCATTCACAACCGAGGGCACGATGGCTGACAACCACATTCCAAAATCATCAACGTCTTACTTTTGCTCATCTCAAAAAAAAAATTAAAGGAGTGGTTTGCCTCAGATATGTTGTCTTTCATTTGACCTTGAACTTGGAGCATAAGAAACATTATAGGTGGTAAAAAAATTGGTTCATGGTAGGCATGGAACCATGAGACACACCCAGCCCAACCATCACAACCGATCCGTTGCTTGGGCATGGATGTGTCTCATGGTTTGATGACAACCATGGGAAGCATTACTATACAATACAAGCTCAAGCTCAAGGTCATCATATGTTACCCAGCTAGAAAACTAGGTAAAATTTGATATCATCATAGGCATGCCTAGAGTTGAATTGCTTTAGTTCAAGACATTGACAACCATGAGAAGTAAAATTAAATTTAAAATCTAACTAAAGAATATCATTTATAATCTCAAAAAATCCTAATAACCCTAAATATCAACGTCATTTGAAGCCTCTAAAAAGATGTAATTCTAAAGTTCATAATAAGCCTAAATATGAATATCATTTATAATCTCTAAAAATCCTAATTACCCTAAAGATGAATATCTTTTATAATATCTAAAAATCATAATAAGCATAAATATGAAAATCATTTAAAGTTTCTACAAATAATCCAAATATCTAAACAATGTCTTAAATTTTTTGCATCATCTCTACACAAGCAACAACTAACTATGTAGTGATTCTCTATTACAAATTCATAATAAAAATGAAGATTAAATCTAAAATCTCTTATTTCAATCCATTCCACAAAACACAAATTACTCAAAACATAGAGCATAAAATAGACCATACTAACCGTCAAAAGAGAGAGGATGAAGTTGCTAACCTTCTAGCGGTCTTGGTTTGCAAAATCTCTAAAAGTTATGGAAATTTTAGGCATGAGCTCCCCCAACCCGAGCTCAATGGAGGATGAAGAAATGAGCCATGGCTCGGGCTGGGGGAGGAAGAAGGCCCCTTTATACGCAGAGCCCCTTTGGTACCGGTTGGTGGCACCACCCGGTACCAAAGGGGTCACATTGGTACCAGTTGGTGTCACCAACCGGTACCAAAGGCCTCGAGGCTCATTGGTACCGGTTGGTGACACCAACCGGTGGGGCTCATTGGTACCGGTTGGTGACACCAACCGTACCAATGTGGGCTCATAGGTACCGGTTGGTGCCACCATCCGATACCTATGAAGATGCAAAATTATTGGCGTCTGGACCCGGTACCAATGCAAGCATTGGTACCGGGTCCAATCCACCCGTGACCAATGTGGGTGGATGGATGGGAGGTTCTCCGGTAGTGTCCCGAGGGAGTGGGCACTTGATGCAAGCCAAGATAACTAAGAGGTAGATAACGGCGAGGAGCCAAACTATGAACCATTCGCGTTCAACAAAGGGATCAGAGCTACGCGACAGCGAAGACATCTTGGGAAGGGCCAAACTCCACAGGCAAAGTTGGGTGCGGAAGCGACCACCTATTCAGCGTCCTCAACAACAAAGTCCGGGTCTTCTTCTGAAGCAACAAATACAAGGGTGAGTACAAAAGTACTCAGCAAGTCCAACCACACCCACGAAGGGGTTAACACAGAAGTATGCACATGGAATATCAAGGATAAGGCTAAGTTTTATTTGCAATAAAGCTAGAGTTTTACACATGCAAGGGTTTGTCAAGGAAAGTTTTAGCAAAGCAAGACAAGTATGCACATGGAATATCAAGGATAAGGCTAAGTTTTATTTGCAATAAAGCTAGAGTTTTACACATGCAAGGGTTTGTCAAGGAAAGTTTTAGCAAAGCAAGACTTAGTAACAATTCAATAAGTGGGGGTTGATCCTATCTAGAGGATTCAAATTTTAATGCCACCGGATTTTCCATCCGCCGTAGCTCCCAGCACAAAGCTGGACTCTTTCCAAAACCAACACACGCCAACCCATTCCCCAAAACCTTTGGTATTGTGACCAAGCCATAACTCGCCCATAACCGTGGGCACGGCTATTCGAATAGTTTATAACTCTGCAGAGATGTACACTTTCACCACAAGTAGGGTACCGCAACATGGTCACCTTAGTGCTAGTGCGGATCCTATCGAAGCCATTACCCACCATAGCCAAAACTGCCTAGCCATCTACGAGAAATAACCAAGGGGTTCCTGACCATCCAGTGAGACCTACAACCATGACACTAAGTCTGCATTTGGTCTCCCGCTGCACACCTGCCTCCAAACAACTAACAGTCTAGCTAGTGGGATTTAGACTAAGCCCTTGCCACACACAAGAGTCGAGTGGTAGTATGAGATAAGTTAGTTTAGGCAAGTGTCGACACCAGATTTTCGCACCTGACATGCTGAGTCAGATGGTGACGTGGTTGAGACTGCACAGTGGGCCCGTTGAATGGTCAAACAGAAGATGACAGAAAAGGAAGCCGATGCTCAAGAGGAGTCCGATGAAGCAGGAGTCTGACCCGATGACGAGTACAAGAGGAAAGGTGCGTCGGCTAAGAAGGAAGCGTATCAGATCCAGGGACTATTTCCTTTTCAGAAGGCGTATGGGAGTCCCGTTTTATCTTAAGTTTAGTTTACTTTATTCGCAAGTTAGTCTGGTCCGATCAGGACTCTCCATGACCAGGGTATAAATATGAACCCTCGTCCATTGTAAAAATGATTCTCACAATCAATACAACCCGGCTTCACGCCAAAAACCCTAGTAGTAGTTACCGACGAAGCTCATTGGTGGACGGGCTGCATCAGTTCTGATCTCCAGCTTACCAGTAAGTTAGTCAATTTATCGAACTAGTATAGGCTTTGAATTGAGGCGCATCGCCCTTTCTCGTTTATACTGTTCAACCGATTTATCTCTGAATAATCAAGATTGATATAGATTCCCTACGTCGGAGCTAGATCAATATTGATTATTCAACAGATTATCGTTTATCGGACTATACTTTATGTCTAGATTCCCTACGTCGGAGCTAGATCATCAAGATTAGTCTAGATTCCCTACGTCGGAGCTAGAGTAATCTTGGTTATTTAAAGGTAGTCTTTTGCGGTTTGTTTGGAGTTGCTAGATTGGTTTAGATCTACGCCATGTGAATCAATTCTACTTCTTCAACGGCTTTGAGCATTGGTCTTGGTCCGATTTAAGCAATATTTATCTTACAGCATCGTTCTAGGTCCGATCCTGCTTTGTGGTTTAATCTGGTTGTTCTTTGAGTATTGTACTGGTGTAGATTCCCTACGTCGGAGCTGGATCTTTGCAATACGATTAGATTAATCTTTGATTGTCATGTTTGGTCTAGATTCCCTACGTCGGAGCTAGATTCATCTTGATTAGTTAAAGGAATCTTTGGTTATGCCTTATTGCTATTTAAATGTTAAGCATGGTTTAGATTCCCTACGTCGGAGCTAGATCTTGCTTGATCATTTGGTAGCATATCTTAGAATCAGAACGACTCTGTTAATATTTTATCTGCTTATTTGCTTGATCTGGTCAACACCTATGCGAGCATCTTGTTTAATTGACAGGTTGATGAGTTGAGTTGGATTATCTAGCTATCTGATCTGATCATAGTTGGAGAAATCTAGATTCCCTACGTCGGAGCTAGATTTCTCTGAAAAGGCTATAGTCCGATTGGTTGGTTAGATGGTCCGATGAGACGAGTCAAACTGGCAACTAGGCAAGGTGGACAATGTATCGGCTCACACTTTGATTATTTAATATCTTGTTTAAAGACACAGCTGATCCATTATTTTACATATTGGCCTTGTTTTATGCTTTATTTCATTATTCAAAGACTGATCTGTTATATCAATCAAGGTCCGATCCTGATTGGTCCGATTCTGAGGTCCGATTTGGTGTCTGATTGAGGTCCGATCACTCGGTCCGATTGACGTCATCAATGAAGTCCGATTTTGAGGTCCGATTGGTATCGGCCGATACGTGTCTGATTGGGTCTTGGCTAAAATTCGACGTTACTCCATCGTCTGAAATAGAGCCGGCACAATCAAAGAGCAATTTAACTGTTTTATTCCCTTGTCAATTTCGGGTCAAATTGACTGGCACGCCGCGAACCTGAACTGGAGTGTAGACTAGCACTGGAGCGAAGCAGATCTCCCTGGTCTTCGTGTGCTGACCGCGTAGGATACGACCGCCGATTTTCCGCGTCAACACATTTTTGGCACGCCCGGTGGGACACGAGAAACAAATTCCAAGATGTCGTCGTCTGATGCTGAACAAGAAACTGCAGCAAGACTTGCTGCTGAGAAAGAAGCTGCTGAGAAGGCTAAGAAAGACAAGAACAAGACGCCTGAGACGGCCATTCCCATTACAAAGGCCGATCTGTCTAAAGCTCAATTAGATGCAGTTCAGGCTCAGATTGATGCCTTTGAGAAGCTCTGTCTTGGCCAATTTGGGCGTAATCGTTCAGGCCCTATACTCAAAGGTCCTCTCCCAGATCCAGAATTGATCAAGAAGACAACTGATGCTCGGGAGTACCAGGTCAATATGACAGAGATGATTCACCAGGCTGTTCATCATGCATTGATCAATCAGTCAGGTACTTTGGTGAATTCTTTGGACAATCTTATCAAGAAGGCGGTGGACGATGCTATTTGCTTGAAAGGTCCAGTGTTTATAGCGGATTCTGCAGGGGCATCAGGATCAGGAAGAGGCAATGAAACTACAGATAATGCAATGACCGTTGCTCCACAGATTCCGATTACTCCACCACCTCCTGTTGAGCTGGCCAACGGTTTTCTGTTGATGGCCGATGGAACTATTGTCGGCCCACATGGTGAAAAGTATGCCAGGACTCTGAACGAAGGAGAGAAACAACCTGCAGCTGCAAGACTACGTACAGAGATTCCTTCACATCAACGTATGATCGGTGATTACAATAATTATATGATGGATATAGCTGATGGAATGCCACCTGGAAATCAACAGTCCGATTGGTCACAGAAAATAGCCGAAGTAATCCAAAATCAATTCGGCTTGAAGCCTAAAGATGAAGCGAGGTTGTATCGGCACCCCATACCCGTCTTACTTTGATGCAGTGCCACTTCCTCCGCGTTACAGAGTGCCGGATTTCTCCAAATTCTCCGGGCAAGATGATATGACCACCATCGAACATGTGAGCCGATTCTTGGCTCAGTGTGGTGAGGCTGCTTCAGAGGAGAGACTCAGGCTCAGGTTCTTCCCTCTGTCATTGTCAGGGCCGGCGTTTACCTGGTTTACGTCATTGCCAGCAGGATCAGTCACAGGATGGTCCGATATGGAGAAGCAGTTTCATAAATACTTCTTTTCTGGTCTTAATGAGATGAAGATCTTTGACTTAATTGCAATCAGGCAGAGGAACGATGAGACCGTCAAG
>CM014275.1:6064394-6103997 GCA_004135705.1 Alloteropsis semialata
GATCCTATCGAAGCCATTACACCATAGCCAAAACTGCCAAGCCATCTACGAGAAATAACCAAGGGGTTCCTGACCATCCAGTGAGGCCTACAACCATGACACTAAGTCTGCACTTGGCTTCCCGCTGCACACCTGCCTCCAGACAACTAACAGTCTAGCTAGTGGGATTTAGACTAAGCCCTTGCCATACAAAAGAGTCGAGTGGTTGTACGAGATAAATTGGGTTAGGCAAGAGACACATCACCTCGGTTTAAAACAGGACAAAATGGATATCTCCCCACTTGCTTAACCACAAAGGTACAAGCCTACTTTTGGTATTTCACACAGAAACACCCATCCATCTCATCCAAACCTTTCTTTCTTTTTAAATCCCAAAACCCATTTTCCCTTCTTAACACACTCACACCTTTATTCTTCGATAAAACAGAAAGTAGTCATAATTGATTGAGTGATAAAAAGAGTAACAAGGTCCTAAGCATGCTAGTAGTAATTATCATCCAAACAGAGCATGTCATATTTAGAGATAACTAGGTCATCAAGGAATGGTCATAACAATCAAGGAGTGGCTATCCAATCGGGTTTCAGTAGTAAAACAACATGCAATTTATAGAGAAGGCCAATAGGTTGTGTTTATAAAACTTGGGATAAACATGCGTCAAAGGATGGGATTGGACTTGCCGTCTTCAAAGCCTTCGGGCAACTCCTGCTCGCGGTACAAGTCCTCGGGCTCCGGCTCGCGGTACTCTCCTTCGTACTCCGGCTCGCGGTACTGTCCCTCCTCGTTCACTTCGTCGTCTAGGGCACACACAAACAAACGAGAAAAACAAACAAGCCTTTACCGATGAGCTCAAAAAGGAAAGTAAATAAATAAAATAGGAAGGAGTGATATTTTTGAGAGATTCTTGAATAACTCGACTGGAATAGATGAAAGAGAGGTGTGGCCGAATTTGGGAGAATTCTGGAGAAGTTTGGCGTATAAAATGATGTGGTAAAGAGTTGATTAGGGCTCATTTGAGTGAATAGGGGCCAATTTGTAAAGGTTAAAAGGGGCAGGGGCTTTTCTAGAATTATTTTTGTATAAGGGAGGACTTGGCTGTAATATCTGAAAAGTGTTTGGGTTGGTGGTAAAGGTACAGGGGCTTATTTGGAATTATTCTAAACGATCAAGGGCTTTTCTTGGAATCTGTCTAAAGGGGGAAGGGCCTTTCTGTGATTTAGGGAAAGTGGAGGGGTTTTTGGGAAATGGCCATTCATTCCCCTTCTTCTTTCTTCCGGCTGACACAGAGGAGGAGGGCGCTCGGGCGGCGGCAGCCGACGGCGGTTGCCGGCCCTCCAGGCCATGGCGGCGGCCGGGAAGCGGCGCCAGATGGAGAGGGGAGTGAGGGGATCACCATCGCCTCCTCACCTTGGGCAGGGGCTGCTCGTGGAGGCGGGGCGACAGTGGGGAAGTGGATGGGTGAGCGGCGGCGGTGGAAGAGCTCTGCGGCGATGCTGCGAGGCTTAGGGGCGAGGGAGGAGCGGCGGTGGGCGATGCTGGTGAGGTGGAGGTGCTTGGTGGGGCGGTGAATGGCGCGGAGGGGGCCTTTTATAGCCGGCCAAGGAGGTAGGTGCCCGCGGGCCGGTGAGCTTGGATGGGCGGCAGTTATGGCGCGGGGGACCGGTGATTGAGGGCGGCATGGCAACGGGCGGCGACCTCGCGCGCTCCAACGCGTTGATGTGGGCCCCGGGGATTAGGCGGCACGGCAGTGCCGAAGCAGGCGTGGCCGGCGGTCGACGGCTGTCGGGGAGCTCGGGCGCGTGCGCTCGCGAGCAGGGAAGGAGGAGGGGGGCAGCTCCGGGGCGGCGACCTTGCGCAGAAGCCGAGGCACAGACGCGGGGCCAGAGAGGAGGGGCGGCACGGCAGTGCCGACGGTGGAGAGCGCGGTGGCGGCGAGGCTCGGGGTCGAGCAGAGGAGGGAGGAGAAGGGAGGAAGGAGGAAAAGGAAGAAAAAGAAAAAGAAAGGAAAAAGGAAGAAAGAAAAGGGAAAAAGAAAAGGAAAAAGAGAGAAAATGGGAAAAGAGAAAGAGAGAGAAAGAGAGTGGGATTCGCGACGGCGGTCGGGCACGCGCCGCGGCCGGTTCAGAGACACGACGCATGGATCGAGGAAAAGGAAAGAACGGCGGGAAGGGTTTGGAAGATTGGAAACTCATCGGATAAGGATTTTATAAACAACGTGTTAAGAAAGATTTAAAGATTTTGCATTTTCGGGCTGTTACAAACCTACCCCACTTAAAATGAATATCGTCCTCGAGATTCGGCTGGCTCCTAAAGAGATGGGGAAACTCCTTCTTCAAAGCATCTTCCCGTTCCCATGTGGCTTCTGCTTCACTGTGTCGACTCCATTGCACTCGACAAATCCGGACAGTTGAACTCCTAGTCTGTTTGGTAACGGTGTCTAGGATTTTGATTGGCACCTCCTGATATCTGAGATCATCTTGTAAATCTGTTTCATCTGTGTGTATTTGTTCTTCTGGGACTCTTAGGCATTTCTTCAGTTGAGAGACATAGAATACCAGGTGTATATCTGACATTTCTTCGGGTAGCTGAATACGGTATGCCACAGCTCCAATTCTTTTCAACACTTGATAAGGGCCTATGTAACGGGGTGCTAACTTGCCCCAAATTTGAAACCTTCGAGTACCACGAATTGGAGAGACCTTAAGGTAAACATAATATCCAACTTCAAAACTCAATTCTTGTCTTCTTTTGTCTGAATAACTCTTCTGGCGGGATTGAGCTGCCTTCAATTTTTCTCTAATTTCTGCCACACAGTCTTCTGCTTCTTTTATAAAAGAAGGTCCAATTAGAGTACGCTCTCCTACTTCTGACCACATTAAAGGGGTTCTACATTTTCTTCCATAGAGAGCTTCAAAGGGTGACATTCCTAAGCTGGCCTGATAACTGTTATTATAGGAGAATTCTGCATAGGTTAGACTTTTCTCCCAATCGTTACCATATGTAAGAACACATGCTCTCAGCATATCTTCCATGATTTGATTCACTCTTTAAGTTTGACCATCAGTCTGGGGGTGATAAGCAGAACTGAAATCTAGTTTGGTTCCCATAGCTTTGTGTAGGCTTCTCCAAAATCTTGAGGTGAACTGGGTTCCTCAATCTGAGACTATTCTGCTGGATACCCCATGCAACTTGACAATGTTGTCAATATAAAGTTGGGCTAGCTTGTCTCCACCATAACAAGTGCGCACGGGTATGAAGTAAGCGACCTTAGTGAGTCGGTCCACTATTACCCATATGGAGTCATTGCCTTTCTTGGTTTTGGGTTAACCATTGACAAAGTCCATGCCTATCTCATCCCATTTCCAAACTAGAATAGGTAGTGGTTGAAGCAAACCGGCTGGCTTCTGATGTTCTGCCTTGACTCTTTGACACACATCACAATGAGCCACAAATTGTGCTACATCTGCTTTCATTCCATTCCACCAATATGTTTCTTTTAGGTCCATGTACATCTTGGTTGCCCCTGGGTGGATGGAATATGCTGAGTTATGGGCTTCATCCATGATGATTTGCCGAAACTCTCCTTCCTTAGGTACACAAATCCTATTCTTGGACCATAAGGTTCCCTTATCATCTACTCTGAAGTCTGGGGCTTTGTTTTCCCCGGTATGAGTACGAATCTTCATCAAGTTTTTGTCCTTACTCTGAGCTTGTCTAATTTGAGCTTCTAGTGTTGGTTGCACACTAAGGTTGTAGTTGTGGGACTGACGGACTATGTGTAAGTTCAGTTGGGCCAACTCTTCTTGTAACTGAGTATTCTTGGGCTTATATGTCTTTCTGCTTAAGGCATCAGCTACAACATTAGCTTTGCCTGGGTGGTAATGATTTCCAAATTATAATCCTTGATCAATTATAACCACCTTCTTTGCCTTAAGTTCAGGTCTGACTGGGTGAATATATACTTTAAGCTCTTGTGATCAGTATATATCTCACACTTATTTCCAATCAGATAATGTCTCAAAATCTTAAGAGCATGCACAACTGCTGCAAGCTCCAAGTCATGGGTAGGGTAGTTCTGCTCATGAGGTTTGAGCTGCCGGGAGGCATATGCTACTACCTTTCCATCTTGCATGAGCACACATCCTAATCCTTGCCTTGAGACATCACAATAAATGACAAAATCCCTCTGAATATCTGGCAAGGTCAGTACTGGTGCAGTTGTTAATCTTTTCTTCAGCTCTTAGAAACTCTTCTCACAAGATTCTGTCCAGATAAACTTTTTATCTTTCTGGAGTAACTCAGTCATGGGTCTGGCTATCTTGGAAAATCCTTCAATAAATCTCCGGTAATATCCGGCTAATCCAAGAAAGCTTCTGATTTCAGTCACATTGGTGGGTTGCTGCCAGTTGGACACTGCTTCTACCTTTTCAGGATCTACAGCTACTCCTTCTGCAGTCAAGATGTGGCCTAGAAAAGCTACCTTTTCAAGCCAGAATTCACACTTGCTGAACTTGGCATATAACTTATGTGCTCTTAGCTTTTCCAAGATTACTTCAAGTGTTGTTCATGCTCTTGGGCACTCTTAGAGTAGATCAGTATGTCGTCAATAAAGACTACGACAAACTTATCTAGCTCTTCCATGAAAACTTTATTCATGAGATTCATGAAGTAAGCTGGGGCATTGGTTAACCCAAAGGACATTACTGTGAACTCATACTGTCCATATCTTGTAACAAAAGCTGTCTTTGGGACATCACTTTCCTTGATCTTGAGCTGATGGTATCCTGATCTTAGATCAATCTTGGAGAAGTACTTGGCTCCTTTCAGCTGATCAAAGAGATCATCTATTCTGGGTAGAGGATATTTATTTTTAATGGTCACTTCATTTAAGGACCGATAATCCACACACATCCTTTGGCTTCCATATTTCTTCTTCACAAATAAGACTGGTGATCCCCATGGAGATGAGCTGGGTCTGATAAATCCTTTCTGCTGAAGTTCTCTTAATTGCTCTTTAAGTTCTGTCAATTCTGCTGCTGCCATCCTATATGGCCTCTTGGCTATGGGTGTTGTTCTAGGGACAAGGTCAATAATGAACTCTATGTCTCTATCTGGTGGCATCCCCGGTAAGTCATCCGGGAACACATCTGGAGATTCACTTATTACTGGAACTTCATCTATAGCCTTGGCTTCCATGCTGAAAACCATTGGGTCTGGTCCACTTCCCCGAGTGTGGCAAGTCACTTGCACACCATCCGGGTTGGTTAGGTGCACTACCTTATCAGCACATCCTATGTGACCATCATGTAGGCTTAACCAATCCATTCCAAGGATTACATCTGTCCCTTTGGACTTAAGTACTACTAAATCTGCTAAGAACTCTACCCCACTTAAATTGATCCTTATTCGGGAACAACCCAGTTGACAACGAATGTCAGCTCCAGGCATTCGGGTTACTAGGGGTAACTTTAGTAGTACTGTAGGTATATTATGCTTCTTCATAAAGCTTGATGATATGAAAGAATGTGATGCTCCAGAATCGAAAAGTACTGTTGCCAAAACTGAGCTGACTAGAAACTCACCGAGTACCACGCCCTGAGCCTCTCGAGCCTCTTGCGTGCTGATGTGGTTGACGCGGTCTCGTCCAAATGACTGCTGGGGCGGCCCCATCTGCTGGTTGTTGCTGTTGTTGTTGTTGGGGTTGTTGTTGCTGCAAACAGGAACACGGTTGGCTCCTGACAGTGCTTGCCTTGACCCATTCACAGAGTTGGAGAAGGCTAAAGCTGCTGGCTTGTTGTGGCCATAAGGACAGTTGGCTATGAAGTGCCCTGTCTCACGGCAGTTATAGCAGGCTTTGTTGTTGCTGGTGACCTGACTGGCGCTGCGCTGTGGGGCCTTGTTGACTTGGCTTCTGAATGGAGCATTGGATGCATGAGTACTCGAAGCTGGAGACTGGGTCCGGTACTGCATACAGGGCTGGGACCTGGGTGCTGAAGGACCAAAGCTCCTTGACTTCTAGAAACGGTCCTGCGGATGAGCCTTGTTCTCTAGGAACCGGCGCTTGTTGTCCCTCTTCTCATCTGCCTTGGCCCTTTCTGTGAGGATGGCCATGTTCATCAGTGTGTTGAAGTCTGGGTAGATCTGAGGGGTGAGCAAGGTTCTGAGTTCTGCATTCAAGCCCTTCTTTAACATGTCTTGCTTATTCTCATCCTTGTTCACTTCTTCCGGTGCATAACGGGCTAACTCCATGAGCTGATAAGTGTACTCCTCAACCGACTTGCTGCCTTGGCGCAGTTCACGAAACTCATCTGCCTTGTGCTTCATGGTGGCCACTGGGATGTGGTAGCGGCAGAACTCTGCCACAAACTCATCCCAGGTTATAGTGGTGGCATCCTGGGCAGCTGCACAGTAGTTCTCCCGCCAAGCTAAAGCAGTTCCAGTGAGCTGATGAGCAGCCAAGAGAACCTTGTCGCGGTCCTCACAACCAAATGGCTCCAGCTTCCTTTGGATAACCCGCAGCCAATCATCTGCATCCAAGGGGTTAATGGATCCGCCAAAGGTGGGTGGCTTGGTGCAGAGGAAATCTGTCAACTTCTCATTCAAGCCATGCCTGCGGGGCCTCTGTTGGGTGACGGCATTGGCCAAAGCTTCCAGTAGAAGGGTCTGATTGTTCATCACTTGCACAAGATCAATTTGAAGTGGTGGTGGTGGATGTTGTTCTCCCACATGACTTTCTCCTCCTCCCTCAATCTGATCCACTTCATGCACTACTGGAGGTGCTGTAGCGGGTAGCCCTTGCTTTAACTGCCTTTCTGCACTGGGGGTAGCATGGGCCTGACTTGGGGAGGTCCTGGTGCGCTTGGGAGGCATCTGCAGATTGAGCGGGATTTCATGAGACTTGGGTTTAGAGTGATGTTTAAGTTGATTAAAGCGCATTTTAAAAAGGCAGAGCACACAGACTAACAGCACAACAAGCACAAACGATTTTATTTCTATCATGGAGGGGAATACAACACTTGGGCAAGGCCAAAACACGCACTACACGACCGGGTACAACGCGACACGGAAAAGGGGTACAACTCTAAACTGGGACAGCTTCATGACTTGGGGTACATCTCTAGGTGGGACATCCTACTCGCGAGGCGAGTCTTCACCCTGAACAGAGTGGTCTTCCAGCGGAAAGAGAAGTGTCAGCATGTCATCCTCCGCCGAGGGTGGCTCAACGACCTCGAAGGTTCCACCGGCAGCTTCTGTGGGTGGAGGTGCTGGCGGGGCGTCGGGGCTCTTTCTCTTGTTGTACCCTTTGGCCACGGGAAATCCCCTCAAGGATCGAGGCCTCTTCATCCTCCAAAGCCCGCATCCTTCTCCTGACCCGACCCACGAGATGGGCATCCTTCAGTTCCTTGGAGTGCCTGTCCTCGGCCTCCTTGAGTGCCTCAATGGCCCGAGCTTCATTGCTCTCGACGGCCGCGGCTCATGCTTCAGCGGCTGCCAACTTCACTTGGAGACTCCTCGCCATCATTTCTGCATCCTTGGCCTGCTTCTGCTGCCTCAAATGCTTGGCCTGCTTGTCATAGAGCTCATCAAGGGTGAGGAGGTAGGCGGCCATGTGGAGCACGGTGGGGTCCTTCTTTCGCAGTCCGTGCCCTTCTAGTGTCCTCATTCGGGCCAACCAAACTGGGTGGTTCTTGCTGACCGGTGGGAAGTACCTCAGCGGGGTAGGGGCGAGGTGCCTCTCATAGATCTGGCACAGGTGACGCAAAGCCTTCCGAGCTGCAACTTGGTAAGTATCCTCATGCCGGAAGCCAGTGGCAGTCACATTCCATGGATCAATCTCGGGGTATCGGCTGCTCCTCCTGATGTAGATGATCATCTCACACCGGGGCGTCCCATGGTCCTCGTACTCCCTGCTGGTGTACTCCGGACGCTCGTAAATGCCGACCCTGTCCATGCAGGCAAAAAGCAACCTGGGAAAACCGGGCTCCTCAAGCAGTTGCTGTTGACCCAACCTTCTTCGGCCATCTGTAAGGAAACAGGGGGTAAATCAATTTTGCAATGGAGCAAGGGAGGCAAGAAATTCTATAAATCCTAAATTTTGTTCAAAAGGGCTTTTCCGGTCCTAGTGGTCACGTCCTACAGCCAACTACTGCTCTGATACCACCTGAAGCGCCCCTGCCTAAGCAGAGACTAAATGTGATACAAATTATCAGTCCCAGGAGGCTGATACACATTTATTCAACAGATAGTTCAGAACCTTACATCCCCCGAGGGAGAGGGCACTTGATACAAGCCAAGATAACTAAGAGGTAGATAACGGCGATGAGCCAAACTATGAACCATTCAGGTTCAACAAAGGGATCAGAGCTACACGACAGCGAAGACATCTTGGGAAGGGCCAAACTCCACAGGCAAAGTTGGGTGCGGAAGCGACCACCTATTCAGCGTCCTCAACAACAAAGTCCGGGTCTTCTTCTGAAGCAACAAATACAAGGGTGAGTACAAAAGTACTCAGTAAGTCCAACCACACCCACGAAGAGGTTAACACAGAAGTATGCACATGGAATATCAAGAATAAGGCTAAGTTTTATTTGCAATAAAGCTAGAGTTTTACACATGCAAGGGTTTGTCAAGGAAAGTTTTAGCAAAGCAAGACTTAGTAACAATTCAATAAGTGGGGTTGATCCAGAGGATCCAAATTTTAATGCTACCGGATTCCCCATCTGCCGTAGCTCCAAGCACAAAGCCGGACTCTTTCCAAAACCAACACACGCCAACCAATTCCCCAAAACCTTTGGTATTGTGACCAAGCCATAACTCGCCCATAACCGTGGGCACGGCTATTCGAATAGTTTATAACTCTACAGAGGTGTACACTTTCACCACAAGCAGGGTACCACAACATGGTCACCTTAGTGCCAGTGCGGATCCTATCGAAGCCATTACCCACCATAGCCAAAACTGCCTAGCCATCTACGAGAAATAACCAAGGGGTTCCTGACCATCCAGTGAGGCCTACAACCATGACACTAAGTCTGCACTTGGCTTCCCGCTGCACACCTGCCTCCAGACAACTAACAGTCTAGCTAGTGGGATTTAGACTAAGCCCTTGCACCATACAAGAGTCGAGTGGTTGTACGAGAACAGTTGGGTTAGGCAAGATGACACATCACCTCGGTTTAAAACCGGACAAAATGGATATCTCCCAACTTGCTTAACCACAAAGGTACAAGCCTATGGTATTTCACAAAGAAACACCCATCCATCTCATCCAAGCCTTTCTTTCTTTTAAAACCCAAAACCCATTTTCATTCTTAACACACTCACACTTTTATTCTTTGATAAACCGAGTATAGTCATAATTGATTGAGTAAAGAAAAATAAGTCTTAAGCATTCTAGCAGTGATTATCATCCAAACAGAGCATATCATATTTAGAGATAACTAGGTCATCAAGGAATTGTCATAGCAATCAGGGAGTGGCTATCCAATCGGGTTTCAGTAATAAAACAGAACGCAGTAGAGCAGGCCAATGGGTTGTGTTTATAAAACTTAGGATAAACATGCATCAAAGGATGGGATTGGACTTGTCGTCTTCAAAGCCTTCGGTAACTCCTGCTCGCGGTACAAGTTCTTGGGCTCCTGCTTCGTACTCCGGCTCGCGGTACTGTCCCTCCTCGTTCACTCCGTCGTCTAGGGCACGCACAAACAACACACAATAAGAAACAAACAAGCCTTAACCGATGAGTTGGAAAAGGAAAGTAATAAAATAAAATAGGAAGGAGGAGTATTTATGAGAGATTTTTGAATAACTCGGCCGAAATAGATGAAAGAGAGGTGTGGCCGAATTTGGGAGAATTCTGGAGAAGTTTGGCGCATAAAATAATGGGGTAAAGAGTTGATTAGGGCTCATTTGAGTGGATAGGGGCCTATTTGTAAAGGTTAAAAGGGCAGGATTTTTTGGAATTATTTTTGTATAGGGGAGGACTTGGCTGTAATATCTGAAAAGTGTTTGGGGTGGTGGTAAAGTTGCAGGGGCTTATTTGGAATTATTCTAAAATATCAAGGGCTTTTCTTGGAATCTGTCTAAAGGGGAAAGGGCCTTTCTATGATTTAGGGAAAGTGGAGGGGGGTTTTTGGGAAATGGCCATTCATTCCCCTTCTTCTTTCTTCCGACCGACACAGGGAGGAGGGCGCTCAGGCGGCGGCGGCTAGCGGCGGTTACCCTTTGTATGCAATCAACGCTTAATGCTAGGAATAGATCCGTTAGATTAGATGGGAAACCCTAGTAAGTTCATTGTCGATCCACGGATTGATAACCTTGGATGGAATACTCTAAGGGAAAAGCTACGATGATCCGTGCGCTTGCGGTTCACAATTGGCGCGTCTAAGGACCGTCAACAAACATACGGGGCTGTAGTCCCCCAACTTCATAGCAAGCAGCAATCACATGGGAGCAGGGCTTGTGCAGCAGCTTTGGCTTGTGGCACGACTGTTGACACTGAAATTTGTTAATTTTATGGCCCGTGAAGTCCCTAAAATAAAGCCGATAATCTGAGGAAAAATCAAGACGGAAGCTGCAGATTTTGGGAGAAATATTAAGGAAGACACGAAGGAGGCATACATGGAAATATGGCAAAGCAATTAGCATGATTGGGTCTACAGTACTTTGAGAAATAGTAGTCCGTGGCTTGTTGCACAATTGAGGAAAGAAATATTTTAATGGTATCTGGCCGGCTACGCAAGGAGATTAAACTGCCATATATCTTGATACACGGTTGGAAACAGCACGTGAAGGAAATAACCATATTTGCAAGGAGGATGCGTAGAAGATTTTCCTCATCTAGTGATTAGCAATGTGGCAGCAATATTTTATTTACAATAGTCCTAGTGGTTACGTCTATTAGCGGGAGTAATATTTGTTACGTGTTGGCTTGGCCGAATAAGATAATATTATTCTGTTTAGTAATTTAGAGATAGAGTTGGATTAGATCAAGGTTAAGATTTTGTACGTAGCTTCAGGGGAAAATCCAGCAGCCCTATAAATATAAAGGGTCATGGCAGCTTGTAAGATTTTATCTCTCGATCAATACACAAACCGGCATCACGCCAAAACCTTAGGAACTATGTAGTTTATCGACGAGTTCTTCAGCAAGCTGGGCTGCATCAGTCTTCGATCTCCAGTCTGCCGTGAGTTCCGTCACCCGAATCGATCCAAGCTTTGATCTGAGGCGCATCGCCCTCTTCTCGTTTGGATGGTTCAATTACCGAATCAGCGTAAGCTTTGAATTGAGGCGCATCGCCCTTTCTCGTTTATGCTGTTCAAACCGATTTATCTCTAGATCGTCAGGATTGATTTAGATTCCTTGCGTCGGAGCTAGATTTCTCTTGATTATTCGGGGATTAATCACGTAACATATCGGCTCTACTTTGCTTATTCAATATAATAGCCGATCTGTTACTATGCTTTGGAGTTAATTTGGTTTAAGCAATATCTATCTTGCATCGTCGTTCTGAGGTCCGATCTGTCTGTTTATCTTGATATCGAGTGACCTGCTACTGTTCTACTGTTATAATTGCTTAAATCAGGTTGATTATCATTGCAAGCTTCCTGTCCAAGAGTCAAGCAGAGAAGTCAAGTCTGATCAGGTGGTCTTTTGGTCTGATCGTGGCCGGAGTATGTGCGCTGCATCCGTCTGTGAAACCATATCGAAACGGTTACGCTCACATTGGTCGATCGTCGAGTCTGATGAGATGGATCTGTGAGGCAATTAGGCAGGAGGGACAATATATCGGCTCTCATAGCTTATTTAACATATTGCAATGGGCAAAGCCGATCTGTTACTATGATTGCATCTAGATTAGTTGCGGGAGAGTTGTCTTTTATTAGATCTGCAAGCAATTACGTGAGGCAATGTTGCTGAAGTATGTGCGCTGCATCCGTCTGTGAAACCGTATCGAAACAGTGATATAAGTAGATCGGAAAGCTAGCAGATGTATTAGAGATAATGATCAAGCAGTTAAGATAGATGAACAACGTATCGGCCTTATTCTGTACTGATTATATTCTGCAAAGGCATGGCCGGTTCGCTATATGATATCGATTATGCTCCTTGTCAGTTGAATGGTCAAACTGACTGGCACGCCCCGAATCTCAAGATACAGGACCTACGCCGGAGTTAAGCAAATCTCCCAGGCCTTCGTGTTGCATGCATGGAAATCCACTGGCCAGGTTTTTTTGCGTCAACATATTTTGGCACGCCCAGTGGGACCACAATCGTATGATCAAAGTCAGATATATCCACCATTGATTACATCAGTCGATTCTTGGTTAATGCGGGGAGACATCGGCTGGAGCTTTCAGATCCAATATTATATTATATTTCTGTATGGTAAGTTGATGGATTTCTTGATTTACTGCTGCAATAGAGGCCGGTCCAATATTATTGTGAAAGTATACAATCCTATCAGCCATGAGATAAAAAAAAAGGATTGTCACATTAATTGTAGCAGATCGAATTGAAATATTATGTTGAAAGCTGATGAGATATATTTGTCGGCTAAGGGACTCGATGGAAAATATTTATTAACGGCAATGAAGCAACGTAATTCTTAATGGTCTTGATGACAGTAGTTGCCTCTTGTTAACAGCCGATGGGATATCTGTTCCATTGATCGGCTAGAGTTGACTTCTTCCCTGGTGATGTAATCTCTCGAAAGTGCAAAGGCCAACGTTGCAACTGGAGGGCATGTGTTTGTATTGGCTGATACTACATATTATCGGACCTGGTAGAGAGCTGCTCTTGCTTATAGGCTGCTAGTGTTTGTGTTACATATAGCCAATGAAGACTCTTGCAATGGGACTTGAATAAAACCTGTGAGACTTCTTCTGAAAAATTAGTGGTGCTCCTAGCCGATGGTGGTCTTAGTGAAGCCGATGCCCATATTGTATTCAGAGATTAAATCATGATTGTAGACTCGGGGGGCATCGGCATTCAGAACGGAAGCAAGAGATTGATTGATATTTCCTTCTTCCTCATCTGATAATTTAAAGCTGGTGGGTTTCAAACAAACCTGAGCGCAGCTGCAACCTCTCTTGAGATCTTTCATCGGCTATTGGTGGGATGGATAAAAAAAAATGCTGATGGAGGAGTCCGGTCTGATCTACGATCAAATTGGCTAACGAAGGAGCATCGGGACCGATAAACCAAGAAGATGAGATATTGATGAATTGAGCTTAATCTGTTGGGAAAAAAAAAGACGTCTCCATGCGTGGCCAATTCAGCTAACTATTATAATGGACATCCGAGATGGAGATGCCTGGTGGCCGATTGAGGAGCCGATGGCTCACCATCGGGCCTTGTGGATGAAAGGATCAAGTCAAAAGGGCCGATGGTAAAATGATAGTCGGTGGAGGCTATAGCCGATGATAGAATAATGATTGGCATATGTTAATCGGCTGTTCTCTAATCAGAAGTATGCAAGGAACGGACAAGTGCTGGCATAAGCTGATCATTGCTGGGATATGATCAGCCTGGCAAGTTAATTTCTTTTTTGGCAAATTAAATGAAAAAGAATACATTACTCGATATTGGGAGATTCCTGCATGTCCGTGCTATATATTTATACTGCCATACCTTTGGAGTAATATGACTACGCTACGCAGAGGGACAGCAGGTGTACGTGCTGATTGGTGGCACACCTTGGTCCGATGGAGATAATGCTTATGGTGGCCGACAGCCCCGAGCTCATGAATGATCGGCTGATGATGATATATGCGCTGCACTGTCTGCTACTGATGACCACGCCGATGAGTGCCTCTTCTCCGATGATCATTGCCTGGTCAAGCACACATGATGAGTGGCTGCCAACTTAGCCCATAATGTGCCCTGTTGCTGCATAACGCCGATCAACTGGATGGCTTGGCCCGATCACGGCGCAACCGATGTAGACGCGAGACCTGATGGCCGATGTAGTTGTTCTATTGTTAGAAATGCCAAAGTCCGATGAAGCTATTTCTGATAAGTGAGCAGCCGATGGTGCCGATGGAGACGACCCACAGTCCGATGGGTCGATGCAGAGACATCAAGCCATGGTCCGATGGGAATACAGAGACACCATGGTCCGATGAGCTGGTTTGATGGAGACGATCTGGAGTTTGATGGATCAATATCAAGCTATATATCAAGCCGGTGGAATTTCTGATATTGCAATTTAAAATATTGGTTATCGGCTGCAAGAAAGTTCAATTTTTTATTCAATGCTGCAAGAAAAAAACTCATCCATACTCCCATCGGCTGAGATTAAATCTGGGATACATTCATCGGCTGCTTCTTCTTTTTATATGTTACATGGCTGATGGAGGAGTTGATGCTAGATGATTGGTTGTATGCTCTTCCACGGAAAATATTTATTAAAGGCCATCAGACTTGATAGCATGATAGCCGATGGAGGAGTCTGATGGAAGTCCGATGTGCAACTTGGAGGTTCGATGGTATAACTCGGAATCCGATGGAGTCCTCTGGTCGGCAACCAGGAACGACTACACAATCGATCACGACAGGAATAGTCAGATACAATGCCGATCGGATTTACATGCCAATGCTCCAATGGGAATCGGCACACATCAAGCCATGGTTCGATAAGCCACACATCAAGCCATGGTTCGATAGGCACGCATCAAGCCATGGTCCGATGGGAACACAAAGACATCAAATTATGGTCCGATGGTCAGCAAGGTCCAATCAAGCCAAGGTGCAGCCGGTGGTTCTTATTAGGCACGAAGCTGGCGGGGTCTTTTTATGTAGTGATCAGACTAAATCGGCTGGAATGAAAGATTATCGGCTGTCAGGACCAATAATTCGAAGCATGAAGAATTCATACTTCGAACTGGAGGGGCATGTGTTGACACCGAAATTTGGTAATTTTATGGCCCGTGAAGTCCCTAAAATAAAGCCGATAATCTGAGGAAAAATCAAGACGGAAGCTGCAGATTTCGGGAGAAATATTAAGGAAGACACGAAGGAGGCATACATGGAAATATGGCAAAGCAATTAGCATGATTGGGTCTACAGTACTTTGAGAAATAGTAGTCCGTGGCTTGTTGCACAATTGAGGAAGGAAATATTTTAATGGTATCTGGCCGGCTACGCAAGGAGATTAAACTGCCATATATCTTGATACACGGTTGGAAACAGCACGTGAAGGAAATAACCATATTTGCAAGGAGGATGCGTAGAAGATTTTCCTATCTAGTGATTAGCAATGTGGCCGCAATATTTTATTTACAATAGTCCTACGTGGTTACGTCTATTAGCGGGAGTAATATTTGTTACGTGTTGGCTTGGCCGAATAAGATAATATTATTCTGTTTAGTAATTTAGAGATAGAGTTGGATTAGATCAAGGTTAAGATTTTGTACGTAGCTTCAGGGGAAAATCCAGCAGCCCTATAAATATAAAGGGTCATGGCAGCTTGTAAGTTTTTATCTCTCGATCAATACACAAACCGGCATCACGCCAAAACCTTAGGAACTATGTAGTTTATCGACGAGTTCTTCAGCAAGCTGGGCTGCATCAGTCTTCGATCTCTAGTCTGCCGTGAGTTCCGTCACCCGAATCGATACAAGCTTTGATCTGAGGCGCATCGCCCTCTTCTCGTTTGGATGGTTCAATTACCGAATCAGCGTAAGCTTTGAATTGAGGCGCATCGTCCTTTCTTGTTTATGCTGTTCAAACCGATTTATCTCTGGATCGTCAGGATTGATTTAGATTCCCTGCGTCGGAGCTAGATTTCTCTTGATTATTCGGTGATTAATCACGTAACATATCGGCTCTACTTTGCTTATTCAATATAATAGCCAATCTGTTACTATGCTTTGGAGTTAATTTGGGTTAAGCAATATCTATCTTGCATCGTCGTTCTGAGGTCCGATCTGTCTGTTTATCTTGATATCGAGTGACCTGCTACTGTTCTACTGTTCTACGGTTATAATTGCTTAAATCAGGTTGATTATCATTGCAAGCTTCCTGTCCAAGAGTCAAGCAGAGAAGGCAAGTCTGATCAGGTGGTCTTTTGGTCTGATCGTGGCCGGAGTATGTGCGCTGCATCCGTCTGTGAAACCGTATCGAAACGGTTACGCTCACATTGGTCGATCGTCGGGTCTGATGAGATGGATCTGCGAGGCAATTAGACAGGAGGGACAACATATCGGCTCTCATAGCTTATTTAACATATTGCAACGGGCAAAGCCGATCTGTTACTATGATTGCATCTAGATTAGTTGCGGGAGAGTTGTCTTTTATTAGATCTGCAAGCAATTACGTGAGGCAATGTTGCTGAAGTATGTGCGCTGCATCCGTCTGTGAAACCGTATCGAAACAGTGATATAAGTAGATCGGAAAGCTAGCAGATGTATTAGAGATAATGATCAAGCAGTTAAGATAGATGAACAGCGTATCGACCTTATTCTATACTGATTATATTCTGCAAAGGCATGGCCGGTTCGCTATATGATATCGATCATGCTCCTTGTCAGTTGAATGGTCAAACTGACTGGCACGCCCCGAATTTCAAGATACAGGACCTGCGCCGGAGTTAAGCAAATCTCCCAGGCCTTCGTGTTGCATGCATGGAAATCCACTGGCCGGGTTTTTTTGCGTCAACAATGACCAAATGCAAATATCATTCCGGAGAATACACTCTTGTTTGACCCTTTCCCGTCCGGCCACCGTCTGCCCTTTGTCCTTGCAAAGAACCTCGAACCGTCGTTCAGCTGAACCCTGCGGATATGCACGGTGCAATAGAGCCTTCTTCTGATTCTCGTCCATATACTCAAGTCATATTGTAGCCATACATCAATTGGTTGTTCGTCATGGCTTCCGCAGCCTTTGCATACCGCCCATGGAAATATTTGATTGTGTGGTACACGAAGAACTCGACAATTTTCACTATGGGGAGGCCCCTAGCACCACAAAACACCCAATTGTAAACCTCGACATAGTTTGTAGTCATTATACCATGTCGAGCACCTCCTTCATCATAGATCAATGTCCATTTTTCTTTGGCTAATTCTCAATCCACTGGCTAAAAGTCTTAACTGCACGATCCCTTCTCCTTCTAATAAGACTAGTGTCCAAGCCCACATCGTCAAGAAGCTTTGGCTCATCTGCTTGATCAGTCATAGGTTTCTTTGCGAGCTCTTCTGATTGTTTCTTCGTAAGGTCATCTAGTTTCTTCCAAATTTGTTTGAACTTTCTCTCTTGATTCTGGCTGCATAAGCGCTTGAACAACTTCGTTAGTGCCTTGTTCTTGAACTAGCTATGAAAATTTGCCCCCATGTGTCGCATGCACCACCTACTCACGACGTCGGGCCAACGTGGTAATGTCTGATGCTCAGTGTTGCCATTCTTCATTTCTTCAATTGCCTGTAGAATACCTTTGTGCCTATCGTGTATGACACAAACGTTTGGCACATCCCCCAAAATCATACTCTTCAACCTCTCCAGAAACCAATACTAGGTGTCTCCGCTCTCTTTCTCCACAAAAGCAATGGCTAAAGGCAACAATTGATTGTTACCATCGCCAGCAACGGCGGTGAGGATTGTGCCTTTGTACCTTCCTGTTAGGAAGGTCCCATCAATGATATGACTGGCCTACAGTGTTGGAAAGCCTTAATGCATGACCCCAATGCCAGGAATGCCCGCTGCAACAATTGCTTCCCTGGCTTTACAACAGAGGGGAAAGTCTTCAGGTCATAGAAGCTCCCATCATTTCGCTGGCATATGGCGTGGTGCAAAGCTGGAAGGTTGTCATATGATGCTTCAAAAGTCCCCCACTTCATCTCCAATGCCTTCTGTCTCGCTCTATATGCCTTGCTACAACTAATATTTGTACTTGAATTTCTCCTCAATGGCACATATTATAGACTTGGGCTCGTAGCTTGAATTATCAATGATCTGTGCATACATGAAGTTAGCCACAAAACCGGATGTGAGGTTCTGGTGGTCTGTGTCCAACTGCTCAAGCACACATGTGTGATCCTCGATTCTAGTCACCTCCCAGTAATTCTTCCACTTCCCACAGAATGTGTGAACCCGAAAAGGACACTCTTCTGTGACGCAGCATGTGTTATAGACTTGTCTGCTGCTCCTAACTACCCTGAACTCCCTTTGCAACACAAAGTGTACCATTGTTTTATTGCATCCTTCATTTTTTTGCAGTCTTGTAGCATGAACCGAGGCACACCTCGTTGCACTTGTACTCCTAGGGGACTTGTTCGCCTTCATTTGTCCTGAGCTGTGAGAAGTCATAGTGGTACCAGTTTTTTGGCACTTGCACCTCCTCGCCGTCGTCATCATTCGACAAGTCCTCCTCCATGTAATGTTCGTGCTCTCCGCCCTCCCTCGCCTCGAACCCTAGCTGCGGCGGCGGCGGCAGCGGACTGCGACTGCGATGGGCGGCGACGGTGGCCGATCTGGTAGCCGGACAAGGCGACATTGATGGCGGCTTCAGGGAGCTCGAGCTGCTCCAGGTCGAGCGGTGGCGACAGGAGCGAGGACTACTCGTTGCGGATTCCGTACCGCGAGGGCCCGCTGGATTACGAGCCCGGGTTGAAATGCAAGTGTGGGAAGAAGGCTGCCAGGTGGATCTCTTGGAGCGACGAGAACCCAGGAAGAAGATATCTGAAGTGCTTCAGTGCATGGGTGAGTTGATTGCGTGCCTCGATTTGAAGTTTTGGATGTGTTTCTGTGTGGATGTGATTCGATTTCAGAATGGTGGATGCGACTTTTGGCGGTGGTATGAAAAAACATGGCGACGCCCTTCATTGCACAATTGCTGGTGGACTTGCACGATGCCGTCAGAAGCTTGAAGAAGGAAAATAGGCAACTGATAGGATTAGGTGAGTCTGGCCGTGGAAGTCTGATGGAGGAGCATACAGCATTGCAAGGCCAGATTAGGTGTCTGTTTGCAGAGGCAAACCAGCTGAGGAACCAAAATGCCCAGCTGAGGAACCAAAATGCGATGAAGGATGCTGATAATGTTGTACTTGTTGGAAGAGTGAAGAAGTTAGAGAAGGAGAGAGTTATGTTAATATTGGTGATTGTGACCTGTGTTGTTGTTGTGCTTGGGCAATTGTTTAGGAAGTGATCTGGAGGTTAGATGAATCTGGAAGGGATGTAGTTTGGGTTATGTTTGTGGCCTGTGTTGTCCCTTGTTGTAATGAATCTGGAATCTGGAATGTGATTTTGGCTAAAACTCATGTGTCCATAGTTGTATTGGTAAGCTTGAGAAACATTCAGAAAATCAACAAGTTTGCATTACATGAAACCTAAGTTGGAAACACATCATGTCCATAAAACAGAAATGGATAAGCCTTAAGTTTGGCATTACATCATGTCCATAAAACAGAAATAGATAAGCCTTAGGTTTGGCATTACATCACAAATAGAAATAGCACATGTTACTTCTTGTTAGCAACTCCTCCTGAAGGAAGTAGAAGAAACTCCTGGTACTTGGAAGGTGTTGGTATTTCTTACGATCGTAGATAAATCCACAAGCGCACGGATACCGTTGTAGCTTTCACCCGGAAGTATTCAGGGTATCGAATCCACAGGGAACGTGTGTACTAATCTTCTAACTAGATCGTCCAAGGACAACAAGAGATATATGGCGAGGTAGAGAGGATTCCTATGGATAAGGACCTTGAAGAAGGATAAGCTCAGCGTCTATAGTCTGCTTACTTTGGGCACCGGGGTATCCTAGGCCTCTAGGAAATTGCCGGCAAACAGCTCTACGCCGTACCCGAACGTGGAGGATTACAAAGGATGGACAGGGCCACCTACCGCCTACCTCTTCTAATCCGTGAGGCTACGAGGCAAACAAAGGTAACTTCTAGCCCAGACACCACGTCTATGCTATCAATTACTACTTTAGTCTTGTTCCTAGCCCAAAGTATTCACTAAGCATTCACAAATGATTAATGAACGATGAACCCACAAGCAACTATAGCAGGGAACTTACTTAATCAAGAGAACTTAATACCATAAGAGATCACGAACACTTACTAGAAGAAGGAAGCATCCGTCGAGGTACAAGATCGGGGAAGAGTGCCGACAGACCCGGCACTTCCCCCGGACTACTCCTCACTCTCTCCCCATTCTCTAGATACTACACTGGAGTAGAGCTTCACCTTGGAGTGGAGCTTGTAGCTTCTCAATCTTGTGTGTCTTGAACCGGAGCCGGGTGCACCTATTTATAGCTTGTAGAGGCGGTTGGGAGTGGACACGTGGAAGATGAGGACGAACGGGCTCAGTCACAGGTCGGGCGACGCGGGGAGGTCGGCCGACGTTGGATCCACCGCCTTGAGTGATGCACAGCGTAGATGGATTCCTGGAGGTGGTGGGAACGCGCACCAGAAGGATGAGGCGGTTTGGCCTCCGGACCAGGTCGGGCGACCGGGCTCGGTCGGGCGACCGTCCACCGGCACCGATCGGGCCCATCTTCGGCTAAGTGACTGTGTAGGGGTCCTCATGGCGGTTCCAGGTGGTATAGCTGCATTTGAGTGCGTTTAGTTGGCGAGGGGGGCCCTTCAATCCATGTGATCTCCTCTTGGACTATTCCCATCTCTTGGATCCAACCGACATGGAATCAGCGGCTAGGATGGTCCTGGAGTGTGCTTCTTTGTATTGACCGAAGATGGGCTCCATTGGGCTTGGGCCCAGGTCAGCCAACCTAGGGTGGTCGGGCGACCTGGCCCAGAGCCCAAATGTTCTCCTCTTTTGCCAAATAGTTCCTGCATTCACATATTCACCAGAACTCATGGAATTGATTAGATATAAACCCTATCACTACGTTTGGTGATTATATTTGACATATTCTCTACTGGAGTTGATGACCAAAAGTGGTACTTAAGGACCCTCAACAAGCTCCCCCACACTTAGCCTTTGCTCGTCCTCGAGTAAAGATTAAAGACTAAGGTGGAAAACATAACTCCAACTGATATGATGCAAGCATATAAATTATTCCAAAACATACCTGCACTTGTGAATTTTGAAGTGTCTATCATGTCATCTTGGATGGTTGAGAAATGGAACAGCCTTGATTCAAGTCATCTTCACTCCTCTGTTAAGTAACTTGGGTTTTTGATAAATTTTCAAAAACATAACCTTACCTAGCTCCTCAAATGATTCTCTCGGATCTCTCAAAGTGTATGATTCCTTACCAAGGCATTTCTTTGCCTTCTTTCACTACTTCTAAAAAGCTTATGTGGAGCTCAAGGTAGGAGTAAAGGTAAGGCATACTTGCATCACATATATTACAAAGTCAAAAACTGGATCCAAGAAGAAAACTATTCATACAATCTGATCAAGATGTGCATGTGTGTGGAAGAATGGAATTCGTATCTCCTTTTTGTATGATCTCTCTCTCCTCTTGAAAATATTTCGAGAACATGGCTCTACATCTTTCTTTTCTCTCTTTTTTTTCTTTTCATGCTCAATGTTTTTTTAAGCATGTATTTTTTTCTTTTTTCTAGCCATGTCTCTTTCGCAAAGGATATTTGGAGAGAGGTAGATCAATACTTATATGGAGCATTTATTTTGTGGATGAATGAAATGTATGCTGCTAACTTCCAGTGTAGAAGTTGTGGAGTGTACGTGATCTTGATCATGAAAGTATGAAAAGCATCTTACAAGGGTCACAACAATTTAAAAAAGCTCAATGCGATAAACAAGCAGCATATGTGTATGGGTTTTTCAATGTGAACATCATATGGCTTTGGTAGGAATAAGGCATCACTGAGGAGCTTTGTAAGGCTATTGAATTTTAACTTTGCAAGAAAAACATCCCAAGCACTTTATACAGAGAGAGCAAGATTTCTTTCATCATACCATATCTCATTAATCAACCACTTAGATAAACATGTTTTCCTAAAGAGATATGTTCACAAGCAACATGTGTATGCACAAGGAATAAGGCATATGCAAGCCAATCAAGGATAGACATGTAAACTAAAGGAGCATCCAAGTTCATTTTATCAAGAGTTTAATTTCAATGATCATCTCAAGATAAGGTTTATTAAACTCATGAATCAGAGAGGGTGAGGGACAGGATGTGCATACCATTGCTCTGGACAAAAATATGGACGAGAGGTGCCAGAGGGCCTTCGGCCGACCAAGGGGATCGGCCGACCCCCTCTGGGCCTCGGTCACCTTGATCTTTCTTGAGCTAACCTGTGCGATGTTGTACAACCTGTCTGTGGGTGGTCTCGATAATGTGCACGTCAGGAAACTCGAGAGACCCCCACACTTGATCTTGTACCTGCATTTATTCATACATCGTGGAAACAAAACAAGGGCTCTTTGGTTTTAAAGACCAAGAGCCTTATTGAATTCAAAGTTTTATTTTTATGTAAGTTTTTTAATGAATTTTTTATAGAGCAAGATGGAAGACCAACATCACTTGAAAACCAAGATAAAATTTTGTACAAATGGAACTTCTTGCGAAATACTTACTGATCTCCCCCGCACTTGGATTTTTGTATCGCGGGACACCAAAAATCAAGTGTGTTGGCTTCCTTCGAAATTCGTTCCATGAACAAAACTTACCAAGGTGTTATGCAGATGTAGTTCCATGTTCTTAAGCATCACCTGTCCATCGTTCTTCTTAATCTCCACCTGAAATAGTTAGCGACCAAAAATACCCGAAGGAACGTATATCCTAAAAACATGCCCTTGCTTTTATTTGAAAGGAAAAATAAATGATAATCCGGGCCATCTCCCGACAGTGCTTTGTTTATGGTCCGAAGCTAGACCATGGGGAATCCTCACATTGCAGCCATCATTGACGATGTAGTTCCCCACTCCATCGTCAATTGTAGATGTACCATTGAAGATCTAGCTGCAATATTAGTGCCGAAGATGCAACATGAAATCTGCAATGTTTATGATAAATGAATGCATCTACAACCAACCTTCTAAACATTTTAGAAATGAGGACCTTAAGGTGGTTTTAGCCCTCGTGTGTGCTTGTGGCACAAAGTGTGACTAACTCTGGAGATTCATTGAATGAGCATGACTCTTGTAGGATCTCGAAAGAGAAGGTTTCATGCTCATTTATAGAATCCTTTTGCTCGGTCTCCAGAGTCAATACTTCAAACGTGTCCATGGCCCTTGGGTTCTCCATCTCAAGAGGTTCATCATTGAAGATCGGAGTTGTTTCTTGACCATTATCGAGAATAACTTCCTGAGGGCCTAAGGGACATGGCTTCCGCTTGATTGAAGGTGATGATGAAGGTCGCTTGAGTTCATAGGGATGAGAGGTAGGTTCTAATGGCGACACAAACATTACCTTCTCAAGTGGGCTATGCTGGGGTGGAGGCTTTGCTCTTGGAATTTCTGAGCAAGAGGAAGGAGTGGCAAAAGCAACTTTCCCTAGCGTGTCATGAAGGCTCCCATGAGATGCTTCTTTTTAGAGAAGCTTTTCTAGTGGGAAGCCTATGAGAAGATCAAAATCAAGGATAGAAAAGATATGGAAATCTAGATGAACCTTGACTTTGTCTATTTTGATCGGCACAGCCCTTGCAATTCCACGACATTCAAAGATGTGTCCTGAGGGACTTTTGAAAAGTTTGTCGCTAGAGACTAAAGGCATGTTGCCCAAGAAAGTGTTCACAAAAGATTCAGACATGACGCTAGCCTCGACGGTTGGGTTGTAAAGGGCTTCTACGATAATCCCCTTAAAGAGCAAGGCATGGTTTTGGAAGGTGCAACAATCCGAATTGCTTCGGAGGAACATTTTACTTCCTTTAACCATTCCATTGGTGGTGCCCTTGTGGATTTATAGGGGGAAACCTCTTTGAGTGGATCTGAAGGATGAGAAAAAGGAGGTGTCGTAGCCTTCTTGTGCCTAGTGTGATCCGAGGGATTTCCAGAATCCTCGAATGCTGAAGGTAGAATTTCTTCTTCCTTCGGTGGCTTTGGTTCGGGTGTGGGTTCTAAGGCTGGATCGTGCGAGGTGAAAAGGTTTGGCTCGGATGCAGCCATACTAGGATCATCTTGCTTAGATCTTGCCTTAGATCTATGCTGGGGTTCGTGCTGTGTTTCGATAGAGGGAGTGTTTTCTAGAATCTTTTCTAGAAGAGCTCTCCCTTCATCCAGGGTTACATGCATGAACGAACCTCCGGCGGCACCATCTAGGATGAAACCAGCTTCTTTTTTTAGGCCCGATCGAAAATGTTGCATGAGCATGAAGTCGGGTATGCCTAAGTCTGGGCCAAATTTGTTTAGTGAAACAAATCTTTCCCAAGCTGCACCTAGAGTTTCCTTCTCTCCCTGCTGGAAGCAAACGATCTCCCTCCGAAGGGCACATATACGGTGAATGGGAAAAAAGTAAAGACAAAACTTGTCCCGTAGTTTTTCCCAATTTTCGTTTACGTCCCTAACGGTCTGGTAGTACCATTTTCTTGCATTCTCCTCGAGAGAGAACGGAAATAACTTCCATTTGATGGTCTCTTGTGCCACGCCTGAGATCCAAAGACATGAGCACAACAACTCGAATTCTCGCAGGTGATCATAAGGATTTTCGTTGTTGGCCCCTGAGAAGGATTTATTCCGAACCATGGCTATAAAGCTGGGGCAGAGTTCAAAGCTAGATGTGGTGATTGGTTGATCAGAGGGTGGTAGCTCAAAGAACTTACGCCTTGGAGCAGAGGAGTCTAAAATAGAATATTGCTCCATCGTAGTGGTGGAAATGGGTAAAATAAAAGAAAAGGAAAATAAAAAAGATACGAGGACAAACAAGATTCGAAGATAATACAACAACCGTTCCCCGGCAACGGCGCCAGAAAGCTTGTTGGTATTTCTTACGATGGCAGATAAATCCACAAGCGCACGGATACCGTTGTAGCTTTCACCCAGAAGTATTCAGGGTATCGAATCCACAGGGAACGTGTGTACTAATCTTCTAACTAGATCGTCCAAGGACAACAAGAGATATATGGTGAGGTAGAGAGGATTCCTATGGATAAGGACCTTGAAAAAGGATAAGCTCAGCGTCTATAGTCTGCTTACTTTGGGCACCGGGGTATCCTAGGCCTCTAGGAAATTGCCGGCAAACAGCTCTACGCCGTACCCGAACGTGGAGGATTACAAAGGACGGACAGGGCTGTCACCACCTGCCGCCTACCTCTTTTAATCCGTGAGGCTACGAGGCAAACAAAGGTAACTTCTAGCCCAGACACCATGTCTATGCTATCAATTACTACTTTAGTCTTGTTCCTAGACCAAAGTATTCACTAAGCATTCACAAATGATTAATGAACAATGAATACACAAGCAACTATAGCTGAGAACTTACTTAATCAAGAGAACTTAATACCATAAGAGATCACGAAAACTTACTAGAAGAAGGAAGCATCCGTCGAGGTACAAGATCGGGGAAGAGTGCCGACAGACCCGGCACTTCCCCCGAATTACTCCTCACTCTCTCCCTATTCTCTAGATACTACACTGGAGTAGAGCTTCGCCTTGGAGTGGAGCTTGTAGCTTCTCAATCTTGTGTGTCTTGAACCGGAGCCGGGTGCACCTATTTATAGCTTGTAGAGACGGTTGGGAGTGGACACGTGGAAGATGAGGACGAACGGGCTCAGTCACAGGTCGGGCGATGCGGGGAGGTCGGCCGATGTTGGATCCACCGCCTTGAGTGATGCACGGCGTAGATGGACTCCTGGAGGCGGTGGGAACACGCACCAGAAGGATGAGGCGGTTTGGCCTCCGGACCAGGTCGGGCGACCGGGCTCGGTCGGGCGATCGTCCACCGGCACCGATCGGGCCCATCTTCGGCTGAGTGACTGTGTAGTGGGTCCTCATGGCGGTTCCATGTGGTATAGCTGCATTTGAGTAGTTTAGTTGGTGAGGTGGGCCCTTCAATCCATGTGACCTCCTCTTGGACCATTCCCATCTCTTGGATCCAACCGACATGGAATCAGCGGCTAGGATGGTCCTGGAGTGTGCTTCTTTGTATTGACCGAAGATGGGCTCCATTGGGCTTGGGCCCAGGTCAGCCGACCTATGGTGGTCGGGCGACCTGGCCCAGAGCCCAAATGTTCTCCTCTTTTGCCAAATAGTTCCTGCATTCACATATTTACCATAACTCGTGGAATTGATTAGATATAAACCCTATCACTACGTTTGGTGATTATATTTGACATATTCTCTGCAGGAGTTGACGACCAAAAGTGGTACTTAAGGACCGTCAACAGAAGGCATTGTCTTCTTCCTCTTATGTGGCTCCTGGGCACTAACCTTGGCAAATGCTGATCCAGAAGTGACATTAACAGTCACACTGGAGTTTTCCTGTGATAGGGGTACTTGTGCATGAAGATTTATAGAGGCAGAACCACCTCTTGTTGTTGAAAGTCTAGTTGTAGCTGATGTCTTTATGATTTTTCCCTTGCGGCATACCATGCAGGGTACAAATTCTCACAAATGACCTCCAGTTCTTGGTTCCTTCATGCGGGATAAGTTCCCTATACGGAGTTGGACTTCTGTTCATCACTGCCATCACTGACAGGTCATGTTGCGCCTCATCAAGTCCAAATGAATGATAAAGCCACTTTCTTATTGAAACTCAATTTCTCTCTACTGCTCTAGCTATTTTTTTGGTGGTGGAACTAAATTCTGACAAATCTACCCTTTCAGGACCATATCTAACTTCCCCTGATCCATAGTACAATTGGCACCATAAGGGTTCAGACATACCTAATACCATAACAAGACAATTAGAAGAATTAATATGAGTTTCATCAAGCATAAACTCTAATATAAAGTCTTATATAAACTCTTATTTAAACTCTAATATGCATAATTAGAGTTTATATAAAATTCTAATGTAAACTCTAATATCAGTAAATCTAATATAAAAATATATAAACTCTAATATAAAAAGATATATTACTAACTCTAATATAAACATATCAGTAAATCTAATATCACTAAAACTAATGATTGTAACTATCTCTAATGTCACTAAATCTAAGGTCACTCAAACTAATATCACTAAATCTAATATCAGTAACTATCTCTAAAACTAATTTGAGTAACTATCTCTAATATCAGTAACTCAAAAATAATACTACAATATCACAATGTCTAAACTAAGTACTAAAATAACTACAAACTAATATATCTACGAAATTGAAGTTACAACTACGAGTTCGGATTTTACCTGAAATCGACGCGCAGAACCGGCAGGGCTTCACCGCTGATTCTCCCTCTCCCTCACCACCTCTCTAAGCCTACTTTTTCTTTTTTCTGATTTAGAATGAGATTTCCAACTGATTTTTGGGTTATATAGGCGACGACAATGTGACACCCGGCCCAATTTGGATATGGCCCAGTTGTGGCCCATGAGTGCAGGTGCACATGTTTAGTACCACATTGCTAGTTGAGCAAGGGTGGAACCAGCTTATAAGCCTTTGTCCTCCAGCCATAGCACCTTCGGGTTAACCCTTTTACACGAAGCGAGGACGAAAGTGTAAGTAGGGTGCTATGTGGGGGGTGTTACAAGTGGTATCAGAGCTGTATCGACTGTAGGACGTAAGCCTAGATAGAAATGGTCGTTTTCTAAGGTTCATCTTGATATCACAACCTTTCTTAACTCATCCTTGACCCATCTGACGATTTTTCTCAACCCTTGATCTTCTTCCCGCTGTTGCTAATCCTTCATCTCTCGCTCATATGTCCCTTTGACATTTTCATCTCCTATCTTTCTATTCTTCTCAAGTTATTATCTTCATTAAATCTTCTCTCTTTTGGTCACCTTGATAGCAAAATCAATTCTCTATCTTCTTAAGCTATGAATTAGACTACACGTGCCCCTATAACTTAGTGCATGCCCAAGACCACCTAAACCATGATGATGTCCATTCACTACTGGAAGCAAAGCTGAGTAGTTCTGATTACAAGGAATTAAGTAAACTACTTTGATTGGTGTTGCAAGTCACGACCACCAGAACGAAAGTTGGATCAAACAGAAAGCTACTCTTCAACCCGGAACATCAAGATCAACTCAGATAATGCCTTCTAGGACTATAGGATCCCATGCATCCTTTTTAACAACGTTTAGAATCGTTTCGAGTTGTCTGACTAACTTATGTTTGATGCTTTGCAATAACTGTTGTTTGCCTAACTCTCGCTTTAGTTGGGTTCTTTTATCTTCCAATCCCTTGGTTTCCTCCCTATCCACTCCCTGAGTCAAATGGAGAATATCATGAGGATTATTGAGTCAACAACAATGAAAAGGTCTACAAGAGGATGTTGTCACCAACGCCAAGCCAGATACCCTTTTATCTTGCTTCATGTCTAAATCGTCTTTGATTACTTCCTTGCCTGGTTATTCTGTTTCTTGTCCTTGAAATCTTGTTTTCCTCTCCTCCTTGTTTCTTTTCTCTTCGACTCCCCCCCTCCCCCCCCCCCCCCCCCCCCCCCCCCCCCCCCCCCCCCCCCCCCCCCCCCCTCGGGACGAGATTCTGTTTAAGGGGGGTAGTTTTGTCACACCCCAAAATTTCATATTTTGGGATGTGAATAGACTACACTAAACAATCTAAAGGATTTGAGAATTTCTAAAATTTTCCAATATTTTATATTTTATTACAGGGAATTTAGTATAAGAAAATATTGTTGTTCTCAAATAAATTAAAACAACTTAGGCTTTAAGAGTGGTTGTTTTGTTCTTGTTGTGGTGTGTCTTTATCGTTTAGCGTTCCAAGTCCTCTCAGATATCAATTAGGTTCCTCTGGATTCTTTTCAGATCTTCTCTAGAATTTATTCCTATTCTTCCTAGAGCTAAATCCTTCATCTCCAAGCTTCTACAAATATCTTCATGAGCTCCAAATATTTTATTTGGATTCTTTAGGTCCAATATCATCTCCGAGATTTGTCTCATGAATTTTGGAATTTTTGGAATATTTTTCATGGTTTAAATATGAATTCTAGACTTTTCTAGAATTGTTTAATACCAAGAAATTAATTATTTCGAAAATATAAATATTTTTGGGCCAGCCTTGACCCATTATCCAGCCCGTGTTATCCTAAATCCATCCCACCTCCTTAATTGGGCCAAATTTCACAAGCCTATTAGTGGTAGTGGAAACTCTTAGGCCCCTTAGCATTAGAAGGGAGTTAAACCATCTATTAGTCCCATATTGCTAATGGATGGAGAGATGCTGGGTTTTTCTCCCCATATATACGAAGCACCATCCTCCAGAAAAAGATGCACCATAGACTCCTTTACAGGGAGGCCCCAAGTTTGGGAATCCCTAAAGAGTCCATCCTTGTTCACCTAGCGCTGCCATCATCCTGCATCGCCGCCTTGCCGATTCGCCGCAGCTTCTACCTGTCGGATCAAGCGGTCCGCCGTCGATCTGTGTGCTGCCCGAAGAGCATACCCACGTGATGGTCGAACTGCAGCTGTCCTCCTATTTGGTCTTCACTCAGACTCAGCGAAGTGTTCATCGTTGTCCCCTTGAGGTAAGCAGGCCATCGTCCCCGTCTTCCTACAACTTGCTCTGTTTTGCTACTCACCCACGTGACCACGTCCCTGAATGCGTTGCAATTGCAGTGCTTTTGTGTTGCCCTTCCTGCTCAAACCTATGCGTTACGTGCTACTGCATGGTGCGTGTGCATTCTGTGCGCATGCATGCGATGATCACCGGCCGGCAAGGACTGCCAGCATCAAGACAACCCGGCCGGCGCCGTCTGAGATGACCGTCCAGATGTCGACGCTATCCTCTACTGCAACTGAACGGCTGCCGCCGACTCCGGCCATTGCCGAACATCTCCACCCATGGTGAGCGCGCCAAGCTTCCATCTGCTCGTTCAGTTTTGCATCTCACCCGCGTTGGAGCGTTGCTGTCCATGCATGCTAGTTCTCTGTACGTACATCTACAGCAAACTAGCCTATAGATTCAAGTGCCGCCGACGTCTATGTTTGTGTCCTTGCCGTTCAATCTGTTATGATTCTCCGTGGTACATCTCCTGCCTTGCCCGTTACTGCTCTACGACCGGCGTCGTGGCTGCATCGTGGCAGCCTAGACAACTTCACCCTGAAGCCAGACCCCCCTCAGTAAAGACCCCGGAGACCTTCCCGCCGTCTACTCGACCACGTTGAGTCGTCTGACCTGCGTTGCTAGCTCCGCCAAGTCACTTTGCTGAGTACTGAAAAATAACACCGTACGCGAAGCCGATCACCAGCCACCATCGCGCTTTTGATAAGCCTGCAATTGCATGGCAAGGCTGCCCTGGTCTCTCTCTGCCCTTTTGCCTTACCGATTCCTTGTTGCCGTAGCAGCAAGAGTTGCAAATCGTTCTCTGCCAAGCACTGAATGGTGCAACGCCATCTGTTCTGCATAAGCAAAGCTAGCTAGTTATCTTCCTTGCAAGTGATGACATTTCTTGTAGCAAAATATTTAGGGCACCTTCCTCTCTGGTTCCTCCCCGGTAGGAATCTTGTGACCATCGCCAGCTTTGATCGGGCTTGCTATACTTCTTTGATAGCCATGTTATACCACTCCAGAGCGAGCGCGTAGCTACAACCATGCACGCACTCAATCATGCCCATATACAATCGTCGAACCCTGTCCGTCCAAAGTTAGTTCTCTCCGAGCCCCTCTATCGTGTACCAATCTGACTTAGGTCATGTACGGCAACGCAATTGCTGCGTGCCGATGAGACTCCGGCCATAAAACATCCATCGCCCAGCCCAGATCCTGGCCAACACAGGTTACAAGCAAATTCTAATCTTCACCAGCCATGCAAGCTAGTTTCATGCACGTGAGCAATGCATATGCATATGTATGCATGCAGTTCAATGTAGCCGCAAGTTTGGTTATGTTTGCACGTGTTCACTGATTATCCCTTTATTCACCGTATTAGTCTCAGTATACCACGGCTACACTACAGTGTCTTGTCTACCTAAAGCCACAGACTCTATGCTAATCGAAGCCCACCGGTGTTGGCTAATATTCTCTATCGATGGCATCATCGCTACCCTAGGTAATAATCTTCTTTATGGTAGATGGCCTTTTCTACAATAATCTTAGACTTTGCCTATAAATCCAAGCCTATGGTTTTCTGTACCTATCCCGGCCCGTGGCATTCATGTAAATACTATTTATAGTGTCTTGCAAATGTTATCACGCTAGCCTATGTATATCCTTTCTGATCTAACCTAGTAAGTTCTTACAGTTAACAATAAATCTTCGCAAATTAGCATCTATTTAGTAATTAAATTTATATTGTTGCAATGAAGCCCAGGATCTTAGTTACCGGTTCATGCCAATGTCATTGCACTACAATGTAAGTTTGTATTACTAAATAATGTATAAGCTTGTAAAGATTATATGTTACTGCTTCCATCTATTCCTTTAGCTTCGATCATCTGTTACATCTTAGTAGCCTACATAAGAAATAACATGTTTATCACTACAGATTAGTTTCATATTACTTAATGGTTGACCCTATGTTATGTCAATGGTGTAGCATTTATTAATTCTATGCCATTAGATTTCGGTATAGGTTCGAGCTATTAAAGTAATACATTAATCTGCAAGTAGCATGCTAATTATTCCTCGTGTCCTTCGTAGTCAGCTAAGGCTAATTAAGAGACAAACTAAATTCTAATTTTCCTCCCTACCGTATGATCCTTTGCCCAACATATTTGACGACATGCAGAACTCCAGTAATGTCATGCTTATGTCACGAACATTATAATTCAGTTTTCCCTTCACGTTATCAAATTTATTCACAATCTATCCTTCATCGATCAGCCATGCAGAGCCTTTCATGGATATACGAGCACTACCTGCTACCTGCACGCTACGTATGTCTTGATCAAAGCTTGTCATTCTACCCCTATGCCTTTACCGTCGTTCGTTTTAGCTCCGTTTCGAGTCGTTTTTGTTGCGTTAGTTTCATATCGATCAAGTTATGCGTTAGCAACAACGATAATCTTCTTTTGTTGTTTTTAGTTTCTACTAAAATGTTAATATGATTAAATACTTATTCACTAGTTTTCTAATTAAAAGTTAATTAGGTTATATCTCGGCAAGTTAATTTGATTAATTGCTATGTAACTAATTAAAAGCTATTTAGAGTTAAACATCGGTTTTCATAATTATTGTTAATATGGTTAATACTCAAAGCCAATGTCTTTTCAATAATAATGTGATTAGTCGAACACGAATCATGAAGTTATACGTTTAGATGTTCACACATGTTTTATTTCTATTTAAGTGTTTAATTGGACTAATTCATACATGAACATTTAGATGTATAAAAATTGACTTAGTCTTATCTCGGTTTTGTAAAATAAACTCTAATATGACATAATTCCAATTTAGGGAATTTCCTGGAATATCCTTTATATTGCTTTTATTAAACTAAAATAAACCAAGCGTATAGTCTCTTGTGCTCTCATAACATAAATGTTACGATAGTTGTCTTTTCGTCCTTAGCGTCGATCTCGTCGTTTCTTGAGCCCTCGTGACCTTAGCATCAAGCCCCGCCTTTTTGTGCGTTCTTTTATTGTTTTCTGTTCGTTTGGTGTATTGTTCTTAGTTGTGCTTGTTGTCTCTTTGTTAGTGTGTGCTTGTGCCGATGTTGCTGCGAGTAGAAGGAACACAATTTAGGTGCTTTGAAGAAAAGAGTTTCAACAAGAAGAGTTTGAAGACTCTGAGCAGTACATGGTATTTTTATTGCGGAAAGGCAAGTGTCCCTAACCATCCTTCTATCTATGCTTTATTAAATATAATGATGATTCTAATTGGAACATGGAGTGACCACCCAGGAAAACAGTGCAACCACAAGCGCTAATGGGCTCTGGTCTTGGCTAATTAATTAGAAACCTTAATTTATAGTGGCCTTACCGAAAGGGCAAGAGGGGAAGCATGGATGGGGTATAGCCGGATCTCTTGGGAGTATGCTTTGGTAAGAAACTCGGCGATTAGAAAAGGTTATGCTCTGCTATGGCTTGAAACCTTAGCGGGTTGCTATGAATTGAGGGATCTTTGTAAAGGCCTCGTAGCGTCCCTATGCAATCACACCAAAGGAAGTGTGATACGTGCCTGATCAGCACAGCGTGGTTGGGTCTACGCTTCTTGTGGGGAAAGTGTACAAACTCTGCAGAGTGTTAAAAACTGTTATAACAGCCGTGCTCACGGTCAAGAGCGGCCTGGACCCTCTCATGATTAATTTATTTGAAGTTGATAATAAATCACATTCTGGTTATTTCTTGTGGCCTTGCTGAGTACCAACCATAAGTGTACTCATCCTTGCTTACTGCTGCTCAGAAAGGTAATGTGAAGATGTTGAAGATGATGCTAGGCCTACGCAACCCCCAGTCGATTGCCTGTGAAGTTTTGGAGCCTTGGTTTCCAGGATCTGCTGTGTCTCTGATAGATTGTAAGTCTCTTGTATTTTTTTACGTGATACTGTTACTGTTACTCACTTATGATGTCACTATATGTATGAAACTTGATCCTGGCATACATATAGGTAGCACTTGGTTTTGTTTTAAAACCAGGTGTAACAGAAGTGGTATCAGAGCCGACCCTCGCGGTTGCGCGTACGGGCGCAGTGTGCAGGCGTATGGCGCATGGCGCGTGTGGGCCTGGGATGGGACACACGGCATGGCATATGTCGGGCCCTGGACGTACGGTCGTGCGCTAAGAGGGGGCGGTCTGCTGGGACATTTGCCCAAGTGTGGGTGAGCTGGACCCGACGAGGACGTCGGGTTCTTTGAGGGGGGGTGTATGTGACACCCGGCCCAATTTGGATATGGCCCAGTTGTGGCCCACGAGTGCAGGTGCACATGTTTAGTACCACATTGCTAGTTGAGCAAGGGTGGAACCAGCTTATAAACCTTTGTCCTCCAGCCATAGCACCTTCGGGTTAACCCTTTTACACGAAGCGAGGACGAAAGTGTAAGTAGGGTGCTATGTGTAAGCGGGCGAGCCCCTACGGAAGAGCGGCGCTGTGCGGTGTTGGAGGACGGGGTGTTACAGACAACCTAACTGTTGTTTCATTCGGCGGTGGGGGGCTGCCGCCGTTGATCCAACGGCCGATAGCCTTCTCGCAGGATCAAACGGCGCGAGAAGGCCCTGCCGCCCCCTACCGCCGAATCATCCGGTGGTTAGGTGGGTCGGGCCCAGGTGCCGACACATACCGCCGGATCATTCGGCTTGCCCACCCGACGCAGAAAATCTATTTTTAAATTAAAAAGCTAATTTAAATGGCGGTTTATGTAACTGACATATCGTTTGGTGGTTACAAGATCTTGTCGCCGTTTCATATGGCTGTCTTGGGACCTTAAGAACTACCCATGATCAGGGTTTTTCTTCCCGACCGCTACCGGTCCGGTTCCCGCGGTAACCGGTGTAACCGGTCCGGACCGGTAGCGGTACCGGCCGGTTAGAAACCGGTCAAATTTAAAATTTGAAATTTAAATTCAAAAAAAATGAAAAATCAAAAAAAATTTCTAAAAATACTTCAAGGTGCGTAGAATGTAATGATGTCAAAATTTTTCAAATATTAGTTCATTTAGTATTTTTTTTGCTGGCATTAGAAGTTCAAACAGCCTACTAAATCAGCACGTTAAACTTCTAATGCCCGCAAAAAATACTAAATGCACTAATATTTGAAAAATTTTGACACCATTAAATTCTACGCACCTTAAAATATTTTTAGGAATTTTTTAGAATTTTTCTTTTATTTTCAATTTTTAATTAAAATTCGAAAATATGTCAAATTCTTCAATGTTTTCGCAACCGGCGGGCTAACCGCTCAAACCGGCCGGCTAACCGCTCAAACCGTCGGCTAACCGGTGGGAACCGTTTGAACTAGCGTTTTTGGTTTGGATTTTGAATTTGACCGGTTTTGAGCGGTAACCGCGGTTAACCGACCGGTTAACCGCTACCGCCGGCCGGCGGTAACGGGCCACCGGTCGGTAAAAAAAACCCTGCCCATGATGCGATCTAACTTAGGCCCGGCTCGGACTTTTCGGACCAAAGCACGTAGGCTTCCGGCCCGATTTATCACATAGGGCTGAAAAGTTATAGGCCCAGCCCAAGTCCGGGGCCCGATTATCACAGACTTCTTGAAGACGAGACTCCTAAGTTTTACTCTTCTACCCAGTCTCGCTAGTCGGAACGCAACCCGCCGGCGCCCCCCGCCCCCCTTCCCCGTGCCGCCGCTTCTTCTCCCCAGTCCCGCGAGTCGGAACGCAACGCGCCGGCGCCCTCCGCCCCCTCGACCCCCTTCCCCGTGCCGCCGCTTCAAGGATCCCCGCCCGAGGTATGGATTCTCTTGCCCCTCTTGACGGCGCGATTACCTTCGTTTCCGGCGGATTAGGTTGCCGGATCGGGTTTTTCGGTGTCGCCGATGATGTTTCCGGGTTTACATGGATGCCTGCGGGCATCAGGCCGTCCAGGCGGCGGTGGTGGACGCCGGCCCGGGACGGCGAGGTGTTGGAGCACTTGATGTAGTGTTGGGACAGGAGCTAGTGGAGATCCTGTGTTGTGCGAGCCGGCGGAGTTTTGGGGAGTCCGCCGGAGATGGGAAGGGTCGGTGGGAATGGTGAGTGGTGGATGTGGTAGATTCTTTTTGCAGACGCCTCTGTAGATGGGAAGTTTGGGGTACCTTTGAAGCCAATCTGTGTGGAGCTTCTTCAGAGTGAGCGGTGTTGATTGTCCCCTTTGCTGATTAGCTGTTGCTTAAGGGTGCTAATTTTCAGTTTTTAACCTTTCCCACTGCTAGTTTTTAACCTTTCCCTTTTCTTAGCTGTATATTTACAAGTGCTGTATGTTTCTTTCAAACTCAGCCGAAATGAGCCAGGCTTGTACGCACTGTGAAGAAGGCTATCCATCTTGAAGGACGCCTGACGCAAGTAATGAATTATGGATTATGTTGTGATGATAGATTATTGCGAAGCACCTTGAGAGCCATTTTTTATACTTGTCATACTCAGTTATCTAGATACATATGCAGAGGAGAGGTTTATGCTCACCGTCAACAAAGGATTTGGATGCCTTGACATCAAAAGTTTCTACTCTGGAGAAGGGGGTGACTGATGTTAAGGATGGCCTGAAGGATCTTTCACTTAAGGTCTGTTTTTTAAGAAATAAATATGTAATGTTCATTTTCGTGCCCTTATGGTAAGTTCATTTAGTAACATATGGTTATGTGCAGTACGAGATCGGTATTGCTGAGCTCCGAAAGGTTGTTGTCCTTGCCAAGACAGACTTCGAGACTTACCACTACAACCTGAAGTAAGTAACTCTTTTTTTTTTCTCACAAGATAATGGAATCAATTTGAAGCAGCACTAGCACATCCCTGTTTCCAGTGTTTGTATAGGGTTTGAGTTCTTATTTCAGGATAGATCATGTGATTTTGCAGAGTGACAACGTGTGTCCTGCCAATTTCAGTTGGGTTCCACTTGATTCACATCTTGGCATTTAATGGCCACTTCCCTTATTTGTTCAAAGATCAAAGGTTTAGTGGTAACAGAAATTATATAAAGATCCCTATTCCACTCTATTTTTCATCTCGGGCTAGCAAGGGGAACTGAACATTGGATTCCACTCATATGTAGCAGTCTCCTTTCTCTGAAGCAGTTTTGTTTCTCTCAGTGTGCAAAGAGACAGTCATTATTGGCTGTAACAATTATTAGAATTTTTTTTCTTTACCTGCAGTTTTGTATGTTTCTGCTTTTTTTTTTTACCTTTGCCAACTGCTTAGACGCCTAAGATGATTACTTCACCAGTAGCATCAGTTTCAGTTTTTACATTGTTCAACACCTATAATCGTGCTCGCACTTTACTGTTACAACATTCAGCAGTTGTTCCCTCATTTCGTCAAAATGATATATTTTCATTGTCTTTTGTGTCTATAATTTGGTGACATCAATGATGGCGCCATTTTTATTAATCTTCCTAAATAAATGTTACGATATCGCATTGGATTGTATTAGGCTTGCACTGCCAGACTGCTAGTTTTCAAGGTGCTGCAGACCATATCCTGAACTGAATTTAGTTTAGTTGTATAGTCTGTTTACTGTAGCCATCGCTATGCAAGTAGCAGAAGGATGAAATTCTTCACTTTCATGCTTCCTTAATCCTCATTTAGGAGAGAAAAATGAACGTGGTTGGTACTGAACAAATGTGTAGTGCAGTGTAGGCCCATTTTGCAGTGGGGGTATTCCATTTGCAATGGATCATCTTTCTGATGTCTTTTAGCTTCTATTTCACTCTTGGGAAAAATGGTTTCAGGGCTGGATAAGTAGTTAGTTTCTATTTAAGTAGATGAACTTCATCTTCTCATGGTTTTCGATTGACACCTGGATAGTGGATAACCTATGCATGAGTTCCCAATTACTTGAATGACGCTAAATCTGTATTAATTTCAGATTGAAGCTATCACACCAGCACAATAAGTTGTATGGTTTGTCACTCGGGGTCACGATCTTTGGAGTGATTATCTACCGTTTTCTGAACAAAGATAGCACAAACAAAAGTAAGTACTCTAATTTATTTAATGAAGAACATTGATTTGACCTGGTGATTGTACTATTTTTTATGTCATGATTAAAAATTTATACTGACATGAATTTTTCTTACCTATAGAGTGAGAAGATCTGAGCAGGTGCCAACGGGGCCACCAGACCCCCACCTGCCAAGTAAACAAGTTTGAAGTTTTTGTTTGAAGAACGATGTGACGGGAAAGACTTGATGTTGTTACGACCTAGAACAGTATAACATTTGTGCTGTAGAAACACTATATGTTGCTGGAACACTTTCTGGTTGCAACAGTAGGCTTGTTCATGCATGTAGTTTTGGTCGGCTGCTCGCGCCGAAACTCCTACCCCTCGCCAAATCTTTTTCTTTGCAAAAGCCAATAAATTCTATAACCGTGTCATGCCCGCTCCACGCGCCGAATCGTTTCTCCTGCGCTTGTCGCACCCATGGAAACGAAAATCGCGGCAGCACTCATGATTGGTGTTTGGTTGGGTGTTTGCCTGTTTGGTAATGGGATCTGATTACAGAAGGCTACAACTACCGTCAGATTGTGTTTGTTTTGGCACCAGAGTACTTGGGTCACACTATAAAGCAATACGGCGCAGTATATATAAATTGGATACCGCACGCACCTCGGCGTAGTCAGATTCTTCCCCACGACGGACGGCTTTGTGTGCTTAGCACGTACTCCTAGAGGCTTCATCGAAAGAAGAGGTACCAACAACAACAACAATAGAGAAAAAGGAAAAGAATAAGAAGGAAAGAAAGAAAGGGAGATGGAGGGGGATAACTCCGGCTTCGTGTATTTGATTACAAATACCACTACGCACGGGCAAACAAAATTTAAATGAAACAAAACTATTCAAATCGAATGCTAAATGCGAAACACCTAATAATCAGGTCATCTTTGATACAAAAAAAACAAAAGTAAGATGTCGACCAAGGATACAAATCTTGTACAGCAATAATTAGGACGTGTTTAGCATGATTTTTCTTGTAGAGCTAAAGCCCTTTAGAAAAAATGGTTTGGTAAAACAGTTTCTCCTTTATTATTTAAGCCAGTCTCAATGGGGAGTTTCATGAGAGTTTCATGGCATTAAATTTAATGTCACATCAGCAAAATTGCTGACTTGGCAAGGTAATTAATATGGTGAGTTTCATGGGATGAGAGAGTAGTTTCATCCCTATGAAACTCATCTGGCACAGACTGTGCAATGCAACTCCCCATTGAGACTGGCCTTATGAATGGATGAAGGAGCTCAAATGCCTCATTTACCCTTGTGCATTTGATTTGGTTGTATATATATGTTTCATACTTTTTTATCAATTTTTAATACGATTTCACATAAGATATAATAAATTTATTAATAGAGTTATTTATTAACCAACAATTTGATTGTTACACGGTCAATATTAACCCTTTTATTGTTTTCATCTTTCCTTCCCCCTTATTTTCCTTATTTTTCAAGGTAATGAAAAGATATCATATTGGTGAAATGAGGGAACAGCTGCTGAAGATTGCAACAGTAAAATGAGAACTCGATTATGGGTCTTGAACACTGTAAAAACTGAAACTATTTTGAGCAGGGAAAGCTCCCCCGCGTCGCTCTCCTGGGGGCGACTCGGGGGCGATAGCCTCGCGCCGCCGGCCCCTCCCCTCCACCTCGCCTCGACGGCCGCCGCCGCCGGTTCCTTTGGCGGCGGCGGCCAGCGGTGGCGGCCGAAGTCGGCCTCCCCGCGTCTCGCGTTCCCCTTCCGCCCCCTCCCTCTCCTGCTCCACGTTTTCCCCAAACCCTAGTCGCTCTGGATCTCGGTCGCCGGTCGCCGGAGCTGGAGGGGCCGCCGGCCTCCCTGGCCGGATCCACCGCCCCTGGGTCCGGATCTGCTCTTTCCCGTCCTCTGGGGGGCGCTCTCCTCTTCCGTCGTCGGGGGGCCGCCGCTGTCCTGGGGCTGGTCCCCTTGTCGCGGGACCCTCGGCGCAGGGGCGCCCGGCCCTCTTCGCCTTGCGCCTGGCGGTGATGGCGCGGCCGCGCGCCGCCGG
>CM014275.1:6107255-6132581 GCA_004135705.1 Alloteropsis semialata
CAGCAGGCGTCGGCGTCTAGCCAGCCGAGGCCGAGCCGGGCTGGGCGGAAGAAGGCCGGCTAGGCGAGGCGGGGAACCGGCCGTGCCCAGTCGGGATGCACCAGGGGCCGCACGTGGCAGTGCAGCAGGAGGACCTGCAGGGGACAAAAAAGGTGTCGTCCCTATGGGAGCCGGCATGGAGTTAGTAGTATCGTCTAGGAACTCAAAGTCGGTAGGAGAGCCTGAGGGAGACTGCTCGGAGAAGGGAAACGCGGACTCGTCGAAAGTGACGTGTCGCGAGATGATCACACGATTAGAAACAGGATCAAGGCAGCGGTACCCTTTGTGATGAGCGGAATAGCCAAGGAAGATGCAGGCGGCAGAACGTGATGCAAGTTTGTGGATCGTAGTGGCCGACAAGTTAGGGTAACACCTACAACCGAAGACGCGAAGATGATCGTACGAAGGCGCCACGCCGTAAAGGGCACATTGCGGTGTGTGGAATTGAAGCGTCTTGGTAGGTAGGATGTTAAGAAGATGTGTTGCCGTGCTAAGGGCCTCCACCCAATAGGATGGCGGCATGCTGTCTTGGAACAGTAACGAGCGAACGACATTATTAATGGAGCGAATAACGCGTTCAGCTTTACCGTTCTGAGGGGATGTGTAGGGGTAGGACATAGGCAGGTGGGCGCCATGGGTGAGGAAGAACGTGTGGGCGCTGGAGTTATCAAACTCGCGGCCATTTTCGCACTGGACTGCCTTTATGTGGGCGCCGAACTGGGTGGTCACATGAGTAAAGAAATTAGCAAGAGTTGTAAAGGTGTCAGATTTCAAGCGTAAGGGAAACGTCCACAGATAATATGAGCAATCATCGAGTATGACCAAATAATATTTGTAACCTGAGATACTAGAAACTGGCGAAGTCCACAGGTCACAGTGAATAAGATTAAAACTGCTAGTCGCTCGAGAAGTAGACGCATGAAATGGGAGGCGCACGTGGTGGCCCAACTGACACGCATGGTAGAAAGTGCTAATATCTATATTACATGACGGAATGATGTAGACGAGCTTCGAGAGAGCTTCATGTCTGGGATGACCAAGGTGGGGATGCCACAAGGAGGACGTGGAGGCGGCGACCAGGGAGGTGGCGACAGGAAGCTGCAAAGGGTAGAGCGGTCCGGAGCTATTGCACCTGACGATCACTTTCTGAGACAACAGATCCTTCACAGAACAATCAGCGGGGTCAAACTCCACAGAACAATTGTTGTCAGAAGTAAACTGGCGTACGGAAATAAGGTTCTTAATCAAGTTGGGCGAGACAAGAACATTATTAAGAGAAGTCACCAGGGAGGCGAGTACTACAGTAGTAGTAACAGGAAGAATAGAACCAATACCGACAACAATGGACAAAGGAGAAGGGTACCGCGGGAAGGAAGACTGTGAAAGAGTGGTGGGGTCGGCAGTCATGTGAGAGGAAGCACCTGAGTCGATGTACCATTCGTTGTTCTGTGGAGGATTCAACGTCATAGTACTGAAGGTAGAAGCGAAAGACTGTTGATCCCAGGCGGGGAGGCCGGCCACCGGGTTGTAGAAGCCTGGGGGCGCCCACATGGCGCCGGTGGGGGCGCAGGGAGGGAAGCCTGCTACGCCAGGGCGGCCTGCTGCGCCTGGGCCGCCTGGAAAGCTGCCTGCTGCTGAGCCTGCGCCTGCAGCTGGGCCTGCTGAGCCTGGAGCGCATGTGTGTGCTCTTGCTGGGCCAGCAGGGCCTGCGGCGGCTGCAAGCCGAGACGTGGAGTAGAAGTCCCCCATGGGCCGGGCCACATCTGGATGGACCCGGTCCAGGGGTTGAGCAACGAGGGCCACAAGTCGGAGGCGCCGGGGGCGGCCTGTGCGCCTGAAGCGGGCACTGCTGGTCCGCAAGGGGCGCCCCCTCTCCCGTCGCCGCCTGCTGAGGGAGAGGAGGTGGACCGGCCGCCAGGGGTGCCGCCGTGCTTGCCGCGGCCCTTCTTGGAGCCACTGCCGGAGCCGCCCGTGGAGGGGCGAGCGCGCCCCTGGAGGCGCCAGGGGCGGCCTGTGCGCCTGAAACGGGCACTGCTGGTCCGCAAGGGGCGCCCCCTCTCCCGCCGCCGCCTGCGGAGGGAGAGGAGGTGGACCGGCCGCCAGGGGTGTCGCCGTGCTTGCCGCGGCCCTTCTTGGAGCCACTGTCGGAGCCACCCGTGGAGGGGCGAGCGCCGCCCCCAGAGTTGGGGCGGGGACCGCCCCCGGTCTTGGGCGCCGGTGTAGGAAGGCGGGTGCCAGGCAAAGCAGAGGCGATGAGGGCCGTTGACGGCCCGGACGAGCGATGGGCGGCATTCAGCTCCTCCAGGAGGAGGTCATTGCGGACCTCAAAGAAGGAGGGGAACGGTCGGCTGTGGCTAAAGTGCATGCCGAGAGCAACTCCACACTAGAGTGCGGTCGGTGACGGGCTCGCCCCCGGTCTTGGGCGCCGGTGTAGGAGGGCGGGTGCCAGGCAAAGCAGAGGCGACGAGGGCTGTTGACGGCCCGGACGAGCGATGGGCGGCATTCAGCTCCTCCAGGAGGAGGTCATTGCGGACCTCAAAGAAGGAGGGGAACGGTCGGCTGCGGCTAAAGTGCATGCCGAGAGCAGTTCCACACTAGAGTGCGGTCCGTGACGGGCTCGCCGAGGCCGCTGAGGGACTCGGCCATCTTCTTGAAGCGCTTGTAGTACTCCGTGATGGAGAGGTCGCCCTAAGCGAAGTTGGAAACTTCGTGTCGAGGAGAAGGGCGCGCGTCTCCCGATTCCAAGGAATTGGGTCTCGATGGCGAGCCATGCCAAGTGAGCAGAGGAATCATGCTCAAGGATGGCGTCAGCGAGGTCGGCAGATGATACATCCGGCCAAGGCGGGGGTTGGCCGAGGCCCAATAAATTAAGGTTGCCTGGCCCCAACAGTTCTTAGTCACACCCACTCGGGGAAAGGCCCAATCTCCCTAAAAGACTAGTCCAATAGGGGAAGGGTGGCTCTCCCTTTTAAGGTGGCTTCCTCCTCCCAAGCTAAGCAAGGTGGGATTATTCAGAGGCTCACACGGTCGCCGCCCGACTACAACTGGGCCACTTGGCCCATTTTTGTTGCGTCTTTGCCAGCGGGTAATAGTGGAGGATGTCCTCATCATTCCCACCCCCTTAACAAGGGCCCAGCTTTGATACCAAATGATACATCCGGCCCAGGCGGGGGTTGGCCGAGGCCCAATAAATTAAGGTTGCCCGGCCCCCAACAGTTCTTAGGCACACCCACTCGGGGAAAGGCCCAATCTCCCTAAAAGACTAGTCCAATAGGGGAAGGGTGGCTCTCCCTTTTAAGGTGACTTTCTCCTCCCAAGCTAAGCAAGGTGGGATTATTCAGAGGCTCACACGGTCGTCGCCCGACTACAACTAGGCCACTTGGCCCATTTTTGTTGCGTCTTTGCCAGTGGGTAATAGTGGAGGATGTCCCCATCAGCGGAGATGAATTCGGCAATCCAGGATCGGACAACGCAGTCCATGCACGCCCAAACGGGAACGGTGGGCGCAGCAGTGTCCTGAAGGACATGATCCTGGAGGGAGTACTTCCCCACAGTGAGGAGGAACTGGTTGCGCCAGTGGCCGTAGTTGTCGGAGTCGACGTCGAGGACGGCGGGGACGAGGCTGCGGATATTCTGCACGGCCACCGCCTGAGCGTGTAGATTGAGGAGGGCTGCAGCCTCGTGCAATAGCATAGCCTTGTGGATGTCATCGCGATCGTCGTGGTGAGGGGCGACGGAGGCGGCGCCGGCGGGAGGAGGGCCGTCACTGGGAGGGGGAAGGTGCGAAGCCGCTGCGGCGTGCTCCTGAGCGGCACGTGCAAGGGCTGCGCGCGCCCTAGTGGAGGCGGCGTCACGCTCCAGCGCGGCATCGGCCGCCTCCTTCTCGGCTGCAGCGGCGCGCTCAAGGACAGCAGCGCGTGCAGCCTCGCGCTCGAGGCGTGCAGCCTCGGCGTCCTGCTCCACCTTCTGTGCAGCGGTGGTGGCGTTGAGCTGCTGTTGTGCAGCAGCATCGGCTACAGAAGGTGCGGCAGGGAGGGACCCGACCATGGTGGCGCAGCCTAAGGAGGCGCAGCCAAGATGAGTAGCGGAAGCGGAGGCCTCTAGGGTTAGGAACCTAGTCTCTTGATACCATGAAATCGAATATGGCTCGGGATAATAGATTGATTAATGGGGGAGAAAACCTCCGGTACATATAGACGAGAATGTCCCATGAATAAGGAATCCATAACAAGAATAACTAATATAGGAGATCCTTGCCTATCCCCATAAACATTCTATCTGTCCCTTAAGGTAGTGCCGTAGCAACCATACCTGGGCAGACCTGCCGAGCTGGGAGAGCTGGCGGCCGCCCGGGCCCTCTACGGGGCCAGCCGAGGTGCCTTGCTAACACTGAACAATCAATTGATTTTTTATGTGTGCACAGCTTTTGAATAAGTCCGCTCAGCTCCTCGCCAGGACCATCAGTACTATTCCGGGCAATAGATTTGTCATGAACCTTGACAAAACCGAGGGCTAAGACAACCTGACATCCACGATAACAAATATTAGAAAAGAATAATCTGCTAAACAAATACGAGAGCACAAAATACTTGTCTCAAATAAGAGAGCACAAAATAACAGAGTAACGCAACATATCATGGTAATCAGGGGGGCCATCCATGGGTATACATGGAAGAAATAATAAAAACATTTCTAATATATTAGTTTTCATTTGAATTCTTACTGTGATACCATCCAAGTTAGGAAAGAGAAAGAAACAATAGTGTTTCTAGCAGTGTTCTAAAAGGTGGCACCACCTGCAGGCTTCCTAGCCTATCCTACCAAGATCCCTGCAATAGCCGATTAGGTGCAGCTAGGGAAGCGAGTTGTGTTAGAACGATCTCCTACACCGTTACGGCCCAAAGGCCGTAACGGGCTCGATCTCGCCCTAGTCGGGGGGCGCCCAACAAATCAATGGTTGGCGGGCCCCGTTGCACAGTGCTATATAAAGGAGGTGGGGGCGCCTGGCTCGAGTCACAAGGTTGGCCGCCACCGACACACCCCACCTACAACCCTAACCAACTTGAGGGCGCACTGGAGCAGCGGGAAGGCTCGCCGCCATCGGCGTCACCGCAGCCGCCCCTGCGTGACGACACCACTACGAGCGGAGACACTGCCGGTGCCTCTGCATCCGCGCCATCACCACCTTCTACATCTACTACTTCGACTCCAGCTGCCGCCCTCGCCGTCGCCATGGCGAACCGTCCGATAGACCCGCCGACCACCACAGATGGTCAAACCCTAACCCTTCTCTCTCATTCTTTGTTCTAGATCTAGGGATTACAAGTTGTGAACACCATGAACAAGTTAATTACCTGTGATGCATTGCTCTACTAGTGATCCTTCGATCTTAACAATGGTATCAGACGCTCAACCCTAGTAGACATGCATAGATCCGGGGTATGCAGCTGTTTTTCCTATTTTTGACCCTGTTAAACCTAGATCCGGAGGGGGAACAACACACACAAGGATTCAAAGCGAATCACCAAAGAAAGCTCGGCTGGGGGGGAGGGGGGAGTCCCTACCTTCGCTCCTCGGCCGTCGCTTGCCACCGCTAAAGAGCTGCGAGGGCCGCCACTGCCGGGCCGCTTGACGGCGGGACGCTCAAAGGAACGCGCCGCCGGCGAGGGGGCCAGCCGAGGCGGCGGTGAGCAAAGAAAGCTACAGCAGAGGCTGCACGTCACAAGAGAAAAGGGGGAAGGGGCGGCGCAAAGACGCTGGACCAACGTCGCCCGAGCTGGCCACCGGCGAGCTGCCGGCCGAGCTTCCCCTTGCGGCCCTCTCTGGATCTCGGCCCTCAGTGGCTGTGATCTGGGGGAGGTAGAGAAAGAGAAGAGAGGATGCGTGCTCTGGCCTTCTGGTCCGGGTGGCTTTTCGGCTCCGGGCGCCGCCGGCGAGACGGCGGCCAGAGAAGGCGCCACCGTCCGCAAGAAGCTTCTTGCATCGGCTGCGCTTGGCCAGAGGGGGATTTGCTGGGCTAGGGTTCCAGGAAGTTCACCCGATTTTATTCCAAGCGAAATCGACGGAGGGTTGGATCGGCATCTAAGCTACCGAACAGCTGAGATTGTCGCGCGCTAGGGTTTCCAGGGCGCGAGCAGGCTGCCAGGCGGGCCGCGCAGAGGCGTGGGCTGCAGGCCAGGCCGCCGAGGGCGAAGAGCCGGGCTGCGCGAGCGCAAGAAGGCCGGGACGGGCGAGAATCTGGGCTGGGCCGGCCCGTGTGCAGGCATGCTGCGCGTGGGGAAGGCCGAATGGGCTGATTCTTTTGCGGGCTGCTGAGCACAGTAGCGTTTTTCCATGAGTTTCAAATTTCAGAAGCTATTTTTTTCTTGGTTTTTTTGTTCTTATTTGCATGTTTTTTTCAAGTTAATATCTCTGTTTAATTTTGAATCAAAGGATAAAATTTAGCAGAGAGTAGAATGCTTCTGAAATTAAGGTTTTATGTCTATATCGTTTTTTCCGCTACGTAATTTATTCTCTAGTTAAATTGAACCAAAGGGATATTTGATTAGAGAAGTAGTAATATTTTATAAGAATATTTATGATATTGTTATTTTCTGGCCAAAGCTGATAATTGCAATATTGTAAACTGTTTAGTTCAAGTAATTATGCATTGATTCTATTTTCTGCCCAAAGGTGATATAGAATTGGTGTAGAAGCATGTTGTATGTATTAATTTTGACCAAAGTTAAATTAATACATATAATTTTTCAGATATTATATTAATGTTCTCACCATTATTGGGTTTAATTTCAGGACCTAAAGCTATGAGCTACATTCAGGCTATTCTCATACTGGTTGGAAACAACTTTGCGAAATGGCGCAGCCAGTTGGATCTGGCGCTGGTGATGACAGACATCGACATAGCTGTTACCACACCGTGTCCTGCAGTTCCTGTGGCACCGGTGAGAGGAGAAAAAGAGAGCGACACGGATTGGGCAGCACGAGAGCGTGACTATGCCCCCGTGAGAGCTAAGTATGACCTCGAGAAGAGGCAATGGGACATAAGCAACAAGAAGAGCTTGTTGATTATGAAAACAAAGATGGCAGAGGCCATTAGTGGTTCCATCCCCGAAAAGAATACAGATAATGTCCCATATACTGCTGCCGAGTACTTGCAACTGGTGCAGAACCAGTTTACTGGGTCTTCCAAGGCCTATGCTAGTACTTTGATCAAGAAACTGGTGACTATGAAGTACATCGGTGGCGGTATAAGAGAGCACATTCTTAAGATGAGCAATATGAACTCGAAGCTTGCAGCCATGAAGATGGTTTTGCCAGAGGAGTTCATAGTCCATCTGGTGTTTGCTTCACTTCCTCAGGCATATTCGACATTTGAGGTCAATTATAATGCATAGGAAGAAAAGTGGGATTTGCAGAAGCTCATTGCAATGTGAGTGCAAGAAGAGGAGAGGCTCAATGCTACAACTGGTGGTTCAGTCAACTATGTGCACCATAACAAGAAAAAGAACTTTTCCAATAAGAACAATAAACCAAGAAATCAATGGGAGAGTGCCCCCCTCAAATGCACAAGGAAAGTCTATTGGAAAAGCTCCAATGGAATTTGATCGCTCTCAAAAGCCACAAGGAAAGAAAGAAGTGGCTAAGGATGAATGCTTGTTCTGTGACAAGAAGGGGCTGGCAGAGCAAGTGCCCTGACTGGCTGGAACACATGTGGAAGAATGGTGAGGACATTATAACATTTGTAGATGAGTCTTTATTTTTAAGTTATGCAAAGTCCACATGGCGGATTGATTCAGGTGCAACTATTCATGTTGCTAATTCTATGCAGGGATTCGTTACGAGCCGGACCCTGCCAAGAGGAGAAAGAAGAATTAAAGTTGCAAACGGTGTGAAGGTTGAAGTGGAAGCAATTGGAGAACTCCCCATAAAGCTTCATGATGGCTTCACACTTAGACTACACGACGTGCTTTATGTTCCCTCTTTGAGTAGAAATTTGATTTCAGTTTCATGCTTAGCAGATGATGGATTTGAGTGCCTTTTTGGCCTTGAACAATGTACAATTCAGTACAATAAAATTTGTGTGGGTCTTGCCATCCGACAAGGCCAACTTTATATGTTATTTGTGCATGATAAAGTGTATGCATGTGATGAGATTATGTGTGAGACTGAAAAAGATTCGTCTACAAAAGTAAGCAAGAAGCGCAAAAGAATTGATGACATCTCTTCGAAATTGTGGCATTGTCGTTTAGGCCACATTTCGAGGGGGAGAATAGAATGTATAGTAAAAGAATCAATTCTTCCGCCGCTAGAATTTTCAGATTTAGAACAATGTATCGATTGCATAAAGGGCAAGTACGTTAAGCAAATAAAGAAAGATGCTAAAAGAAGCACGGGTACTTTAGAGATAATACACGCAGACATTTGTGGTCCTTTTTCCGTGACATCTGTGGATGGTTTTGATTCTTTCATTACATTCACAGATGATTATTCTCGCTATGGGTATATTTATCCAATCAAAGAAAAGTCAGAAGCATTAGAAAAGTTCAAGATATTTAAGGCTGAAGTAGAAAATCAGCACAATAAAAGAATAAAGATAATAAGATCAGACCGTGGAGGGGAGTACTACGGTCGTCATACCCCGTATGGCCAAGTTCCAGGACCCTTTGCAAGGTTCTTACAGGACAATGGCATAGTTGCCCAGTATACCACACCGGGCGAACCCCAACAGAATGGAGTGGCTGAAAGAAGAAACCGTACCTTGATGGATATGGTTAGAAGTATGATAAGTTATTCCACTCTACCAGTTAGTTTATGGATGGAGGCGCTAAAGACAGCCACTCACATCCTGAACAAAGTACCTAGCAAGTAAGTACCCACAACGCCATATGAGCTGTGGACGGGTAGAGAACCTTCCCTTAGATATATGCGCATATGGGGCTGTCCTGCAGAAGCTAAAGTATTCAACCCAAACATTGGGAAGCTAGATCCCAAGACAGTGAGTTGCCATTTCATTGGCTACACAGAGAAATCCAAAGGTTATCATTTCTATTGTTCTGATAGACACACAAAGTTTGTGGAAATGAGACATGCGGTATTTCTAGAAAAAAAATGATCAAGGGGAGCATGATAGCGCGAGAGATTGATCTTGAAGAAAAGTGGGTACGTGCACCTAATCCGCTTATTCAAGAACCTTTCTTCGAGCTACCAGTTTCTTTACTTCCATCAGTGCAAGGCACTGTGGAACCAGCATCAGTGGCTAGTCCACCGGTTCAAGTAGTGAATGAGAATGTTGAACCTGCTCCACAGGAAGAACAAATCATTGCACAAGAAACAGAAACACAGCAGATCCCAGTGCAAGAGGCACCAGCTGTGGAGGCCCCAAGAAGGTCTCAAAGGGCAAGAAAGCCAGTGATCCCTGATGATTATGATGTTTATAATAGTAAAGAAATTCAAGTGCGGAATGATCCCGCAACTTATGAAGAAGCTATGAGAAGCGCTGAATCTCAAAAATGGCTCGAAACCATGAATGAACAAATGAAGTCTATGAGGACCAACAGAGTTTGGGACTTAGAAGAAATTCCTAAAGGAGCCAAATTAGTGCGCTGTAAATGGGTCTACAAAACAAAAAGTGACTCCAGAGGGAATATAGAGAGATATAAAGCGCGACTTGTAGCCAAGGGCTTTACGCAAAGAGAAGGAATATATTACACTGAGACTTTTTCTCCAGTCTCGTGCAAAGACTCCTTTAGAATCATAATGGCATTGGTGGCACATTATGATTTAGAATTGCATCAAATGGATGTGAAAACAGCTTTCCTGAATGGAGATTTGTTTGAGGATGTCTACATGACTCAGCCAAAGGGTTTTGTCGAAAAAGGAAAAGAGAATATGGGATGCCACCAAAAGAAATCCATTTATGGCTCAAAGCAGGCCTCTAGACAATGGTACTTAAAGTTTGATGAAACAATTAAAAAGTTTGGGTTTGAAGCAAACGTAGAGGACAACTGTGTCTATGGAAGTTCAAGAATGGGAAATATATTTTCCCAATCCTATATGTGGATGATATCTTGCTTGCCAGCAGTGACATCAGATTGTTAGAAGAAACAAAGAAGTTTCTGTCCTCTAACTTCGATATGAAAAATCTTGATGAAGTCTCATATGTTTTGGGCATAGAAATTCACCGAGATAGAAGAAATGGAGTTTTAGGATTATCGCAGAAGGCATATTTGGAGAAGATCCTAAAGAAGTACAATATGCATGCGAGTAAAGCCACACCTGCTCCTATAGTCAAGGGCGATAAATTTGGGAAAGATCAATGTCCCAGGAACCAATATGAGATCGATCAAATGAAAGCGGTTCCATATGCTTCAGCAGTTGGTAGCTTACAATATGCACAAGTGTGCACTCACCCTGATTTAGCATATATCACTGGAGTACTCGGCAGATATCAAGGTAATCCAGGCATAGAGCACTGGAAGTTAGTAAAGAAGGCATTGAGGTATGCGCAAGGCACAAAAGACCTTATGCTGACGTATAGAAGATCTGATACTCTAGAGATAAGAGGGTACTCAGATGCGGACTTTGCGGGAGATAAAGATGATAGAAAATCCACGACTGGATATATATTCACTCTCGCAGGGGGAGCTGTCTCATGGAAAAGTTCCAAGCAGACTCTAGTTGCCTCATCTACAATGTATGCTGAATTTATAGCATGTTATGAGGCAACAGGACAGGCAATGTGGCTAAAGAAATTTATACCCGACTTGAAAGTGGTAGATTGCATTCATAGACCACTTAAGATGTACTGCGACAATGAGCCAGCAGTATTCTATGCTCACAACAAGTCGAGTAATGCTACCAAAACAACAGAGATAAAGTTCTATGTTGTGAAAGATAAAATCCAGGATCAAACAATAAGTCTGGAGCATATAAGTACGAAAGATATGCTAGCGGATCCGCTCACAAAAGGCTTACCACCCAGTGTGTTTAGAGAGCACATTACCGGTATGGGTTTAAGGAAAAGCCTATGATCTCTGGATAGGGGCCCAAGAAGATATCCTTCAAAGTGGATAGGCGTACTGTAGCTGGTTAATCCGATTGAAATGTCAGTAATGATGACCCATGCTCAGGGGCCCAAGAAGATATCCTTCAAAGTGGATAGGCGTACTGTAGCTGGTTAATCCGATTGAAATGTCAGTAATGATGACCCATGCTCAATACACCTATACATGATGAAGTGGATAATTAGCAAAAGTGCTAAAGGATAAGAAAGTATAACAGGAGATCGAAGGGGAGAATGTTAGAACGATCTCCTACACCGTTACGGCCCAAAGGCCGTAACGTGCTCGATCTCGGCCCTAGTCGGGGGCGCCCAACCAATCAATGGTTGGCGGGCCCCCGTTGCACAGTGCTATATAAAGGAGGTGGGGGCGCCTGGCTCGAGTCACGAGGTTGGCCGCCGCCGACACACCCCACCTACAACCCTAACCGACTTGAGGATGCACTGAGCAGCGGGAAGACTCGCCGCCGTCGGCGTCACCGCCGCCACCCCTGCGTGACGACACCACTACGGGCGGAGACACCGCCGGTGCCTCTGCATCCGCGCCATCACCATCTTCTACATCTACTACTTTGACTCCAGCCGCCGCCCTCGCCGTCGCCATGGCAAACCGCCCGATGGACCCGCCGGCCACCACAGATGGTCAAACCCTAACCCTCCTCTCTCATTCTTTGTTCTAGATCTAGGGATTACAAGTTGTGAACACCATGAACAAGTTAATTACCCGTGATGCATTGCTCTATTAGTGATCCTTCGATCTTAACAAGTTGATCCATGGGTACTTGTTGATACACTCGGTTTATGGGATTCTATAACCTTGTGCGCAAAATAAACTAGCAAATAGGTAGCATTCCATTTCTAAATCTGCTTATGTTGTAAGCTCTCTCAACTCACCTAGTTTAGGAACACGACGAACACACATGATTTGGTGCGCCAAAAGATGCAGATTTTCTGTTATGTTGCCGTCTCATTTTTAAGCAAATGTACATGGGCTTGATGGCCGAAACTAATGTCCATAGTGGCCCCTAACAAGCAGGACACGTTCTGTTAGAGCAATTGACATGGCTAACGCTACCTCCTAAGACTACAGACTAGGACTCTAGCAAACTTTTGACCAATTCAGCTGACTGCTATCTGAACCTGACTGAATGTCGGAACCTACTGAATTTAACTGAATGAAAGCAAAGTACCCCGTCCACTTCAAAATACATTTTGTTCTAGCCTTCTTTACAATCTTCGAAAAACTTGTTCTACGACCTCCAGGCAACTTTGACATGCCTTTTCCAGTCGTTCACGTCATTGATTGCATCATTAACTCATTTATCTAGAGAATGTATTTGAGGGTAATAGGGCCATTTATTCGACCTTCTCAATTCTTGTGCCCAGCTCTATAGCAACAGGTATTGTGAATCGTAGTAGTAGGTTTTGCCAGCAATATATAGTGGGTTTATTCAGTAGAGTCGTAAGTTTCCAGCTGAAATATCAAATATGTTCATTGACATGATCACAGACTTCAATCCTTGTAGAAGGTTTTGGTACGTGACTAAAACTGGAACTAGAATACTAGATCCTAAAACATAGCAACGAAACACACCATATCCCTAGCCCAAATCCACGGATTGTTTGTTTCGCAGATCACAAAAGAAAATGGAACAGGAACCAACCAAACGTGATACCTTAGACCCTTCGTTTAACTGAATGAACTGCCTTCCAGGTAGAATCCTTCAGGAACTAGGCGTTTAACATGCACAGCTATACTTAGCACACAGAGTCACAGAGACTAAAACAAAGATCAGTATCCACTATCCACTGGTACTCTGGACTCTGGTAGACGGATTGATTGTGCTTACGTACCCTTCTTATCGAGGCAGCGGCGGTTGTATTTCCAGGGAGAAGCTTAGACTATGTGCAATGGTAGCCTCTATATTTCACCCTCCAAAACTAAATTTAGAGGCCCTGTAAAAATTTTTCTCTCCAAAATCCAATCCCATCTGCAACAGTAACCTGGAAACCGCCCTGGAAAGGCGCCGCGACCGCGACCGGTCCGCGCCGCGCCCGTGCCGCCGCCGCCCGCGCGCCTCCTCCTCGCCTTCCGCTCCCGCCGCGGCTCCTCCTCGCCCTCCCATCGTCCGTCGCCGTCCGCGCCCTCCGCTCCCGCCGTCCGCGCCCTCCGGTCCCGCCGGCCGGGCTCGCTCAGCTCGCATCGGGGACGGGAGCCCGTCGGACAAGGAACTGTCTTGCTCGCCGCCGGCGCCGTCGAGCGCGAACCCCTCGAGGTACTGTGCTGTGCCGTTTGCCCGTGCTGCTCTCTGATCTGATGAGGTGAATTTGCTCTGGTGATTTTGGTAGAGGTGGTAACCAACCGGATTTGTTGTAACTGGATTGTGAGTACTTGTAGTTGCCGGCGGTCAGTGCATGAGCATGTTTGGAGACCAAGAACTGATTGCAAGGAAAACCAGTGTTTTCATCTGTGATTTTGCTGCTGGCGGTGGCATGCCCTTGTTATTAGCCCATCTTCAGTTCACGGTCTGTTGGGCAAACAGTCGCCATGTTCCACCAAATGTACAACTAGATCATTGCATTTGCACCCCTCTTTTCCAACCTTGATCTGTGATGTCTTGGTAACCTTGATTAACCAGCATGATGACCGGCCTATTGCTTGTAGGCTTTAGTTGGCACTACCAGCAGGCCGGGTAATTCTAAAAAAAATCCTCATGGCCAAAATCTAATAAAACCAACTCTCTTAAAATACTAATACAAGCTCTGCGTTCTAAATTTAATTAGGCCACATTGGGACACAGAAGTTTAAATAAATTGCAAAATCCAAGTAAAATTTCTGCAAACTGCCTTGTTTCAAACTTGTAGTCGAGGCAAGGTGAGGTGGAAAGGAGCATTGTATTGCAAAATCCAAGGAGAGGCAAATTGTATTGCATTTGTTCAAATTGTTCTTTTTTCCTCGCAGGCTGCACCATGGATCTCCCTCGTCCATCTTTGCGGCTGCACCAAACAGTGGAGGACGAAGATTGTACCCTTGTTCGTTACTTGATTGCTGAGGATAAGCCAAATTATGAGTTTCTCAATGATGACGAAGACATACACACTCTGGTGTCAACCATGGATGCAGAGAGCTCCTACCATCGCTCAATACATGTGAGACGACTTGTCCCCAGAGAACGTGCTGATGGAGAGGCAAGGATCCTACGCCAATACTTTGGTGCCAATCCTATTTACACCCCTGAGAAGTTTCGTGAAAGGTATATAACATGGCATGTAAAATTATTGTCTTTTCTCTCAATATGTGCATGTTGCTTACATTTTCTATCTTGCAGGTTCCGTATGAGGCGTCATGTGTTCATCCGCATTCTTGATGCAGTTCAGTCTGTGGACAGCTACTTTCAGCAACGTGAGGATTGTACTGGGCTTTTAGGATTGAGTGCTTTGCAGAAGGTGGTAGCCGCAATGCGCATACTTGCGTATGGTTTGCCGTTAGACGCCGTTGATGAGTACGTGCAAATTGGCAAGTCAACTGCTCGTGAGGCTCTTAACCATTTCTGCAGTGCTGTTATAGCTGCCTTTGGGAAGGAATACCTGCGTTCTCCAACCCCTGCCGATGTGGCTCGTCTACTGCAAGAGGGTGAGAGACGAGGTTTCCCAGGTATGCTTGGTAGCATAGATTGTATGCACTGGACGTGGCGCAACTGCCCTACTGCTTGGAAGGGCATGTTCACTGGACACGGGAAGCACCCATCCATGATCTTGGAGGCTGTAGCATCTCATGACCTTTGGATATGGCATGCCTACTTTGGCCTTCCAGGCAGCTGCAATGATATCAATGTACTGCAGAGGTCGCCTATTTTCTCAGCATATGTCCAAGGAGAGTCACCTCCTGTTCACTTCACTGTCAACGGACGGACATATGACATGGGGTACTACCTTGCTGATGGTATATACCCTGATTGGCCTGCATTTGTCAAGAGTGTTCGCCATCCCATGGAGAGAAAGACACAACGTTTTGCTGCTGTGCAAGAGGGTGCACGCAAAGATATTGAGAGAGCTTTTGGAGTTCTTCAAGCTAGGTGGGCAGTAATCCGTGGACCGGCTTATGGATGGGACAGGGAGCATCTTTCTGATATTATGACCGCATGTATTATCATGCACAACATTATTGTCGAGGATGAGAAGTCTGAGGCCAGCAATACCAACTTTGAGAACATTGGCGACGAAGTCAATCCATCAAATGGAAATTTATTGGAACGGGAAGCTTTTGTAGCAGCACATCACAAGTTGCGCGACCAAGCTCGGCATATCCAACTTCAGAAGGATCTCATCGAGCACAACTGGATGCGATATGGTTCAATCTAGTTGTAATCTGGTACCTCTTGACACTGGCATGCTTACTGTTTCTTGGCACTAGCAGAAGAGTTCTTGGCTTCTTTCAGTTGCAGATTGCATGGTAGTTTATTTATTAGCACTTCAATTATCATTTTATCTGTCTTGCAGGAACTCTCTGATATCAAAGGTGCACTGAATAATGAAATAGAACAGCTACGTTCAGTAAGGATCATGCTTGCATTCTATAATTTACTTCTGTTCATCTACGGGTTTAGTTCTTTTTCAAAGATCTTTCCTCTCCTATTCCTTCCCAGGATTTCCAAGAGCTGAGGACCGCCCTTAAGAAACAGCAGGAAGATGTGTCAGTTAGCTTGAAGACTTTGGGGGTAATTGCCTTTCTGCATTCATGTTTGTAATTATGTTTGTAATCCATAGTTGACTTAGCTGCTTAGGTAGTTGCCAACATATTTTGGTGGTTGACATAAATGCCTTTTTAATAAGTGCTTCCTTAGTAAGGATCAACATGGATTATGTTTGTAATCCATGTGAAGCCGTTGCTTATCCATAGCCAACCTTTCCCTCTCTATGTCCAGCATCATCTTGCGGTGCTCACGAGCTTCCTCTACCTTCACTTTCTCTAGAGTAACAATTTCATCGAGCCGGGCCTTGCGCTCACCCTCTGTTTCCTTGAACAACTCAATCTTCTGAACAGAGAGGTCATGCAACTTGGACACATACTCAGATGAAGCTGAAGCAGCTTTCTTCTTAGCCACTTTTGCTGCATCCCTCCCCATGGGACGTTTTCCTGACGAGCTAGCTGGCGAGGAATCATCAGGATCAAGATCCAATATGTTGCGCTCTCCACTAGTGAGGACGTTTTCCCTGGAAGCACTGTTTTGAGGGGTGTCCATTTTCCTTTTGAGCTCCATCCATTTGGGTTAATCCTTCAGGATTTGCCAGCAGTGCATGAGGGTGAAATTGTGCTTCTCCACACTAGCAAAATCAGCCGCAGCAGCCACTGACTTATCTGCATCCGACATGCCACTAGGATTGGAGCGGATCATCTCAGCCATGTATCCAGAGAACTTGCTAACCTCAGCTTTGATGTGATCCCAACGACTCATAATGGATTTTTGGATCCTCTGTGGATAGCTGCCACATTTGGCATTGTACCTGCTGAGGACACGAACCCAAAAGGCTTCCTTCCTCTTGCCGGTGTTGACAACAGGATCGCAGCTAATTTCTAGCCACGATTTGCAGAGCACGTTGTCTTCATACGCTGAGAAGTTGGTCTGCTTGTTCCTTGTTGCCCCCACCTTGGAAGCGGAACCGCTCATGGAAGATTCAGAAACTCCTCCACTACCAACAACCGGTGCTGCATCGTTGAGATCGATAAAGAAATCATCCATCCTACATTGTTCCAAAGAAAAATGAAGTCAACATATATAGTAAAGAAAGAGCAAGATGAGCAAATTAATAAACACAACATGTATGCAGTCAACAATTGTGACCAATCAAAGAAAAGTATAATGACACAAAGCAAAGCAGCATTTCTGCAAAATTAAACAGACTAGCCAACCAGGTGAAATTAGAGGATATGAGAATGCTGATAGTTCAAAGTCCATCATGCATCAAAACATCAGGTGACAGAACAAAATCTGAAAGTAGAGATCTCAGTTTCTGAAGCAACTATATTAACCATAATCTAAATTCTTCAGGTATGCATTGGATGGCATACTTGATCTGAAAGTAGAGCAGTAGAGCAGTATCTCTTTCTTCTTCTACTACTTTTTTTTTTGGCCAAAGAAGAGGATCCCTCGATAAACATAACAAGGCAAAGACAGGGTGTGTTTTGGCTTTGCTTTAGGATGGCATGCATATCTGTCGGCAATGATGTATGGGCAATCAGATCAGGGTACATGCGTGGCTTTGAGTTTTACAGAAACGCAAGGACTAGGTAATGGTACTGAAGTGGACAATCAAGAGATCTATCTATGAGATAAAATTTATATGTCAACCATGCATAATGTATAGCAAATCCATTAGGCCCTGTTTGGAAGATTTGTAAAAATATTCACCTGTAAAGAGTTTACACCGGCATTTGACTGTGCACAAGAAAAACCCATTGAAAATTTTACCCTGGTAAATGGTTGTTTGGATAATCATATAAAACAGCCCGTTGAATAAACCAACACAATAAGTGAACCAAATCTCCCAAGTTCTCCCAGTGAATAAAAATGGTGATCTGAATTTTTATTTGACATCCAACAATTCTCCAGGTGATTATCAAATTCAATCTAGCAACAACATACTGATAATCCAGCCAAAAAAACATGGCTTGTTCTTCCAGTGGACTATTCGAGCACAGAGATCCAAATCCTGTTGACAATCCCTTCAAATTTCAAGATTGGCTCCACCCATTGCATCAATCAGTATACATGCATCCACCCATTGCATCCAAGATTTGCAGTAGAGCAGGAGATTGAAAAACACACTCACTTTCGAGGAGATTGGCTCGAAGCAGTGCTCTCCAGGGACGCCGCCGTGGCTGGAGCGGTACGGCGACTCCCCCAGCGGTGCTGGCCCGGCGGAGGTGGCGACGGCGACGGCGACGGGGACGGGGAGGCAGCGACGGAGAGAGGAAGGTGGTGGGGAGGGGGAAGCGGCGATGGCGACGGGGAGGGGGAAGCGGCGTCGGCGACGGGGAGGGGAGAGGGAGGCCGCGATGGCGACGGGGAGGGGGAAGCGGCGACGGCGACGGGGGAGGCGCGGCACCGGGCCTGGAGATTTGGGGGGCGCGGCACCGGGCCTGGAGATTTGGGGGGCGCGGCACCGGGCCTGGAGAATAGCGGGCGACTTGCAGGCTGCCGCTGCAGCTCGATTTTGGGGGGAAAACCGGTAAAACCCCGGTTCCGGGTGGTTTCCAGGCAACCGCTGCAAATAGCCTTAGACCCAGGAGCCAGATACGCCTGCTGGAGCTTGGGGTGGGGGAATGGCCGCGGCTCAGCAGATGCGGGGAAACTTACGGCGTCGGGAACGCCGGATCGGCCGAGTCGATGCAGCCCATACACATGATCTGGGCTCACTCCAGCAAACAAAATAAATATCTTTTGGGCCCTGTGCTGTGAAAAGTAAAGCCCGGTACTGGAATATATGCGGGCTCTCTTAAGACGGGCCCACGAAGGCCCAACACATGATTTGATTAGGCTCCGACCAGTCCGACGACGTCGGCCGGGAGTTGCCTAATGCTTACCAGTCCGTATTTTTCTCCCTCTTTTCATTTTCTTTTCTGCTCACGTTCTGGGTTATCCAGCCCTGAAGGACCGAAACGGGCGACCAGAGGGGGGGTGAATGGGAGCCTTTAAAATTCTTTCACAAGAATAAGGCCTATATCCTCGTCAAACCCCAATGACCCTCTCTTCTAGAGTTGCCAAACCCACATAGCAATTTGAGATGCTATTGGACCTAGGAACAACTCTAGAAGTCTCTGAAATGCAGCGGAAAAACACACGGAAAAGCACCAAGGGAAATGCACCACTTGCAATGCAAAAACCGGAACCTCCGGATTTGAAACCGGAACCTCCGGATTCCCAAAACCGGAACCTCCTGTTTCCAAAACCGGAACCTCTGGTTTTCACTCAGAACAGCCTATAAGAACTACAAGAAAAAATCCAAAACCATACCAAACGAACTCCAAAAATCACAATATTACAGACACAACATTTCTAGGCCATTGTGAGTCTGTAGCCAAGAGATCTCCTCAAAAAGAGAAAGATGGAACAAAAAACCGGAACCTCCGGATTTGAAAACCGGAACTTCCTGTTTTTCCTGGGCGCACGAAAAACTTAAGAAAAGATCAAACTCAATCAAACGACATCCAATCTTCGTGAAACTTGGACAGAAACATCACTACTTCGTGGTGAGTCTATTCCCAAAAGATCTTCTCAGAAAGATCACGACTTTCCCACTAATTTCGTGAAATCGCCCAAGAACACAAGAGAGGAAGAAGAAGAGGGAAACTTCAAATCCGAGGCTAATCCATGGGTTTGAGGGTGAAAGATCACGGGGAAAATGGTCACAAGGAACCTATGAGTGATCCCCTCAAAGAAACCCCACAAGAAACGGCCTCAAATCCGAAGAACAAAAAATCCACGAAAAATAGCCCGAAAATGGCTAAAAAGGAAAAACAAGGGAGACAAGCCTTGAATCAACCATGAATGATTAAGGATTGAAATCTTAACAAGATTCGTGGCTAGGAAACCACCCTCATCCTCCCACTTTTGGATTGGAGCACTAAACCTAGAGTAATCACTCTCTAAGCCTAATCCTCTCTCATTTAAGCAAACCCTAGCCTTAAGGAAGAAAACTAAACTAATGGAAATGGGAGAAGTGACTGAAAATTTCAGCCCCTTCACTACTTATAGCCCTTGGCCTAAAGTCTAAACTACCCCTACTGCAGAAAATAAGATACACACCCGCAGAGGGGCAAAGTTGTCCATCTTTTCGCAGACTCATCGGACGGACACGGGACCTTCACGACTTCGCTTCGTCTCGACGCAAGCTTCGCGATGGCGCCACGTGCCCTCCATTCCGCCATCCGGCCGCACCGGACGCGCCCCCGGTTTTGAGGCCCAAACCGGCAAACCTGCCTGCCTGGTGGTTTTGAGGCCCAAACCACCCAAACCGTCCATCTCCGCTTGGCCGCCACGCGACCTCCTCGATGTTGACGCGTGTCCGGCCTCCGCCAAGCCTTGACGCCTCCGTCCCGCTTGACTCGACCGACGCCGTCTTCATCACGCCGTGTACTCTTGCTCTTCCATGCACCATGCGGATAGCACGTGACTCCGCTGGACTCTTCGGGTCCCTCGGTCCAAGCCTACTCGTCCATCCTTCACCGCCCTTGGTTCATCGGCATGGACCTTTCGCGCCTGACCTTCACCGCGCGCCGTCGGCCGCCATGTCGCATCCTGCACCTGCACATCACGAGCCAAGAGACACATCAATCCACTCAACGGTTGTCAATCACTCATCATCTAGGGATGACCACCATTGGTCCTCAATCTCCCCCTTGATGAGTGCATTGACAACACCCAACACAAATGACTTGAAGGTAGAAACAGAACGAGAACAGAAAAGAAACAGAAAGAAAGAACTCATCCAAGTGATCAAAAACCTATCAAAGGCAAGGAACAAGATCACTTGAGATGAGAAGTCTCAGTCCCCTAAGACAAGGGCAACGGCTCGACACAACTGAGACAAGAACACATGATCCCTCAAGAAGAGGCAAAACGGGCTCAACACCGATCATGTGACAAGCGAAAGCTCAAAGCAGCGAAAGCTCAAAGCAAAAGAGCAAACTCCCCCAAATGCATGAAAGCAATGAACTCCCCCTGGCTAAATGCATCCTATCTCACAAAATGCATGTAATCTCATGAACATCTCCCCTTGAGTAATGCAACATGAACTTCTCCCCCTTGTTGGCAATGCAAACATCAAGGATGACATAAGAGAGTACAATGCATGCTATGAAGTGCAAGAACTATCAAGCTTCTCAGATATATCACAAAGCATTTACAAATGCTACAAATGAACTAAAGCACAAATAAGCAGTTCATTAGCAAGTACAAATAGCCGACATGAGGATATTATGATAGAATCAGGAGGCTTAGGCAGAATTTTAGATTTTAACAATTTATAAAAGATATCACCACATGAGCAAAAGTCTAGCCATGATAACTCGAGCAAGATCAAACTAGATCACAAAAGCTCATATAAGGATGACACATTCTCAACATAAGATCATTGCTAACACTTGCAAGACATCCCTACTCATTTTCAAACTCACTGAGACCATGAGCCTACTTCTATGGCAAGCACATGTAACAGTAGAGCAACCTGGTGAATGATTTTAAATGAGCAACATAGATTAACAGCATTTTCATGCATACTATTTGCTATCTTCCATATTTTCATATCACTTTTAATTTTTCATTAAGCACAAATAAAACCAAGGTTTATGAGGTGTCCCTTGACACAAGTGAAGCACAGAAGACATGCTCCCCCTAGGTAATGCAAAGCAAGCACAATGATAAGCCATATGCAAAGAATAAATCGCCCGAGTACAAGCTAGCACAATCTAGCATCTCAAGCAAGAGCAGCGCATGACAAAAGACTACTCATGGGTGATAAGCATTTCATGATTCAATTTTAAGAACAAGCTTAGCTCACAAGATTTCTTATGACAATATCATCAAGAGCATAAGTAGTACATTGCAAAATCACCACAATCCTATACACTAGTTCTTAAGAGCATAAGCAAATACTCAGGATATATAAGAGAAGCTCATCTAGTGCAAGATATGATACATATGTGGAATAAAACATGATATGCAAATGCATGAAACATATGATACAATATGATACAAGTGAAAAACCCCCAGAAACCAACTCAGAAAGGAAAACACACACCTAGCTCTCCACGCAGGCGAGCAAAGGTGGCTTGATCAAGTGGTTTTGTGAATATGTCTGCAAGCTGGTTTTGGGTGTCTATGTAGCAAAGCTCTATGTCTCCTTTCTCGCAGTGATCCCTCAGGAAGTGATAGCGCACATCTATATGTTTGGTTCGGGAATGGAGCACTGGATTCTTGGCTACACTTATGGCACTTGTGCTGTCGCACAAGAGTGGAACTCTCGAGAAGGATAGGCCAAAGTCTCTCAAAGTGGAACGCATCCAAAGCAATTGGGAGCAGCAGCTAGCAGCGGCAACATACTCGGCTTCGGTGGTAGATTGGGCTACACTGGATTGCTTGCGGGAAGACCAAGAGACCAAAGAAGAACCAAGAAACTGACAAGTTCCAGACGTGGACTTGCGGTCCAGCCGACACCCAGCAAAATCCGCATCGGAGTATCCGCGGAGTGTGAGTGTCGAGGAGGCAGAGTACCACAAACCAAAGTCAGGAGTGAAGAGTAAGTACCTCATGATTCTCTTCACCGCTTGGCGATGAGAGGTTCTTGGTGAAGCTTGAAAACGAGCGCACAGACACACGGCGAAGTGTATGTCCGGCCTCGTAGCCGTCAGGTACAAGAGGGAGCCGATCATGCTCCGGTACTCCTTCTGGTCCACCGGTTCTCCATCTTCATCCGCATCCAGAGCCGTCGTTGTCGCCATAGGAGTTGACATGGGCTTGGCATCAGCCATGTCAAACTTCCTCAACACGTCCTTCGTGTACTTGCTTTGATGCACATGGGTGCCTTCTCTGCTTTGCTTGATTTGCAGCCCGAGGAAGAAGGTCAGCTCACCCATCATGGACATCTCAAATTCCCTGCTCATAGTATCTGCAAACTTGGCAACAAGAGCATGAGAAGAACCACCAAAGATGATATCATCCACGTAAATCTGAACGATCAAAGTGTCATTGCCTTGCCTGAGGAGAAAAGGAGTTTTATCAACTGAACCCATCTCAAACCCATTCTGAAGCAAGAAGGTTTTCAACCTAGCATACCAGGCTCTAGGTGCTTGTTTTAGCCCATAAAGAGCTTTCTGGAGTTTGAAGACACGGTCAGGGTGTTTAGGATTCTCAAAACCCGGGGGTTGCCTCACATACACTTCTTCCTCAATGAACCCATTTAGGAAGGCACTCTTAACATCCATTTGGAAGAGCTTAAAACCTTTAGCCATGGAAAAGGCTAGAAGAATTCTAATCGCTTCCAAACGGGCAACTGGAGCNNNAACCTCGCTTTGTTTCTCACAACCAACCCATCCTCACCTTGTTTGTTTTTGAAAACCCATTTGGTTCCTATAGGATGGCAATTTGGTGGAGGTTCAACTAACACCCAAACCCGATTTCGCTCAAAGTTCTCTAACTCCTCATGCATGGCATTGACCCAGTTTGGATCAGACAGAGCGTGTCCAACATCTCGGGGTTCAAAAGAGGCAACAAATGCAGAATGTGCAAAATGTGAAATATGCTTAGACTTGTGCCTGGTGGTGCGATCATGCAAGTTACCAATCATTTGCTGAGGTGGATGGCGACGCTGAATGTGCCGTGGAGCTTCACGTTCTGAAGTAGCCTCCCCCTCAACAGCAGCTGTGTCAACCTGATCTTCTCCATCTTGATCATGTAGTGGTACATCTTGATGGCCTGGTGTAGTGGAAGTAGGGTCTGGACCATCAAGTGATGTAGTCGAAGTAGAAGGTACATGTGCAACAACTGGAAGATGATTGATCACATCCTCATCTTCATCACCACCATCTGCTAGTTCAACCTCTTACTCAAAGATGCTTTGTCCCATCTCATGGTCACCTGCAAGCTCAAAGACAGGGGTTGTGCAAGGCATAGTTTCATCGAAGGTAATTTCGCATGTCTCCATGATCCGGTTAGTTTCAAGGTTAAGTACACGATAAGCACGACTATGAGAAGCATAACCAAGAAAGATACCATCACATGACCGAGACTCAAATTTGTCCAAATTACCTTGTTTCATGATGAAGCACCTGCAACCAAATACTCTTAGGTGACTCACCTTGGGGGTTCGACGATGCATCAGCTCATATGAGGTTTTCTTCATGAATGCTCGCAAGAAGATTCGGTTAGCAATATAGCAAGCAGTGTTCACGGCCTCGGCCCAATATTTCCTAGGAGTCCTATGCTCATCGAGCATTGTCCTAGCCATCTCAACAAGGGTCCGATTCTTCCGCTCAACAACACCATTCTGAGGAGGGACATAAGGCGAAGAAAACTGGTGCTCAAGACCATGATCACGACAAAAGGTATCAAAACGAGCATTCTTGAATTCCGTGCCATTGTCACTGCGAATCGCTCTCATGGCATCATTTGGGTGCTCATTCTTCAACCTCAAGATCAGATCTCGAACAAAAGGAAAAGCCTCCTCCTTAGACTCCATGAAGAAAACCCAAGAATACCTCGAGAAATCGTCAACCACGACAAGGACATACCACTTCCCACCAACTGAACAAACGCGAGCTGGACCAACAGTATCCATATGTAACAGCTCCCCTAGATGATCAGTCATCACCTGATTTACAGGTGGGTGAGAAGCAGCAACCATTTTGCCATGCCGACAGGGAGAACAAACAAGATCTCTCTCAAACTTGAGCTTGGGCAATCCTCGGACAAGGTCAAGAGCGCTCAAGCGAGTGAGCAAGTCAAAGCTCAAATGACACAACCTCCTATGCCACTTCCAAATCTCAGACGAAGAACCAGCAACAAGGCAACGAGAGAGACCGAAAGACTTAGAGAAGTCAACACGAAAAACTTGACCCTCGGGCACGATCATACACACAAGATCGCCTCGAGAGTCCAAGATCCGAGAGGCTCCTTTCTTGAAGCACACCTCAAAGCCATCATCAAGAAGTTGCGAAACAGAGAGCAAATTGAAACCAAGCGAATCAACAAGAGCTACCTGCTTCAGCATGAAATTATCACTTACCTTGATGGCACCTACAGACAATACCTTACCTTTGCTGTTATCCCCGAAAGTGATGTACTCCTTGGTCATCACCGGGGTGAGGCTGGAGAACCATCTATGATCACCGGTCATGTGACGAGAACAACCGGAGTCGATGAGCCATGTGTTCTCCAGGCCTCCGACCTGCTCAGTAAGAAAGGTAAGAGTAAGGATGAGCAAACGTCTCGACACTGGGGTTAGTGTAGCCAGTATAGTACCAGTGTCGAGCCATCTGCTCAAAAGTGGGGTCAGCGCCATCCACAAACTCACGTCTCATCGGAAGAGGACGTTCTCCAAAAGGAGGGTAACGAGGTCCGTGAAACCTCCGAGACGAGTAACCAAGGCCGTGTTGTCCAAAGTCAAACAGAGGAGGCCTTGGATCACGCCTGACAATCTCACGTCTACCACCACGAGGCAAAGGAGCTGGC
>CM014275.1:6133581-6157990 GCA_004135705.1 Alloteropsis semialata
AGGAGGCAAATGCACTGTGCGCGCTGCATTTTGCATTTGCGTCTCGGAGACAGCCTAAACAGTCACTGCCCCCCTCCACCTGATCGAATAACAAACTAACAAACACAGAGCAATAATGGCGGCCGCTGGCACCATGGCACCGTCTTCCTCCCACCGCGCCATCGCCGTGCTCCTCCTCCTCGCCGCCGCTCTCGCGTGCCATCCCAATGTCGTCTCTGCCGCCGACCCCGAGTGCCAATGCCCTGGTGATGCTCGCACCAAGTTTGTTACTGCTGATAAGCTAGTGGTAAAAAAGTGGTTTCAGTTCGTTGTTCGCTGATAGTCTCTTTGTTTCGTTGCGTTTCTGCCTGCGTGCATGCAGGAGGGAAGTGCCGCGGCCTCGGCGTCAACTACGGCACGGTGGCCGACGACCTACCCTCGGCGACGCGCTCCGTGAAGCTCCTCCGCGCGGCGGGCGCCGGCGCCGTCAAGATCTACGACGCCAACGCGGACATCCTCACCTCGCTGGCCGGGACGGGGCTGCCGGTCGCGATCATGGTGCCGAACGAGGCCATCCCGTCGCTGGCCTCCTCCCGCGCCGCCGCGGAGGACTGGGTGGCCGCCAACGTCGCGCCGCACGTCCCGGCCACGCGGGTGATGTACCTCCTCGTCGGCAACGAGGTGCTCTCCAACCGCGACATCGCGGGGTCGACGTGGCGGGCCATCGTGCCGGCGATGGCCAACCTCCACCGCGGCCTCCGCGCGCACAAGATCCGCAAGGTCAAGCTCGGCACGACGCTCGCCATGGACGCGCTCTCGGCCTCCTACCCGCCGTCCGCCGGCGCGTTCCGCGACGACATCGCCGACGACGTCATGCGGCCGCTGCTCCGGTTCCTCAACGCCTCGCGCTCCTTCTACTTCGTCGACGCGTACCCGTACTTCGCGTGGGCGGGCGACCGCGACTCCATCTCCCTCGACTACGCGCTGTTCCAGGGCGCGGCGAGCTCGCACTACGTCGACCCGGGCACGGGGCTCACCTACACCAACCTGCTCGACCAAATGCTCGACGCGGTGGTCGCCGCCATGGGCAAGCTCGGGTACGGGAGCGTGAAGCTGGCCTTCTCGGAGACCGGCTGGCCGAACGCCGGCGAGTCCGGTGCCAACGTGCGCAACGCCGCCACGTACAACCGCAACCTCGCCGCGCGGATGTCCAAGAACCCCGGCACGCCGGCGCGACCGGGGGCTAAGATGCCGGTGTTCCTCTTCTCGCTCTACAACGAGGACAAGAAGCCAGGGGCGGACACCGAGCGCCACAGGGGCCTCTACTACCCGAACGAGACCAGGGTGTACGAGGTCGACCTCACCGGCCAGCGGTCGTCGGGGTCGTAATCGTACCCGCCGCTTCCCCCCGCGGACGACACGGACAGCTCGGCGTCGTGGTGCGTGCTGGCCGGCGGCGGCAAGGCGGCGAACGAGACGGCGGTGCAGGACGCGCTGGACTACGCGTGCCAGCAGGGGAGCGGGACGTGCTCCGCCATCCAGCCCGGCGGCGCGTGCTACGAGCCGAACACGCTGGACGCGCACGCCAGCTACGCGTTCAAATCCTACTGGCAGCAGTTCAGAAACTCTGGGGGCACCTGCTTTTTCAATGGACTTACAGAGACCACCACCAAGGATCCAAGTGAGTTTCATCCATCTAGACACTCTCCAATGGACTGCATGTTTGATCTTGTTCCTTCTGCATTACAGTCGCATTGAATTGTTGTGTGTTATTCTTTCAGGCCATGGATCATGCAAGTTCGCCAGCTCTGAGGACTAGCCGCGCAGCAGGAGCGGAGAGCGCGGTCACATTGGGTTAGCTACCGAGGAAGGCCATCGCCATGGATGCCCTTAGAACTGTTACCACTTTTCATTTCTCCACATTCGATTAGTTAGTGAGGAAGGCCATCGCTCTAGCTGCCCTTAGAATTTTCACCATTTCCATTTATCTGTGGGAACTAGAGAGCAAAGCATCACTGTAATTCAGTTCAACTCAGTGTTACACTGCTCTGCTCTCAGTTTAATTACGTCGGTTTGCAGGCAGCTCTCCTGCCTATTTCTTGTTCAGAAAAACAAAACTACTCTACATTGTTCCCCCGAGTTCGCCGGCGGCGAATTTCGAAGATTAGCTTTTTTGTTTAAACTGTCCCCGAGTTCGCCGGCAGCGAATTTTCGAAGGTAAACTGTCCGCAGAGTTCGCCGGCGGCGAAGTTGCGAGTCTTTGTGCGTTTAAATTGTTCCCCGAGTTTGTCGCGGCGGCGTATTTCGATCCGCCGCGCTACGTAACCCATAGAGGAGAGATCGGAAGCACAGCGGCGGCCGAACCGGGAGAAGCTGCCGCGGCGGGCGTGGTCGGCGGTTTCTATCGTTGGGTAACGCCGGGACGGTCACGATAGACGCGCGTAGGGTAGCGTGCCAATTTCTTCGGGCGCGAGAAGGCTCCCGTGGGCCGCGGTGTCCGGTGTGGGTTGGTTCTATTCTTTCCAACTGCTAGGCCCTCTCGGGGTGTTCTGGGCTTCTATCGGCCCGGTTGCCGAAACGAAGGGGCTGGTTATTAAAAAGCATTTCCTCAAAAAATAAAAAGGAAGCCATTCTCGCATTTTCACCCTTATAACATTGTAATTACGTACAAATGTGGTTTGTGACATGAATTCTTGGCATCTTTTTTCCGTGTCTCTTGGTAAAATAAAACGATATACTTCAGTTCGCGTCATTCGTGAGAATGTGCTCATTACAGACAACCCTTTCTTTTTGACTCATTACAGGCAACTGATATACTTGAATGATGTTAAAAACTTGACATGAAAAGCTAGGTCAGGACAAGAACATGATGCGAACTGAACCTTACCTCGCTCTCAAAAGTTGGGTGTTTGCTGAAGTAAAAGGGACAAGGTCGTCAACTCGTCATTCAATTACACCAAACATAGCAAGATGCAGTAAAAGAGTAACTTCACATGACATTCACTCAAGAATTTCTCCAACAAATTGGTTCGAAACAAAATTCTATGACAAATTACCTCGTCTTACCATGAAAAAATTCGTCTCAAACAAGTGAACAACACAAATTTTTACCAACATACATTTGTCCTGTCCAGGCCAGCCGACAGCACTTTTTTTTTGCCAACTTATGTACTGAAGAACGCAGGACACATTCTGGGACTGAACTGTTTTTTTTTTTTTTTTTTTTTACTGAATGGGGACTGAACTGTTGTTCCTCAGTTTAAGTTAACACATGAAACCAAGCAAGATGCATAGTCGGAGTATACTCTAGCATATGACAAAATAAAGTTGGCATGCCGGTGAGAACTAATGTTTAAGAGTTTGTTGCAATCGTATATCTTGAAGAAAGCTAAGACGTGCCTATATTACCACAATCAATACTAGAAACTTTCAGAGACAGACACATGTCAACCTTTCTATGCTAGACTGAATGCCTCATACAAAGATATCATCCAAGTTATCACAAATTATTCACTTCATCTTCATGCAAGCCGACCAGTGGAAAGATAGAGCAAGCATGCTACCAGTATACCATAAATTGCATTTCAGAGTTATATATTCAGCTCACGCAAGCAGATAATACTACTTGCCAAAACACCTACGATCAGGGGTTTAATCTCATGGAGCATGGCATATCGAAATTGCAATATAACGCAATACAACACAAGTTTAATGTCATGGCATGTCTCATTCACTATCAACCTACATTACAGCTATATTCTGTATTTTTTTAAAAAGAACAGAGCAGGTTCTATACCTAGTTTCCCCTCGTACCAAATTACCAATATACCATGATCAATTTGTGCTGAAGGCAACAAATATGCAACATACATATCACTACTAGGAATGCGCCTATCTATGACGTTCTTCCCATGACGTTTGAAATTTTCGTCATTTAACAGTGCATAGCTATGACGAAATTTTATTATTCGTCATGGTTTGGCAGTGACGGAGCACAGGCACCACGAATTAATGACGAAAATTTTGAAAACGTCATAGATCACCGCATTATATCGTCACAAAACGTACCGCCATCCACATCACCCTCCTGTGACGTTATGTATATTCGTCATGTTTGTTTCTTTTCGTCATATTTGTTTCTTGGCCGGGGCGGAAAGCAGGGTCCCACAAAGGGCAAGGTGGCAAAGGGTCGCGCCAGCCTAGCAAAGCGGGGTCCCACAAAGGGCCAGGTGGCAAAGGGTCACGCCAGCAATGCAAAACAACAAAAAACCGAGCCCTCCGGGAATCGAACCTGTGACCTCTCGGATGGCAACAAGCGCTCATACCACTAGGCTATGCTTGCCTTTGTGTAAGCGTTCGCCAATATATTTCATTTATAGATTGATTGCTTGGCAACTTAATAAGGAAATAAATGTTGCGCTGAATCCAACAAGCGCCCATTCTACAAGGACCGTGCCGGCCCCGCGTTGGCGGCGGCGGCGGGTGGCGGAGCAACCCCTTCGCGGTGGCGTCTGGTGGCGGAGCGACCCATTGGAGGCAGTGGCGGCGTGGCCTGTGGCGGCGGCCTCTTTGAGCTCGGCCACTCCTCCCCACGGTGAAGGGAAGGCAGAGGCTGAGCACCCCGGCGGCGGCGCGCTGCACGGTGAAGGGAAGGCAGAAGCTCCCAACGGTGGTGACTCGCTCGGCTGCTCCCCACGACGAAGGGATCCAAGGCGCGGTGGAGAGCTTCCCCTCTCTCTGTCCATTGATGCATCCTTTCTTGGTGAGATTTGTTCCTCTTTTTTTGGCCAAGGTGCTCCATTTATCATCAGTGGTGCTGTGTACTCCAATTTTATTGGATGCAACGACAATGTGTGAATCTGTAGGATAGATTGTACCGCATGGATCTAAATTGCTTTGGTTAAATTGTAGCACTAGTTCCTTGTTTGGATTAGTGCATCTTTGAGCTAGCTGTACAGACAGGGATTTGTGGAAAAGATGCCAGATCTTACTCACCTTGTTCACACACTGTCATTTCAGTTTAGGTCTAGCAATGATTGTACAAGATGTGAACTTCAATTTATGCAGCAGCAGCACCCTGGCTTGTAGAATTTTCAATATTATTCTTCAATGTCAGTATATATTTTCCTGAATTTTTGTTACATATAGTACTGTGTCAACTCCAATGAACTTTTGGATCAGTGTGCTTGTCAAATTTTTAGTATTTAAGTCTCTCATGCTAAAGAAACTTACTAGTTAATTTTCTAAAATTTATGATTTAATATCCTTATCTATCATTAATGTGTATCTGATTATGACTTATCTCAAATCTATTTTGTAGGCTACATATAAAAGATGGATAGAAGTTGGATCCATGGGAGAAAATTCACACCATCTTACACCAACGGTGTGAAAGAATTCATGGAATTTGTTAAGGAAAGGTTTGGGGAACACAGCCTAATAAGTTGCCCATGCCGCCATTGTCTTAACCAGACTGAAAGGCCACAGCAAGAAGTCCATGACCACATCCTTATTCATGGAATGTCAGCCACATACACGCGGTGGACTCATCACGGGGAATCATTAGATGCTGATATTGTAGAGTATGTAGAACAGGTGGATGGATTTGTCCATGATGATGGGCTTGCAGTTGGTGATGAGCCAGACAGCAATGAGCAAGACAACGACGATGATGATGGGATTCCAGATTTTGAATTGATAGCAAAATTATACACAGCAGCAGAGGAGGATGGGCAGCTGCCAAAGTTTACTAGAGTGCTTGATGATTTGAAGCGGTCACTTTGGCCAGGATCTAAGCACACAAGATTCTCATTTCTCGTGAGGTTGCTCCGTATCAAGTCCCGATATCAAATCAGCAATACAGCATTTAATGCATTATTAAAATTGCTTTCCTCAGCATACCCTCAGAGCCAATTGCCTGAATCATATGATGAGGCAAAGAAATATCTTCGTGAGTTGGGCCTTGGATATGACACGATCCATGTATGCAAGAATAATTGTGTGTTATTCCGGAAGCTCTATGCCAAAATGGATGTGTGCCCAAAATGCAAAGAATCTAGATGGGAGGACAAGGATGGCAAGCGTGTTCCTCATAAGGTTTTGAGGCATTTTCCGCTTAAACCAAGGTTGAAGAGGATATTTGGGTCCAGCAAAACGGCTGAGGACGCCCAGTGGCACAAGAAAAGGCGGACACCAGTTGATAATGAACTGAGCCATCCATCGAATGGGGAGGCATGGAAACACTTCGACTCCAAGTATCCAGCTTTTGCAAGGGATGCAAGGAATTTGAGACTTGCTGTGGCTACAAATGGCTTCAATCCATTTGGCAACTTTAGCTCGACATACAGCATGTGGCCTGTCCTTGTGACACCCTTGAACCTTCCACCATGGGAATGTGTGAACCCATCAAACTGCTTTATGTCCTTGCTGATCCCAGGTCCAAAATCTCCGGGAAAGGATTTTGATTTGTTCTTGGAGCCTCTAATAGAAGAACTGCTTGAATTGTGGACTGGTGTTAGTACATATGATGCAGCCAGTGGTACAAAGTTCAATCTTCATGCAGCTGTGCTTTGGTGCATACATGACTTTCCAGCTCTAAGCACCATGTCAGGGCGAACTACAAAAGGTTATTATGCATGTACTCATTGCGACGAAAATCCATTGTCACGGGCACTAAGGAATAAGGTTGGTTACTTTGGCCACCGTCGTTTACTTCCAATGGATCATCCTTGGCGGAGAAGCTTGGTTTTTGATGGACAACGTGAAAACAGGAGCGCACCATGTAAGTTCACTATAAAGGAGGTCTTGGAGCAACTAGAGAAGGTGAAAGATGTTAGGCCAGGCAAGGATGGTGGAAAGAATTGAAAGCGTGGAGACAAAGAAGAGCCAATAATTTATAATCAGAAATCTGCGTGGTGGGACCTGCCATATTGGAAAGACTTGTTGTTGCCCTACAACCTTGATGTGATGCACATAGAGAAGAACATATGCGACAACCTTCTTTGCACATTGGTGAAACTTGAGGGGAAGACAAAGGACACGGAGCATGCCAGGCTAGATTTGTATGATATGGGCATAAGGCAGGAACTCCACTGTGTGCAAGATGGAGATAAAGTTGTACTGCCCCAAGCTCCCTATGTGTTGAAGCCAAATGCTAAAAAAGAATTTTTTAAGTTCCTAAGGGGTGTCAAGTTTCCGGAAGGATATGCGGCCAACCTAGCAAAATATTTTAGTGAAGATGGCACAAAGTTTGCAGGGCGGTTGAAAACTCATTCATGCCATATCCTTCTGCAAAGGATCTTACCAGCAGGCTTTTAGTGAAGATGGCACAAAGTTTGCAGGGCGGTTGAAAACTCATTCATGCCATATCCTTCTGCAAAGGATCTTACCAGCAGGCTTAAGGGGACTTGTGGACAATGAGGTATACAAAGCAGTTGCAGAACTTGGGAAATTTTTCAGGGAATTGTGCAGTAGAAATTTGAGAAAAGATGTTGTCCAACGTCTGAAACAAGATATCCCAGTGATCCTATGCAAGCTTGAGAAAATCTTCCCCCCAGCATTCTTTACTGTGATGGTGCACTTGTCTGTCCATCTTCCTGATGAGGCACTGCTTAGAGGCCCTGTCCAATATGGCTGGATGTATCCCATAGAACGGCGACTAGGCACATTGAAGAGTTTTGTAAACAACAGGGCTAGGCCTGAAGGTTCAATTGCTGAGGCTTACATAGCAAGTGAGACCTTGGCCTTTTGTTCAAGGTACATTGAGGTTGTTGGCACAGAAACTTCAACAAATGAGCAGCCACTATATGGTGATACCTCTGTTTTCATGCATGGTGTTAAACTCATTGGCAAGAATAGGGTTCAGTACATTGATGATAAAGTCATGGACAAGCTAATTTGGTACGTCCTCAATAATTGTGAAGAAGTTGAGCCATTTATGGAGTAAGTATCATTTATTGTGCTTATTTGTTGTTTTTGCATTAGACAAAAAAATCTAAAGTTTACACTATGTACTGCAGGATTTACAGAAAAGAGTTAGAGATACAAGGGGCACAAGATGTTGATAGAAGGATTGAAGAAGGATTTGCTAAATGGCTTAAGACTTATGTAAGTGATGGACATATTTTAATAATCTTAACCTTAGTGATATAAGACATAGGTGGTCATATCCTCATTATATTATGTTTGGGTGCAGATTGTGAAGCTTCGTAAAGAGATCCCTAGTGAGATCAGTGACGGATTGTATGCATTGTCGTGTGGTCCTGATGTCCGGGTCAAGAGTTGTGCAGCTTGCAGTGTCAATGGTGTCCGCTATAGCACAGTTGACCGTGAGAAAAATCTGCTTACCCAAAATAGTGGTGTCATGACCGTTGGCACACATCAAGATGCCACAATTGATTATTATGGTGTGCTTAGGGAGGTTATAGAGCTGCAATATAACTCTAACCTAGATGTCCGTCGGACAGTAGTTCTATTTCGATGTGATTGGTACAATCAAGTTGGCAAGACTGTAGGCATTAGAGATGATGGGCATTTCAAGTCGATCAACATCCACTCGTTTTGGTACAAGTCCGACCCTTTCATTTTAGCAACCCAATCAAAGAAGGTATTTTACTTGCAGGACAACCTTCTTGGCAAAGATTGGCGAGTTGTGCAAAAATTTGAACATAGGGGCTTGTATAATGTGGCTGAAAAAGAAGTTGATGTCCACCAAGATGATCACTGTTCTGACACAGAGCACACTGTTCATGAAGGTGATACTGATGAGGTTATGCACCAAGATGTCCATATGTATGATGGAGAAGACACAACCATTGAAGGGAATTTATCAGAGCTTATTAGAAGCAAGAAGCAAGTTAACTAGTCTGAAGACAGTGAAGATGACGATAAAACTGGTCTGCAGTATTATAGTGATACAGACGATGGTATGAGTGTAGAAGACATGTGTGAAGATGATGATGATTTGTAGGTTTTTATTTTCAGGATTTAAACATGGGATCTTTTTTGGTGTCTGAGAGCTTGTACTATGTCTGAGAGCTTTTGTAGGTTTGTTATGTCTGAGAGCTTGTACTATGCATTTTGGTGTCAGGATTTAAACATGATCCATTGTTTCTGTTGGTATGAGAGCCTATCAAATAAATTTTTTTGGTGTGATTGATCCATTGTTTCTGTTGGTATGAGAGCACTGTCTGTATAGAGTATGCATTACCATGATGCGGATGGCGTGTGTGCTGCTAGGTGCTAGCGCTTCTGCTGCCCCCCATCTTGGATGCAGTTCTCTGGGTGTTAACAGTGCCTCAGCAGCAACAGGCCAGGCAGCAGTAATCAGGTGCCAAACTCACAGCCTAGTAAATTATCCAGTTACACTTTTGGTTACAAACTTACAATGCTGGGTAGATCAATTAAGCATGTGTAAATCAATTTCTTATCTTGCTTCCATTCGTGCTTTTCTCATGGTGAATTGGTGATCGTAGTGCATTGAGCACACAGATTGATTTTCACACATTGAAGGCTCTATTGTACTATACAGAGATGATTTAGATTTGTGTGCTGCAGTGCTGAAATTTATGCTTGTTTACCTTGTGATATTTAAATATGAGGATCCAATGTTTCTTTTCCATGGAAAATATGCCAAGAAATGAAATGATGGTGCTTAATCTTTTATTACTTCTTGATCCTGTAATCCTCACTTGGAATGACCAAGATACTGTCACCTGAATTTCTAATTGAATATTGCCCCAACTTTGACACAAATTTCAGTTCACTGTACTATGGCAAAACAATCGCCTCTAAGGCTTTCATAGCATTCAGAAACAAGAAGGGACTGTCGATGCCAGCTGCTCTCTGAACTGAGCAACAGTGTCACGGACAATGTCCCCGGGACGCACGGTCGCATCAACCTCGGTGATCCCCTCGCCGTCGTCGATCTGCAGCAGGTCGAGCTGGCTTTGCAGCAGGCTCGCCGGCATGAAGTGCTTCCCCTCGCTTGATCTCCTCTGCATCCTCTCATTGATCACCTCGGCCAACGCCCTCAGGCACACAAACCTCACCCTGCAGGTGGCGTAGTCACCTGGCTTGTAGCTCCGGTCTTGGACTGGCGGCGCTTCTTCGCGGTTGTACGGTCTCCCATCGTCTCGCCGGCACTGCGCTTCCCTCGCGGCTGTGTCTCGCCGGTGCCGCGCCTCCCCCGCTGCTTCGCCTCGCTGGCGCCGTGCCTCCCCCGCTGCTGTGCCTCCACGGCATCGCGCCTCCCCCGCTGCTTCACCTCGTCGGCGCCGCGCTGATTGAAGATTGACCAGGGAAAGGGGGAGATCAGGGAAAGGGGAAGATTGACCAGGGAAAGGGGAGATAGACCGATGGAAGATTGACCGTGGGACACTGATACGTGGGGTCCGACTGGGTGTGGGGTCATACTGTCAGTGGGATGCGCGTCACTGATAAGTTGGGTCTGCCGTGGTTTAATGGAGGATAAGAGAATGTACAAGTATACATGAACAGTTCATCTTTTGTTTTAAAATCCAAAATTAAAACTTGTAACATGTTTTTCTCCCTCTTGAGATCTCAAAATTTGATGCATCTTTTTTCAGAAATTTTCTAAAATCATGCTCCTTCACTTAGTTGTGTTTATTTTGTACGTTAATTGTTATTTTGTGGATCTATTCTATATGACATATTAAACGGTAAGATAACGGCTTTGTGTCCACAAATTTTTCATAGCAATACGTAATGTACCTCCATATTTCCTAATATTAAGGCTAAAACAATGTTGTGTCAAAAGTTCATATGCATACGAGTTCGGAAATATTAAATGTTGTTCAAACTTTCAATGTATGAGTAGAGTTATATGAAACTATGTGAGATGTGTATCCATTTGTGAGTAAGATATAGTCTCACTTTATCGAAATCATTTGAAATTTTTATGGGAACCTAATGAACCCCAAATATGTTTCCATCTCACTTTGTCCAACTTTTTGACAAAGTTTAGATATTATTGTAATTATTTTATGATGATGTTGAGGTATAAGATTTTAATTATCCATACCAAACAATAAAATTCTTCATCTATCTTTTGGATATGTGCTATATCAATTAAATGAATTCTCAATTTAATTTTACGAAATTTTTGGAAACTTTTTGGTGGTACACATAGTTCAAATTGGGATTATTTAGACTACTAAACATAAATTGATTTAAATATAGAAAAGTATGAAATGGGCTGTAAATGGGCTGAAAACCTTTGTCCTACTCGGATCCAATGGGGAAAAGTCATGGTTGCCCTCCGTGCAAAAAATATCAAACACGTCTCCCTTATTTAGCGAAGGGTATTTCGGACAATTCGCCACTGCTCCTTCTCAAAACCCTGGTGGGCGCCCCCAATCTCTTCTCGTCCCCATTTTCTTCTCTCCATCCATGGCTCCCTCCTCCTCAAAACCCTAGCCGCCACCGAACCGCGGCCCGCGCTCCCCCCTCGACGAGGAGGGCCGCACCAGATCCAGCGAGGAGGGCCGCACGCCTTCGACAACGACATCCACACCAGATCCGAACCAAGCCGACGAGGAGAACCGCACACGACATCCACACCAGATCCGTCCACACCGACCGGAGCAGCGACCCCGACGTCCACTATCGCCGCCGCACCGGAGCAGCGACCCCGACGTCCACTACCGCCGCCGCACCGGAGCAGGGACCCCGACGTCGACTACCGTCGCCGCACCCGGTACGCCGACGATGGCAACTACCGAAGCCAAGCTACCCGAGGTAAGTGAACCCTAATCTCTAGGGTTTGGTCATGGCACGCGCGATTCAGGAGTGATTGGGGCTACTTGTGGGGGTCTAAGGTTTGATTGAGCAAGTGGGGGTCTGTATTATTACAATGATACTATGCTCAATTTGTATAATCTAGTAGTAAAGTCTTGTTAATATGTTGCATTCTTGAGATGATTCTAACTCGATATTTTGGGCTTGGGGGTCTAGGTTTGGTCATGCTTTGTGGCTTCATATGTTCATGTAATATTTGTATTGGAATTGTAACTGTCTACTATTGTTATGGTCCTCATTTGTGTTGTAACTGTCTACTATGTTCAGTCCTCATTTGCTTTGTAATTGTACTATGTTCAGTCCTCATTTCCATTGTAACTGTGTACTATTGTAATGATCCTCTTTTGCATTGTCACTGTCTACTATTCTAATGATTAAAAAATGTTCACATCAAGCCAAACAAATAAGCGCATATGAGTCCAAATGTGAAGCAACGATCCAGGAGAATATTAGAAGGATGAAAGAACTTGGACTCACTGAGTTAGGACTATGTTTTAAAAAAAATGTCAAGAAAAGTTCCAAAGGAAAAAAATTCAAGGAAGCATGATAAGACCGATGAAGAGTACTTCCCTGAAGCACAAGAGGGGGTTGGGGGAGGTTTTGGTGAGGAGTTAGACGAGCAACCAGTACCTCTAGCGATCAAGGTGCATGCTCTATCTTGGCTAGGAGGGGGGTTAGAAATGTTCTAATGCATTTAATTGTTTTTCTTGCTAATTTATTCCCATGCTCACAACTCTTTTTCTCTACTGCAGGGTCCCGAAGGTACTAGAAGGAAGAAGGCTTGTAGCAAGAGGACCAAGGGCAAGACCAACATGGTTCCTGGAAGGCAATCCAAGAGAGTGAGGCTAAGTGAACCAACAGAGGTGCCTCAAGGAGTCTGTACAAGAAGAACACAGAAGTCAAATCTAGTCCAGGCAGAAGAAGTGCCTCCAGTGGAAGAAGAGCATATCGCTGAAGATGTGAATAGGCCCACTAGCCCTCAAGTGGACTGGTCTTATTCAGATGGTGATCACCCTGAGGAAGAGATAGGACATCAAACCCAGTCCATGGAGAGCGAACAGCAGAATCCCTCTGACCCCTCCGAGATTGAAGGTTAGTTATGGATACATGCTAACAATCAGTACATGCTAGCAACAGCAGAACCCATATCTTTATCAGTACTTGATGAATGCTAACAATCAGTATGCAATTTTTGTAGTGCCTAGACAAAGAGGCCCGAGGAAACCAAGGCCAGCAACAAGGGGGGTTTTGCTTGACAACATGACAAGAGCAATGGGACGGAGGCTGGCCATTAAAGTTGACGAGGGGAAGAAGAGGCCTAGTCAACCTGTTCAAGCTGCTAAGTTTGCTTCTGAGGCTGGTGTGATAGTTAGGTCTCAAGGTCCTATCTTCACCCATTGGAAAGAGTACAAAAAGGAGACTGAACACTTTGATAACTTTGTCGGCAAGCTTGCTGTAAGTGCACTTACACTGTTGAATTATGTTGAACACTATTGATGTCGAGGCGCATTCCAGTTGCTGAATACTATTCATATCTTTGATAGGGAAGGTTGGCAATTAACTCAAATGACAAGCCGACGAAAGATGCATGTGCTAATGTATTCCAATCTGGGATACGACAGAGAAGGTACATGTTGAAGCAGACCTACTTCAATGGTGTCCCTGCCAATGAGATCAGGACAACTTCTCCTGTTAGTTTCATGACTGATGAGGAGTGGTGTCGACTTGTTGCAAAGTGGTCAGATCCAAGGAACAAGGTATGTATGCTATCTTATTGCACAGTATTTACATTTTTTTTACCGTGGTGGAGTCTAACATGAACTTCCCTTGTAGGCAATCTCTGAGCAGAACATGAAGAACCGTGGTAAAGTCAAACTGCCTCAAGCTACAGGATCTCGTAGCTATGTCGCACAATTATACTCATATGTAAGTTGCTGTTGGTGGTTCTGTTTATCATTAGATGCTGATGGTTGCATAGTTTGATAACTTCAATTTCCATACTGAAACAGTCACAGAACAAAAACAAGGAGGTGGAACTTGATGAAGATTGTGATGAAGAAGTTGATGCGATTGAGGCATTTACGGTCTGCCATACCAGTCGCAAAAAGGGTATGAGTGTTACCGCAAGAGAAGCAGCTGTAAGTTCCTATTATGCTCCAATGGCCCCACTGATTGGTGCATGTTGCATTAATATGGCTGTTCTGTCTTTTTCCATCCAATGAACCTGTAATGTCCATTTTTGCTTCATTTGGTGCTTGCTATTGCAATGTCCTTTCTGTCATTTTTGAACTGTCAAAGGTTAAGGCTCTGATCTTGTCATTTTTTAACTGAGTTTGAACCTACCCTGTCTAAATTAGTGTTCTATACCTTATTGATGATATGGATCTGTCCAATATGATTGAGGACAGTATTTGTTTGCTCTGTTGTTGTTAGTTATATTGTTGAAATGCTAGCACACTGCTATGAATATTTAGATTGTACTAGTAATTAAATTGTTCTTGCTTCAGATTGTATTAGTAATTGTTATTTAGATGAATAACACACTGAGCTAATGAAAAACATGGATATTCAATATTTTTTGTTCCCAATTTGCTTTTCCATGTTTCTTTGGTCTTTTTTGTATTCAATGAGCCAATGAAATACTTCCTACTTTGCAGGCTGCTATGCAAAGTTTGCGCACAGAGTCTGCTGATGATGGGCAGCCACCAATGCCTAGTGCTCAGGTTGTTTTTAATGTTCTATCTCAGAGCAGCACGAGCAACACATTTCTGAAGAATATTGGTGTAGCTGTCACTTCCAAGAAATCGGAGACCTCAACTGAAAAAGCCCTTAAAGAACAACTCGCAGCTGCAAACCAAGTTTCCACCATTCTCCATCAGCAAGTTGATGAACTGAGGAAGAAGACTGAAGATCAAGACCAAGTGTTGGTGAAGACACAAAAGGAGTTCGAGGAGTTCAAAAAACAGCAAGAAGAGAACAACCAGCTCCTGAGGCGTATCTTGATGTTGAACTCTGCTGGTAACTCCTCTCAGCCCTGATCACGTGAACTTGATGAAGGAATGCCACTCATTTTGTCGTCCTGGTGACCTGATGAACTTATGTCTGTCTGAGTATGTGAACTGGTGCTAGTATGAGGTTGTGATGAACTTATGTCAGTATGTGTTCATGTGGTGGTGATGAACAAGCTTATGTGCTGGTGATGAACAAGTTTGTGGTTGTGAACTTATGATGATAATGAAACTATGTCAGAATGTTAATGTCTGTTTTGTGACGAATTTATGACGAAGTGTCCTTTGGTACTATTAACTTTGCATGTATGAATTTTGTGTATGCATAGCGAAATAAGTGAAACAATTAGTGGCCGACACGTGGACGAATCACCTACTGACACGTTGCGTAATACTATCAGGACATGTGGCACAATACTATCAGGACACGTGGCGAGATATTATAGGGACACGTGGCAAAGTATTATATGGACACGTGGCACAATGACATTTTGACAGGTGGCAGAAAAGTGGTAAAAAATAGTTTGACACGTGGCAATGTCATGTCATCCACGCTGGGTCCTAGTCGGCGGACACGTCATTGTCCAGCGTGGACGACGCCACGTAGTCATTCCACGTCATTGTGCAACGTGGACGATGACACGTAGACCATTCCACGTCATTCCTATGACCTAGAAAGCGTTTTATGACGCGGATATTTTCGTCAAGGATGAAACGAGTGCTATGACAAAATTCTCTGTTTCGTCACAAGGAAACAAACTTGACGCTCCATTTTTGACAAAGGCAAATTTGTCATAAATTCGTCACAAAAAATTCTTTACGACGTTTTCAGCTTCTACTATGACGAAACAGTCTTGTCATGGAAATTTGCATTCCTAGTAGTGATATTTCGGACTGACACCATTATTGGATAGCTGACAAAGTAACAACTCATTTCTGGATACAGAACATATCCTTGGATTATGTCACACCCGGTTTTAAGGACAAAACCAAATGATATTCATATGTGTGCCAGGATCAAGTTTTCACACATATGAGACTTTATCAGTGATAAACAATAGCAGTATCACGTAAAACAATACAAAAACTTACAACTTATCAGAGTTACAGCTTATCCTGGAAACGAAGGCTCCAACACTTCACAGGCAATCGACTGGGGGTTGCGTACGCCTAGCACCATCTTCAACGACTTCACAACAGCTTTTGAGCAGTAGTAAGCAAGGATGAGTACACTTGTGGTTGGTACTTAGCAAGGCCACAAGAAATAACCAGAATCACGATTCAATTCCATCTTCAAGTTCATTAATCATGTGAGGGTCCAGGCCGCTCTTGACCGTGAGCACGGCTGTTATAACAGTTTTTAACACTCTGCAGAGGTTGTACACTTTACCCACAAGAAGCGTAAACCCAACCACGCGGTGCTGATCAGGCACACTCATCACACTACCTTTGGTGTGACTGCATAGGGACGCTACAAGGCCTTTACAAAGACACACAGATAACTAGTGGCCCGCTAGAGTTTCAGCCGCGGTGAGGTCCACAGCCCTCCCTAGAGAGGACGTACCTTAGCAAAGAATACTCCTACAAGAGGACCGGACTATGACCCCTTCACCGTCCCCCTCCTTGCCCTTTCGGTAAGGCCACTAGTCACCTATACATCTAATTAATTAGCCAAGACCAGAGCCATATAGTACTCATGGTTGTACTGTTTTCCTGGGTGGTTCTCCATGTTCCAATTAACATCATCATAACGATATATTAAAAGCACAGATAGGAGGATGGTTAGGGACACTTGCCTTTCCGTAAAAGAAATATCACATACTGCTCAGTCTTCAACTCTTCTTTTTGACATCACTCGACCATCAATCATCTTGAATTGGCGTTCCTTCTACTCGCAGGAATCATCGGCACAAGCATACAAAGCAAACAAACAAGTACAACTAAGAACAATACACCAAACAAAGAAAAGCTTAAAAGAACGCACTAAAGGACGGGGCTCGGGGAAACGCTGATAACAACACACAGTAGAAAAGACGACTATCGTACATTTGCATCCGTAAGAACATAAAAGACTATATGCTTGATTCATTTTAATTAAAGAAAAGCATGTGTAAAAGGATATTTCAAAGAAATACCCAAGTTTATTTATTCAAATTATTTACAAATTTAAAAGCAAAGTAATACCTAGTCATATTTTATTTATAGATATTCCATAGGAATTAAGCCATTTAACAATTAACTTGAAATAAAAGACATGTGATGCATCTAATCGAATAACTTTTTGTCTCGTGTTCAGCTAACCACATTAATATTGAAAAGACATTGACTTTGAGAATTAATCATATTAACAATATTATAAAATCCGGTGTAAAAACCTAATCAACTTTTATTTAGAAAAGCTAGATTAAGTTGAATGTTAATCAAGTTAATATTATTCAAGAAAAACCGATGTGTAAATTAATTAGTTTTAATTAGAAAACTATAAAACACGGTGTGTGACACTATATAGATTTTAATTAAATAACACAATGTTTCATAGGTATTAATCAAATTAATAGTAAATTAATTTTCAAAAAAAAGGATTATGTAAAACAGCACCACTAACGTGTATTTTATATGATCAAGATCCTAACGCAACTTGAACGAATCGATTCGGAGCTACGGTGATCAATCTACGCTAAAAACAAGGCGCAAGGACTAACCTGCGATAAACCGAGGACCTAAATGTGATTAACTCTATACATCAGGGGGTAGAAGAGGAGTTTTGCAAGGCACAGGCGAGGATGGTGGGTTTATTCCTGATTTTCTCGAGGAGTCTTTAGCAAAACGTGAAGGGGTATCTTTGGTTTTAATCTGGGCCGCTGATCACCTGATGGATGGCCCACGGAGCTTCACTCTTCTCTGGTCGCCGGAGATAGAAGCTCACGGTGGTGCGGGCCGCACCGTGGTGGTGGCTCGCCGGAGAAGAGGGGCCTAGGGGCTACGGATGTCGGATTTCGACGCGAAGCGGCAAAACGGAAAGAGGAGGCGATGGGGATTCTTACTATGCACTTGACTCGGGCGGAGAGGCAGCAGGGCCAGCGCACCTCGGAGAGGGGCGGACAGGGTTGCGACTGTGCGGGGGTGACGGGGCTGCGGCCTCTGGTTCGCATGCCTGGGCGCCGGGGTCGGGTCCTGGAGTTCCTGCGCATGAGAGCGAGGTAGGAGGGGTGGTCAGAGGGGCTGGGATACCGGGAAACGAAGGCGGCGGTGTTTCTTACCCAACGAACTCCGGCGAGGAATTAGCGGCAGGAAGGGCAATGGCGGGTGGAGAGCTCTGGTGTGGAGGCTAAAGGCGAGGCTGGGGTTCGATTCCGGCCATTTATAGGCCACGGGGTTGAATGGAGAGGCGGGAATCAGGGGCGGAGACTGCGGGCGCATCAATGGCATTACTCACCATTGAAGGGGGCGTTACTGGGAAGAGGAAGGGGGTGGGGTGTGGCAATTCGCGAGGAGGGGGCGGGGTCACGATGCCTGGGCGCGAGGCCCCTCCTGTGCGCGTGGAAGGAAGCGACAGTTTCGTCGTGAGGGGGCAAAAAAGGGAAGGCGATGTATAGGGAGAAGAGAGGGAGAAAGGATGGGGCGACGGCGGTTTTCCTACGACGGGTCTGTCCAGCGAGCGTGAGTGGGAAAGGGCGTGCGATACTGGTGGAGGAAGAACAGGGAAGAAGAGAGAGGTGGCAGCTGTTGCTGGGAGGGAATGGAGAGGAGAGAGAATTGGTGTGATATTTATAGGAAAGGATTAGGGTTAGGTTGTGGGCTTTTAGATGTGTCTAGGTTTTGGGCTAGATTATTATCGGTCCATAAAATAAATCGATAATAATTTATTTCATAAATCACGGTACAAATGAATTAGACTAATTATCTAGAATAAATTAATTAAGTAATAATCAATTCAAAATCCAGATAATGTCGCCATAATTCAAAACAAATTCTATAGATATTTTGGATGAATTATTTATACTATTTTCCAAACTAGATTAAATAAATAATTAATTAATCTGATCAATTGGAAAACAGCGTCATAATTCGGATAAAGTTTGAAACTTCAGAATGATTTGGGCGCCGAGAATTTCGATATAGACTTCGATTTGGGATTAGAGAGAGATGGATGATCGATCTGATATGTTAGGGTAAACTGACCGAAGATCGGATAAGATTTGGGTAGCGGGTGGGTCGGCACCATGGCCGACTCAGGCTCAGTGGGGGAGAAGAGAGAGAGAGAGAAAGAGATGGCGCCGGGAGGTAGAAGAGGGTGCCGAAAGGTGGGGCCCGTCGTCCGATGAGAGGGAAACGAGAGAGGCGAGATGGAGACGAGTGGGCTGGGCCACTGAGCTGGGCCGAGAGAGGGGAGAGAGGCCGGTTGTGCTAGAATTTTGATAGAGGAAAAAGGAGAAAGGTTTTAAGATTTTTATTTGGGGATTATTTTGGGATTTGGTTTGGATTTTGAATTTGCAAACACAACCAAAAACTCATGATGAATTTTTGGGTGTTACAAATCCTGCCCCCTTAAAAGGAATCTCGTCCCGAGATTCGAAGGGAAAAGAAACAAGGAGGAGAGATAAATGCAAACAAGATTTTTTTTCAAGGAGAAGAAATAAGACGAAAGGCAAGGAAGAAATGCAAGCGAACTTAGATATGAAATAGTAGAGAGACTCCGTCTTGTTGTATTCTCCATTTGATTGACATGAAACAGTAGAGAGACGCTGTCTTGTTGTAATCTCCATTTGATTCAGGGAGAGGATAGAGAAAACAAGGGTATATAGAGGGAAGACAAAGGAGAAGCCAACTAGAGCTATAGTTAGACACAACAATAGTCATTGCAAAGCATCAAACAAAAGTTAGCCATACAATGCAAACGAGGCTAAACGTTGTTAGAACTGCTTCATGGGATCCTATAGTCCTACAAAGGCATCCTTGGTCCTGATATCTGACTTCTTGCTCTTGATGGTTCATGGTCTTGAGTGTGACATAGCCTTCAATTGCTTTAACTTGACTCCTAGTAACTTGATTCTTCACTTGGACTTGTGTAGGCATTAAGGCACATGGTACCAAGCATCTATTTTTCCCTAATATAAGAGGGGAGGATAGAACAACTTTGGAATAAAGTCAATGGTTAGTCTAAAGTGTCAATATACAAGAAAACAAGTAGAAGGTAACAATGTCAAGGAGGGGTCATTAATAGCACTTTCAAGGTGAGGGATGAATGATCAAGGTCAAGCAATCAATATCAAGGAGTCAAATAGACATGAACTGGGAATTAGCAATTCCAAAGCAAGGTAGGGATAAGTGATCTAGAGTCAAGTATGAGAAGTAGACCATCAAGAAGGAGATAGAGGATCAAAGGTTGAGAAAGACCATCGGAAAAGGTCAAGGACAAGTCAAGGAAAGTTATGATATCAAGGAGATCCTTAGGAAATGACCATTGCTATCTAGGCTTACGTCCTACAGTCGATACCACTCTGATACCACTTCTGTCACACCCGGTTTTAAGGACAAAACCGAATGATATTCATATGTGTGCCAGGATCAAGTTTTCACACATATGAGACTTCATCAGTAATAAACAATAGCAGTATCACGTAAAGCAATACAAAAACTTACAACTTATCAGAGTTGCAGCTTATCCTGGAAATGAAGGCTCCAACACTTCACAGGCAATCGACTGGGGGTTACGTACGCCTAGCACCATCTTCAACGACTTCACAACAGCTTTTGAACAGTAGTAAGCAAGGATGAGTACACTTGTGGTTGGTACTTAGCAAGGCCACAAGAAATAACCAGAATCACGATTCAATTCCATCTTCAAGTTCATTAATCATGTGAGGGTCCAGGCCGCTCTTGACCGTGAGCACGGCTGTTATAACAGTTTTTAACACTCTGCAGAGGTTGTACACTTTACCCACAAGAAGCGTAAACCCAACCACGCGGTGCTGATCAGGCACACTCATCACACTACCTTTGGTGTGACTGCATAGGGACGCTACGAGGCCTTTACAAAGACACACAGATAACTAGTGGCCCGCTAGAGTTTCAGCCGCGGTGAGGTCCACAGCCCTCCCTAGAGAGGACGTACCTTAGCAAAGAATACTCCTACAAGAGGACCGGACTATGACCCCTTCACCGTCCCCCTCCTTGCCCTTTCGGTGAGGCCACTAGTCACCTATACATCTAATTAATTAGCCAAGACCAGAGCCATATAGTACTCATGGTTGTACTATTTTCCTGGGTGGTTCTCCATGTTCCAATTAACATCATCATAACGATATATTAAAAGCACAGATAGGAGGATGGTTAGGGACACTTGCCTTTCCGTAAAAGAAATATCACATACTGCTCAGTCTTCAACTCTTCTTTTTGACATCACTCGACCATCAATCATCTTGAATTGGCGTTCCTTCTACTCGCAGGAATCATCGGCGCAAGCATACAAAGCAAACAAGCAAGTACAACTAAGAACAATACACCAAACAAAGAAAAGCTTAAAAGAACGCACTAAAGGATGGGGCTCGGGGAAACGCCGATAACAACACACGGTAGAAAAGACGACTATCGTACATTTGCATCCGTAAGAACATAAAACACTATATGCTTGATTCATTTTAATTAGAGAAAAGCATGTGTAAAAGGATATTTCAAAGAAATACCCAAGTTTATTTATTCAAATTATTTACAAATTTAAAAGCGAAGTAATACCTAGTCATATTTTATTTATAGATATCCCATAGGAATTAAGCCATTTAACAATTAACTTGAAATAAAAGACATGTGATGCATCTAATCGAATAACTTTTCGTCTCGTGTTCAGCTAACCACATTAATATTGAAAAGACATTGACTTTGAGAATTAATCATATTAACAATATTATAAAATCCGGTGTAAAAACCTAATCAACTTTTATTTAGAAAAGCTAGATTAAGTTGAACGTTAATCAAGTTAATATTATTCAAGAAAAACTGATGTGTAAACTAATTAGTTTTAATTAGAAAACTATAAAACACGGTGTGTGACACTATATAGATTTTAATTAAATAACACAATGTTTCATAGGTATTAATCAAATTAATACTAAATTAATTTTCAAAAAAGGATTATGTAAAACAGCACTACTAACGTGTATTTTATATGATCAAGATCCTAACGCAACTTGAACGAATCGATTCGGAGCTACGGTGATCAATCTACGCTAAAAACAAGGCGCAAGGACTAACCTGCGATAAATTGAGGACCTAAATGTGATTAACTCTATACATCAGGGGGTAGAAGAGGAGTTTTGCAAGGCACAGGCGAGGATGGTGGGTTTATTCCTGATTTTCTCGAGGAGTCTTTAGCAAAACGTGAAGGGGTATCATTGGTTTTAATCTGGGCCGCTGATCACCTGATGGATGGCTCACGGAGCTTCACTCTTCTCTGGTCGCCGGAGATAGAAGCTCACGGTGGTGCTGGCCGCACCGTGGTGGTGGCTCGCCAGAAAAGAGGGGCCTTGGGGCTAAGGATGTCGGATTTCGACACGAAGCGGCAAAACGGAAAGAGGAGGCGATGGGGATTCTTACTATGCACTTGATTCGGGCGGAGAGGCAGCAGGGCCAGCACACCTCGGAGAGGGGCGGACAGGGTTGCGGCTGTGCCGGGATGACGGGGCCGCGGCCTCTGGTTCGCATGCCTGGGCGCCGGGGTCGGGTCCTGGAGTTCCTGCGCATGAGAGGGAGGTAGGAGGGGCGGTCAGAGGGCTGGGATACCGGGAAACGAAGGCGGCGGCGTTTCTTACCCAACGAACTCCGGCGAGGAATTAGCGGCAGGAAGGGCAATGGCGGGTGGAGAGCTCTGGTGTGGAGACTAAAGGCGAGGCTGGGGATCGATTCCGGCCATTTATAGGCCACGGGGTTGAATGGAGAGGCGGGAATCAGGGGCGGATACTGCGGGCGCATCAATGGCATTACTCACCTTTGAAGGGGGCGTTACTGGGAAGAGGAAGGGGGTGGGGTGTGGCAGTTCGCGAGGAGGGGGCGGGGTCACGATGCCTGGGCGCGAGGCCCCTCCTGTGCGTGTGGAACGAAGCGACAGTTTCGTCGTGACGGGAAAAAAGGGAAGGCGACGTATAGGGAGAAAAGAGGGAGAAAGGATGGGGCAACGGCGGTTTTCCTACGACGGGTCTGTCCAGCGAGCGTGAGTGGGAAAGGGCGTGCGGTACTGGTGGAGGAAGAACATGGAAGAAGAGAGAGGCGGCGGCTGTTGCTGGGAGGGGATGGAGAGGAGAGAGAATTGGTGTGATATTTATAGGAAAGGATTAGTGTTAGGTCGTGGGCTTTTAGATGTGTCTAGGTTTTGGGTCAGATTATTATCAGTCCATAAAATAAATCGATAATAATTTATTTCATAAACCACGGTACAAATGAATTAGACTAATTATCCAGAATAAATTAATTAAGTAATAATCAATTCAAAATCCAGATAACGTCGCCATAATTCAAAACAAATTCTATAGATATTTTGGATGAATTAATTAGACTATTTTCCATACTAGATTAAATAAATAAATAATTAATCTGATCAATTGGAAAACAGCGTCATAATTCGGATAAGGTCTGAAACTTCAGAATGATTGGGCGCCGAGAATTTCGATATAGACTTCGATTTGGGATTAGAGAGAGATGGATGATCGATCTGATATGTTAGGGTAAACTGACCGGAAGATCGGATAAGATTTGGGTAGCGGGTGGCTCGACACCATGGCCAACTCAGGCTCGGTGGGGGAGAAGAGAGAGAGAGAAAGAGATGGCGCCGGGAGGTACAAGAGGGTGCCGAAAGGTGGGGCCCATCGTCCGATGAGAGGGAAACGAGAGAGGCGAGATGGAGACGAGCAGGCTGGGCCACTGAGCTGGGCCGAGAGAGGGGAGAGAGGCCGGTTGTGCTTGAATTTTGATAGAGGAAAAAGGAGAAAGGTTTTAGGATTTTTATTTGGGGATTATTTTGAGATTTGGTTTGGATTTTGAATTTGCAAACACAACCAAAAACTCATGATGAATTTTTGGGTGGTACAGATTAGAATGCTTTTCCTTAGTTTAATTAATCGGGTTTCTTAAAAGTTGCGGGCTCCCAACCTCACGAGAGCATTTCACGCGTCCGGCCCCATTCGCTTGCTGCCACGTGAGTTGGCGAGCCGCACGTGGTAGCCCCCACCTTATCCCTCCCCGCCATTGCTCTCCCTCTCACCCAAAAGAACAAATCCTAAAGGCCTGTTTGGATCAAGCGCTAATGAGTGAAAGTGCTAAACTTCAGCATTAGGATATCCAAATAGAAGTGCTAAAGTTTAATACTAAACTTTAGCCAAGATTTAAAATTTTTACTAAGGGAGAAAGTGCTAACGAGTGCTAAAGTTTACTTTAGCCCTCCAACTTTAACACTTTCAAACAGTCACTAAGGTTAAAAGACACGCTATTCTCATTGCACAAGACGCCAAGCCAAGATAAAAAGGTAGTGAGGAGAGAGAGAGGCCATACCATGCCCATGCTCTCGCCCAGCCCCAAAGGCCCAAAGTGGACTGCAGCACAGCACAGCACAGATC
>CM014275.1:6158990-6189218 GCA_004135705.1 Alloteropsis semialata
TTTTCTCCGAGAGTTTCCGAGCTCGAGGCGGGGGTCTCGCGAGTCGCAGGAGTGTTTTCTCCGCCACTGAGGGCGAGACGCGGGTCTGTCGGCATTCGCTGAGCACACAGTCGACGATCGGGGCGCACAGGGATGGCTCCCCGTGGCTAGCATAGTTGGGAAGGATCTCGGTTTCCCGGGCGCACTAGGACAGCGAACACGACTCGGGTGGACGACGGCGGATCCCGGTGGCTGGCGGTCAGGATGCCTACCTAGCGGCGGAGGTGGAGTGCGAGGGGGACCATCGGCCGTTGGGACTCCAGACGCCAGTGCGGGCGAGCACTAGTTGCAGGCCCAACTAGAGAAGCCAACAACGTATGCGGAGGGGGTAAGCCAGGCGGAGGAGCCACCTGCAAGAGAGTGGGCGAGGCAAACGCCGCTGCCGGTGCAAGCGAAGGGGAGTTTGGGGAAGATGACGTAGATCTGAGGAAAGATAGAAGAGGCATCAAATTAAAAAAAAAATCCTAGCATGTAGGGTCCAAATTTTTTTCTTGACTTACAACTGGAACCAGCACCACATGTGAAAAAACACTGCCAAGTTAGCGCTCGCTCACCTCGAAACTAGGATCAACACCTCTATAGGAGGAAAAATAACGTGGTTTTTTGAGTTGGAGGATATTTTATATCTGATTTTTAGTAAAGGGAGTAAAGCCAGACTTTCATGATAGTTGAGAGAGGGAAAATATACTTTTTGCAAGTAGTTAGAACTAACAATTCCACGTCCGGCCCACCAAACTGAGCCCAATACAGTAACGGGATCTCTACGGGCCACGTGCGTTTCGTCTCCCAGCCCACGGAACAACACACTATTGTTACTTTGGCCCTGTTTAATTCCCCCAACTTTCCATTCTCTTTCCACCTCGAGAACCGTGTCAGTTCATTTCTTCTCTCTGTGCACGCGACCCAATACATAAACTTTTCACCACTTTTCACCCTTTCACCCCAATTAAACAGGGCCTTTGTTGCGCGACAGCCGTCAGCCGACCACCGACACCGCGATGCCTCCATTGGCGGTATGGCGGCGAACCAAATTATCAGCCCGGTCGCCGGTGATATCGTTACGCCAGAAGGGCACGCCGGCTCCTACACAGGTTGGCGTAGGCACTGATTTGCCGATGCGCCGAACTCGCGGCTCCAGGCGGAGCCTGCGCTTGGGACTGGGAGAGGGGAGGCGAAGGATGGAATCGCCAGCTTCCACGGGGGCTGCTGCCGCCGCCTCCGACCTGCAAGCTCGGCTTTGGTGGTGCGAATCCAATGCTATATGTGAGTAATGTTGGGTTGATCATATCGGCTATGATGTCAGCAATGATGTCAGCATAAAAGATAATGACAGCCCAAGGATAAGCTGTCAATAAGCAAGTCCAAATTGGACTTTTGCCTTTGATTGGAAGGCTCTACACAACTCCACAAGGTGCTGTCCCCCTGTGGTGCTGTGTATATATATATGAGGGTAAAGAGGCATCTAAGAATAGAACCTAAGCTCACAAAAACAAGCCTCTGCCCTAGCTGCCCAATCTTAGTTGCTACTGCACAGAAACCACAGGAAGGATCACCTTCTTCATCAACAGCAAGACAAGAACAAGATCAAGATCATGAAAAGGTCCTAATGACCAAGGTATGGCCTAATTCAATCATCAGTGGTTCCTTTTTATGCTTAAGATCCTAAAACATCTAACAATGGCATCAAGAGCTGGTTAGCATTAAAATGGAACCCTGCAAATGTTCTGAGCATGTAATTCATGTCAAATTAAGCTGTTCTTGTCTAAATTGATCATCAATTTCATGTTTCATGTCACTGTTAAGCACAAAAGTGCCCAAAGCTATGCAATCTTGATGTTCAGTGAGCACATAAGAGCCCTAGGGTTTCGAATTCAAGCACAAATGTGAAAGGGGATAATGAATTAAGCTAACCCTAATGATTTCCCCAAAATCCAAAACCCTAGAACCTACTGTCGCCAACTAAATTCTAAGATTAAGAAACCCTAGCCCTAGATCTAAGAGAAAGGGCGGCGGATGCTTACCTCAGGGCCACCGTCGCCATAGCTGGTGCCGCGGCGGCCGCCACCTTAAGCATGCAGGCGCGCTCTCAGGGGCTTGGCCCCGAGCGGCCCCACCGTCCGCCACCGCAACGGCGCGTCGCCGGCCTCCTCCGTGAGCCGAGCGCCACCGGAAAGCCGGCCGCCAGGGCAGACCTGGCCCCTCGCCGTCGTCGCCATGGATCCAGTGGATCACGCGCGCGCCGGAGGCGGGGCCTTAGGGCACCGACGAGCGGCGCTCGACGGAGCTGCGCGCCCGCAAAGGCGGCACGCAGCTCCGGCGAGTGGAGCTCGGTGGCGCCACCAGGACTCCTCCGCACCGGCGAGGGCCCCGCATCGCCATCGCCATCGCCTCTCTCGCCGTCGGGTGAAGAGAGAGAGGGGAGGAAAGAATATGACGCTAGGGTTATGGGGCGGCGGCCGGAGGCCAGTTTTCTTCCGGACGGAGCAACTCCTGGCCGTCCGATCGTGATGGACGGCTCAGGACAGCCGGCTCCGGTCGCGGGCCAAACAGGCCCAGGTTGATGGGCTCGAGGCCCAGACGGCGGCCGGAACGGGCCGGGCCCAAAACAGCCCAGCTCGGAAAGTGTTTATGTGCCCTTTTCTTTTTATTATAAATTTTGGTTTTTTCTGAATTTTGATATATATGGGATGCATAATGTTGGACCAAATGAGTCTTATTGAGTTAAAATAATAATATAAAGTTTATAGGCTTATTTATGTTAATTGTTTTTCTTATGTTTTTACTTATTCTTATGATATTGTTTATCATGTTTTAAGCCTAATAGTATTCAATTAAGACATGATTCATTAATGTGATTAAAGTTTTAAGTTTAAGTCAAGTATACTTTTAAAAGGGTATAATTTAAGCAAAAGATTCATTATGAATATTAAAGTTCTTAGGCTATTTATGTTTTCCTTCCTAATAAAGTAATTAACGTTATGATTGCCCAAAATGATGCATTATTCAATAATTTTTGGACTAATGAGCTCCCCATATTTAATTAATGATTAATTCTTAAGAAAAATAAGTGGGCTCTTATGATTAAGTTCTTCTCAAATTTTGATTTGGAATATTATTATGTTTATCCTTATGGTTTTAGCTTATGATTAATTCATTAAGTACTTTTCTTAAAGTATTATTTAATGTTTTAGTTATTTTGGGCTATAATGTTCCTTAGTTGTAAGAGTAAGTTAAGTTTTGCTCTTATGATAAGTTGTTTAATAATTTGCTCTCTTTATGCTTAGTAATAAAGTATTGCTAATAATGAGATAGTTAATGTTTATTTCCCCAAAATAAAATTAGTGATTGATTCTCATAAGAATAAGGTGGTCTTTTATGATTTAAGGCAAAGTCTCACTTGGACTACAATTAAGTTTTGGGCATTACACCTAATGTTGACTTTTCAATCATGGATTGTCATTATTAATTACCCATTGATAAAAAATTTTGTCCATAAGCCATGCATATTAAAAGGTTATTTCATTAAGCATGTCTCATAATTAACTAAGTGTGGTTTGTATTTATCATTCTGGCCAAAGCTGATTGACAAATACTTATCCACAAAATTTTATTGTTCTTATCCATTTCTAGCCAAAGCTGATGTGGACTAGTTCAATAAAAGAAGTGCATAGAGACATGTGATGTCAATTAAGTGTGGCTTATATTCGTCATTCTGGCCAAAGCTGATTGATGAAATATCTGACTACAGAATTTTACTGCTCTTGTCCATTTCTGGCCAAAGCTGATATGGGCTAGATCAGTAAAAGAAGACGAAAGTTAAATAAAGTGTGACTTGTATTTATTATTCTGGCCAAAGCTGATTAATGAATACTTGATCACAGAATTTTGTTGTTCCTATCCACTTCTGGCCAAAGCTGATGTGGATTGGATCAACAAAAGAAGTTAATGGTCTGAGAAAATGATAATGCATAAATGGCTTATGGATTTTTCATATATAAGGCCATAAAATAATTGATGTATAGTTAGGAAATTATGCTAAATGGCAAAAGATTTAAGTAAATATTAGCAACTAATGTTTGTGCTTCCGCAACAAAATGCCTCTGATTAAAGTATTTTGAGACTTGATAAATTTTTACGATTATACATGTGACTTATGGCTGTATTCTAACCAAAGTTGTTTATAGCCATGTGTCATTATTTAATTATCAGATTAATTAAGTTTTCAAGTCTCAAGTATGACAAAAGTTGATTATATTAATGTAACATTCTCTGAGTATTAATGTTTATTTTCATGTTAAGTTCTGCTTTGTTTCTGCCCAAAGGTGATGTAAAGTATAATGATTAGTCTTGTCAGAATTATCAATTAAAGTATCCCTGTTGATGATGTTTTGAATTTAGCCATAATTTTTGGCTACTATAAGTACCTCAATAAGAAATAAGTTAAACTTATTGACAAACTATTATCTTTTGTGAGGTCATAAATATTTGTTGCATGAATAAACGCAATAAGCTCCTATTAGAGAAGAAGTCTTAATGATTATGAAAGTGATGAGAAACCTTAACAGATTTCTTGTCCATTAATATCTAATGGGAGCAACCTAAAGAATGATATCTTATAATCAATGCCAGTAAAGATCTGGGGAGCAAATCCTTTGGTTTAATTATGTTAAGTTTTGCCTGGCATTAATGGAGAAGCAATTCTCAAAGATCATAAGAATAAAGTTTAGACATAAAAAATTATGGGAACTTTTGAGTTCATCTTATTATGTTGCCAATCATCAAGCATTATGATTGAAGTTTAAATAAAATTTTATGATCATAAGAAAGATTGGTAAAGATAAGGCATTATGGATATTTATTATGGCCCCATAGATAAGAAATGTTAAGGTGAAGCCTTATCAAGAAGGCAAAATGTGGTATGAAAGTTAATGTTAGGCTATTGGATATTTTCTTCCACTAGCACAAAATTAAGCTTTTATCCTCCATTCCAATAATGAAATATTTATTGTGAAGTTTCATCAAAATGTGACACTATTATTTAGTCCACATTTCGAGGGGGAGAATTGAACTTCCCAAAAAAAATGTTTTGTCAGGTATGTCTGTACTTTTCATATTTCACTCCTTTTCATGTAAGTGATGTTTTATGGATATAAAATTAAGTAAGCTAAGAATTATTAAGATATTTATGCATATGTGCAATTGTCTCTTTCAGTACCCGACTTTATTAAGATGCTTTGCTTCTATCCCTTTTAAAAGGAGTATTATTATTAATATTATCTAAAATGTCTTATTAGATCAAAATTTTAGTTAATGATATTAAGGGTCATTAAAAATGAACGGTGATTAAAGAATAATTAGACTTATCTTTTAATACTAATGCCCTCAATCAGTTGTCTTCCAATAATAAGCCTCACATAATTGTCTTCTAAGTAAAATATACGCCTAAGAATCATTTCCATTTAATGGAATGAAAGTTTGTTAATTTCTAATATTTATGTTAAGTTTTTCCTAATGGAGATAATGTCTAAATATGACTGTGAAATAAAATAATGAAAGACAATTTTGTGCTTATTAGAAGAGGTTAATGTAAAATAATGAATTAATTATGATACTTATGGTAAAGAAGAGTGGTATTTACTGCTCGTTGTTTTGAGGGTATAAGTCTTTTGAATAATGAATAAAATTTAAATAAGAAATTTGGACTAGTCATCATCTTGTTGACAATAAGCAATAGGGATATTGTATATTATAAGGAATGAGTTTTATTCTCAGGGAATTAAGTTGATTATTGGTGATGTCTCTTATGTCTTTTGAGTATTAAGATTCACCAAAGATTGGTCCAGAAAATGGGAGTGTTAACTATTATCCCCAAAAGTTATGTTTACTCCCATTAAGGGCAATTAGTTCGCTTATGTGTGGCAAACATAAGTGATATATGCTTAAGGTATGACATGCCCTTAAAATTTTAAAGACCGGGATATCTGGCAAACATAATTCCAGGACTGGACCCCTGGAAAAATTGTTCAAAATACATTGCCTTGTTGGCATGAGTGCTAAAGTAATTTTGTGCTATAGATATATAGCACTAAGGGACTACATGCTCACATTTGAGAAAGTCTGGTAACCACCAAGTTATGGGGTGTTCAGACAATAATGTTCTTTTAGCAAAGATGCATTAATGTCCACAAAAGGATGCACCCTTGAGGGGGAGCCATATTGTGGAATGGCTTCACCCAACTCAAGGCATCAATTAGAGATGCAAGATTAATTGTGGCATGTTTAATCCTAAAATTTTAAATATGGATTTATGTCCCTAATCCATATTATTTTAAGAAAATAAGAAATTTTTTAAGAAATTTATCCCGGAACTTATTACGTAAAGAGTGCAGTTCTATTCGAGTAACATGTCAAAGGGCATTGCCAGACCCAAGACATTGTGAAAGAATAATTTCAGAATCAAATATTATATGTTTCAAGGCCTTACTGATGTATTAAGATTTTAAAGTTTTGGTGCTCAGCAAATAAGTATTGAGCATTTTGTAAAACTAATGATTGATGCTCAGTGTATATAAGTGTTAAAGTGCTAAGACATAAGTGTTGAGCATCATATTAAGTTTAAGAGGCTTGCCTTCTGACATTGCCGGCATAAAAGATTGAAGGGCAGCCTATGTTTTTTAAGGGACAAAAGATGTGATTCTGGAAACATATTCGTTTTTTTTAATCTTGAAGTGCGCACATAAGGTTCATAAAAATATATGAATGTATATGAAAATAAACTGCACTCTGGGACTATTATGGCACCATCTTCCCATAAGCCTAAGAAGAGTCCATTTTGCGATGAAATGAAGTATCGTAGATAATTAGTTCAACGGTACTTAATTGACTGTTGTAATTTATTATCTCTATACAAATTCCAACAAGAACTGGGCTCATAAGTTTTAACTAAGCATTAAGATTTATGGAGCTCCTAAGTTAAAGAAGTTCATTTTGAAATGAGGTGATATACTGTAGTAACTGGGTTCTGCGGAACATAATTATCCGTTGCAATCCTTTTGTCTCGGTATGCCATTCTATTGAGAAGTGGGCTTATAAATTTAGCCTCACGATCAAGGGGGAGAATGTTGGGTTGATCATATCGGCTATGATGTCAGCAATGATGTCAGCATAAAAGATAATGACAGCCCAAGGATAAGCTGTCAATAAGCAAGTCCAAATTGGACTTTTGCCTTTGATTGGAAGGCTCTACACAACTCCACAAGGTGCTGTCCCCCTGTGGTGCTGTGCATATATATATATGAGGGTAAAGAGGCATCTAAGAAGAGAACCTAAGCTCACAAAAACAAGCCTCTGCCCTAGCTGCCCAATCTTAGTTGCTACTGCACAGAAACCACAGGAAGGATCACCTTCTTCATCAACAGCAAGACAAGAACAAGATCAAGATCATGAAAGGTCCTAACGACCAAGGTATGGCCTAATTCAATCATCAGTGGTTCCTTTTTATGCTTAAGATCCTAAAACATCTAACAGACACAACTTCTTACCCATGAAAATCTGCCAATTTTTTGTGCTATGCTGCTCTCAATGTGACTCTTTGATCCACACATCATGGTGTAAGTGTGTCCTAAGTTTAGGAGATGATCTATGGCTCTTCGTCCTGGAAATGAACTTTAAAAGAGCAGTGTAATCTGAGGGGTTCCTTGCAGGGGCATACAGTTTCCTCCCATTAGCTCTTAACACAATGTAGGAGGGTGGATCGAGAATTCTTTTTGCAATATATTGGTGGAACTTTCTTTATGCTACTACCACAAGACTTGAATAATTATAGATCTTTATCTCTGTCAACCGTGTTGGAAATTGTAGTATAAAAAGGGCGCATGAATTAGCAACTTACAGAATTTATTTTAGAGATGTTCCTCTTTTTGGTTTTCTGTGTCCTGAAGCCGATTCGTGGGATTTTTCTTTGATGACCTTTGGTTTATGCACATTAGGAAGTACAAATCTATGGCTACATTGTGTATTTTCGTTGCAGTTCTGTTGTTAGAATCAATAGGGCATGATGTGCCATGGCAGAACAGAAGGGCATTGTGTGATTGTGTCTCTTGAATCCACATACCATGATGCATCAGTCTGTGGCTTAATTTAGAACTTGGTGATATATATGCATCTCAATGGTGAAAATGAACTCCAAGTAGGTGCTGTAAGCTGAGGGGTACTTGCAACAGATGCAGAGTTGACCATTATTTCCAGATGAGTTAAAGTAGAACAGACTGAGAACTTATATCATGTAATATAGCAGAACTTGCTTGATACTGTAGTGCCACAAGTTTATATATTTAAGGCCTTTATCTATGTCAACCGTATTTGAATTGCATGTCCTGACGCTTGATTTTCACATGAAGCTGTTGATGTTCTACTGCTACTGTACTGAAATACTGATAATGCAGGTCAATATATGGAGCTAAGTTCTAACCAGACTTCTTGATTTATCAGCTTTCGTTTTGCATTGGGAAAAAAACTGCGGCTAACGATAACCCTTATTTTTCTGATTTCCTTAATGCATCATGTCCATGGCCCCTCGTCACTTTGACAGTTTCATATGAACTTTTTGCTCGATTTGTTTGATAATTATCCATTCTAAAAATATTGCTTCTTAGAATGCATGATGTCAAACTTTTTAAAATTCCATTAATGTGCAGCAACGTATTAAGTTTTGCCTCGTAAACATGTTAATATTATTTATTGGATTTATGATGAAAGATACTTCTTCTGTGTGAAATTATAAGGCCTAATTCATTTTGTTAAGTCAAGCGGTTACTCTTTTAATCTTTTTTATTTATAACATGATACAAAAGTCTACTAGGCCCTGTTTAGTTGAGGAAAGTTTCACAACTTTTCACTATTCACCCATCACATCAAATGTTAGGACAATAATTAAGGGTATTAAATATGGATTAATGATAAAACCCATTCCATAACCCTCGGGTAACTTCGCGAGACGAATCTAATGAGTCTAATTAGGCCATGATTAGACAACATCGTGCTACAGTAAACAATCTCTAATGATGGATTAATTAGGCTTAATAGATTTGTCTTGTGATTTTCCATCCATCCGTGTAATTAGTTTTATAATTAGATCATGTTTAGTCCTCCTAATCTTTGGTTTAAAATTGCTACAGTAAATTTCGCAAACTTTCTCACCGAACTAAACAGGCCCTAAAAAGTGTGTTTGAACATGAATCTAATGGCATCGTCTGTGTCACCAAATTCATATGTTAATAGGGTAATTGTTGGTCAAATGCTTTGCCCTAATGAAACGAAATAGGTCTGGTAATTTCAAAAGGAGGGAGAACTTTAAAATCACTTATAGTGTACACCTTTAAATCAGAAAAAGGTAAAAAGGACCTTATTAGAGGCTGATTTTTCAACATTCAAAATGACAAGAAAAAATGTTTGAGTGATTCAAACTAATTATGCATTTATGCGCTTTACACTGCATAGGCCTTTTGGCAATGACAAAAGATGAAAATGCACAAGAAATCTGTCCAAAATAAAAGACGAACTTGACCAATGGAGTTAGAGTTGCCATCATTTCAAAATTCGTTCCTCCAAACTAGCCTCTAAAATTTTTGAATGTTCAATGGCAATATGAGTTCCCACGTGATCTTTTTTATGGTAATGCGTTTCACATGACTGAAGAGCAACATGAAGTAATTGCAGTTTGAGTTCAGATGGTCGGGAGAGAGGAAAAAGAAAAAAGAAAATGTCAAGCTCTTGCCTTCGACGAGGCCACCTGGCTACGGGCTTGGACCTGGTGATTGGCCACATGTCGTGCCCGCGAATCTTTTTTATTTTTAATTTTTCTTTTTTTACAATTTTGCAAAAACGATATCCGGTGTCACCCAACCGCCGGTTGAAACGGCGGTCGCCATATGATACGGCGGTAAGGGCCAAAACCGTCGTATCAAATGGTGGATAGAGAAACCGCCTATGAAACGGCGGTAAGCTAGCGCGGTGCTACACTAACCGCGCGGCACTGTAGCGATGCCGCCATTTCATTCGACGGTACCTTCTTCCTGTCAAAAAAATCATAACTTTTTCATATGAACTTGAATGAGCTAAAATTTATATGAAAATTGTAGATCTCGACGAGATCTACAACTTTATAGTTCAAACTTTTTTCATTTGAAATCATCTTTATGTTCAAATAATCCACGCAATGCTCAGATCTAAAATTTGAATTTTAGATCTGAACATTGTCTCGATTATTTGAGCACCAAAATAATTCGCAATGAAAAAAGTTTGAACAACAAAGTTGTAGATCTCATGGAGCTCTATAATTTTCATATGACGCTTATCTACAACCGAATTCATATGAAAAAGTTATAATTTTTTGAAGATGTGCTGTCCAGAGAAAGAAAATTCTTTTGGTTCATTAGATCTGAGCATTGCGTGGATTATTTGAACATGAAGATGATTTCAAATGAAAAAAGTTTGAACTATAAAGTTGTAGATCTTGTCGAGATCTATAATTTTCGCATAAATTTTAGCTTCATTCAAGTTTATATAAAAAGTTATGATTTTTTGACAGGGGAGGGATGTACCGCCGAATGAAACAGCGGTAAATCGCTACAGTGCCGCGTGTTTACTATAGCGCCACGCGATCCTGTTGCTTACCGCCGTTTCATTCGGCGGTTTTTCTATCCGCCATTTGATACGGCGCCACTGTAGCTTACCGCCGTTTCAATCGGCGGTTGGGTGACAGATTTGCAAAATCTGTCACCCGGACACCGTTTTTGCAAAATTGTAAAAAAGAAAAATTAAAAATAAAAAAATTCCGTGCCCGCGCGCTTTTCTGGGCTGATAGGCCCCGGCCCGACGAATGATGGCCCACAGCGAAGATGGGCTTGGACCTGGCGACGGAGCCCTCAAAGCCGCCGACGCTTGAGGAGTGAGGGAAGCATACGTCACTAGGCCGCGGCGGGCGGCGGCCACCCCTTTCTCCCCAAAACTGCGAGACGAGCCCTAGGCGAGCTCGCCGAGGCGACGATCGGCGGCGAGCGGAGGCAGAGGCTTGCCGCAGATTCCGGCGGTCTTCTCGAGAAGCCATCATCTCACTCCAGCGACGGCCGGCGAAGGGAGACGGGACTGGAGCAGCACTGACTCCTCCCCATCTCCCCACCACCACCGCCTCCTCTGGGATTATAAATTGTGAGTATGCTCGTGTGCTTTTCTTCCGGGATTTTATTAGGATTAAGGGTTTGTTAGCTTGTGAATCTTCTTAGATGGATGTTAGATTGTGAATCGGTGTTGATTCGTGGAATCGGTGTTGAATTTGATTATTCGAAATCGTACTAGGTGCAAGAGGCAACGATCGCCTGCAGGCGGAGGCAGAGGGTAGAGGCTTGCCACGGATTCGCATCGGACTTCCCGGGGAGCCATTAGCTCACTCCGACTACGGCTGGTGAAGGGAGACTAGAGGCTGGAGCAGCCCCTGAGCCCTACACATCTCCTATTCTCCACAGTCCGCACCACCGTTCTCTTTGGGATTGTGAGTATGCTCATGTGTTTTTCTTCCGGTTTTTTCTTAGGATGAAGGGTTTCTTAGACTGTCAATCTTTATAGATGAATATTATCGTGTGAATCTGTGCTGATTAGTGAAATCCATTCTAGGTGCAATCAGCGTGCCAAGATGTTGTGCTCTGGTTTTGTGGAGTTCAAACTTGACTATTTGGAGACGAAGAAACTTGCCATCGGGCAATACGTCAGCTCTGAGAGCTTCTCTGCCGGGGATCACCTTTGGCGGATTATATGCTATCCGCGTGGGGACAAGAGCGAGCACAAGGGCGACTACGTCTCGCTTTTTCTTGTGCTCGTCTCCAATACTACAAATGCCAAGGCCATTTTTGATGCCTTCCTGCTAAACAGAGACGGCACACCGTCTTGGATCAGAGCAAGGAGATCTATGCATGTTTTCCAGCACAAAATCCCAATGGGGTGGTCTCGGTTCGTTAAGGGAAGCCATCTTGAGCTGACCTTCTTGAGTAATGGTTTGGCCAGATTTATGTGTGGGGTTATAGTTGTTCCTGACAATAATCACACGCCCATGCCACCGCCTGACATAGGGATCCATCTCGGCCGCTTGCTGGATTGCGCCATTGGGTCCGATGTCTCATTCATTGTGGATGGCGAACAGTTCCCTGCTCACCGTGCTGTGCTCGCTGCACGCTCACCAGTCTTCGAAGCAGAGCTCTTTGGCTCAATGGCAGATGCCACAATGCCATCTATCACTGTTCATGACATCGAGCCTGCAGCATTCAAAGTCATGCTTCGGTTCATGTACACCGATTCCTTTCCAGCAGACAATGAGCTTGGGAACTCTCCCACTGATATGCTGCAGCATCTACTTGATGTGGCTGATCGGTTTGCTCTGGACCGGCTTAAACTCATTTGTTCTCTGAAACTAATTGAAAATGTATCTGTGGATACAGTAAGTTCAATTTTAGTTTGCTCCGAGACATATAACTGTCCAGAGTTGAAGAACAAGTGCTTGGATTTCTTTGCTGTGGAGAAAAACTTCAAGGAGGCGGTGTTCACAGATGGTTTTGCGATCTTGCTGCAGAAATGTCCATCCCTTGCTGCTGAGTTGAGGAGAAGGGTTGTGATACAACATGCAAAGTAAATACTAACCTTTAGAGTGCAAGTGTGCAACCATAGATTTAGTTTGGTGTCCCTTTCGGGCATATTAGACTACTGGTCATTAGATTATGAAGGGCTTGACTTGGTAATGAACACAACACCTGATAAATTGCACTACTCTTGCAGTACCTGTTGAAGTTGCTGCCAAGTGCATCTGTCGCACAACCCAGATATAAATTTATGGAGGTTATGCTAAACTAGTACTCTTAGCATCTATATTTATGGTGTAATGTAGTCTAACTTGTATAAATTCCCTTGTGCTCGTGGATATGTCCAGTCCTCAAGTTGTGGGGGTGTGAATGTAGTTTTCAAGTTTTCCATTTTGCCATGCTGATATGCTTTGAACTTAGTCGGTAAGTACTAGCTCCATGGTGGTATATGATATATATAATTATTAAATGTTGTCACGTCAAGTAGTTGCACAGGCAGAACACAGTTTTGCACTATTTGGCATATTTATTCAAACTTCCATGTTAAACTGTACTGCTTGATCGTTTGACACTGAATTTTCAAATTAGTCGCATGTAGATGCAAATACAACTTGTTACTCATTGAAAAATCTGCCTATTCTTTGTGATAATGCTGCTCGGAATGTGCCTCTTTGATCCACACCGTGGCTTAAGTGTGTCTGAAGTTTAGGATTTGGTGATATCTACACCTCTTCATGGTGGAAATGAACTTCAAATGAGTAGTGTAATCTGATGGGTTCTTGCATTGAGAATTCATCATGTAATATAGTGGTAGGAACTTTCTTGGAACCGTACTGACACAAGACTTGTATAATTAGATATCTATATCTCTGTCAACTGTGCTGGAAATTGTAGGTTACAAGGGTTCATATATTAGCTACTTAATGGAATTTTTACTATAGGGATGTTCCTATTTTTGGTTTTGTGTCCTGAAACCAATTCCTTGACCTCTTCTGTGATGATATTGATTCACGCACATTGCAAAGTACAAATCCATGGCAATATTGTGTATCTCCGTTGCAGTTCTGTTGTTAGAATCAGCAGAGCATGCAAGATGTGCCGTTCTAGAACAGAAGAGCACTGTTTTTTGAAATTGTTGTGAACTGGTTATGGCTATATGTCTATCTGATGAACTGTGAACATGATCTTCAACTTGTATTCTTTCGGTAGCAGACTACATTCCTGCCAAGTCACCATAGATGATTAAATATGCTTGGTGAGGTGGAGCATATGGTTACAGTGTCATTGTGACAGCTCTGGTTCTTTCGTCTGAAGCTGTTGAGATGGCAGTTTTGCTGTTCTGAAAATTCTGATAATGTAGGTAAATATCTGAGTTAAGGGCATGTTTGTTTTCTTAGTGTATTATATAAGCTAGCTTATTGGCGAGGGGCGCCATGGCAAAAAGGCACTCTGACCACCAAAATAAGCTGAAATAAGCATATCTTGGACAGCTATTCAAGCTTATTTTGGTGGTCCAGAATGCTTTTTTACCGTGCTGCCCTTAACTCATAAGGTAGCTTATACTCCCTCCCTTCAGAAATGATAGCTATATTTTTATCAGTGAAAAGTCAAGTTATACAAAGTTTGACCAACAATTTCTATTAAAATATGTTTTCAATTTTTAGAAAACTAATGGCATCCTAAAGAGACTACTGCCATAAATCTATTGATACAAGTTTTAAGTTCTAAAGTTTCATATAACTTGACTAATTGTTAATCAAACTTTGTATAACTTGACTTTTCACTGATGGAAATATAGCTATCATTTCTGAATGGAAGGAGTATAATTTTACTCTACGTGGCTAATGGATGGATCACAATTGTGTGTGGGGTTATAGTTGTGCGCAATGATCCTTTTGCCAACTGTAGGTAAATATAGGGAAAGCATCTTGGTGACTTGGCTTCGCAACCCCTCCTTCCTCCCATGCGCTCTCAGGTCCTGGCATGACCATACCACCGGCAACGCCGCCGCCGTGGGGCTCGCCTGCCGCCTCAAGACGACCCGGGCAGCGGCCAAGGTTTGGGCACGGCGTAACAGGGTGCCACCATCCCTCTTCCCAAACTGTAAATTCATACTTCTTCTGTTCGACACTTTCGAAGAAACACGCCATCTGTCCACTGATGAACACCAGGTACGCGAGCTGACCCGGGAGCGTCTTGCGCTTGCTGTGCGGGAACGCGCGGCGTACTGGAAACAACGTGCCAAACGCCGTCAACTCCGGGAAGGCGACGCCAACACTGAGTTCTTCCATGCCCAGGCGACCCATCGCTGGCGGATGAACCAGATCAGAGCGATTGAGGCTGACGGTGCCGTCGTCACCGCCCACCACGCCAAGGTCTAAAAGTGCATCTAGGCCCCCATGTGGGTTTTGGTGAGTTTAATGACAAAACAATTAAAGGTCTAACTTGTTTGCTTGAGATGATGAGCAGGAATTATTCTTATGATTCATTATGTTTAATGTGCTCATCAAGATATATGGTTATTCATTGATACAAGCAAGCAAGTGTGTGAAGAAATAATGCTCATTGCAAAAGATAAAGTGAACCTAGGTCGGCTCAGCCCGGTGGCACTCAGGTCAGCCAGGTAGAATTAAATTCAGGACAGAGAGGCTGACCCGGCTCAGCCAGGTCCAACCCAGGTGACCCAGGTGTCAAGTCAAAACAAGCAATGATGAAGCAATGTCTTGGAGATATGCTATGTGGGTCTCCAAGAATATGAGATGATTTATTTGACAAAGAAGAATGATATGCAAGACTTCATGTATAGATGATAAAAGGACATGAGCATATGTGTTACATATTGGTCTTCAATTGGAAGCTTGCATTATGGATATTCTTTATTGATCAAGAACAAGCATTTGAAGAATCTTTCAAATGGAATTCATTCAATGGCAATGCAAAGCTAAACTTGATGATGCAAGAGTAAGTGGTGAAGAAACAAATCGAGATGACTAGAGCGAGGGACTAAGCAAGCTTTGGCTAAGTGATGACTTATGACCATGTGTGTAATGCTAAGGTGAAGTATCTAGTATCCGAGGGGTTTCGAAGTATCATATCCAAGTATTGTCATGAGAGGCATTGCAATGCATATATGTTATGGTTGATAAAGGAGGTGGCCTAAGAATTAAAGTGAATTCAAATGAAAGCTATAGAAAATCCTAAGTCACTAGCTCAAGGTTGATATGCTCAGATGATGGATAATGTTAAAAGCCCTCAAGTGAAGAATATTCAAGTATTGGCATGATTCTCAACGTACAAGCTCAAGTGATTGAAAATATGATTTATTTATATGTCTTGAGTATAGGTATGCCGTACTATCAAGAGGGATGCAACATTGGTTGATAGACATTCACTAAAAGTTCTCAAGTCAAACCCATGAGAGTCTAACCGAGTGAAATCTAACTTAGTGGTGTTGTCTGGCCAAAACCGGTCTGACCGGTTTTGGGGACCGGTCTGACCGGTTCCTGGCCTCTGAGTGTCTAACGACTAGTTGAGTTTGAAAACCGGTCTGACCGGTTTGGCAAACCGGTCTGACCGATTTTGTCTGACAGAATAACGGCTAGTTTTGTTGGAGTTGGGTATTTATACCCAAGAGCTCCTCTTTGAGGGGCTGCTGGTTCTGTGCGTGTTTCATACCTTCTTGAGGCCAGCTGAGCTCTCCCCAACCTCTCTTTATGAGATTTGAGCATCCTTGTGAGATTCTTGGGTTTGGGTTGAGAAAGAAACTTGTGTGTGAGCTAAGTGTGAGCAATCTGACCTTGAGCACTTGTGGTGGCGTCCAGCAACTCGCGAAGCATTTGTTACTCTTGGAACTTTGCTCCTAGACGGCTAGGCGTTGCCGTTGAGCACACATTCCTTGTGTGGTTGTGCCACGAAAGTTTGTATCACCCATCCTCTTGTTGAGGAAATCAGTAAGTATACTCATTTCACCTTGGTGGTGGTTTGGGTGAGGAAAGGGTTAGGTGTGACAACCCGGCTCTTAGTGAGCACCTCAACGGAGACTAGGATTCACCTTGCCTTGGTGGCTGCTTAGTGCAGTGGTGAATCTGAACTTCGGTAAACAAATCGTTGTGTTTGTCTCCATTTACTTACTTTTGTCAATTCTAGCATTTACTTGTAATTCCGCATCTATCTACTTTGGTATACTTGGGCTGTGTGCAGGAGCATCACTAATATACTTATAAACATCTGGTGAAGCTTGTTGTCCAAAGTGGTTTGTGCTAGATTTGTTATAAGGGGTTTGGCATATTTGTTCCCTGTCTGTCAGAGGAAACCGGTCTGACCGGTTTCAGGAACCGGTCTCACCGGTTCCAGTGCTGACAGCAGGTTTTAGATATTGTGTTTTGCAGAAATTTGCAGAAACGCCTATTCACCCCTCCTCTAGGCGACATCAAGGTCCTTTCAATTGGTATCAGAGCAAGGACTCACATCCTAGCTTAACCGCCGTGAGAAAAGATGTCGATTGAGGTACAATTTGAGCCACTTGAGCTTGATGGCTCAAACTATGCTTCTTGGTATGGTAATGTTCATAATGCTCTTAGAAATGTAGATCCTGTAATTGAATATATTTTAGTTGCTAGCGTTCTACCTCCTAAATTTGATTACGACAACTTTGGTTTGTCAAAACTCACTCAAGAGGAGTTAGCATGCACGCAACTTAATGCTTGTATTACTGACTTCTTTCAGAGATCTGTTTGTGAAGAGTTATGGGATATCATCTCTAGCGAGAAAGAAATCCGAAAAGATGCTCATCACATTTGGTCTCTCATCATGGATACATTTGAAGATTTAAAAAGTTATGATGAAGAGCAAGAAGTCAAAGGATCACCTGAGAAGTGCTCAACTGCATCAGCAACACTTATTGAGTCTCAAGTGATTTTTGCCGAGGAGCTAGAAGAGCAAAAGGAGGAAAATGCAGTCTGCCTGAAGGAACCGGTCCGACCGGTTTCTGGAACCGGTCCGACCGGTTTCAGGAACCGGTCTGACCGGTTCTGCCCAGGAAGCTGCTTCCATATGTGCTCAAGACACTTCACCCGCAAGCGTCACCCCATCCACTTCTGGTTTTTCATTATCCAATGATGAGGGACCCAAATGTCTGATGGCTTGCAGAGGGAAGAAGAAAACCAAGAGAGATGAATTCCATAGGGTTGGAACCATCAAGGCTCTAACTCAAGAACTTGAAAAGCTCAAGTTGTCACATGCCTCCTTGGTCAGTAAGTATGAAGTCTTGTCAAAGAGATTATACTTGTGCTACTGATTTATCTACTTGTGTAGCATCCTTAGAACAAGAAAAACAAGTGCTTAGTGCTCAACTTGAGAAGCTCACTACTGAGCACATGACTTTGCAATCTCAATACAAAGAACTTGAATGTTCTCATGAAAAGATTGTAGAATCATATACTCAACTAGAAATAGCTCATGAGGTTATGATTGCTTCGGTAAAATTCCTTGAACCTCATACACACACATGCACATGTGTTGACACCAGATTTTCGCACCTGACATATTGAGTCAGATGGTGACGTGGTAAGGATGAGGCTGTGCGGTGGACCCATTGACTGGTCAAAACCAAAGGTGACAGAGAAGGGAGCCGATGTCAAAGAGGAGTCCGATGAAGCGGAAGTCCGATCCAATGACGAATACAAGGGGGAAAGACACGGCGGCTAAGGAAGGGGCATATCAAATTCGGGAACTATTTCTTTTTCAGAAGATGTTTGAGAGTCCCGTTGTATCTTAAGTTTAGTTTACCTTATTTAGTTAGTCTGGTCCGATCAGGACTCTCCATGACCAGGGTATAAATATGAACCCTCGTCCATTGTAAAGAATAATTCACACAATTCAATACAACCCGGCTTCACGCCAAAACCCTAGTAGTAGTTACCGACGAAGCTCATTGGTGGACGGGCTGCATCAGTTCTGATCTCCGGCTTACCAGTAAGTTAGTCAATTTATCGAACTAATATAGGCTTTGAATTGATGCGCATCGCCCTTTCTCGTTTATATTGTTCAACCGATTTATCTCTGAATAATCAAGATTGATATAGATTCCCTACGTCGGAGCTAGATCAATATTGATTATTCAACAGATTATCGTTTATCGGACTATACTTTAAGCCTAGATTCCCTACGTCGGAGCTAGGTATCAAGATTAGTCTAGATTCCCTACGTCGGAGCTAGAGTAATCTTGATTACTAAAGATAGTCTTTGCGGTTTGTTGGAGTTGCTAGATTGGTTTAGATCTACGCCATGTGAATCAATTCTACTTCTTCAACGGCTTTGAGCATATGTCTTGGTCCGATTTAAGCAATATTTATCTTATAGCATCGTTCTATGTCTGATCTTGCTTTGTGGTTTAATCTAGTTGTTCTTTGAGCATTGCATTGGTGTAGATTCCCTACGTCGGAGCTAGATCTGTGTAATGCGCTTAGATTAATCTTTAACTGTCATGCTTGGTCTAGATTCCCTACGTCGGAGCTAGGTTCATCTTGATTAGTTAAAGGAAGCTTTGGTTATGCCTTATTGCTATTTGAATGTTAAGTGTGGTGTAGATTCCCTACGTCGGAGCTGGATCTCGCTTAATTGTTCAGTAGCATATCTTAGAATCAGAACGTATCTGTTAATCTGATCAACACCTGTGTGAGCATCTTGTTTAATTGACAGGTTGATGAATCTAATCTGATTATCTAGCTATCTGATCTGATCATAGTTGGAGAAATCTAATTCCCTACGTCGGAGCTAGATTTCTCTGAAAAGGCTATAGTCCGATCGGTTGGTTAGATGGTCCGATAAGATGAGTCAAACTGGTAATTAGACAAGATGGACAATGTATCGGTTTACACTGTGATTATTTAATATCTTGTTTCAAGACACAGCTGATCCATTATTTTACATATTGGCCTTGTTATATGCTTTATTTTATTATGCAAAGGCTGGTCTGTTATGTCAATCAAGGTCCGATCCTGATTGGTCCGATCCTGAGGTCCGATTTGATGTCTGATTGAGGTCCGATCACTCGGTCCGATTGACGTCATCACTGAGGTCCGATTCTGAGGTCCGATCGGTATCGGCCGATGCGTGTCTGATTGGGTCTTGGCTACAATTCGACGCTACTCCATCGTCTGAAATAGAGCCGGCACAATCATAGAGCAATTTAACTGTTTTATCCCCTTGTCAATTTCAGGTCAAATTGACTGGCACGCCGCGAACCTGAACTGGAGTGTAGACTGGCACTGGAGCGAAGCAGACTCTCCCCAGTCATCGTGTGCTGCACGTGGGAGATACGACCGCTGATTTTCCGCGTCAACACATTTTTGGCACGCCTGGTGGGACACGAAAAACAAATCCAAGATGTCGTCGTCTGATGCTGAACAAGAAGCTGCAGCAAGATTGGCTGCTGAAAAAAAAAGCTGCTGAGAAGGCTAAGAACGACAAGAATAAGGCGACTGAGGTGACCATGCCAATTACAAAGGCCGATCTGTCCAAGGCTCAGTTGGATTCAGTTCAGGCCCACATCGATGCATTTGAGAAGCTGTGCCTTGGTCAGTTTGGGCGTAATCGTTCAGGTCCTATACTCAAAGGTCCTCTCCCGGATCCAGAGTTGATCAAGAAGGCAACTGAAGCTCGGGAGCATCAGGCTACTATGTCAGAGATGATTCACCAGGCTGTTCATCATGCAATGATCAACCAATCAAGTACTCTGGTGAATTCTTTGGACAATCTCATCAAGAAGGCGGTGGACGATGCTGTTTGTTTGAAGGGGCCAGTATTTATAGCAGATTCTGCAGGAGCATCAGGATCAGGAAGAGGAAAAGAGGCTGCAGATAATACAATGACCGTTGCTCCACAGATGCCAATTGCTCCACCACCTCCTGTTGAACTGGCCAGCGGTTTCCTGTTGATGGCCGATGGAACTATTGTCGGCCCGCATGGTGAAAAGTATGCCAGGACCTTGGGCGAACAAGAGAAACAGCCTGCTGCTGCAAGGCTACGTACAGAAGTTCCTTCACATCAGCGTATGGTCGGAAATTACAACAACTATGTAATGGACATAGCTGATGAGTCGCCACATGGGAACCAACAGTCCGATTGGTCACAAAAGATAGCCGAGGTGATTCAGAACCAATTCGGCTTGAAGCCTAAAGATGAAGCGAGGTTGTATCGGCACCCGTACCCATCTTACTTTGATGCAGTGCCACTTCCTCCACGTTACAGAGTGCCGGATTTTTCCAAATTCTCCGGGCAAGATGACATGACCACCATCGAGCATGTGAGCCGATTTTTGGCTCAGTGTGGTGAGGCTGCTTCTGAGGAAGGACTCAGGCTCAGATTTTTCCCTCTGTCACTATCAGGGCCGGCGTTTACTTGGTTTACGTCGTTGCCAGCAGGATCAGTCACAGGATGGTCCGACATGGAGAAGCAGTTCCATAAATATTTCTTTTCTGGTCTCAACGAGATGAAGATCTCCGATTTGATTGCCATCAAGCAAAGGAATGATGAGACCGTCAAGGAGTACATCCAACGATTCCGTGACACTAGGAATCGGTGTTACAGTCTGAAGCTATCTGACATGCAGTTGGCCGAGCTTGCATTCCAAGGTTTGCTCGCGCCGATTAAAGACAAGTTTTCTGCTCAGGAGTTTGAAACATTGGGGCAATTGGTTCAGAAAGTGTCAGCTCATGAGGTCCGATATCAGGAGATGAAGCGCATGAAGTTTTCTAAACAAGTATCTTATCTCTCTGATACTGAAGAAGAAGCTGATGTTAACATAGCTGAATGGACTAAATCCAAGAAGCCAGTGTCACTCCCGTGGATCAAACAGAATCCTGAAAAGTTTGGATTCGATATAACAAAGGCCGATAAGATCTTTGATTTGCTGCTCAGTGAGAAGCTTATTCAGCTTTCTCCAAGTCACTCAATTCCATCGGCCGATGAGTTGAAGAAACGCAAGTACTGCAAATGGCACAACTCGACATCTCATGAGACCAATGAATGCAAAGTGTTCAGAAGGGAGATCCAATTGGCTATTGAATCAGGCAAAATCAAGTTTGAAGATAACAAGAAAGCCATGAAGATCGATGGTCATCCCTTTCCCAATAACTTTGCTGATTTCTCCTTTTCTGTTAATATGGTTGATGCTAGTGAAAAGGGGAAAGTCAAGGTGCTTACATCGGACCACGCCAAGAGTTCTGGTGCCGTTGATCCTGTGGTTCAAGTTACTGTTGAAGAGCTGCGCAGGAATCATCAGGCGTTTGGGCGAGAATCTAATGCTCCTGGTGGGTATCGGCCACGTGTGACCTCCCAAATGCTGATCAATAAATACAAGAGGCAGCAGGCAGCAGTCCGAGCCTGGAGGGAACGAGAGGAACGACGACGTCAGAGGCATGAATATCAAGCAAGGCGCCATGATGAAGAGTTTGATGATCGGCGCCGACATGATTACAGGTCCAATGGCCGACGCCGATATGACGACTGGTCCGATGACCGACGCCGATACGATGACAGGTCCGATGGCCGGCGCTGGTATGATGATAGAGTCGATGATCGCCATCACTACGGTTGTAGGTCCGATTGGTATACAGATGGACGTCAAGCTTATAACCGATATGATCAAGATGATGATCATTGGGGATGTCCTTTCTTCGTGTACTGTTGGAACGAGAAGCTTAGACTGCCATCAAAGGCAGATTGTCCTGAATGCAGCTTTCAATATGAGGAGTATAGAGCTTCCAAAAGAGGTCGACGATCAGTTCATGAACGGATCGGCGTCAGGATTGATGATCATCATCAGAGAGATGAAGGCCGGGTTAACACTCATGGCCACAAAAATAATGAAGGCCGGGCTGATGCTCATGGCCCTGAAAAGACAGAAGAAGAGGTCCCAGTTCACAATCGGACTGAAGAACCTCCAATGAGGCCTGGACAGTGGTGCCCGTCGGGGATTTCTAAGTCCAAGAAGAGGCGTGTGCAACGTTTGCGCTATAATGAGCAGATTCAGGAGCAAGAGTTGGCAAAAGAGAAGAAGTGGCGCGTCAAGATGGCCAATGATAATGAAGCAAGTACATCGGCCGCAATAAACATGGTTTTAATGTTGCCGTCCGATTTCGCTGCTCCTGATGAACAAGACGACCATGAGGTCGATTATGAACTGGAAGAAGCCGCTGCATGCTTGGTTTTGGATTCAGAGAAGGCAGTCTTTGAGAAACCAAATGCAAATGGGTATCGGCACTTGAAGCCTCTGTACATCAAGGGATACGTTGATGGAAAGCCGATGACCAAGATGTTGGTTGATGGAGGAGCTGCTGTCAATCTCATGCCCTATTCCACATTCCGTAAGCTGGGGAAAGGGATTGATGATTTGATCAAGACAAATATGACGCTCAAGGACTTTGGTGGGAACGTTTCAGAGCCTCGGGGGGCAATTCATGTGGAATTAACCATCGGCAGCAAGACGTTGCCGACTACCTTTTTTGTGATTGATGGCCAAGGTTCCTACAGCATGCTCCTCGGACGAGATTGGATTCACGCCAACTGTTGTATCCCATCCACTATGCACCAGTGTTTGATCCAATGGCAAGGCAACAAAGTGGAGATCGTCCCAGCTGATGATTCGGTTAGCATTGCTACAGCCGAGTCGACAATTTGGGAGTTTGAAGGAGTTGAATGCCTGTCAGGAAAAGTGTGGGATGGTGACTTCCTCAAGGTGTCCGACCAAGGACTAAAGCCGATCCAAGCAGTCGGCTCTGAGACATTATTTTGAATGAATGATTATGTAGGAGATTTTAAAGGCCGATATGGTTAGTGAGTTCTTTCAAATATGTATTCGATGGTTCTTCTTATAAATTGAATCGGCCTGATTATTGTTTCGCCTTGGGGGGCAAAGATTCGAGTTTGTTTGTTCAATAAAATTGCTTCAATATTTAGCTAAAGCCGATGCTACGCGTCTGGCTTGAAAGCCGATGAAAAATCGCCTTAAGAACAAAAGAATAAAAGCCGATGTGATATGCATCGCATTAAGGATTATATACAGCAAAAGAAAAGTGTATTAAGCCGCTCGATGGCGGAGCAGGCTGTCAATGTATCAGATCATTCAGTAAGGCAGGCAGGTTTCAGTGTTCAAGGTTGCAGGTATTTGACTATCAAGTCAAGGGCAGTCTGACGGATCTTGTCAACATCAGCAATAATCTTGGCGTCAGCTTCAGCATTCCCTTCTACAGGCTTGATTGTCTTGTGGATCTCCTTGGCTGCCTTGATATGGATCTTGTAATCCTCCTCAGCCTTTGCCTTCAGAGCCGGAATGTCATCAAGCTCTTTCATCTCAGCCTGGATGCTTGATAGAACTTCGGCAAGTTCCTGCTCTAATTGTTGTTTTCTGGCTTGAAGATTGTCAAGCTTTAACTGGATAGAGGCAGGACGAGCCGATAATTCTTCAATCAGTTTTGTTGACTTATCAGCCTGGGCGCGTTCTTCATCCCTTGCCTTGATTCGGTCCTGCTGGGAGGTCCGATTGGTGATTCGGCGATTGGCCTGCAACACTGGAAAGGAATGGCCTTCTATGTATGCCGCCGGGATCAGTGCTTCTTCCAGGTCTGATGGAAGTTGGCCCCTTAGAGTTTTGACGACTAAACGAATTGGCTCTGCATCCTGGACAAGATCGACGATATCTTGGTGAAGAAGAGCAGATATATCATGCAATTTTGCCTTCACTTCGTCAGATAACAAGCTTTGTCCAGAGCTGATCTCTTCCTCTTCAGCTTGTAGCCGGTCAAAATCAATTGATAGGGTCTGGCTGGCTGGAGGGGTATCTTGAGCCTGCAAAAGAAATGATTAGATATGATGACAAGAAAGTTGATATGAATATATCAGGCTAGAAAGTTTACTTGTTTCCAGGCTGCTTCTTGCTCGGGTCCAGTCAAAGGATTATTGCTCCCTTGGATGTTTGCTTGGACAATCTCAAGATCCGTCAAGACATGCTGAATGATTTGCTAGAAGAAAGAGAATAAGAACAGGGTGGATATCAATTATTGAATGAATCGGCTGATAATTACCGTTGCTTCCGGATCAGGGAGTTGGATCTGTAGAAGAGTCTGGTCTTCTTGGCCCTGATCCATTTGCACTTGTTCTGCTTGAGGTGGCGGGCTTGGTTGACAAGGCGACCCAGTTATAGTCCTTTCAGATGAAGATGTATGACCCGAATGTCCTTGAGTTGGACTTGATCGCATTTGAATAGGACTTGGTGATTTTTGTGGGTCCGATTCTGGTACTTCTTCGGCCGATGGGCTTGAAGACTCGGCCGGACTCGGCTGGCGTGCAGAAGGTTCTCTGATGACCTGAGCTTGCAGAGAGGATTAATTTCAGTAAAGGGATAAACCAAGTTAATGAAGTTCTTGAACTTACCAGAGTGGTCCTTGAGCGCTTGGGAATTTTAGAAGACGTCTGCTTCTTCCTCTTTCGACTGTCGCCATATGCCGATAGAAGCTTGCCGATGGTGGGAGAGTCACAGCCGATCCACGGATCTGGCGAGATACTGCTATAGACGACTTGTCTCCCCGATCGAGTCATTGTTGGAGGGGTATGATCGACATCCTGATAGAGAATTGGTTAGCAAATAAAGTTATGAGGGAAGCAAATTCGCGAGTATTACCTCTGGCTTGCCCTTGAAAGAAGGCAGCAACTTCTGAACATAAGTTTTGAGGGCGATGCAGAATAAGTGTCGATGCCATTCAGCCCACCATGTGTTGAAGGTCCGATGAACTACAAGGCAGATTGCCAAGGTATCCAGATTGGTTTGGTCCATAGAAGGCTCAAGTCTGAAAAGGCGGTCCCATTCCACGCCTGTATCGATTTTTCCCCTTGGAAAAATTTGATCGGTCAAGACTAAGTAGGGAGGAAGCTGTCCCATGCCGAATTGTCGAGCAGCCAGGTTTGGATGATAGAATTCATAGGTCGATTGCCCTGACTTGCCCTGACTGAGGCCGATCGGAAGAAATCGAGCACTAATGCAGGTTCGGAAAATTGTTAAGGCTTCTGAATCTGCCTTTACAATCATGGTGAGTCTGAATTTGTAAGGCAACTCAAATTCATCGGCATGATCGTACAAAAACCAGACCATTTTTTCATCAGCAATGCCTTTGTAAAAGAGTGCAAAATACTTGGAAGATTCCTTGCCTGATAATTTCTCAGCGGGAAAGCCCATGGCAGCTTCACCAAATGAGGTACACCGGCGCCAGGTGATTTCTTCCGATTCAGGCTTGCTCTCTGGGAATTTAAGCCTTCGAACATCTACCTTGACAACTTTGCTCAGATGTAGCATTAGCCACATCTGGATGAACCACCACGGCCCGCCAAGGTTGGAAATGGGTGATCCAGCTCTCAAGCGCTTGGCAACTTGATGAAGCAAATTGTATGCTGCTCCCAGGAGAAGTTGACCAAGGCTGATAACATGATCACTCACAAGCAATTCGGCCAGATGTTGAAAGTTGCCTGTTGGACCAAGGGTGGTACCGCAAAAGAAAAATCTGTCCAGCCACATGTTCAAAAAAGCCACATGTTCACGGTCGGTCACAGATCCGGTCCGATGATTCTTCTCCATATATCCCGACCAGCCACCACAGCTCTTAGTTTTGAAATGGTGTTTGACTTTGATATTGAGCTGAGAAGGACGCTTGTCGCCCGTGACATTGAGGCCAAGGAGCATAACTACATCAAGCAGTGTTGGGGTCATCGGACCATGTCCGAAAAGGAAAGCATTCAGAGCATCGGACCAAAAGTGTGATGCGGCGATCAAAAGATTCTCATTCTTGGCCATGGGGCCGATACTGAGGCCGATGCATTGGGCGATATCCAATCTGTCCCAGATTGCAGACTTGGAGGCCGATATCCTCAGATACCAGTTTTTCCATCCGGGGAGAAATGTCGGCCAGGAGCGGAATGCATTCTTCCAATCTTCGAGATCAAATCCGGAAGTTTTGAATGGGAGGCGCAAAGTTTCCAGATTGATAATCTCGGCCGGATCCGGATCTCCCATTGGACCAAGAAAATAAACCCCCTCGGCTGCGCCCGAAGGGATTAGGGTTTGGGCACGAATATCCTAAAAGAAGATTGCGAAAATGGGGATAAATTTTAAAAGCCGAATCAGGCAGGAAGTAAAATCAAGATCAGTAAGGTACCTCTGGGATTGGATTGTGTAGTTCTCCTACTGATGATTCCGCGGGTGTCGGAGAGGAGCCGGAGGCGAAAACAGTTGATGAAGAAGGGGTCGAAGAACTTGTCGCTGCCGCCATTGATGAGGTCATGACCGCCGCCATTGTTGAGCTTGTGACTGCAGCCATGGTGGAGGGTATAGCAGATGGAGAACCCGCTGAAGCAGATGCGGAGGTGGAGGCAGATATCGAAGAATGGAGGGCACCCATGGAGGATGATTGAGCCATTTTGAGCGGTTTGATGAAGGTTTGGGCGAATGAGAATGGCCGCTCGGGAAGGAGAGGAAGAAGAAGATGAGCAGTACAGGCTCTGGCGAAGGAGGAAGAGTGAACAGTGTAGCTACCGGCAGTAATTTTATAAGGTGAAAACGGTCGTGGCCCGAAGATTGAGGAGCCGTGCAGTACAGGGATGGGAAGTTTCGGCACGAAAATCGGTGAAGGAGTTATGATGACAGATACGAATTTTGGAACAAAATGATATTTTATTCCAAAATTGGGGGGCATGTGTTGACACCAGATTTTCGCACCTGACATATTGAGTCAGATGGTGACGTGGTAAGGATGAGGCTGTGCGGTGGACCCATTGACTGGTCAAAACCAAAGGTGACAGAGAAGGGAGCCGATGTCAAAGAGGAGTCCGATGAAGCGGAAGTCCGATCCAATGACGAATACAAGGGGGAAAGACACGGCGGCTAAGGAAGGGGCATATCAAATTCGGGAACTATTTCTTTTTCAGAAGATGTTTGAGAGTCCCGTTGTATCTTAAGTTTAGTTTACCTTATTTAGTTAGTCTGGTCCGATCAGGACTCTCCATGACCAGGGTATAAATATGAACCCTCGTCCATTGTAAAGAATAATTCTCACAATTCAATACAACCCGGCTTCACGCCAAAACCCTAGTAGTAGTTACCGACGAAGCTCATTGGTGGACGGGCTGCATCAGTTCTGATCTCCGGCTTGCCAGTAAGTTAGTCAATTTATCGAACTAATATAGGCTTTGAATTGAGGCGCATCGCCCTTTCTCGTTTATATTGTTCAACCGATTTATCTCTGAATAATCAAGATTGATATAGATTCCCTACGTCGGAGCTAGATCAATATTGATTATTCAACAGATTATCGTTATCGGACTATACTTTAAGCCTAGATTCCCTACGTCGGAGCTAGGTATCAAGATTAGTCTAGATTTCCTACGTCGGAGCTAGAGTAATCTTGGTTACTAAAGATAGTCTTTGCGGTTTGTTGGAGTTGCTAGATTGGTTTAGATCTACGCCATGTGAATCAATTCTACTTCTTCAACGGCTTTGAGCATATGTCTTGGTCCGATTTAAGCAATATTTATCTTATAGCATCGTTCTATGTCTGATCTTGCTTTGTGGTTTAATCTAGTTGTTCTTTGAGCATTGCATTGGTGTAGATTCCCTACGTCGGAGCTAGATCTGTGTAATGCGCTTAGATTAATCTTTAACTGTCATGCTTGGTCTAGATTCCCTACGTCGGAGCTAGATTCATCTTGATTAGTTAAAGGAAGCTTTGGTTATGCCTTATTGCTATTTGAATGTTAAGTGTGGTGTAGATTCCCTACGTCGGAGCTGGATCTCGCTTAATTGTTCAGTAGCATATCTTAGAATCAGAACGTTTCTGTTAATGTTTTATCTGCTTACGTTGCTTAATCTGATCAACACTTGTGCGAGCATCTTGTTTAATTAACAGGTTGACGAACCAAGTCTGATTATCTAGTTATCTGATCTGATCATAGCTGGAGAAATCTAGATTCCCTACGTCGGAGCTAGATTTCTCTGAAAAGGTTATAGTCCGATCGGTTGGTTAGATGGTCCGATAAGATGAGTCAAACTGGTAATTAGACAAGATGGACAATGTATCGGTTTACACTGTGATTATTTAATATCTTGTTTCAAGACACAGCTGATCCATTATTTTACATATTGGCCTTGTTATATGCTTTATTTTATTATGCAAAGGCTGGTCTGTTATGTCAATCAAGGTCCGATCCTGATTGGTCCGATCCTGAGGTCTGATTTGATGTCTGATTGAGGTCCGATCACTCGGTCCGATTGACGTCATCACTGAGGTCCGATTCTGAGGTCCAATCGGTATCGGCCGATGCGTGTCTGATTGGGTCTTGGCTACAATTCGACGTTACTCCATCGTCTGAAATAGAGCCGGCACAATCATAGAGCAATTTAACTGTTTTATCCCCTTGTCAATTTCAGGTCAAATTGACTGGCACGCCGCGAACCTGAACTGGAGTGTAGACTGGCACTGGAGCGAAGCAGACTCTCCCCAGTCATCGTGTGCTGCACGTGGGAGATACGACCGCCGATTTTCCGCGTCAACACATTTTTGGCACGCCTGGTGGGACACGAAAAACAAATCCAAGATGTCGTCGTCTGATGCTGAACAAGAAGCTGCAGCAAGATTGGCTGCTGAAAAAAAAAGCTGCTGAGAAGGCTAAGAACGACAAGAATAAGGCGACTGAGGTGACCATGCCAATTACAAAGGCCGATCTGTCCAAGGCTCAGTTGGATTCAGTTCAGGCCCACATTGATGCGTTTGAGAAGCTATGCCTTGGTCAGTTTGGGCGTAATCGTTCAGGTCCTATACTCAAAGGTCCTCTCCCGGATCCAGAGTTAATCAAGAACACAACTGAAGCTCGGGAGCATCAGGCTACTATGTCAGAGATGATTCACCAGGCTGTTCATCATGCAATGATCAACCAATCAAGTACTCTGGTGAATTCTTTGGACAATCTCATCAAGAAGGCGGTGGACGATGCTGTTTGTTTGAAGGGGCCAGTATTTATAGCAGATTCTGCAGGAGCATCAGGATCAGGAAGAGGAAAAGAGGCTGCAGATAATACAATGACCGTTGCTCCACAGATGCCAATTGCTCCACCACCTCCTGTTGAACTGGCCAGCGGTTTCCTGTTGATGGCCGATGGAACTATTGTCGGCCCGCATGGTGAAAAGTATGCCAGGACTTTGGGCGAACAAGAGAAACAGCCTGCTGCTGCAAGGCTACGTACAGAAGTTCCTTCACATCAGCGTATGGTCGGAAATTACAACAACTATGTAATGGACATAGCTGATGAGTCGCCACATGGGAACCAACAGTCCGATTGGTCACAAAAGATAGCCGAGGTGATTCAGAACCAATTCGGCTTGAAGCCTAAAGATGAAGCGAGGTTGTATCGGCACCCGTACCCATCTTACTTTGATGCAGTGCCACTTCCTCCACGTTACAGAGTGCCAGATTTTTCCAAATTCTCCGGGCAAGATGACATGACCACCATCGAGCATGTGAGC
>CM014275.1:6190218-6207557 GCA_004135705.1 Alloteropsis semialata
AGGCCGCCCGGAGCCGCGCCGCGTAGGGCCGCCGCTCTCGCGCCGCCACGCCGACCCAACCACCCAAGCCATCAAGCCGCAAGGCGCGCCATTTTTCGCGGAAAATTCGCGCGCTACGCGGTCGCTAGGATTCGAACCCGTGACCTCTCTCTCGCGCGTGACCCCCTTTACCACTGCACCACACTCTCGTCTGTGACTAGATACCGTTCTGATTCCTACCATATTATACTAAACCGAGTGTAAATTGCTTGTTTGAGGCCCTAAACGATTTCAAATTAAAAAGTTTTCAACTATAAAGTTTTATAACTTTTTGAAATCTACAAGTTTTATTTTGGTAGTTTCTCCATCCGAGGTTGTTTATAAAATTTGAATTTCAAATTTGAGAACATTCAAACTTAGTTTTTGTTGACTAGATGATTTCAAATGAAAATGTTGTCAACTACAAAGTTTCATAACTTATTGTGATCTACAACTCTTATTTTGACTGTTTCTTCATCCGAGGTTATTTGAAAAAAACTCAAATTTCAAATTTTGAGAACTACAAACATACTTTTCATTAGCAAAACAAATTTAAAATAAAAAGTTTTTAACTACAAAGTTGTATAACTTCTGAAGATCTACAACTTTGATATATGTCATTTCTTCATCCGATGTAGTGAGAGCAACATTGTTCACAAATCTTATAGATCTCTCTTATAGTTTTAGGAAACTCTACGAGAGATATAGATTTTGTGAACAATATTCATATGAATTTGTCGAATGAAGAAATGACCAAACTAAAAGTTCTATATCTTGAGAAGATATACAACTTTGTAGTTCAAAACTTTTTGATTTGAATTGATTTACTACTTCAAAATGTGGTTTTAATTATGACTTTGCCGAGTGTCAAAAAAAGCACTCGGCAAAGAAGTCTTTGCCGAGTGTATTTTTTTGACACTCGGCAAAGATTTTCTTTGCCGAGTGTATTTTTTTGACACTCGGCAAACATTTTCTTTGCCGAGTGTATTTCAAAAAACACTCGGCAAAGATTTCTTCGCCGAGTGCTTTTTCTTTGCCGAGTGTTTTTTGAAATGCACTCGGCAAAGAAATCTTTGCCGAGTGCCCGAAAAATTGCACTCGGCAAAGATCTTGACACTCGGCAAATGCCGGATTTCCGGTAGTGGATCAATATATAGATTCAAAAGGGCACCACACTAAACCTACGGTTCAATGGTTGGAGTTGGACACAGCACCTGAACCACATCATCTGTGAAACTTTCTAAATGCCATATGTCATATCCCAACCCTCCTCCTTAGCTCAGAAGCAAGTGACGGGAATTTCTGCACCAAGAGCACAAAACCATCCGTGAACACCGCCTTCTTGAAGTTCATCTCCACCGCAAAGAAGTCAAAACACTTCTCCTTCAGCTCCGGACAGTTGTATTTCTCAGCGCAAGCTAAGATGGAACCGACTGTATTCACCGAGATCTTCTCCTTCAACTTGAGGGAACACATGAGTTTCAGCCGGTCCAATGCGTACCTGTCAGCCGCGGCGAGCAGATGCTTCATCATCTCGGTGCGAGAGGCCTGCGCGGGCCAGGAATCAGTGTACATGAACCGGAGCATAGCTCTGAACGCCGCCGGCTCGATGTCGTGGAGCGTGATGGACGGCATTGTGGCGTCGTCGGCCATTGATCCGAAGAGCTCCGCCTTGAACACCGGCGAGCGGGCCGCGAGCACGGCGCGGTGAGCAGGGAACGTCTCACCGCCGACGACGAAGGACACGTCCGTCCCGGCGGCGCAGTCCAGCAAGTGGCCGAAATGGACCCCTATGTCGGGCGGGGGCATAGGCGCAGGGTTGTCAGAGACAACTATGACCCCGCACACGATCCGCAAGCTGCTAACTGTAACATCCCGGATTTTTCCGGAATGTTCTTGAATGCAAAAATGTAGGTTTCAAAATTTTTGGTGCATTGTTGTGTAAACACCTAGAATGTCTTCTTGTGAATCTCCCTAAATTCCTAGGAAATTAAAATTAACCTTTAATTTATGCTTAGGGAAATTAAATGCTAGAGTGAGTTGGTTCTTTTTGGTTTATGTGATTGCTTGTGTGGAATTTATATTTGAATTCAAACCATTCAAATATAAATTCAAACCTAACTATCTAGTCTTGGACCCAATCTACCTAACTCATCAAATCCAGCCCAGCTATCTCTCCCTCACTCGGCCCAGCATCAACCCAGTCCGGCCCAACTCCCACTCCCTTTTTTCCCGCTCGGCCCAGCCCGTCTCCCTCCACCTTCTTCCTCTCCCTTTTCCGCATACGGCCCACCACCGGCCCAGCTAACCCCGGCCGCTTAACCCCTGCGCGCGGACGCTCCTCCTCTCTCCCTGACACCCCGGCCCCACCGCCCCTGTGCATCTTCTCCGCGACGCAGCCGCGACGCCGCCAACCCGCTCCGCTTTCGCCCCCGCGCGCGCCAGCTCGCACCCGCGTTTCGCGCTGCCGCGCAACCACCCGGGGCCCACGCTCTCCCTTGGCTCCCAAGGAAGCCGCGCGCCCACGGCACCTGCCCTGCTACCTCCACGCCCAAGCTTCCTCCCCTTCCTCTCTCTATAAAGATCCCCTTTCTCTCTACCGCGCTGTCCTCAATTCCCTTCGGGCGGAAGCCCTGCTCGATTCCCCCACCACGCCCAATCTGGAGGAGAAGCCACTCGGCGTGGGGACCCGGTGCGCCGTGACGCCGCCTGAGGAGGATTTGGACCGGAAGCCACACCACCGCGACGACATCGCCGCGCCGCCCGGAGCTCCGCCGCAGACCGTGAAGACGAAGAGGAAGCGCCACCCGAAGCTGTACCGCGCCACGACATCAAGCCACCACCGCGCCGGGGTTGGAGGAGAAGCCTCGCAACACCACGAAGACGAACCGTGAGCCCGCGTCGAGTCTAACCCGAGCTCGGCCACACCTTCTTCATCGCCCATCTTCTTCTCCGTTCCGCAGTGAGCACCAACGCCGCCTCGATCTCCCTTCCCTCTCTCTCGGTCTTGCTCTGTTCGGCCGCCGGACCGCCATGAACGCACCTGTGTTGCTCTGCCCTGAAGTGTGTTGCTCGGTTTGCTCGGCCTTCGTGCCGCACTTGTTCTCCCTGCAGGAATCCTTGATCTCTCGTCCCTTCCCTCTCAATTCTCTGCTCGCCGCCGTGAGGCTCACCGAGAATTGGCTGCTCGTTGTCCGCCCGTTCCGGTCCGCTTCACCCAAGGCTCTCTGCTTGCATCCTTGCTCACGCCCGGGGGCCACGGACAGGCGGTCCGTGCCGTTCTCGCCGCGCCCGTAACTCCGGTGAACTCGCTGCCGTGTCCCGTATCGCCGACGACCGCGCACACGCACTCCCCCTTTCCTCTGGCCATCGATCGCTTCTCTGTTTCACGCCGCACCCTTGATCTGCTCACGCTACGGGCCGTGGCCAGGAGGGCCACTCCGTGCGCACCTCGGACACCACCAACAAGCCTCGCCGGCTTGGACACTCACCGAGCTGCTCCACTCTGCTCTGCACAGAGCCGCCGCCGTTCACCCACCGCGTTCGGACCCGCCGTCGCAACCCAGCTGCCTTGATCGTCCTCGTCTCGCCTCAATCCCTCGGATCCTTGTACCCCCCCCTCGCCGACGCTCTGGAGGTGCTTGGTCCCGGGCAGGAGGCCCGCGCCGCCGCACAAAAGCGTGCCGCCGCCGACGAACGCTCCCGCGACCGCGTCCTGGAGCTCGACGCGCGACGCCACAAGAAGACCCACACGGAAGCCACCGCACAAAGCCGCAGAGAATCCCGCCTCCTCTTTCCCCAGTCACTGAACCATGGGCCCATGCGCCGGACTCACCGCCATGCGGGCCCGCCTCGTCAGAGCCTCCCTTATCTCCCGTCCGCACCCGCAAAACGACCATGGGCCGAATCCGCTCGGCCCATAAACCCATCCTCCAATCCAAAGTCCGCAAAGGCCCCTCCAACTATCAAGCCCATCCACGAAATCGGCCCATGAAGCAGTCCGCACCCGCCTTTAATCTTTTTCTTCACCTGACAGCATGGCCCCACCTGTCATCCACTCTATCTCACTGACATGCGGGTCCCACTGATCGCTGACCGGCTGACCTGTTGACCCGGTCAACGTTGACCGTTGACTTGGTCAACGCTGACGTCACGATGACGTCATCAGAGGCGGACCCCGCTGCTGACATCATGATGACGTCATCCTGCCACATGTCACCTCTTCAGGCTGCCACGTGTCTGCCCTTTTCTTTTTCTTTTTCGGAATTTCAGAAATAGGTTTTATCTAAGAAAATTCATAATAAATTGATCCTAGCTCAGAAAATTATGAAACCAGTTTCATAATTCTTCTAAAATCATGATCTACGTGTTAGTGTAGGAGTTGAGTGCTTTTGGCTCTTCTTTGGTTCTTATTTGGAGTTTATTTGCAACTAGCTTATCGTTTTGTTATCCGAATATTAGGACCCTCGGAAGACTTGGACGACTACGTCGACTACGACCACGACGATCGTGACTTCATCAACAAAGTGAAAGTGAAGGACCTTGCTCCAGGTTCACGCCCATTCTGACTTTGAATCCTATTAGGCATTGCTAGCGCTTTAATTCATGATGATGATGTTAAACCCATGCATAGCCTTTGATGATTACCCGATATCCTTGTTTACCTATGTACACTGCTATATTCGTGCTATGCTTGCATGTGTGGGATTAGCTGTGATCTTGATCATCTTGGCGTGAGTTTTGGGTTGGGATAAAACCGAAGAGTTTCGAACCCCCGGCTGGAGTGAGCAGACATTAACCGACCTTTTGGTCGGGGCTCGGGAGGTGTGTTGGGCACTTCCTACGGAGTACCTGTGGCGGGTACATTTGTTGTGGATCTTTGGAGGAGTTGGTGGATATTACCTGTAATGGGTAGACGGGCGGACCGCGGAGTCGGATGGCCCAGTTTGGAGGCTTGCTTGCTCTGGCTTAGGCCGAGTCAGTTGGACCTGGTGACGGGACTTTGTCAAACGTGCACACCACTTATCCTCATGGGGAGGATTCCAGCCATTTCTAGCTGGGCGGTACCAGATCTGTGGAGAAGTGTGTATAGGATTGGGTTGGCCGAACACCGGGATGTTCGGGACCCGGCTATTCTAGCCCTGAGTTTCCGAGACTCTCGACACCACCGTGGCCAGGTTAGAGACTCACGATCCCAGGTCCCAAGCCTGGGAATACAGTATGGTACCGTTCTGGTTAGGAAGTTATGGCTGTGGGTTGTGTCTCTAGACGGTTGCGCAGCCGTCTGCAACCCGAGTGGGTCCAGGTGTACACACTCTGCAGAGTTAAAACTATACGTATAGCCGCGTCCTCGGTCATGGACACCCCTCGATCCGGTTTCTTCTGATTAGTGTTTTGGGATATTCTACCTCTCCTCTTTTTCATAGCCATGGGCTGGTTGAGAGCTGATAGTGCGGATTCCGGCTTGTAGCCGCTGAGATGGGAAGAGTGGGAGTCTTCCTATCGACTCGTGAGGAGCAGGGGGTGAGAATGCGACGGGACCCTGGTGTGCTAGGGTTGACCCGTGGAGATGATAGCTTGGGGAGTTGTTGGAGATCTTTATTTCTTTTGCTGCTGCTGCTGCATAGGAAACCCTCAGCTTTATTCCTTGATATATTTGATATACTAGAATTAGGCCACCTTAAAGCTGCATACGGATGGTGACGTGGACCTGTCCCATTCCTTGGGGACAGTTTGTGAGCCCGCCTCGTCAGAGCCTCCCTGATCTACCGCTTCGTAGGCTTTCTTCTTGTCGTTTAGCCCAAAGGGCTTGTATAAGCTACGCTTTCCATATTATCCTCGTAATAATTGTACTCTGATTCGAAGTATGGATATGATATTATGCTGAAAAGAGTTCTGTACGTGATAGCAGTTGATTCTGGGACTATCACATTGGTATAGAGAGTCGGATTCTCCAATTTGGAAATCCGGGTCGTTTCACCAACCCCGCACACGATCCGGAATCTGCCAGTGCCGCGGCCGTCGCGAAGGGCGGCGAGCCCGAGATCACTCCGCCTGACGAACTGAGGCCACCCCTGTGGGCTGAAGGGCTGGTAATGGCGCGCGCACCTCTTCGCGTGGGTCGCCGATGGCGTGTCGTCTCTGTTCAGCACGAAGGCGTCGAAGATGGCAGGGACGCTCTCGGACTGGCTCACGAGCCGGGGGAAGATGGAGATGTAGCCGCCGCTGTAGTCGTCGTCGTCGTCCGCGTCGTGGTCGTCGCCTAGGGCTCGCAGCTCGCTACGCGGTTTGGGGACAGAGCAAGCAGTGGGCAGAAGCCACGGCGTAGGGCCTCTTTCGTTTGGCTTACACTTTTCCTTTTGCTTTTGGAAAAGCCAAAAGCCAATGGCTGCCACCTAAAGCTATAGCAAAAATAGCTTTGGACTAGTACATCACCTTTACTCTTTTTTTCGCTTGCTTTTGGTTTTCAAGTTATCGTGAAAATTAACCACCTGCCACTGGTTCTGATGATACCGATTCGTTTCTTTCTTTCCTTCGTTGCGTCTCCGATGCTCCTCCGTTGCGCAGTTCGTTAGGCAGGGGTGAGCAACGTCAATGTCGTCGCCGCCGTCGGTGTGCTAGCGGGCCCAAGCTCGGTGCCGCGCTCTTTGTGCTCCGGAGACGCGCCGCCGATGGCAAGAAGAAGGTCACCGTCTTCTTTGGCACGCAGACCAGCACTGTCGATGGATTCGCCAAGGTGCATGCATGGATGGTCAGTGGCGAATCTAAGGGTCGGCTGGGGGTGCTCCAGCCCCCCCCCCCTTCAATGGAGTCCATTGATACCCCCTAAGCTCCCCTAAAAAATTTTAGACATGGGTGAAGAGAAGGAAGAAGAGGAGAAGGAAGAAGAGGAGGAGGAAGAAGAAGACAAATGGAGAAGAAAGGCGGAAAAAGGGGAAAATGAGCCTCCCCTTTCTTCTAGCTCTAGATTCGTCACTGTGGATGGTATTATTGTATGATTCGTTTATTCTATTTACGTGGACCATATCACCATGATTGATGCAAATTTTATAAATATGATTTTTTTCTCTAAAATAGCCATTACATGCCAATCAATGAGGACAATATTTTATTAAGTGAGATTTGCATATAAATAAATGTCTTTAGAGGTATTACATTTATTTTTTACACAACCTACAGTTTCACAGTTGCTCCAACTAAACGACTTTTAGCTTTTCTCATAACTCTCAGCACACAACAGTTTTTCTACAGCTCACAGCCCACAACAGCTTTTTCACAGCTCACAGCCCAACCAAACACACCCTAGTGCCATGCGATGGCGTGGTGTGCATGAACGTGGTGACTGGTGAATGCTTTTGCTGCGACGCCGTGCTCCGATAGTACCGCTCATCATGGTACCGGGTGTAAAGCCCACGATTGCCTTATTCATGGGCTGAGAGTAAGATCATGGCGTAGTTTTGATGGGCCGAACTCAGCTTCAGGCTCCGTTTTTTTGGGGAAAGATGACTCGGGAAACCTATCTGGCTTTCGAAAGCCTGAAAGCTAGATAGCTTCTATCATCTCTAACGTCCGATATATTCGCCTCCCTTTCGATCCTCTTGTTCTGTCTTCTTCATCCTCGCCTCTTCCCTATGCTCGCTCACACACTCGCCAGCGTTGCACCCTCGCTCACCCGCCCGCGGAGGGGCGGTAGGTGGGGGGAGCGACCGACGGCCGGGGAGGTGGTGGAGGTGGCGTTAGGGGCGGTAGGTGGGGGGAGCGACCGACGGCTGGGGAGGTGGTGGAGGTGGCAGCGTTAGGGTTAGCGTTTGAGGTTGCCGGGGTCAGGGGCTCCAATGACCTTCGGACATAGGAGATGAGGGGGTCGGAGCGGCAGAGAACAGGCGGCGGCAATGGTTCGGCCCGTGGTGTAGGGGACGAGGCGGCGCGGGAGCACTGCCAGTGGGGCAGGCCGAACCCCCGGTGGGCGATGCCGACGGTGGGGGCGAGGACGGCAACCTCTTTAGGAAGGGCAGGGTCGAGGGGGCGGTGGCGGTCGGTGGGCGGACGGCATGGCGGCGTGAGCCGTCAGCCGGGGTGGCGGTGGCGACGGCGGGGGCAAAAGCGGAGGGACGCGAGGAGCGAAGGAGGAAGAAGAATGCATAGCTTTATATGTTGATTATGTGGCTTCTAGTAGACCCAAGATGACGCGCGTCACGAATGTGTGGGGACGACGTGAGCAGCCGCCCGCCGCCCGCCACCGGGGACGTACTACATCGGCCCGGTGCAGTTCCACTGCCCCTGCAAGGCCTCCACCTTGACCTTCCAGCTGCAGGCAAGTCGATCAGTTGCCGCAGTTACAGTCTTACGTGCATCCATGATCCACTGGTAAGGTGCAGGGGGCGCTCAAGGTTGCCACGGACCTGAGTCGGTTCGGCAACGACTGGATCGACTCCGGGTGGGTAACGGGGCTCACCGTCGCCGCCGGCGTCATCGACGGCCAGGGCGCCGCGTCATGGCCCTTCAACAAGTTCACCGCGACGTGACGTCGGTGAGCCCCCAATTTCTTCCGCATCGCGCTGCTGCAGGCCAGGAACATCCGGGGTGAGCGAGCTGATCAGGAATTCAGGATCATCGCGCCGCCCGACAACCCCAACACGGACGGCATCCACGTCGAGCGCAGCGCCGGGGTGCCCATCACAGACACGCGCGGCGCGGATCTCCATCTGGCAGGGCAGCGACGGCGTGGAGTTGGCTCGCATGCGGCGCGGCCCCGGCCCCGGCCACGGCGTCAGCGTCAGCAGCCTGAACCTGGGACCATACGCCGGCGAGGGAGACGCGATCGCCACGCGGGCACGCACCCGCGCCCGCGACATGCACCGAAGCATAACTCCGAAAGGAGCTGGCTCCATGTCTTGCACGTTGAACACTAAATTTTTCTTGAGAATAGCTCTCGAAAGTGACATTGAACACAAAGGTTTGCTTGAGGCTAGTTCTTAGGAATAACACTTTAACTAGAGAGAATTATCTGAAAAGGAGGATGGGAAAGGGTTTTTGTCAACTCAATGGTGAGGACAGAAGCAGGAACATCATAAACTTGTGTTTTTAGTGTTCCCCACATCACACCTTCAAGCTGTTACCAACCATTTTCTTGTGAACCTTGGCCAGTTGGCCCAAAGGTTTTTGGAGCATAACTGCATAAGGGACAAGGCACAGAGTCATAGATTTCAGTTAGCACATAAATCAAAAGTCATGCAAAATAGTCCAGCGCCCAGGGAACAAAATACAGTAAGGAAACACATGACACTATTTTCAGACTGAAGGGTCAACAATTTCCACAGTTCTGTTCCATTACAAAGCAAGCTGATAAGAGTTCGTATAAATACCTACATAAAGCTTGTGTGGTCCGAAAATCGAGTTGTGTAGCAATATACTGCACCACACCTTGCTTATCAGGGCATGAAAATAGTTCAACACTGAAAGCAGACAAGATGAAAATCAGGTTCCCAGTTCATCAAGGCCGTGTTCGGATGAGGTGATCAAAAAATTGATCCCTAATTTGACCAAAGTTTAGGGGTATTAAATAAATCCAGTTTACAAAACTACCTCCACAACCCCCTGGCAAATTCGCGAGACGAATCTAATGAGGGCTTTGACCGCATGATTAGAGAATATTTACTGTAGCATTACTGTAGCAAATCATGGATTAATTAGGCTCGTTAGATTTGTCGCGTAAAGTTACACTCATCTGTGGCTGGGTTTTGTAAATAGACTTAATTTAGGGTGCGTTTGGTATTCTTGCTGAGCTGAGCGCTAGCTCAGCTGGGCAAGCTTGCCCATTCCAGCTAGGTCCACCTTGTAACTGCAGCATGTTTGGAAGCGTTGCTGAGCTAGCATCGTCATTTGGTATTGACAAATGAGTGAAAAACAGAATCTCAGTATGACAAATCATGACTTAGTGTGCGCTTAAGATTGGGGATTAAGTGCAGACCTTGCAAATGGAAGACGAAGCACTCAGCCTTCCGTGACCGAACAGCCGCAGAAATCGATTCCTCCGCTGCCGAAGAACTGCCGCAGATCGATTCCCCCGCTGCCGAAGAACTGCCGTAGATCGATTCCGCCGCTGCCGCAGATTGATTCCGCCCGCTGACGCAGATCGATTCCGCCGCCGCCGAAGCACAGATGCAGAGATTGAGATTCCGCCCGCTGCTGGAGAACAACCCGGAGATGGAATCGACGGTCTTTGTAGCACTCTGAGCTCGCTCGATTTATAGAGCACTGGCCAGTAATGGAGGAAAAATCGCTCGAGAAGCCGGAGGGATAGGCGGCGTGGAGCACGAGAAAGCAGAGAGTCGCCGAAGAAGTGGAGTTTGTTGCGGACGGAGCTGGTTTCGCGCTCATTTTTTTCGCGAGCGCCGATTTTGCCGTCGGAGGCGAGCGGAATCGGCTCTATTCTTGCCAAGGATCCAAACGTATATGCAAGATTCCTTGGGGACAAAAAATTGTCCTGGGTCTGCCGAACACGGCTCTAATACCTCAGATAGCAATCATCACAATTTCAAGAACACCAGAGTAACAGTGATCAGCAGCTCTTTTCTTCTGTTCTGGGACGGAATGTTTGGCCCTTTGCAAAAGTAGAACCACAACAGAAATACACAAATGTTGCCATTGATTTGTATTGCATATGATTCAAAGATCATTAGAGGAAATTTTGGTTTCAGGATATGAAGAGAAAAAAAAGGAACATTTCTGAACTAAGTTTCATAGTAGCAAATTCAGGTATCCTACATTACTCAGAAGATTAGAGTACTACAAATTCAAATATGGTTGACATATGCAAAGATTTCTAATTATATAGTCTTGCGGTGGTAAAGCATTAAGGAAGTTCCTACCTGGATATCACTATATTATGCACTCAGCTCTCCTATACCTCCTATATGGCAACAAACTCTACATCAGCCACAAGAACTCCTCAGATTACACTGCTTTCTTGAAATTCATTTGAACCATGAAGACACATGTCACACCCGATTTTGTAAACAAAACCGAATGACTATCATATGTGCGCCAGGATCAAGTTTACACACATATGAGACTTCATCAGTGATATAAAAGACAGAGCAAAACGTAAATAATATTAAATACCATTATTACACTCACAGAACCGAATAACTAGCAGCGGAACCTTCAAAACTTCTCCACATGCAGCTGACTGGGGGAACACGTATGCCTAGAAACTTCCAAAGTACTCCACGGGAACTTCTGTCTAAGCCTGAGCCGCAGATAAAGCAAGGTTGAGTACACTTATGGTTGGTACTCAGCAAATGTAGAGCAAAAGCATAATGACATGCAAAGGCTTAACAAGGAAATAGTTTGGCTTCTAATTAAATTGCTTTAAGCACTTAAGTTGGTCAAATTTTATTTAGCAGCATAATTACTAAAGTATAAGTATATACCAACCCAATTAAGCATATGGTAACCCATAAGCATCATCACCATAAATAAATCAATTTAATTCTTCTTTCGATATATTAATCATGTGAGGGTCCAGGCCGCTCATGACCGCGAGCACGGCTATTGCAATAGATTTTAGACACTCTGCAGAGGTTGTACAGCTTTCCCCACAATTCGTGTTTCTCGTTATGCCCGGGTTAATTACTCCCTTCAACACTTCCTTTGGTGAGGGGCCAGAGAATCACTACGAAGCCTTTCCAAAGAATTTCCCAATGCGTGTGTGCTCCCTTGCCAGACGGGTCTATAAAAGGCGCACCTTCCTGCCCCCGCACCTCTGCTCACAAACCTTGCCGGTAGCAACCAGCCCATACCACACATGCAGTGCATCCACACAACAAAGGGATCTTCTAATTACTTAGCTAAGACCAGAGCCATGTGGTATTGTGGTTGTACGGGAAATCCCGGGTGGTTCTCCATGTTCCGATTAATCAATGTGGTCTTGGTTTAACATTCTCATAAGATCATTAACATGTATATATAAAAGATATCACAATATTATTATCTTCACATTTAGTGTAAACCAAACCCAAGTATAGCAACTAAGCAATACTACCCAACATTAATGTAAAACCCAGGTTAACAAGGTATGATTAAAGAAAACTAGTCATCCTAATTATGGGACCCATCATGATTATAAGCATGCAAGCAATAGCGAACTACGGTGTATAAGCATGTCATATGGTTATTAGGACAAAAAGTATGATCAAGAATACACTTGCCTTAAATCCAGCTAATAAATGCTATGGCTTAGGGTCTTCTCGACTGAATACTCGATCACCAAGAACGATCCTTGAAAACCACGAACTTTGCACCTTCTACTCGAAGCACAGGGTCACATACAAAAACAACAATACAACAAATAAGAAACAATATACCAAACATGGGCAACAATACAAAGAAATGGTATAAAGGTATAGATCAAGTCCTTACGGTCACGTGAGCTGAAGAATCACTCGAATCGGAGTTGAAACGATCGAGATAGGTCCAAAACGGTGATCCAGGGGCTTATCTATGAAGATTAGAAACTCCAGGGATTAGATTGAAGAAATCTGAGGGCTAATACATAATTATGCATATAAACTTGGGGTCTAACTTAGAAAAGAACCAAGCTGGACGGCGGGTTAGATTTATTGAAAAGACAAGGGGCTAACTGCAAGATAAAAGGACCTTCATGTAAATATTTTACATAGGATCGGGACCGCGGGTTAATTACCAGGAACTCTGAGGACTCTTTAACAAAAGTGCCAAGCTGACCGGTATTCCCTTCGGTTGACGAGATCTGGGTCGTTGAATCGCGATCGGACGGCTCACGGGGCTCCGGGCATCGGCCGGCGGCGGAAACAAGGGCGACGGCGGCCGGTGGGGGCGCCGCGGCGGAGGATCGCCGGACTTCCTCGGTTTGGAAGCTACGGTGCATAGAATCCAATGTAGTTTTCACCAGGAGGTAGCGGAGGGCATGGCGAACTCAAATAGAGCAACGATGATGAAGTTTAGTTGGCAGGGGCAGCGCACGACGAAGAACGACGGCTCGGCTGAGAGGGAGAACTCCGGTGAGCAATTACTCGAGAGAGGAATCAAACGAGCGAACAAAAGCGGTTCTAGGAGCTTCCTTACGCTCTTTTGATGACCGGACTGGTGTCCTCGTCGACGGAGGGGCGACGCCAAGAGAGATCGACAGCGGCGGCTACGAGCTCGGCCTGAACGGCGGCGAGACGTGGTTGAAAAGCTTCGGCGCAAGGGGCAAAAGGCGGCTAGGGTTTCTAGGTTCGGGGATAGGCGGCGGGCGCTATTTAAGGACCGAAGGTGGGCTTTGGCGTGCGTGCCAGGGAACCGAGGCAGGCGCAGCCGTGCGGCGTCGAGTCCGACTCGAGCGCGGGTCGTCTCTAGGTGGAAGACGGGCAAGACCGCAGGGTCCCACTAGCCAGTGGAACAGGAGAGGGAGGCGACGAAGACGTACTCGGCGCGGGGCGTCTTCAACATCACAGGAACAGAGCGGGCCGCGCAACGGAAATGGGCCGGGCTGGCGACGAAGTTGAAGGTGTTAAACCGGCCTGCGCAAAAACTCGGGGAGGAAAACCGGACTTAAACTAAAAACAGCTAAACTCACTCAAACAAATGCTATTCAAATTCAAATTTAAAAGAGTTTAAACTCAAATTTGAAAAGCAACCAAACAAAAACAAATGCAACACCACAAAAGCAACAATACACTTATTGAGTCTATTAATGAATTATTTAATTCCATAAAATCCTAGATAATTCCCATTAATTCCAAGAAATTCATTTATGCCTCCAATAAACCCTAGAAAATTACAGAAATATTCCTACAATTTCTTGTGATGAAATTTAGGGTGTTACAACACATATATAACCAAGTTCAAAACTTTATGCTACACTTACACCACAATGCAAAGATGCACAAAAAGGCATCAAAGCAGAACAATTAGACAAATTGCCCTGGATAAGAAGTTGCATCTATTGCTAACTGCCCCTAATTTGAAATTCAGTTGTCAAATGAATTAAGCTGTGCAGTTTATCATGGAACTATGTGTAATGCCTATGAGGAATGTAATGATATATACTTGCTGCCAACATGATTCTCCAAAATGGAATTAACAGCCATATAAGGTAAATAGCTGCAACTTCCTCACAAAAAAAGAAAGAAGGTGAACAGCTTGAAAGCTCCCTTCAAGCACACCCAACTCCAAAGACCGGACATTTTCACAAGCACAAGAAAAGTTATGAAAACTATGTGAATGCATAGTAAGAAAGTATGAACTAAGCACAACAACCTCCATAAAATTTCATCCGAAATATCCGACACTATCACTTGGCAGTAACTTAATCAGGTACTGCAAGAATAGTTTAATTTAAAAACAGGCTCTCTATTTATCACCAAATACTCCATAACAAATGACTTAATATGCTCAAAAAGCACACCACACTAAATCTATGGTAGCACACCTGAAATATATATATTGAGATTTACTTGGACCAACGTGATTACATATATCAGATTACCTAGAGAGGATAAACGTATCATTCAGATAGTTCATGGAGCCAACACTTACTAAAAGATAGTTGAAAACATATCAGCAATTCAGCACTGAGAAAGATAACTCTTGAAAAGCTAACTTCACACACCCAATTTCAGATTAGACACATCCATGAGTTCAAGGACATCTATAATACTGGTACTATGTATTGTCATACTATAGATACATGTACTACTAATTGAGCATAAGCTCCAAATGTTTACATTTGGGTGATATGACAGATGCAATTGGCAGTAACTTCATCAGGTTCTGCAAGAATAGTTTAATTTAAGAACAGACGCTCTGTTCATCACCACCTACTCTATATTCTAATGGTCAATAAGCTATAGGATGTAAAGGCCAGCACACTAAATCTATGGTAGCACACCTGAACTTCAACAATTCCGATCAACAATCCCAATCCTCCTCCTCAGCTCAGCAGAAAGCGATGGAAATCTTTGTACCAAGATCATAAAACCATCTGTGAACGCTGCTTTCTTGAAATTGTTCTCCACAGCAAAGAAGTCAAGGCACCTCTTCTTCAGCTCTGGACAGTTGTATGTCTTGGCACAAACTAGAATGGAACCAACTGTATCCGCGGAGAGATTCTCGATCAATTTCAGTGAACACATTAGCTTCAGCCGGTTCAGCGCGTAATAATCAGCCACAGCAATTAGATGCTGCATCATATCGATGAGAGAGCAACCAAACTCGTCATCCGGAGGCAATAAATCAGTGTATATGAACTGAAGCATAACATCGAAAACTGCTGGCTGAATGTCTTGCACCGTGATTGATGGCATTTTGGCATCTGCCATGGAGCCATGGAGCTGCGCTTTAAAGACAGGCCGCAAACCTTCTTGTGCACACCCGGAACAGATACACCCCCAGGTCCTAGAGTACAGCGTGGCGTTGCTTAGGCTGGTCGTCGCCAGCGTGGCAAGTGATCCGGTCAGCACCGACTTTTGTTAATGACATTTCCTTTCACACCTAGTCGGCAATACAGCCTCCCGCAGGGCACCACGCTGCAGAAGCTCCTGTTCGGGACCATGACGGTGGTGGACGACGAGCTCACGGTGGCGCCGGAGCTGGGGTCCACGGCGGTGGGCCGGGCGCAGGGACTCTACATCGCCAGCTCGGAGGAGGGCGTGAGCCCGACGGTGGCCGTCACGGCCATGTTCAAGGAGGGCGGGTTCGACGACACCATCAGCTTCTTCGACGTGCACCGCATCGCCGACTCGAAGTCACATCTCGCCATCGTCGGCGGCGTCTGGGAGGTCCTTGCTGCGGGGCTTGGGAAGGGCATGGTCATGGTGCTCCTCTTCTGCAGCTACTCGCTGAGGATTTGGTACAGGTCCAAGCTAATCCTGAAGAAGGGGTACAGATCCAAGGTCATGAATGTGATCTTTACAGTCTTCATTGGTTCTCTGTAACTTATTATCCATCTTTAGGTTGCCTATGATTCAGTTATCATTCTAGTCCATACCGGTGACATGAGTAGTAGCTGAAATTAGCTTTCAATTTCTTTGTCTCAACTCTCAAATTTAATAGTAGGTTCTGTAATTCCAGTCATTTTTCTGGGTTCAAAATCTGAAACTATAATTGTTATGGTGTGTAGATTGCTGAGCAGACTTCAGTAGGTTCACTGGTTCACAGTTAGGAAGTTGCTTTTGGATATGTCCCTTCTCTTAGTAGTATATTGGACTATTAGTACCTTACAACTCCTATCAGCAGGTTCGACAGAACACAAAAGGCCAACCCAATTGTACTTTTATGTTAAACAAAATAGATGACATCCATTGAACCTGAAAAATCAAGTCCAAAACGTGCAATATTCAGTAATGCTTAAAACAAGTAGGTTTCACCTGTTTACAATATATAACGATTCTTCTTTCTGGAGGGGGCTGGCTGCCTCTTTCTGTAGATAATTCCCATAGTGTGTTTCGGTTAATATTTCAAGCAAATTAATGGTCAGGAAAGAAGACCCAGGTGCATTTCCAGGAGGAGGCCAAGATACAACACTCTTTTGTTAATTTGACCTAAATTTTAGTACGATGTAAGCATGAATTTTTGTTTGCTGCATTATGTTACAACTGAATCAAACATTAACTAGTACATGTGAGAATGCTACTCATTATGTTTCAGTTTGGATTCATTTTGAATGTAGTCGCAAACACTAGCACTCTGTACATTCATAAATGGAGTTGTTTATTTCCAAACAATTTGTTCGAACTATTTTTCTTCACGTGAACCTATCATCTTCTATATAGCCAATCAGAGAAATTATGTCATTTGCAAGAACTCAGAAACATTCATATTTTTTAACATATGCAACACATTGTAGATTTCAAAACATACATATCTATTTGTGTAAAACAGATTCATGGTACATTGATCCTGTGAAAGTGTCTGTACATGGACAATGTTCCAATACAAAATCTCTATGCATGTACATACAGGCATCATCCACTTTGTGAATACAAGAATCTCACAGAATTAAAGGAAATGCTCTAGCCACACAATACTGCAGGCTTATGTTCCATGGTTTCAAACTGAAACTCTCAAATTGCAAGTTCCGACGACAGCAGCAGCAAACGGAATGAATCTCCATCATCTCCTAGCTTTAAATTGTTGGCATCACTTGTCGTGCTCCATGCTTCTTGTAGAAACTGCAGCAAATAGAATGCATATATACAGTAAGTTCGAATCGCACTGCGGGTTTCAGACTTGTCGCAAGAGATGAACAGAGAAGAGAAGAAAAACTTGTTTTAACGAATTTAAAGGACACTGAAGGC
>CM014275.1:6208557-6273151 GCA_004135705.1 Alloteropsis semialata
TAAGTTTTGAGGGCGATGCAGAATAAGTGTCGATGCCATTCAGCCCACCATGTGTTGAAGGTCCGATGAACTACAAGGCAGATTGCCAAGGTATCCAGATTGGTTTGGTCCATAGGAGGCTCAAGTCTGAAAAGGCGGTCCCATTCCACGCCTGTATCGATTTTTCCCCTTGGAAAAATTTGATCGGTCAAGACTAAGTAGGGAGGAAGCTGTCCCATGCCGAATTGTCGAGCAGCCAGGTTTGGATGATAGAATTCATAGGTCGATTGCCCTGACTTGCCCTGACTGAGGCCGATCGGAAGAAATCGAGCACTAATGCAGGTTCGGAAAATTGTTAAGGCTTCTGAATCTGCCTTTACAATCATGGTGAGTCTGAATTTGTAAGGCAACTCAAATTCATCGGCATGATCGTACAAAAACCAGACCATTTTTTCATCAGCAATGCCTTTGTAAAAGAGTGCAAAATACTTGGAAGATTCCTTGCCTGATAATTTCTCAGCGGGAAAGCCCATGGCAGCTTCACCAAATGAGGTACACCGGCGCCAGGTGATTTCTTCCGATTCAGGCTTGCTCTCTGGGAATTTAAGCCTTCGAACATCTACCTTGACAACTTTGCTCAGATGTAGCATTAGCCACATCTGGATGAACCACCACGGCCCGCCAAGGTTGGAAATGGGTGATCCAGCTCTCAAGCGCTTGGCAACTTGATGAAGCAAATTGTATGCTGCTCCCAGGAGAAGTTGACCAAGGCTGATAACATGATCACTCACAAGCAATTCGGCCAGATGTTGAAAGTTGCCTGTTGGACCAAGGGTGGTACCGCAAAAGAAAAATCTGTCCAGCCACATGTTCAAAAAAGCCACATGTTCACGGTCGGTCACAGATCCGGTCCGATGATTCTTCTCCATATATCCCGACCAGCCACCACAGCTCTTAGTTTTGAAATGGTGTTTGACTTTGATATTGAGCTGAGAAGGACGCTTGTCGCCCGTGACATTGAGGCCAAGGAGCATAACTACATCAAGCAGTGTTGGGGTCATCGGACCATGTCCGAAAAGGAAAGCATTCAGAGCATCGGACCAAAAGTGTGATGCGGCGATCAAAAGATTCTCATTCTTGGCCATGGGGCCGATACTGAGGCCGATGCATTGGGCGATATCCAATCTGTCCCAGATTGCAGACTTGGAGGCCGATATCCTCAGATACCAGTTTTTCCATCCGGGGAGAAATGTCGGCCAGGAGCGGAATGCATTCTTCCAATCTTCGAGATCAAATCCGGAAGTTTTGAATGGGAGGCGCAAAGTTTCCAGATTGATAATCTCGGCCGGATCCGGATCTCCCATTGGACCAAGAAAATAAACCCCCTCGGCTGCGCCCGAAGGTATTAGGGTTTGGGCACGAATATCCTAAAAGAAGATTGCGAAAATGGGGATAAATTTTAAAAGCCGAATCAGGCAGGAAGTAAAATCAAGATCAGTAAGGTACCTCTGGGATTGGATTGTGTAGTTCTCCTACTGATGATTCCGCGGGTGTCGGAGAGGAGCCGGAGGCGAAAACAGTTGATGAAGAAGGGGTCGAAGAACTTGTCGCTGCCGCCATTGATGAGGTCATGACCGCCGCCATTGTTGAGCTTGTGACTGCAGCCATGGTGGAGGGTATAGCAGATGGAGAACCCGCTGAAGCAGATGCGGAGGTGGAGGCAGATATCGAAGAATGGAGGGCACCCATGGAGGATGATTGAGCCATTTTGAGCGGTTTGATGAAGGTTTGGGCGAATGAGAATGGCCGCTCGGGAAGGAGAGGAAGAAGAAGATGAGCAGTACAGGCTCTGGCGAAGGAGGAAGAGTGAACAGTGTAGCTACCGGCAGTAATTTTATAAGGTGAAAACGGTCGTGGCCCGAAGATTGAGGAGCCGTGCAGTACAGGGATGGGAAGTTTCGGCACGAAAATCGGTGAAGGAGTTATGATGACAGATACGAATTTTGGAACAAAATGATATTTTATTCCAAAATTGGGGGGCATGTGTTGACACCAGATTTTCGCACCTGACATATTGAGTCAGATGGTGACGTGGTAAGGATGAGGCTGTGCGGTGGACCCATTGACTGGTCAAAACCAAAGGTGACAGAGAAGGGAGCCGATGTCAAAGAGGAGTCCGATGAAGCGGAAGTCCGATCCAATGACGAATACAAGGGGGAAAGACACGGCGGCTAAGGAAGGGGCATATCAAATTCGGGAACTATTTCTTTTTCAGAAGATGTTTGAGAGTCCCGTTGTATCTTAAGTTTAGTTTACCTTATTTAGTTAGTCTGGTCCGATCAGGACTCTCCATGACCAGGGTATAAATATGAACCCTCGTCCATTGTAAAGAATAATTCACACAATTCAATACAACCCGGCTTCACGCCAAAACCCTAGTAGTAGTTACCGACGAAGCTCATTGGTGGACGGGCTGCATCAGTTCTGATCTCCGGCTTACCAGTAAGTTAGTCAATTTATCGAACTAATATAGGCTTTGAATTGAGGCGCATCGCCCTTTCTCGTTTATATTGTTCAGCCGATTTATCTCTGAATAATCAAGATTGATATAGATTCCCTACGTCGGAGCTAGATCAATATTGATTATTCAACAGATTATCGTTATCGGACTATACTTTAAGCCTAGATTCCCTACGTCGGAGCTAGGTATCAAGATTAGTCTAGATTCCCTACGTCGGAGCTAGAGTAATCTTGATTACTAAAGATAGTCTTTGCGGTTTGTTGGAGTTGCTAGATTGGTTTAGATCTACGCCATGTGAATCAATTCTACTTCTTCAACGGCTTTGAGCATATGTCTTGGTCCGATTTAAGCAATATTTATCTTATAGCATCGTTCTATGTCTGATCTTGCTTTGTGGTTTAATCTAGTTGTTCTTTGAGCATTGCATTGGTGTAGATTCCCTACGTCGGAGCTAGATCTGTGTAATGCGCTTAGATTAATCTTTAACTGTCATGCTTGGTCTAGATTCCCTACGTCGGAGCTAGATTCATCTTGATTAGTTAAAGGAAGCTTTGGTTATGCCTTATTGCTATTTGAATGTTAAGTGTGGTGTAGATTCCCTACGTCGGAGCTGGATCTCGCTTAATTGTTCAGTAGCATATCTTAGAATCAGAACGTTTCTGTTAATGTTTTATCTGCTTACGTTGCTTAATCTGATCAACACTTGTGCGAGCATCTTGTTTAATTAACAGGTTGACGAACCAAGTCTGATTATCTAGTTATCTGATCTGATCATAGCTGGAGAAATCTAGATTCCCTACGTCGGAGCTAGATTTCTCTGAAAAGGTTATAGTCCGATCGGTTGGTTAGATGGTCCGATAAGATGAGTCAAACTGGTAATTAGACAAGATGGACAATGTATCGGCTTACACTGTGATTATTTAATATCTTGTTTCAAGACACAGCTGATCCATTATTTTACATATTGGCCTTGTTATATGCTTTATTTTATTATGCAAAGGCTGGTCTGTTATGTCAATCAAGGTCCGATCCTGATTGGTCCGATCCTGAGGTCTGATTTGATGTCTGATTGAGGTCCGATCACTCGGTCTGATTGACGTCATCACTGAGGTCCGATTCTGAGATCCGATCGGTATCGGCCGATGCGTGTCTGATTGGGTCTTGGCTACAATTCGACGCTACTCCATCGTCTGAAATAGAGCCGGCACAATCATAGAGCAATTTAACTGTTTTATCCCCTTTGTCAATTTCAGGTCAAATTGACTGGCACGCCGCGAACCTGAACTGGAGTGTAGACTGGCACTGGAGCGAAGCAGACTCTCCCCGTCATCGTGTGCTGCACGTGGGAGATACGACCGCCGATTTTCCGCGTCAACAACATGCTCTCACATGAATTCTATATTATTATGTGAAAAACCGTGTTGCTCCCAAGCAACCAAACTTGTGTTGAGCATGTTTTTGTAGAGTCTTGTGATGATCTCTTTGCTGAAGAATTGGAAGACATGAAGCAAGAGAGAGAAAAGATCAAATGACTTGGTTAACCTCAAGGGAAAAGGCCAAGTGCAACCTTCTCAAGATAACCGTGAAAACATGGTGAACAAGCTTGAGAAGGGATCAATGGTCACTGGCTCAATCCCTCAGCTTAACAATCAAGTCAACAAGAACAAGACTCAAGAAAAGAAGAAAAAGGAGCTTGATCACATACAATGCTTCAAATGTTTAAACATGGGGCATCACGCATCCATGTGCTCTCTCAGGCACAAAAGCAAGGCAAAGAAGCAAAGAAAATCCAAGAAAAGGCTATTTTATAAATGCAAGGAGTTTGGACACTTCATCGATGTCTGTCCATTGAAGTTGGACCCACTGTCTGTACCAAACCGGTCTGGCCGGTTTGGAGAACCGGTCCGACCGGTTCTGGCTTAGGCAGCAGTCCAACCTCCTAAAAGAAGTGATCAAGCCACATCTTCAAACAGCAAGGCTAGCAAGGGACAAGTGATCAACAAGAAGAGTAAGTCACCAAGAAATATCAAGAATTGCATTTGCTACACTTGTCGATCAAAGGGACATCTAGGTAAGGATTGTCCAAATGGTAATATTCCCAAATCTGATCTTGTCCATTATGATTTTGCTAGGTTTGGGAATGACAAAGCTGGTACTTATGCTACTAGAGTGATTAGTTCACCTAAAACTAGTATAAGGGCCATTTGGGTTCCCAAGTATCTTGTGACTAACCTTAAAGGACCCAACATGGCTTGGGTACCTAAAAGCACTTGCTAGACCTGCAGGGGAATAGAGATGCATTGGAACTTTGGCAAATATATCAAAATGTGTGAACTCCATCAACTTGCCAAAGCATTGCTAAATCTACTACATCATTTCCAATGACATCTCGGTAACATGTTTTAATTGATTATCTTAGTCATATTCTGTCCTTTGTGGATACAAGTATTTCACTCGTTGAGAATGCTTGAATATGCCTAAGTCACTCATCCTTAACATTTATTTCCCTTATGCCATGTGATGCTTCTAATGGCTCTCTGGTAGAGCATACTATTTTGAAGTGCAGGAAATTATGAAAAAATTGAAGAAGAAATTGCTTGGAGGAAGTAAAAGAGATGAAATCCACTTATGAGAAGCAAACTGGGAGAACCGGTCTGACCGGTTCTGGCCCAGTTAGCAAATGTTAATTTCCGGCCGGCTCCAGATCTTCCGATCCAAAAGTCCGGTAGCCTCTGGCTTGTATCAGAAGTTCCGGCTTGTTGTGCCAAAAGTTCCGGTAGGTTGGGATATTTCAAGAAATACTTTGAGCACTTCCATGGCATACAATTCATATACTTTGTGGTAGTAAGTATTCTTGGCACCATTCCAATAAATGCAATTTATTTATGTGCCGGGACCAAATTGTGAGATAAACTCCTCAAACTCATTAAATTGACTAAGTGCATGTGACATGAAATTCAAATACATGATGCACCTATTAAGGGGGAGATTATCCTACAACTTGTGTCCTAGAGACTAACATTTCTTTTAGTGATCTTGTAGTCTCATTTGTGAGAGTTTGTCTCTCTTTGAAGCAAGCTATGCCTTTCTGTTCAAAATTGGTAAAAGTGTATCTATATCCTTTTGGACAATGAATTATCTTATTAAATAGCTGCTTGCCATAATATAGATTAAATCCCTTTGCTTGGCTTTGTGACAAGATTGATGCATGTGAGCTTGCCTTCCACCCATATACACATGTGTATCAAGAAAAAGGAATTTAATCTATATTGTGAGGTTTCATCTTTTAGTGACCCATTGTGCCTTTCCAATCCAAAGGTCACTAAATAGTGAAACTCCATCTTGTGCTACTTAATGCATTTCTTCTCTATGGTGTATAAAAGGGAAAATCATAAATGAGAAGAGGCATTTGGATTATCTTGATAATGCGCAAGACTTGAGAAGTGAATCTTCACCAATGTGAAGAAGAAGAATTAGCTAGAGGCCAAGGTATGCTTCTTTTACCCTTATTTTTACATTGAGCATTTAGGCCTCATATCCATGCTAGTATGTGCATTCTTGCATGTAACCTTCTCAAGTCCTTCGCTTTGCACCTATTGGATATTTAGTAAATTCCTTCTTGAAAATTGACTTGGTGTCAAATGTTCCATTAAAACGGTGTAATGAATATGCTAAACATTCTGATAAGGTTCTTGGCTTGATTAGTTGCATGCTTGTGTGATATAGAATAGTTTTTGAAAAATCCAACTAGCATGTTAGGACTTATGTGTTTTTGAAAATATTTGGTTCTTGGTCTTTGTGACCCAATGGATCTGTTTGTGACTATAGTTAACCTTGCTTGATTGATGGCTAGTCACAAATGGTGAAATTTCTCTCAAGTCCATAAATTATCTATCTTTCCTAACTCTCTTGGAAATGTCAAGGAGTTTGAATAAAATTTGAAATTCCTATATTTGATCAAGATCCAGTACCAATATCTATTCAAACAAAAGGCTATCTCAATTTGGATTAAATCTTGGAGATGAAGGTGCCCCTAACGGATTGTGGCTGGTTTCCTGGGGGAAACCGGTCTGACCGGTTCCTGGAACCGGTCTGACCGGTCTGCCCCGGTTCCACCCATCTATTTACCCCTTTACCTCAAAAAGTTACCCTATCCACTCACATTCACTTCCCTCACCCAGACCAAGCCCGTGCCTCTCCTCTCCTGTGCTTCCCCCTGCCCGAGCTCACTCTCCCCATTGATTTTCAAAGTTTTAACCAAGGAAGAGCTCGGCCCTTTGGAGTTCCTGAGGATTGAAGTGATTCTCTTCGGTCTGACCGGATTCAACACCGGTCTTTGGATTCAAATCCTCAAGTTCTTCCCTCTCAAGGTATTCATATGTTCTCCATGCCCGATCTATGTGCTCAGTGAATATCTCTAGGATTCCTTCAAGTAATCACCTAATAGTATGCTCAGAAAGACCTCCCTATAGTTTGATTCAGTTTGGTGGGCTACATTTGTTGGAATCTCGACCTAGGGTTTCCCAGTAGGAACCGGTCTGACCGGTTCTCAAAACCGGTCTGACCGGTTTATGGCTGTTAAACCCTAAATGCTCATATCTGTGCACTAGTGACCCTTAATGATTACCTAGAACTGCTCAAATGCTTTTATATATCCATATCCTGTGAATTTCTCCTCAAGAACTTGCCCAAAATCAATGCTCGTGGTCTGTTCTTGGTAGAACCGGTCTGACCGGTTCCTATAACCGGTCTGACCGGTTGTACTCAGAACAGCCACATCACATTCTGTCCTACCCATAAAATTTCGAATCTTTCACTCTCTTATTTTTTCATATATTCCTGTGACCTGATCCTTCATTCCCATACTCCATTTGTCTAGGAATCAGTGCAGATGGCTCCACAAAAGAGTGTAGCAAAAAGAGCCAAAAGAGGGCAAGGTGTTGATGATGACATTGCCGGTAGATCTAGCTAGGTCCCCGTGGTTACTAGGCCTGGTCTAAGGCCTAGAGGGCAGAAAAGGGCAGCATCTAGAGAGGCAAATGACAGCGAGGAAACAGAATCTAGTGCTAGCAGTGATGATGTTGACATTGAGGATGAGGATTATGTTGTGCAGCCAAATCGTGGTAAAGGGCCAGCTAGAGAGGGCAGCAGCGATGATGATGATGATGATGATGAGGATGAGGAGGAGGAGGAGGATGAGGTCCCTAGTGGCAGAGGGACTGCAGTTGGTCAGGGCAGTAGCTCTTCTTCAGCTATGCCTGTTCTTGTTGCTCTCACAGGTCCAGCTGATCGTGATATTGTTGATTATTGTAGGACAGGAACAACAGATGTTGTGAAGAAGTTGAGAAGACAGAATCGAATCAATGCACCTAGGACTGCTACTGATTACAGGTTTCATACTTCCTTCCAGCAGGACTACTACCACACTATACTTCTCACTAAACCCAAAGTGGTATCTAAGGCACAATGGATTGATTGGAGAGCTTTGGAGAAAAAGAATAATCCTTTGCTAAATCAAATTATCAGGGTATGTGAGGAGAATAAAATCAAGAGTATCATGGGTTACTCACATAATTGGAATAGTGAGACCATTGCCCAGTTCTATGCCACTCTTTACTTTGGGACTATTCAGGGAGATAGGGTGATGCATTGGAGAACTGAAGGTATTGAATATCAAATCACCTACACTCAGTTTGCAGAGTTTCTTGGCTTTAGGAGGAAGGATGCTAAGCGTGGGAAGATCCACTTTGAGACCATGTTGGCAGCAGAAGCTACTAAATTCATATATCCAAGAGAGGAGCAGCACAACTTTGGCAGGGTAAAGGGCTTGTACACCTACTACTCCATCCTAAACAGAATGTTTAGGAAGACCATTTGCCCCAAGGATGGAAACCCATCGGAGATATCTCTTTTTGCCAAAAATCTCCTTACTAGAATGAGACCCGGCAGTCCAGGATTTTGTGTTGCTGATTTTATTTGGGAGGAGATAAGGGCTGTATCTGAGAGCACTTTAAAGTGTTGTGGGTATGCTCCTTACATTACGAGAATGATTGAAAAAGTGACGGGTAGGACATGGCCTATGGATGGTGTACACTTACCCCTCACTGTCAAGGTTCCCAAGTATCCCATTCTTATGCCTGCAGAGGGACAGCAAGAAGAGGAAGAAATTCAAGAAGAAGAAGAGCAGCAGGAGTAGATTTTTGAGCAGCATGTAGCTAGTGGGGGTGCTGCCCAGGCTGGAACCGGTCAGACCGGTTCCCCAGACCGGTCTGACCGGTTTGGGCCTGAGCAGCAGCGCACCACCTTTTCACGCTCCAGCGGGAAGCCTTCTTCACCTTTGCGGAGGCTCTTTGGGTTTCTCACTGGCATGTGCAAGAACCAGATGGACATTATGGTGGAACATCAGAAGCAAAGGAGGGCTTGCAAGAAAGAAAGGGACTCAATTAAGAGGATGCATAATCAAATGAACTTGCAACCACCCCGATCTCCTATTTCTCCAGAGCCAGTTGAGGAGGAGATTCCATCTCTTGAGGACATGGTGGCGAACTATCAGTCAAGCCAATTCTTCGCTCCATATCAACACTCGCATGGATTTGTCCCATATCCACATCCTCCACCTCCCCCAGCAGCTGATATGGGTGGTTCCAGTTTCTCAGCTCCTGGTGAAGGTGTCTTTGGTGTTCATTATGGCAGCTCATCGGTCCCCGCTCCACCCATGTATCCCATGCCTCCGGCTCACCCATGTATCTATTCTCTAAATCACTCATATATTTAGGACATCCTTTATGGCAAGAAGATTCTCCAAGCCACAATGGTGATGGTCAGTGATGGTGGACAAGTTTCTGCAGCACCACTTCTTCTCCAACATTTCTTTTTGGATGATGGATGACAAAGAGGGAGAAGAAAGGATTAAAGCTTAGCATTGGTGTGCTGTCTAGGAGAAACCAGTCTGACCGGTTTCTGGAACCGGTCTGACCGGTTTCTGTATGCTTTATCTGTGTTGGAAAGATGGAACATGTAATAATTGTCGAACCTTATCTATTTGTGGGCTTGAAAACTTGTAATGTATGCTACTGTGTGTGATGTACCCTTTAATGCTTATTAAGTAACTTTGTGTTGGTTTGATATGCATGTTTTGATGTGATGACTGTTTTTGTATATGTACTGACTGGGGGAACCGGTCTGACCGGTTCCAGGAACCGGTCTGACCGGTCCCACCCCAGCCAGCACATATACACCTTTGTTTATTGATGTGAAAATTCCTGTCATACGCATCACGTTGTTTTTTGATATATGTTACACACACTTGTTGCACCCCACGGATTCTGAGATATAGGGGGAGCTCCCATGGTTTCATCTTTTTATATGTGCTTTTGGCATATGAGGCCAAATTTGGAAATTTCAAATCCAAGCACATAATTAGGGGGAGCTCATCATATATCTGAGAATTCAAAATAATTTTATTGCTATGTTTGTAAACTTTAATCGGGTTGTCATCAATCACCAAAAAAGGGGAGATTGAAAGTGCATCTAGGCCCCCATGTGGGTTTTGGTGAGTTTAATGACAAAACGATTAAAGGTCTAACTTGTTTGCTTGAGATGATGAGCAGGAATTATTCTTATGATTCATTATGTTTAATGTGCTCATCAAGATATATGGTTATTCATTGATACAAGCAAGCAAGTGTGTGAAGAAATAATGCTCATTGCAAAAGATAAAGTGAAGCTAGGTCGGCTCAGCCAGGTGGCACTCAGGTCAGCCAGGTAGAATTAAATTCAGGACAGAGAGGCTGACCCGGCTAAGCCAGGTCCAACCCAGGTGACCCAGGTGTCAAGTCAAAACAAGCAATGATGAAGCAATGTCTTGGAGATATGCTATGTGGGTCTCCAAGAATATGAGATGATTTATTTGACAAAGAAGAATGATATGCAAGACTTCATGTATATATGATAAAAGGACATGAGCATATGTGTTACATATTGGTCTTCAATTGGAAGCTTGCATTATGGATATTCTTTATTGATCAAGAACAAGCATTTGAAGAATCTTTCAAATGGAATTCATTCAATGGCAATGCAAAGCTAAACCTGATGATGCAAGGGTAAGTGGTGAAGAAACAAATCGAGATGACTAGAGCGAGGGACTAAGCAAGTTTTGGCTAAGTGACGACTTATGACCATGTGCGTAATGCTAAGGTGAAGTATCTAGTATCCGAGGGGTTTTGAAGTATCATATCCAAGTATTGTCATGAGAGGCATTGCAATGCATATATGTTATGGTTGATAAAGGAGGTGGCCTAAGGATTAAAGTGAATTCAAATGAAAGCTATGGAAAATCCTAAGTCACTAGCTCAAGGTTGATATGCTCAGATGATGGACAATGTTGAAAGCCCTCAAGTGAAGAATATTCAAGTATTGGCATGATTCTCAACGTACAAGCTCAAGTGATTGAAATATGATTTATTTATATGTCTTGAGTATAGGTATGCCGTACTATCAAGAGAGATGCAACATTGGTTGATAGATATTCACTGAAAGTGCTCAAGTCAAACCCATGAGAGTCTAACCGAGTGAAATCTAACTTAGTGGGGTTGTCTGGCCAGTTTTGGGGACCGGTCTGACCGGTTCCTGGCCTCTGAGTGTCTAACGGCTAATTGAGTTTAAAAACCGGTCTGACCGGTTTGGCAAACCGGTCTGGCCGGTTTTATCTGACAGAATAACGGCTAGTTTTGTTGGAGTTGGGTATTTATACCTGAAAGGACCGACACTAGGCCTAGAGGGGGGGTGAATAGGCCTGTATAAAAATTTCTGCAAATTTCACAATAAAAATTAAATGGGCCGGATGTTCTGGCACTGTGTCGGAACTTCCGGCTTACCGGAATTTCCGGCACAGAGGCAGAACTTTCGGCTCAACAAAGACCTGAATTCGAGATTCAAAAACTGAAATGAAAATGCAGATTCTATATGAATAGAAAGTTCACCACAAGTATAAGGATGCTTAAAACTTTGATCTCTAGCAGCGGAAACTTATAACAATATAGATCAGGTCAATTTAAGCTCAAGAACGATATGAATATGAAGAACAATAATAAGAACAAGAGACAAGGATTTGTTCACCGAAGTTCACTCCACTTAGGAGCTACGTCTCCGTTGAGGTGCTCACGTAGAGCCGGGTCAACTCTAACCCCTTACCTCCTTCAATCAACCACAAAGGCCGGATTGAAATTCTTACTATTGTCCCACAAAGGGATGAAGATTACAAACGTTCGGCACTCAACCACACCAAGTTGGGAGTTGCCGGCAACGCCTAACCTTCTAGGAGCTCAGCTCCAAGAGTAACAAACGTGAATCGACGAATCAAAGAATGCTTCAAGTGCTTCTTGAGATGAACCAATGAAGAACTCACTCAAAGCCATACTCTCACACCTCAAGAATCACTCACAACCAATGCCCTACTCAAATCCTTGCAAGGGGGGCTGAGGAGGTGTTTGTCTCGGGTTAGGTCAGCAGCAAATGAAGGGGGGGCTGAGGGGGTATAAACAAAAACTAGTTGTTATGCACTGCCACGTCACTTGCCGGAATTTCCGACATAGCGTCGGAACTTCCGACAAGGCACTGTTTTGAACAAAGAATCAGCCTGACGAACAGCCCCACCGGAACTTCCGGCGTTAACCACCGGAAATTCCGATCCTAAACCGAGCGCACCGGAGAAAGTCCTCCGGATATTTCCGGGCAAGCCCAAGTCAGTTGAGTTAACACGAAGAACAGAGCTACCGGAACTTCTGGCGTTACCCACCGGAATTTCCGATCCCAACCCGAGCGTGCCGGATATACAGCACCGGCTAATTCCGGCCCTACCGGAACTTCCGACGCAAGTGTCGGAAATTCCGACAGGAAGCTGTGCAGCGCCTGAAAATCTAAAGTTAGATTTCTCTCTTGGGTAGTTAGTATCTCAATTAAGCACTTTAGGCACTCTTGATTCATCAAACACGTCCCCCTTGATAGTACGGTGATTCCTATACTCAAATTCAAACCAAAAAATAAATTTAAATCGCCAATGAGCTCATCCACCATACATAAGCAATTGAGGACCTTCTTTTGATATTCATAATCCTTTCTTTTCTTTTATTCCTGCATATACTTTAATACAAGCATCAAATCCCAAATTCTAATTGTCATTATCACCAAAACGCATGGGAGGCCTAGATGCACTTTCAATCTCCCCCTTTTTGGTGATTGATGACAACTCAATTTGGGTTCACAAGATAGGTATAAAATCATGTTTTTGTACCCAATTATCTTTAGAAAAGCTCCCCCTAAATATATGCATATTCAACTCAAATGGCCTCAAATGCCATTGCACATATTATGTAAGAACTTTTCAAATATCTTTGCATACAAAGGTACAAAAGTGCAATAGGTGTCAAATTATAACCGTGATGCATATGACATGGTATATCACACAATAAAAGTGGAGAATAACATTTCATCAACCATTCATCATCCACAAAGCATCACATCATGAATAAAAAGAGTTTAACATCACACTAGCACAAATAAGTCTTACAAATGAAAGTTTTCACTTGGCACACATCACACATGACACCAAACATAGTTCTTACATGTCCAAAGATAAAAACATGAATAAAGATAGATATGGGGGGTCTCCATCCATCAAAGCATCACAAATTCACTCCCCCTTTGGCAACAAGCACCAAAACGAGAGCTACTCGCCGTCATTGCCATCCCCATTGTCTTCATCCTCGTCTTCCTCCTCTTCTTCTTCGTCATCCCCATTTCCATTGCCGCCATCATCATCGCCTTGGCTCTCATAAGAGCCCTCTTCTTCGGTCTCCTCCTCTTCTTCATTTCCCTCACCACCACCAATGTCTTCTTCTTTAATTTTCGGCCCAAATGTGTAAGCTTGAGAAGATGAACCACCTTCCTCATAAGGATTATAAAAAGGTGGAGGAGGAGGGTAATCCCTTGGAGCATGAACGGGAGAGTGAGGAATATCAAGTTTATCAAGTATATCTTTTTGGCTCTTTTCAATCCTCACATTGTCCTCATCAAGTTGCCTTGTTCTCTCCTCAACCACGGTCACACAATGTTTGAGCATGTTGAAACAAGCGAATATACTTTGGACAAGTTGATCAAACTTACCCCTCTTCTTGGAAGCACCACGTGGAGGAGCAAAAGAAGGACCATGTGAAGAAGATGGTGCACTAGATGGAGGTGGAGCACGAGAGGAAGAAGCACCTTGAGCTGAACCCTTTGAAGGATAAGCACCCGAAAAAGGTGCCTTGGGAGGAATAGGAGTTCTTCCTTGGTTGTCAACCTTGAGAAGCTGAAGAATCTTGCCCTTGTTTGCCTTGTAGCGGTCATGCTCTCTGTCAGTCGCTATATGGAGCCCAGACACACACTTGATCAAGTGAAAAATATAGGGGGCATAATGGCAAGCCCTAGTAGCATCATGTGAGCAAAAGACGATCTCATACCACATCAAACACAGCTCGATCAGGTGCGGCTTGAAATAGGGGATTCTTTGCCTTGTGAGAAATATTGCTTGCATCACCACCACAAGGGCAAAGTGTGAATCTGAATAACTGATTGAGCATCTTATAGAAAGGGGTGAGGCCCTTAGTCTTACCAAACTCACAAACTCCATGTTCTCCATAAGCAGAGTCATACATAAAATGCATCTTTGTTACTTCAAGATCAGCACGCTCATGGATATGATAAATGGTAGAACTAGAATGAGGATTTGAAAGCCCAAGGAGGGCAGCAAACTCACTTCTGTCAAGGCTAAACATTTTTCCTCCAAGTGTCCAATGGAGCTTCATACGGGGCTTATCCACATAAAGGGTGGCATAGAACTGAGCCACCACTTCCTCATTCCAATCACACCTGAAACCCATTAGCTTCACCAGCCCCAACTCATTGCATCTATCATAAACAGCATCAACCATTTCTCTAATCGGCGAGCCAAGAGTTTTGAGATAAGCCCAGTCAATCCATTTGATAAAGCTTGAAATCATGGTGAGTAGCATAGGCAAGTAATATACGTATTGATTCAAGCCTAGCTACGGGAGCATAAGTTTCACCAAAATCCAAACCTTCAATTTGAGTGAACCCTTGAGCAACCAACCTTGCCTTGTTTCTTGTAACAACACCATGTTCATCTTGTTTGTTGCGGAAAACCTACTTGGTGCCAATCACATTTTGCTTGGGTCTCTTCACCAATTTCCAAACTTGATTTCTTGTGAAGTTGTTCAATTCTTCTTGCATTGCCATTACCCAATCCGCATCACCAAGTGCTTCTTCATCCTTGAGAGGCTCCAAAGAGGAAACAAATGAGTAACTAGCACAAAAGTTTGTTAAGCGAGAACGAGTAGTTACCCCTCTTCGGATGCTCCCAAGAATGTTATCCACGGGATGATCCCGTTGGACACTTTGATGAACTCTAGGATGAGGTACTTGAGATTGCCTTTGAATAGGCCCATCATCATCTTCTTCATTAGCTTGAGGAGCAATATCTTGAGTTTCTTCATCTTGGCCTCCCCCTTGATCAATGCCATGATCATGATCATCACCATGAGCTTGATCTTGACCATGAGGAGAAGTGGATGGTTCAACTCTTGTTGAAGAAGATGGTTCACTAGTCCCATCATCCGGAGCTTGAGCTTGCACTTGATCTTTCATGAGAGTCTCCCTTGGCCTTACTTCACCTAATCCCATCTTCAAGATGGATTCACTTGGAGGCTCTTCATCATCTACAAGGTCATTTTCAACTTGCTCTACTTGAGAGCCGTTTGATTCATCAAATTTCACATCCACCGTGACCTCAACACAACCGGTGGTTTTGTTGAAGACACGGTAGGCGTGTTTGTTAGTACCATAACCAAGTAGAAAACCTTCATCAACCTTAGGTGCAAACTTAGAACTTTTGGCCTTCTTGTTAAGAATGTAACATTTGCAACCAAAAACTCTAAAGTAATGCACCTTAGGCTTGTTACCGGTGATTATCTCATATGGAGTCTTGTTCAAGTACTTTTGGAGATAAAGCCGGTTGGTGGCATGGCATGCGGTGTTGATTGGTTCGGCCCAAAAGATATCCGGAGTGTTATACTCATCAAGCATGGTTCTTGCCATTTCAATCAATGTCCTATTCTTCCTCTCAACAATGCCATTTTGTTGAGGTGTATAGGGGGCGGAGAGCTCATGCAAGATGCCTTCTTCATCAAGAAATTCCTCAACACCGGTATTTCTAAACTCCGAGCCATTGTCACTTCTCATGCGCTTGACCTTCAATTCAAACTCATTTTGAGCTCTTCTAATAAACTTCTTGATGATTCCTTGAGCTTCACTCTTCTCTTTCAAAAAGAATACCCAAGTAAAGCGAGAGAAGTCATCCACAACGACAAAACCATATTTGTTGCCCCCAATGCTAATGTAAGCAATGGGTCCAAACAAATCCATATGAAGAAGCTTCAAGGGTCTTGAGCTAGATAGAATATTCTTGGGTGGATGTGGAGCACCAACTTGCTTCCCGGCTTGACATGCACTACACAACCTATCTTTCTCAAAGACAACATTTGTTAGTTCTAGGATGTGTTCATTCTTTTGAAGTTTGGCCAAGTTCCTCATGCCAAACCCAACCCATGCTAGATTTTGCCACTAAATAAGTCTTCGGTTCCACTTTAGTAGTTGTGAAATCAACTAGATAAAGCTTTCCCTTAAGTTGACCCGTAAAAGCAATAGAGGAATCCTCCCTTCTCAAAATGGACACACCCTCATTAGTAAAGAGACAATTGTAGCCCATCTCACAAAGTTGTGATACCGACAAAAAATTGTATCCCAAAGAATCAACTAAATAAACATTTGAAAGTGATGAATCATTGGAGATAGCAATTTTACCTTGTCCTACCACATCACCATGATTATTGTCACAAAATGTGATCTTCTCAATAGGTGTATCATATTCTTCTAATGATGAGAACATATTCTTCTCTCCGGTCATATGATTTGAACATCCACTATCAAGCAACCATGAAGTCCCACCGGAGGAATATGCCTACAAAACAAGTTAAGCTCAAGCTTTAGGTACCCAAACTTGTTTGGGTCCTTGAAGGTTAGAGTAAGCAATCTTAGGTATCCACACACTCCTCATCATCTTCCTAGTGTGAGCACCAATATACTGGACCACCATCTTGCCATTTTGGAATACAACCGTGTAGTCAATGATGTAGTTGGGAGAAGGAGAATGTGTCACATTCTTGTTGCTTGCATTAACCTTGGTTGAGCTCTTGATGTTTACCTTGTTTGAGCTCTCAACCATGGCCTTACCTTGTGCAACATTCTTCTTGGTGATACCATGAGCCATGTCCATCAACTCGCCAAGGTTGGCACCCTTCTTCCACAATGGACGTGACTTGCCATTCACAATCTCTTCACCATTTGTCTTGTTTCCTCTTGTGTGGCCAAGTCCATCACGGATGGTGGGATACCTTGCGGCTTTGTAAGCCGGGTGAGTGTCAAACTCACTCTTACCTTTGAGCTTGTCCTTACCAATATACATGTTCAATCTACGGATTTGAGCATCTTTGTCCTTGATTGACTCTTCTAGCTTTGAAAGGTTAGTAGCACAAACATCTATATCAACATTATAACATCTTGAGCAACCTTTGCTAGTGGAGACATTGGGGTCAAGAGTGGTTTTGGAATTAGTTTTGGTGCTTTCCCAAAGAGTACCAAAGCTAACTTCAAGTTCCTTGTATGTATCTTCTAGGCGTGAATGCCTTTCTTGAAGTTCGCTATGCACGTTCTTTAGGTTAGCTAGAGCATCATTTGCCAAAGCATATTCCTTTGACATCCGCTCATGTGAATCATTGGCAAGAGACAAGTCCATTGCCAATTTTTCAATCTTCACCTTTTCCTCAACTAGAGATTCTTCTAGAACAAGGTTTCTCTCCTTCTCAAGGATGAGCAATTCTTCTTGTTCTCTAAGTTTCTCTTTTCTTTTCTCCAATTTCTCCATAAGATTTTTAATTTGTTTATAGCCCTTTTTCCCAAACTCTTTTATCATGTTTGCTTTGTGTTGGGCTTCTTCCTCCTCATCTAAGTCATTTTCTATATTGCTAGATGTGGAGGTAGGAGATGATGGAGGATTGGAATAGTTTGATACCTTAGTCCCCTTGGCCATGAAGCACATGGGGTGATCATCATCATCAGAGAGGTTGTTGAAGAGCTTTGGTGTTGGTGAAGCTTCATGCATGGCAATGGATGCCACACCTTCTTCATCGGACTCATCACTTGAATCCCATCCTTCACCAACATGAGCATGTCCATTCTTTTTCTTGTACTCTTTTCTCTTCTTCTTGTACCTCTTCTCCTTGTCCTTGGATTTCTTCTCATCCTTGTGGTCCTCATCATCATCCTCCTTCTTGTCCAGACACTCGGCAATGAAGTGACCAACTCTCTTGCAAGAATAGCATCTTCTTGAGTTGTTCTTTTTCTTGTCACTTCTCCTCTTCATGAACCTCTTGAAGTTCTTGACCATCACTGCCGTTTCTTCATCCGTGCTCTCATATTCACTTGAATCAATCTTCTTTTTTGACTTTGATGGCTTCTCAATTGATTCAACTCTATTGCTTGGTTCGGCCTTGAGAGCAATGGCTTTGACTTCATCTTGCCCAATTGACTTGGTGATATCCAAGTCATTCATCTCATGATATTCCAACTCATTGAGTAGTTGGATTGGCTTCATCTTCTTGTAATTTTTCTTTCCTCTAATGATGGTTGCCAATGTCCGGTTCTTGGGGGCATAAGCTCTAAGCATCTTCTTTGTGACCTTGCTATCATCCCAATCATTGCTTCCAAGAGATCTAATGTCGGTCACAAGCAACTTGAGCCTATCATACATTTGCCGGAGAGTTTCATCCTTCTTCATGACAAATGACTCCAATTCTCCTTGGAGTATATCCATCTTCCCTTCCTTGACCTCATCGGAGCCTTCATGAGACAATTGAAGTATGTCCCAAATCTCCTTGGCACTCTCAATCCCTCTAACCTTGTTGTACTCATAAGTGCAAAGTGAGCTTCTAATGACGCGAACGGCTTGAGCATTCTGGAACATGTCATGCTCTAGCTCCGGAGTGATAGGTTCATCCTCATCATGTTGCTTCACACCTACAACCACAATGGTCCAAAGAGCGGGATTAAGACCATAAAGATGCATTTTCATATCATCACTCCAACGGGCATAGTCACTCCCATCAAAGTGAGGGGCTTTGCCCATTGGAACCGGGAGTAAATGAAAATGGAGAAGGGTTAGAAGTATTTTGTGAAGATGCCCCATATGGATGAGACACCGCATTAAGCCCATCAAGAGTGTTCTTCTCCCTTTGTTCTTTGAGCTTTTTCTTGAGAAGCTTTTGAGCCTTCTTCTCGGCTTTCTCTTGACACTTCTTCTTTAGCTTCTTCTTTCTTTTCTTCTTCTTTTCTTCTTCGGTAAAGTCACCCTCAACATCGCTCACATCAAAATCATCATCATCACTTGAGCTTGAGTCATATGGAGTTGAGGGGATGACTTGTGCGGCCGATCTTCGTGAGTTGGGCAGCGGTAGCGGAAGCATCAGAGACATTGGCGGAAGCATCGGTGACAACAACTTCATCCTCTTTACCGGCCATAGTGTTTTCCCTTAGCGGTTAAGCCTAAATCAAGAGATTAGGCTCTGATACCAATTGAAAGGACCGACACTAGGCCTAGAGGGGGGTGAATAGGCCTGTATAAAAATTTCTGCAAATTTCACAATAAAAATTAAATGGGCCGGATGTTCTGGCACTGTGTCGGAACTTCCGGCTTACCGGAATTTCCGGCACAGAGGCAGAACTTCCGGCTCAACAAAGACGTGAATTCGAGATTCAAAAACTGAAATGAAAATGCAGATTCTATATGAATAGAAAGTTCACCACAAGTATAAGGATGCTTAAAACTATGATCTCTAGCAGCGGAAACTTATAACAATATAGATCGGGTCAATTTAAGCTCAAGAACGATATGAATATGAAGAACAATAACAAGAACAAGAGACAAGGATTTGTTCACCGAAGTTCACTCCACTTAGGAGCTACGTCTCCGTTGAGGTGCTCACGTAGAGCCGGGTCAACTCTAACCCCTTGCCTCCTTCAATCAACCACAAAGGCCGGATTGAAATTCTTACTATTGTCCCACAAAGGGATGAAGATTACAAACGTCCGGCACTCAACCACACCAAGTTGGGAGTTGCCGGCGACGCCTAACCGTCTAGGAGCTCAGCTCCAAGAGTAACAAACGCGCATCGACGAATCAAAGAATGCTTCAAGTGCTTCTTGAGATGAACCAATGAAGAACTCACTCAAAGCCTTACTCTCACACCTCAAGAATCACTCACAACCAATGCCCTACTCAAATCCTTGCAAGGAATGGCTCTAGAGGGAGTTGGGAGTGTGAATTCAATGCTTGGGGAGGTGTTTGTCTCGGGTTAGGTCAGCAGCAAATGAAGGGGGGGCTGAGGTGGTATAAATAGAGGCCCCAAAAACTAGCCGTTATGCACTGCCACGTCACTTGCAGGAATTTCCTTCATAGCGTCGGAACTTCCGACAAGGCACTGTTTTGAACTAAGAACCAGCCTGACGAACAGCCCCACTGGAACTTCCGGCGTTAACCGCCGGAAATTCCGATCCCAAACCGAGCGCACCGGAGAAAGTCCTCCGGATATTTCCGGGCAAGCCCAAGTCAGTTGAGTTAACACGAAGAACAGAGCTACCGGAACTTCCGGCGTTACCCACCGGAATTTCCGATCCCAACCCGAGCGTGCCGGATATACAGCACCGGCTAATTCCGGCCCTACCGGAACTTCCGACGCAAGTGTCGAAAATTCCGACATGAAGCTGTGCAGCGCCTGAAAATCTGAAGTTAGATTTCTCTCTTGGGTAGTTAGTATCTCAATTAAGCACTTTAGGCACTCTTGATTCATCAAACACGTCCCCCTTGATAGTACGGTGATTCCTATACTCAAATTCAAACCAAAAATAAATTTAAATCGCCAATGAGCTCATCCACCATACATAAGCAATTGAGGACCTTCTTTTGATATTCATAATCCTTTCTTTTCTTTTATTCCTGCATATACTTCAATACAAGCATCAAATCCCAAATTCTAATTGTCATTATCACCAAAACACATAGGAGACCTAGATGCACTTTCAATACCCAAGAGCTCCTCTTTGAGGGGCTACTGGTTCTATGCGTGTTTCATACCTTCTTGAGGCCAGCTGAGCTCTCCCCAACTTCTCTTTGTGAGATTTGAGCATCCTTGTGAGATTGCTGGGTTTGGATTGAGAGAGAAACTTGTGTGTGAGCTAAGTGTGAGCAATCTGACCTTGAGCACTTGTGGTGGCGTCCAGCAACTCGTGAAGCTTTTGTTACTCTTGGAACTTTGCTCCTAGACGGCTAGGCGTCGCCGTTGAGCACACATTCCTTGTGTGGTTGTGCCACGGAAGTTTGTATCACCCATCCTCTTGTTGAGGAAATCAGTAAGTATACTCATTTCACCTTGGTGGTGGTTTGGGTGAGGAAAGGGTTAGGTGTGACAACCCGGCTCTTAGTGAGCACCTCAACGGAGACTAGGATTCACCTTGCCTTGGTGGCTGCTTAGTGCATGTGGTGAATCTGAACTTCGGTAAACAAATCCTTGTGTTTGTCTCCATTTACTTAGTTTTGTCAATTCTAGCATTTACTTGTAATTCTGCATCTATCTACTTTGGTATACTTGGGCTGTGTGCAGGAGCGTCACTAATATACTTATAAACATCTGGTGAAGCTTGTTGTCCAAAGTGGTTTATGCTAGATTTGTTATAAGGGGTTTGGCATATTTGTTCCCTGTCTGTCAGAGGAAACCGGTCTGACCGGTTTCAGGAACCGGTCTGACCGGTTCCAGTGCTGACAACAGGTTTTAGATATTGTGTTTTGCAGAAATTTGCAGAAACGCCTATTCACCCCCTCTCTAGGCGACATCAAGGTCCTTTCAAGGTCGCCGCGATCACCGCCCACTACAGCAACACTATGGGCACCGCGGGCGACACGGCGTGGGCGTTCAACCTCGAATCGCTCTACGCCGACCAGCCATCGGCGTCGGATGACCTCACAGCGGAATTCACCGCCTCTGAGGCCCTGTTCGCGCTACGTGCTATGAACAGCTCGAGCATGCCGGGACCGGATGGATTCGGCCCCAGTTTCTACCGGGCTGCCTGGAACACGGTGTGGCCGGCAATCATGGACCTCCTTGCGGCGTTCCACAGCAGCGATGCAGACCTGGGGAGCATCAACAGGGCACTCATGGTCCTCTTCCCCAAGAAGCCGGGCGCCGTGGCCGTGACGGCGTTCCGGCCAATCTGCCTTCAGAACTGCTCAGTCAAGATAATTGCCAAGATCATGACGGCGAGGCTACAAACACAGATTTCATGCCTCAACGACATGAATCGGACTGGGTTCCTCAAGGGGCGCTCCATCGCTGAGAACTTCGTCTACGCTGCCGAGCTTGTCCAGGTCTGCCACAAGCGCAAGGTGCCCACCCTGGTGCTGAAGCTTGACTTCGCCAAGGCCTTCGACACTATCAATTGGAGCAGCCTGATGAGGATCATGTCTGCGCTCAGGTTCAACGATCAATGGTGCAGCTGGGTACATCGGATCCTCTCCACATCCCTGACCGCGGTGTTGGTTAATGGATGTCATGGACCCTGGTTCACCTGCCGGCGGTGTCTCCGCCAGGGTGACCCACTGTCCCCCTACCTGTTTCTCCTCGTTGCCGATGTCCTACAGACCCTCATTCAGCAAGACGGAGGGGTCCATCACCCAATTACCGAGGCGGAGCCGTGTCCCATCCTGCAATACGCGAACGACACGCTGATCTTCCTGCGGGGCGCACTCCCGGACGTCGAGCACCTGAAACAGCTGCTGGGACAGTTCTCGGAGGCGACGGGCCTGCACATCAACTACGACAAGAGCACAGCGGTGCCCCTTCACATGGATGCCGCGGCCCTGCTTGCATGCTTGAACCTGCTCGGCTGTACGCAAGGGAGCTTCCCGCAAACCTACCTGGGGCTCCCCTTGTCCTGTGAGAAGCTGCGCCTCAAAGCGTTCGACCCGTACATCAGTCGTGCGAACAAATACCTCGCCGGGTGGCAGGCCGCTCTCCTGAATCCGATGGGACGGGCGGTGCTTGTGAACTCAATCCTAGACGGTCAGCTGGCATATCTGATGAGCTCCATCCCCCTGTCGTCCGGCGCGCTCTCCCAATTCGACCGCCGCCGGCGTGGCTTCTTGTGGACGGGGGAGAGCGGAGCCAGTGGAGCCAGTTGCCTGATCGCATGGGACCGAGTGCGCTACAACAAAACGCACGACAGGCTCGGGACTAGGGACGGAGCCACGACGTCGTTCTAGGCGGATGCCTGGACCGGCGACTGCTGCCTCGCCGAGCGCTTCCCGGCCCTCCTCTCCCACTGCATCGACTCCTCGCCGACGGTCCAGGATGTCGCCAACAACGGCCTGGAACGCCACCTCGTGCCGCTGCTGACGAACCTGGCGCGGTCAGAACTCGCAGCCGTCAATGCGATTATCACCGACACCAGCCTCACGGCGCGCCCCGACGAGCGCCAGGGGCCCTTCATTAACACCGACGTGCTACTGACGGCCAGGCACCTCCCTGCGTCGTAATCGGCCGCGTTCGTCTGGTGGAGCCGTGCGCCACCGTGGGTCCAATTCTTCAGCTGGCTACTCACACATGACCGCCTCCAGTGCCGAGCCAACCTGCAGAAGAAGAAGATCGTCCCCGACGCGACCTGCGAGATCTGCCAAGGCACGACGGAGACGGCCAGCCACATCATGTTCGCCTGCCCCTTCGCCGCCACGTTCTGGGCAGCCATTGGCTTCCACGTAGACATCGCCACAGAGGTCTGCAACCTACACCTGCTGCATCGACAGGACCACGTCGCGGCACCACACTTTGACACACTCATCCTCCTATGTTGCTGGCAACTATGAAAAAGAAGGAATGCCGTCGTCTTCCGCGGAGCACTCACCGACCTCTGAACCACGCTGCGCGCATGCCGTGACGACGCCCAGCTCTGGGCCTGCCGACTACCTCGGGACACCATGGCCGTCGCAACCTCATGGTGCTCCTTATTCACTCAAGCCATGTAAAACCTCCATGAAAAACGGATTGTAAACTCAAAAACTTTTTTCGCAATCATGCGGGCCGTCAGGGGCCAATGAATGAACTAATTCAGGTGGGAGGAATCCTCGACCCCCACCCCCAACCACCACCACCCCCCTCCCCCCCCCGGGTGACCCTTCAAAAAAAATTGTCGGACCGATGTCTTGTTCATTATGGGTGGCGAATCATTCCCTGATCGGCGTGCTGTGCTCACTGCCCGATCATCAGTCTTCAAAGCAGAGCTCTTCAGATCAATGGAAGAAGCCTCCATCACAGATGGGCGGAGCCAGGGCAGGTGCTGAAGCACCCCCTCGGAGCTATGTATTCTTAAGTAATCCTCATGTTTGTGTTAAGTGTAAGAACAACTAGAGTACTAGACAATCAATTTTAAACATTTTAGCACCCATCTAAAGAGAACATAACCACCAAGCACCTCCTTTGGTGCGATCCTGGCTCCGCCCCATTCACACTGCAGGACATGGAGCCTGCAGCTTTTGAAATTTGGTTCATGTACACAGATACCTTGCTGGACAATGAGCTTGGAGATTGTACCACTAAAGATGATGCAGCATCTACTTGTGGACCAGTGGTGGCTGACCGGTATACACTTGATCGGCTGAAGCATAAGTGTGCAGTCAAGTTGTGGGAAAACGTCTCAGTGGATACGGTAGCTTCAATTTTAGCTTCTGACGAGGCGCACAACAATCCACAATTAAAGAGCAAGTGAATTGATTTCTTTGCCATGTAGAAAATTTTTAATGCGGCTGCATTCACTGATGGTTTTGCGGTGCTGTTACAGAAATTTCCAGTGCTTGCTACTGAGCTGAGGATAGTTGGGATATACTAGCCTGCAAAAGTAGATCTCAATGTATATAGTTCAGGTGCGAGTGCGGCCGACCATATACTTAGCGTGGTGTCCTTCCGACTTTCCGAGCATTTTCTTTAGTCATCAGAATATGAAGTATCCTGTGAGGAACAGAGCACCTGTTCCTGTTCTCAAGTTAACTATTCTTGCAGTACCTGATGAAGTTGCTTATAGAGCCGCTGTCATCATCTATGTCAACTGTGTTGGAATTCGATTGAGCACCTGAATCGTTATTGATCCGATCTTGCTAATGTGAACTATATATGCAATGCAACTTGGGGATCCTTTTCATAGCATTATCGCGTTATATCATGGAACAGCGTCCGCATTTGCTTTTTCACTTTTTGGGAGGAATTGAGATTGATAAATTTGATAGCTGAAACCCCGAAACTATCGTCCTTGACGGGCCACACGTTTTGTCTGGGCTTCTCTCTCTTGAGACGATGGCCTGCGAAATGGTGGGCCGCGTTGGCCCCTGCTAATTAATTGGTCCCCAACCACGGGGGTTCTGGTTCTGGTGGATGGGAAATTGAAAGCTTGCCGCCGTCAAGCAAGGTGCGGCGTGCCGGCGTGCAGCACAGGCTTGCGGCGGAGTTGTCACCCCCACCGGCGCCGGCGTCGACGAGAAGCCCGCTCGCCTCTGCCACGGACGATCATCACCTCGTCTTTTGGAATGTGAGTATCCTCGTGTGCTTCTCTTCTTCATCAGTTTTCTTGAGATGAAGAATTGCGTGAAGTTCGCTGGAATTCGTAGCACGAAGCACTAGGGCTCCAACTCCAGCACTTTCGTTCAAGCTCGACTAAGCGCGAACCAAGGACCTCGCCATCCTGATCTTCATCTCCGATCGTCGTTCGTCGTCGTCTTTGAGTTCCGAACTTCGTGCACTTCATTCTTTCCTGCCAAGTGCCAACTTCAAAATCCTCAAGGGTTTATATCTAGAGATGGGCTGTTGACAACCAAAATTGGCACGAAGACCAGGAGGATTGCAAAGAAGAAGATGATGCAAGAGCGAGATAAAAGACGACGCAAGACAGAAGACGGCGCGAGGTGCTGGACACGCCCGGACCGGTCTGGCCGGTGCGGGGGACCGGTCAGACCGGTCACCTGAGTTGTAATCCGACTAGGACTCTAAAAATTGGATTCCGAGGTTGTAACGAGTTGTAACTTGGTTTCCTTGCGGGACAAGACCTACCCTCCCTATAAATATAAGGGGATTCGGCCGATTGAACACACAACAATCGAATCTATCCAATTTACTACTTTTACCTTTACTTTTTGCATCTCCAAACCCTAGCTTTTCCAACCTTACCTGCTATTCTTCCTTCGTCTCCGCGACGTTTGAAGGCGTCCTAGGTGGCCTGCCGACCCTAGGGCACCCCTGACGACGTTCTCCCTGACGGATCCTTCCGGGATGCGTTTTTAGGGTTTACCCCGTAGCTTGCCGGCGGTCACCAGTCCGACCGGTGCCGTTGACCGGTCTGACCGGTCAGTCCAGAGGCAGCTACGATCTGGTCCTTTGCGACCCGCGAGAACTAGTGCATTCGTGTGTTGACCGATTTCTGCGTCAACATACTTTTGGCGACTCCGCTGGGGGTACAGGAGATCTGGTTTTTGCAACCGTTCTATCTAATTCAATCTAGATAGGTGCCAACACTGAGTTGGATCTTGAGAACATCGTCACCGTAAAGGACGATGAACTTTCTGCCGAAGATCGTCAAGGACTTGAAGAGTACATGAAGAAGAAGGCAGAAGAAGATCGGCTCTACTACCTCTCGCACTTCAAGAAGGACCGCAAGGGCGTGGTCTCCAAGTTCAAGGAGGTAGACGCAACTGCTACATCTTCATCACCAATCCCCCAGGTACAAGATGATGAAAACTCTCACGAAGCTTTTCTTAAGTACATGGAGGATATGATGGTTGCGAATAATGTTAAATTAGTGAACTGGATGATGAACAAAAAATTAGAGTCGGAAGGCAAACAACCCATGGTTGAACAACCTGCCGCCGATCCCAATCTTTTGATTCCTAAAGTTCCAATTGCGCCTGATTTTAAAGCACCGGCAACAAAACCTGTTGAACAACCTATGTTTGGTATGCCGTTGAATTATTTTGAAGGCCAATCTGTTACTCCATCCAATCCAATGGTTTCTAGGCCTACTACACCTCAACCGTTTGTGACTTTTCCTAATTCGATTAATCAAGGCCGAATTAGTAATGAAGTTGCAAATTTCACCCCACAAAATCCAAATTATGGATATCCTGTACCCCCAGCAGTACAACAATTATTTGCACAAGGCCCTGTATCTTACGAGCTCTTCGGGAGGTACGGCCAACAAATGCAAGGGATGATGTCGGCCAACCAGCCTGGCCAGCATCAACCGGTCAGACCGGCCCTGGAGGGTCGGGTGCAGCCAACCAGTTGGCGCTGCCTCAACCGGTTAGACCGGTCACCGGAACCGGTCAGACCGGTCCTGGTGGTTCAGAAACGGGGAATTTACCTTCTACTCCTGTACAAAGCACCCAACAGCCAAATTTTCATGATAATTCATTAGAGTATTTAGATAAAATATTTTCTAAATACAAACTTGATTTGGCTACTACTCTTAAGGAGAATTTGGGAGTAGATGTAAGGGATAAGGCTAGGTTGTACCAAAAGCCTTATGTTCCTCGCTCTGATTTAGTTCCTTTCCCTGCTGGATTTAGACTTCCTAATTTTGTTAAGTTTAATGGGGAGGATACTAAAAGCACTTTTGAGCATATTAGTCAATACATGGCACAACTAGGCGATTCTGGCTCTAGTGAGGCTTTAAAAGTGCGCTTATTTTCTTTGTCTCTAACTGGTACAGCTTTCTCATGGTTTGCATCATTAGCTCCGCATTCTATTACTTCATGGAAACAGTTAGAGCAGAAATTTCATGATCACTTCTTTTCTGGCAGTAATGAGCTTAAATTGTCACATCTCACATCGGTTAGGCAATTGTGGGATGAAACTGTTAATGATTATATTAAATATTTCCGTGATACTAAAAATCGTTGCTTCGGTGTTACTATTGCCTTGCTGATTTGGCTTTCAATGGTTTGCGCTCTCACATTAAAGATAAACTAGAGAATTCTGAATTCTATAGCGTAAATCAATTACATCAAAGAGCTTTGGCTGCTGAAAGCCGAAGCAAAGATCTAAAAGAAAGTCATAGGACTCATCGGGCTAGTGTGCATAATGTAAAATGTGATTCTTGTAGCTCCGATGATAAATCTCATGAGGTGTTGGCTGCTGAATTTGTATGGCCAGCATCTAATAAAGCTTTTACTTGCACATCTCTAAAGCCGACTCATAGGAATCAGCAGGAGGAGATGAAATTTACTTTTGATGTATCCAAGTGTGATAAGATTTTTGATGAATTACATAAGAATGGATATATCAAATGTTCTTTTGCTATTCCGTCACCTGAGGAGTTAAAACGGCGTGCTTATTGTAAATTTCATAACTCATTTTCTCATGCGACTAATGATTGTAATTTCTTTCGTCGACAGATTCAATCGGCTTTAAATGATGGACGATTGAGTTTGAGTGAGATGCAAGTGGACAAGCGCCCGTTTNGTTACAATGCGTAGGCCAAGGACCCAGACCTCGATCCGTCAATAGAAATACTCCAACCAGAAAGTAAGAAGGAAGGCTAGTAGTAGGCAGATAAGAAAGGTAGAAGCATGGCAGTCGTCGGATAAGAAAAGAGGAAACCCTGACCTCGATCAGGGCGGTTCAAGGCTAAATGAAATACTGGAATCAGCTCTGGCACCGGGGAACGAATCCATATAGGAATAGGAAAGAAAGCCCCTAGGGGTTGAGGAACGGCTGTTTCTATCAACTTTCTTGGAACGTATTAGGAATGATCAGTCATGCGTTGTTCCGGAAACAAAGGATAACACTAAAAGCGCTAGGGAGAACTCAAAAGAATAAATTTCACCCCACAAAATCCAAATTATGGATATCCTGTACCCCCAGCAGTACAACAATTATTTGCACAAGGCCCTGTATCTTACGAGCTCTTCGGGAGGTACGGCCAACAAATGCAAGGGATGATGTCGGCCAACCAGCCTGGCCAGCATCAACCGGTCAGACCGGCCCTGGAGGGTCGGGTGCAGCCAACCAGTTGGCGCTGCCTCAACCGGTTAGACCGGTCACCGGAACCGGTCAGACCGGTCCTGGTGGTTCAGAAACGGGGAATTTACCTTCTACTCCTGTACAAAGCACCCAACAGCCAAATTTTCATGATAATTCATTAGAGTATTTAGATAAAATATTTTCTAAATACAAACTTGATTTGGCTACTACTCTTAAGGAGAATTTGGGAGTAGATGTAAGGGATAAGGCTAGGTTGTACCAAAAGCCTTATGTTCCTCGCTCTGATTTAGTTCCTTTCCCTGCTGGATTTAGACTTCCTAATTTTGTTAAGTTTAATGGGGAGGATACTAAAAGCACTTTTGAGCATATTAGTCAATACATGGCACAACTAGGCGATTCTGGCTCTAGTGAGGCTTTAAAAGTGCGCTTATTTTCTTTGTCTCTAACTGGTACAGCTTTCTCATGGTTTGCATCATTAGCTCCGCATTCTATTACTTCATGGAAACAGTTAGAGCAGAAATTTCATGATCACTTCTTTTCTGGCAGTAATGAGCTTAAATTGTCACATCTCACATCGGTTAGGCAATTGTGGGATGAAACTGTTAATGATTATATTAAATATTTCCGTGATACTAAAAATCGTTGCTTCGGTGTTACTATTGCCTTGCTGATTTGGCTTTCAATGGTTTGCGCTCTCACATTAAAGATAAACTAGAGAATTCTGAATTCTATAGCGTAAATCAATTACATCAAAGAGCTTTGGCTGCTGAAAGCCGAAGCAAAGATCTAAAAGAAAGTCATAGGACTCATCGGGCTAGTGTGCATAATGTAAAATGTGATTCTTGTAGCTCCGATGATAAATCTCATGAGGTGTTGGCTGCTGAATTTGTATGGCCAGCATCTAATAAAGCTTTTACTTGCACATCTCTAAAGCCGACTCATAGGAATCAGCAGGAGGAGATGAAATTTACTTTTGATGTATCCAAGTGTGATAAGATTTTTGATGAATTACATAAGAATGGATATATCAAATGTTCTTTTGCTATTCCGTCACCTGAGGAGTTAAAACGGCGTGCTTATTGTAAATTTCATAACTCATTTTCTCATGCGACTAATGATTGTCATTTCTTTCGTCGACAGATTCAATCGGCTTTAAATGATGGACGATTGAGTTTGAGTGAGATGCAAGTGGACAAGCGCCCGTTTCCAGTCAACAACATGATGGTTAATACCATGGATCTTCAGGATGCCAAGATATTGGTTCGGCCCGACAATGCCGATACGACAGGAGGCAAGAATGTTGTGATTGGTGAACCAAGGAAGGTGATGGAAACTGACAAAATGCTTGGGAGAGAGGTTGTACTTAAACAAACTCCTGATGGGAAGAAGATCTTGACTATTACAGTGAAGAATTCTGAAGTTAGGGGGGAATCAAGCTCTCAAGTGCGGGATCAAAGGCCGGTTGCTCCTGCTGCCCAGGGGGCACCGGTCAGACCGGTTGCTATGACCGGTCAGACCGGTCCGGCCCAGAGGCCGGTCCGAACCTTTGTGCCTAAGCGTCCTGAAGTGGGAACTTAGAAGACGAACCAGGACAAAGATCAGGGGAAGACATTCAAGCCAAAAGCGACCTTTGATCAAGTCATGGCGAAGCATATGCATAATGCGGCCGTTCAACAAGATCGGCCACCAAAAAAAAGACCAAGTTCGCCACCAAGGAATTCTGGTGCGATGAAGGCACCAAGAGGACAGTGGAATCAAGGTCCAAGCTCATCCCATGGTGCTGGTCCTTCTAGGCCATGGAGGCCGTTTCCACCTCCCCCTCCTCAGCCTATTTAGAGGGATGGGGTTATGTATGTGCCTTACTGTCCTGTACCTAACCAACCACGGCCTGGAGCTCCTGTGCATTCAAGAATGAATCAACAACAGCCTAGGCCTGCAGGATTTCAACCAAGGCAGATGTTCGTGCCCCAGCAGCACGGACCGGTCCGACCGGTGCCCCCAACCGGTCAGACCGGTGCCCCACAGAGGCCGGTGGCTGTGCTGCCGCAGCAGCAACCGGTCAGACCGGTGCCGACCGGTCAGACCGGTCACCAGAGGAGGCCGGGCAAGGAGCCGGCCAGACAGGAATATCGCCCCGTGCAGAAAAAGGAAGAGCCTGCCCCTGTGGTTCCAAAGCCAGTTGTGAAGAGCATGATTCAAATTGGCTCCATGGTAGTTGACACATCTATGGCAGATGGGCCCAATGTTATTGGCACATCGGCTGTGAAAAAGGTGAAGAAGGTGCCTTTGCCTCAGTATACGCAGCCAAAGTGGTGTCCTCCTGGCTTAACTCATTCTCAGAAAAGGAGATTGCAGCGGTTGCGCACTCAGAAGCAAAGAGAAGAAGAATCGGCTAAGAAGAGGGAGGAGTGGTTCAATGAGGTTAAGCCGATGATTCCAGCAGCTGGTCAGAATTCCAAGGATGGTTCTGATGATCAAGATGTTCAGGCCAAGACACCAGAAAAGGCCGAGCCATCTGCAGCAGTTTCGGCTGACGTGGCCGAGATCGGTCAGACCGGTGTCCCTGACCGGTCAGACCGGTTGCCCGTTCCTGTTCCAGTTCTGGCAACTGGAACCGGTCAGACAGGTCAAGGGGAACCGGTCAGACCGGTGTCGCCCAGGGAGTCGGTAGCCGATGCGTTTTCGTCTTCGGATAAAGTTTCGATTCCGCCCACTGCAATTACAGATACTCAGATGGGCAATGAGGACGAAGCTGTTGATTTTGAGCCTTCACTCAGCAGGACGGACATGGACATCAATGTTATCTACTTGAACGCCGACTATTGCTTTATCGGAGATGATGAACAAATGGCTCAAGTTGACTTTGCTCCCAAGAATGCCGTATTTCAAAGGCCCTTAGAATCGGATAATCATCTGAAAGCTCTTTATGTGAAGGGTCACATTAAAGGAAAGCCGATTTCTAGGATGCTTGTTGATGGTGGTGCTATTGTGAACCTCATGCCATACACTTTGTACAAGAAGTTGGGAGGTTTAGACAGCGAGCTCATCAAGACAAGCATGACGATCAGCGGCGTTGGAGGAGGAGAACCGATGAGTGCCAAGAGAGTTGCATCCTTGGAGCTTACTATTGGGAGCAAGACGCTGGCAATTGCTTTCTTCGTCACAGAGGTGCAAGGTAACTTCAGTGTTATTTTGGGGCGCGATTGGATTCATGCAAATCAATGTGTGCCTTCTACCTTGCATCAATGCTTGATTCAATGGGTTGGTGACGAAGTTGAGGTTGTTCATGCGGATACTTCGGCATGTGTTGCTATGGCCGATGCATCTATTTTGGGAACTCATGATAATGTCAAGTGCTTGACCGGGATTGATATTTCGGACTTTGAGTTCCTTGCTTGTACTAAGGATGGCTTCGTGTCTGCTGCTCTAAGGCCGGTGTCAAAATCGGTTGATTCAGATGATGAAGAGTAGATGGATGCAAGCGAGAAGTGGTTGAAGAAAAGGGTGGAGCATTATCGGTCCAATATGAACGATGCATGTGAAGCCATTAATGATTTTGAAGAAGTAGAGAAGTTAGGACAAGGATTTACGTCGGCTGATCCTTTAGAAAAGATAGACATAGGTGATGGTTCTATTCCAAGGCCGACTTTTGTAAATCAAAATTTGAAAGCCGATTATAAGGTTGAATTAATCGAGTTATTGAAAGAGTATTCTGATTGCTTTGCTTGGGAGTATCATGAGATGCCTGGTTTAAGTCGTGATTTAGTTGAACATCGTTTACCGATTAAACCTGGTTTTGGGCCATATAAACAAGGCAATAGATGATTCAATCTTTTGTTTTATGATCGCATAAAAGAAGAGGTTAATCATTTGCTTGAAGCTAAGTTTCTTCGGCCATGTCGCTATGCTGAATGGATCTCTAATATTGTGCCTATTGAGAAGAAAGGTTCTAATAAAATTAGAGTGTGCATTGATTTTAGAGATCTTAATAGAGCGACTTCCAAAGATGAATATCCTATGCCTATAGTCGATATGCTTATTAATGATGCTTCTGGACATAAGGTTATTAGCTTTCTTGATGGCAATGCGGGATATAATCAAATCTTTATGGCCGAGGAAGACATATACAAAACGGCCTTTAAATGTCCCGGCTTTGTTGGTTTGTTTGAATGGGTTGTGATGACTTTTGGTTTAAAGAATGCCGGCGCTACTTATCAAAGGGCAATGAATTTGATTTTTCATGACTTACTTGGTGTTATCCTAGAAGTCTATATTGATGATATTGTTGTCAAATCGGCTGGATTAAACTCTCACTTGGCTGGTTTGCGTCTTGCCTTTGAAAGAATGTGTCGGTATGGTCTGAAGATGAACCCATTGAAATGTGCATTTGGTGTATCGGCTGGAAGATTCTTAAACTTCGTGGTACATGAAAGGGGCATAGAGATAGATCCTAAGAAAATTGGTGTTATTGAAAAGATCAAAGCGCCTACTTGCAAGCATGATTTACAGAAATTCTTGGGCAAGGTTAATTATTTGAGGAGGTTTATTTCTAACTTGTCCGGGAAAGTTAGTGCTTTTACTCCTATACTTCGGTTAAAAATGAAGCCGATTTTACTTGGGGGCAAAGCAGCAAGAGGCCTTTGATGAAATCAAGAAATATTTATCTTCGCCGCCTGTTCTCAAAGCGCCTAAGAATGGGGTGCCATTTAGGCTTTATCTTTCGGCCGAAGATAATGTTATTGGGGCTGTTTTGACTCAAGAAACAAATGGCAAGGAGCACATTATTACTTACTTGAGTTTGGATGCAGAAACAAGGTACAAACCTATTGAAAAATTATGCTTATCTTTGTATTATGCTTGTACAAAGTTGAGACATTATTTGTTATCTAGTACTTGCATAGTTGCGTGTCAAACCGATGTTATCAAGTATATGTTGCATAGGCCGATTTTGAGTGGAAGAACAGGAAAGTGGGCATATGCGCTTATTGAGTATGATTTGTCTTGTGAACCTTTGAAATCTATGAAAGGCCAAATTGTAGCTGATTTTATTGTTGAACATCGGATCAAGGATGAGCATGATTTAGAAATTGATTACACGACTTTTACTCCATGGAAATTGCATTTTGATGGATCGGTTTGCAAGAACGGATGTGGAATTGGAATTGTTCTTGTTTCTCCTAATGGAGCTGTTTTTGAACCTCTTAGCCGATTGGAAATTGAACGCACGAATAATCAAGCCGAATATGAAACTCTATTATTCGGATTAGAAATTTTGCATGACATGGGAGTAAAACATGTTGAAGCTTTTGGTGATTCATTATTGGTTATGTAGCAAGTATCTAAGGTGTGTCAATGTTTTGAAAGCTCGTTAAATATCTATCTTGACAAGTGCCTTGATATTATACCATGTTTTGATGAATTCACCATTTATCATGTACCAAGATGTGATAATCCTAGAGCTAATACTTTGGCGCAGCAAGCATCAGGCTATAATGTCCAGAAGAGACACTTTCATAAGAAAAGGCCGTTGATTGCTTTTGCCAATGGAGAAATTCCAATACTTGCTGCAGAGCAGAGCCGCACCGGTCAGACCGATGCCAGGAGCGGTCAGACCGGTCATGAGTCCATAGCGACCGGTCAGATCGATCCGGTCACCGGTCAGACCGGTCAGGCGTCTGCAGATTCAAATTCGGCCGTCGAAAATTCTCAAAATCAGAAGGCCGAAGTTGATGATTGGAGAGTGCCCATTATCAAGTATTTAAGAAATCCTAGTTCTGGAACAGACAGGAAAACTCGGTGTTTGGCTTTCAAATATATTTTAGTTGACGATGAGTTGCATCGTCGCACCGCCGATGACTTATTACTTAAATGCTTGAGTGCTGATCAAGCTAGAGTGGCCATGGGTGAAGTTCATGAAGGAATTTGTGGAACACATCAATCGGCTCCTAAGATGAAGTGGTTGCTTAGGAGAGCTGCATTCTATTGGCCTACAATGATGGCCGATTGTTTTCGTTACTTTAAGGGATGTGAAGAATGTCAGAAGTTTGGTAATATTCAGATGGTACCTGCTGCATTACTTCATCCTATTATTAAACCATGGCCTTTTCGTGGATGGGGATTGGATTTCATTGGAGAAATACATCCTTCTTCTTCAAAGGGACATTGCTTCGTGTTGGTTGCTACGGATTACTTCACTAAATGGTCCGAAGCTGTTCCTCTCAAGAATATGACCCACAGTAGGTAATTGAGTTTATTACTGAGCATATTATTCACAGATTCGGTATTCCACAAACTTTGACTACGGATCAAGGCACATCTTTTTTGTCTAAGGAAGTGCGATCTTTTGCCGATATGTACAATATCAAATTGCTCAATTCATCTCCATATTATGCTCAGGCCAATGGACAGGCCGAGTCTAGTAACAAGACTTTGATAAAATTGATCAAGAAGAAGATAGAAGAGAATCCCCGAAGATGGCATGAAGTCTTGTCTGAAGCTTTATGGGCTCATCGTATATCAAGACATGGTGCTACAAAAGTCACTCCTTTTGAGCTTGTTTATGGTCAAGAGGCCGTTTTGCCCATAGAGGTAAATCTGGACGCTTATAGACTTGCTAGACAAAATAAGCTTTCGGTTGGTGAGTACTATGACTTAATGATGGACAACATTGATGAAGTGACCGATAAGCGTTTACAAGCTCTTAAGGAAATTGAGAAAGACAAGATCCGAGTTGCTAGAGCATACAACAAGAAGGTTAAAGAGAAGACTTTTCAAGTTGGTGATCTAGTGTGGAAGACAATATTGCCACTTGGTACTAAAGACAATAAGTTCGGCAAGTGGTCTCCAAGTTGGGAAGGTCCATATAGAGTATTCAAGATCAATGGCGGGAATTCCTACATGGTGGAGACATTGCAAGGAGGACGTTTGCCTAAGGCGTTAAACGGGAGGTACTTGAAGAAGTACTATCCTAGTGTTTGGCAAGAGGCATGAAGTGGCATACGGCCGGTATTTAAGTATCGCCCTTAGAAAATATAATGGCCGATGAATTATGTTAAAACATCGCCCTTAGATGACAATTTTGGTACTAGAATATTTTATGGTACGCAAGCTTTACCAAAAAAACAGGGGGGCATATGTTGACAACCAAAATTGGCACGAAGACCAGGAGGATTGCAAAGAAGAAGATGGTGCAAGAGCGAGACAAAAGACGACGCAAGACAGAAGACGGCGCGAGGTGCTGGACACGCCCGGACCGGTCTGACCGGTGCGGGGGACCCGTCAGACCGGTCACCTGAGTTGTAATCTGACTAGGACTCTAAAAATTGGATTTCGAGGTTGTAACGAGTTGTAACTTGGTTTCCTTGCGGGACAAGACCTACCCTCCCTATAAATATAAGGGGATTCGGCCGATTGAACACACAACAATCGAATCTATCCAATTTACTATTTTTACCTTTACTTTTTGCATCTCCAAACCCTAGCTTTTCCAACCTTACCTGCTGTTCTTCCTTCGTCTCCGCGACGTTTGAAGGCGTCCTAGGTGGCCTGCCGACCCTAGGGCACCCCTGACGGCGTTCTCCCTGACGGATCCTTCCGGGAGGCGTTTTTAGGGTTTACCCCGTAGCTCGCCGGCGGTCACCGGTCCGACCGGTGCCGTTGACCGGTCTGACCGGTCAGCCCGGAGGCAGCTGCGATCTGGTCCTTTGCGACCCGCGCGAACTAGCGCATTCGTGTGTTGACCGATTTGTGCGTCAACATCGGCCTAAATGGGCCACCAGTCGTGTCATTGTCTGGGCTGCTCCCTCGCAACCCCAGATCAATGTGGTGGTGGGCCGAAGCACGTGCGACGCAGCAACACGCGCACACGTCTCGAGCGGTGGGGGCATAAGTCACCAGGACGCGGCGCCGCGGCGGCGGCCATCCCTCACTCCGTTCCCCAAAGGCCCCAACCGCGTAGATAGGCGAGCTGCGGCTGCGGGGGGCAAATGGCGAGCTTGGAGCCCTAGGCGAGGAGCAGAGAATCAGACCAGGCGACGGCCGGCGGAGCCTTGTCGGAGGCGAGGCGTGCGGCGCTTCTTTGCTGAGGATCCTTCAGCTCGCCGCGGCGCCCTTGAGAGGCCGGCGCAAGAGCAGCCACCAAGCCCCACCCACCCCGGCACCCCCATCTTTTTGGGAATGTGAGTATGTTCGCGTGCTTTTCGTCACTTTTCTTACGATTATTCGATTAAGGAGTTTTATGGATTCTGAATCGATGTTATTGTACACGGAAATAGTGTGCCGCGATGTTGGCCTCTGGTGTCCTCAAGTTCAAGCTTGACTACGCACAAACCCAGCACCTCGCCATTGGGGACGTCGTCAGCTCCGAGGACTTCCCCGCCGGGGGTTACCTGTGGAGGGTTAACTGCTACCCGCGTGGGGACAAGATAGATGGCAACAACGAGCACTTGTCCATCTACCTGCAGCTGATGAGCAAATCTAAGGATGTGATAGCCATTCTTGATGCTTTCGTGGTGGGCAGAGATGGCAGGCTATCTTCTTCAGATCGTGTGGTGGTTTCCCCACCCGAGTTCGGCATCGAGCGGATCGAGTGGGGGTGGGCTCGGTTCATGAAGCGATCTTGAGTCGTTGTATGTGATTAATGGCATGGTCACAATTGTGTGTGGGGTCATAGTTTTCCATGACAATACCATGCCTGTGCCACCGCCACCCCGTTCGGCTGGCTGTGCTGGTTCGGCTGGTGCTGATTTTTGTGAGAGAAAAGTACTGCTGGCTGATTGGTGGCTGGTGGCTGGTGCTGATTTTCTGTGAGAGAAAAGTACTGCTGGCTGGTTCTGGCTGCAACCCATCTGGGACACCTGCTGGATTGCTCTTTGGGGACAGATGTGTCATTCCTCGTGGGCGGTGAGACGTTCCCTGCTCACCGTGCTGTGCTTGCAGCCCGGTCACCGGTCTTCAGTGCAGAACTCTTTGGTCCAATGGCGGACGCCACAATGCCATCTATCACGCTGCAAGACATCAACCCTGCAGCATTTAAAGTTATGCTTCGGTTCATGTACACAGATGTCTTGCCTGCGGATGATGAGTTTGGAGACTCTCCTGTTGAAATGATGCTACATTTGCTTGCTGCAGCTGATCGGTATGCACTGGACCGCCTGAAAGTTATGTGTGAACTGAAGTTATGGGGAAATATTTCTGTGGATACAGTTGCTTCTGTTTTAGCTTGTGCCGAGACATACAATTGTCCAAAGTTGAAGACAAAGTGCATGGAATTCTTTGCTGTGAAGGAAAATTTCAAGAAGGCAGCACTCACAGATGGTTTTGTCATGTTGCTGCAGAAATTCCCGGCGCTTGCTGCTGAGGTGGTGGGAAAGATTTAGGGGATTTAAAATGTTTAAATCTCCATATATATATATATATATAGTTCAGAAGTTCTACTACCTATTTAGTCTAGCATTTTGGAACACTAGTGAGCGTTACTCATATCCTTCTGAGCATATTTGAATATGAAGTACTTGATGAAGAACCTGTTCTTTCAGTCGCACTTCTTGCAGTACCACACCAAGTTGTTGCCAAATGATATATGCAATCTTGCTAAAGTTGCTGCCAAGTGATATATGCAGTGCTCAATGAAATTGCTGCCGAAGTGCCAAGTGATGCTGACAAGAGAGGCGAGGTGGATAGTAACTTTATACAGCTCAGGTGCAAAGTTATGGAGGTTTATGCTATTTTTGTCCTTTGGAGTTTCTTTGTGCTCTTGGCCTTGACCTGTCCCGAACCTAGCTTGTGCTGTAAGCCTTCAAGATGCTTCCTTTTGCTAAGCTCATATGTGTTATTGTGTTAACTATATCACTATATGTGTTCTTAATTAATCGAATAATATATCATCTATTCAAGTATATCAGAAAAAGTACTTATAGTATTTGCATCTTTATGCTCATTTTCTGCCACTTGGGTCATTTTAAAAAATTGAAAGTAATGACACCTACAGGGGCGGAGCCAGGATTTGAACATAGGGGGGGCCAAGACACAAAGCAGGGAAAAATTGCCTAGCACCCCTGAGAATATATATTTAATCCTTTTAAAAGGCTTGAGTATTCTATAAAGTATAATAATTGACAGGTCTACAAAAAATTCTAAATATGTTTTGATTACACCATATAAGCATTATTATTTGTTGTCATTGGTGGAGTATTGGTAACAAAACTTAGGCATGGATAGAAATCATAGAAACTTCTGTTTTGTGGCACAACACATAAAACTACATATGAGTTAATTTGTCTCCAGAATAGTATGTAATCCAAATGATTTTAAAAGTAGAAGAAATGTAAATGTTGATTACTTCTAATTTATTTACCGGACTTCCTATCAGAGACTAAATATTAATCAATCGCTTTCTTCCTCTTGGCTTTATTACAAATATAAGTGACATAATCCAAACCTGGAAGAGAGGTGAATAAAAATTTAAATCATGGGGGGAGTCATCTAATGTCAAACGGTGCGTGGCTGATGTTGGGCCTGCTATTGGGCTTATTCTGGGCATTAGTTGGGCAACGGGACGGCTGGGCAGTGCACTAAAAAACACCGATGGGGCCATAGTTGCTTGTAACCTTGGTAATTAGCACTGATATTAGAGGATACGCAGTGGAGAAACTGCATGGTCAGGGGGGGCCAGGCCCCTGCACCCCCCACCCCCCCCCCCCCACCCTGTCTCGCCCCTGGACACCTACATGTGAACTTTGGGTTTTAGGCAGCTCTTGGCCCTGTGATGTAGCTGTTGCATTCAGCTATTCATGTCACGTAGTATAGCAAAGGGGCCTTGTTTCTTTCAGCAGCTTAGAACTGGTGAAAATTGCTGCCTGATATGTCCCCCATGCGCCATGGGCCATGGGCTATGGGAAAATGCAGATACTGTTATAGTCATAAAACAATTTTGCACCATTTGTTCTTTACTGTTTGATTCAAAGCTTCAAGTTTGAGCCTTCTTGATCAGGACAATGGCTCTGAACTTTGTCCTTTGCTGCTCTGCCATGTTCCTCTTCGGTTCAAACATCGTGATGCATCTGAATTAAGTTTGTGACTTGGTTGCATCTATTGAAAAGAATTTCAAATTGGCAGTGTTAACTGTCCCTGCTAATAACTGAGGGATGCTTGATAATATGAGGTAGAGACCTGGCAGCCTAATATACTGGCACAAGAATACAAGATTAGATAATTAGAGGTCTTATATATCATTATACCTGTGATGGTCGGCAAGGTGTACACCAGGAGGAACCGGCGTGGCTGAACCTGCGACCAAGGAGCGACGCCAGAACGGACGCGCGACACCAGACGCTGACGCGCCGCGACACGCTCCACGTCATGCGCGCGGGAGTAGTTGCCAACTCGTAGATTTGAATTGATCAGTTGTTTTCATTCGAATTATGTAATATAAGTTACAAGGCACTACTGGAAGAAATCATGTTTGGAGATCAATCTGATCTCTGGACCATAGAACAAAAAGCCGGACCGGAGATCGAATCGGTCAGGTTACTGGTTCAATGGTTCACCGGTCCAACCAGTGGTTTAATAATTGGCAATATAATATTAATTTTTTATAACTTGTATGAAAAATATGCATCTTTCGCAATAATTTATACGTAAACACATCAACTATGGCATAATAGATGGAAGAACATAGCAATATCGCAATAATTTGGTCCTAAGTTTCAATTAACACCTAAAAATCAAACTAATGACTGGTTCACTGGTTCATTGGTTCACTGGTTCAATACGAAAACCGGCCAGTTCAACCGGTTTACACCGGTTCAATTGCATAACTGGTCTTTTGCTTGAACCGAACCAGTCAGGTCACCGGTTCACGGTTTTTTTGGTCCAACCGGTGAACCAGTTCGGTTTTTTGTTCTATGCTCTGGACATCTCCTAGCTTTGCTGTGTCCTAGCTTCCTCCTTAACTGCTCGCGCCCACGTTCGTCGGCACGGCGGCGTTCTATGCTCTGGACATCTCCTAGCTTTGCTGTGTCCTAGCTTCCTCCTTAACTGCTCGCGCCCACGTTCGTCGGCACGGCGTCGCCAGGACGCCGCCGGCGAGAACCCATCGCCCGTCCGCCCAGCCACGCATACAATCTTCGCACCAACATCAACCACACGTTCAACCTCCGGAGGGACATCGGTTCTTCCAATTTGGTATCAGAGACCATGGCCGATCAAGCTTCGGGTGCTCCACCGTCGAGCTCCACCGCGTCGGCGCCCGCAACTTCTGCAGCGCTAGTTCCGCCCACCGTTCCGCCCTCGGCCGCGCTGGAGTCAGTGCACGCGTCCGCGCCGTCGTTGTCCACTTCGGTTCCTGCAGCCGCCATCAACTCCCTGACCACAGCGATCTACGGGCTCCAGCGGCAAATGAGTCAATTCGCGACTAGGCTCACGTCAGTGGAAGGTCAGTCTCGTTCATTCGCCGCCGGCCCGTCTGCTGCCGTGCCACCGTCTTTTCCTTTTGGGATGCCGGGTTATGGGGGAATTCCGTCGTCCACAGCACAACCATCCGCTACTATCACACCATCCACCATCCTTCACACTGAACCTCCCACCCGTTCCATTCCCATTCACCAAATTCCTTTTCCTCACTCACCGTCTGCCATTCCACCGATCCCGTTGGCCACTGGCAGTTCGCCGGCCGATGATCCCGAACCTGATGACGCTTTAGGTGTTCCTCGTTACCACAAGTTGTCCTTTCCTACTTATGATGGTAAGGAGGATCCCATAGGGTGGTTGATCCGTTGCGAGCACTTCTTCAGGGCTCAACGCACCCGGGATCAAGATCGTGTCTGGCTTGCCTCCTTTCACCTCACCGGCTCGGCTCAACATTGGTTTTACATGATGGAACGTGATGCCGGTGACATTAGTGCCATCTCTTGGGATGCCTTTCGCTCAGCTTGCCAACTGCACTTCGGGCCACCACTAGGCACGAATCACTTAGCAGATCTTGCGCGTCTTACATTCAAAAGCTCGGTCGCCGAGTACATAGACGCATTCCAGCTTCGCATGGCGCACGCCGGCGCCCTTACACCGCTGCAGCAGGTCCAGTTGTTCACGGGTGGACTTCCTGATCCCATCCGCACCGATGTGGAGTTACAAACACCCACTGACCTGCAGCGTGCTATGTTCTTGGCTCGCGCTTATGAACGCCGTGCGTCCACCGTGCCCACAAACACCACAACTCGCCCAACTCGCCCTGCATTCCGTCCTTCTCTTCCTGCCCCGGCTTTGCCCGGTTCATCAGTGACACCATCACAACAGCAGCCTCCCAAGCTGTTCAAGAGATTGACACTGCAGGAAATGGCAGAACGTAGGCGTCAAGGCCTCTGTTATAATTGTGATGAGCAGTACATTCGTGGCCACAAATGCCAACGTCTGTTTTATTTGGAGGTTTCAGACTTTGATGATCAGGATCACTGTGACAGTGAAGAACTTCCTGCTCCAGAGTCCCCACCGCTGATCTCCCTCCACGCACTGACCTGCATTCGTACAGAGGAAACTATGCAACTCAGAGTTTCAGTGGGCAACATCGAGTTGACTGCCTTGCTCGATTCAGGTTCTACTCATAATTTTGTTAGCAGTAGTGCTGCACAGAAAATTGGGTTGCACTTTCAAAATAGCAATGGAGCCAGTGTCACAGTGGCCAATGGAGAGCGCGTGGCATGCAGTGGGCTCGCTAGAGATGTTGCCATTCGCATTTCAGATGCATATTTCACTATTGATTGCTATACTATCCCTTTGGATTGCTATGACATGGTTTTGGGCATATCTTGGTTGCGCACTTTGGGACCAATACTCTGGGACTTTGATGATCTGTGCATGGCTTTTTGGCACAACGGTCGACGCATTCTGTGGAAAGGTATTGGCTCCACCAGAACTGACATTCCTCCTACCGGCAAACTCCATCAGGTCACTGTTCAAGATCCGACAATTCTAGATCGCCTACTTCAATCATTCTCTGATGTCTTTGAACCTCCAACTGGCCTGCCACCGTCCAGGCCATGTGATCACCGGATCCACTTGCTTCCAAACACACCACCAATTGCAGTTCGACCATACAGATACCCACAGCTCCAAAAAGATGAACTAGAAGAGCAGTGCAAGTCCATGCTCGAGCAAGGGGTAATCAGGCCTAGCACATCACCATTCTCGGCACCAGTGCTTTTAGTCAAGAAACAAGACAATACATGGAGGTTTTGCGTGGATTATCGCGCTCTAAATGATCACACAGTGAAAGATAAATTCCCAATTCCGGTGGTGGAAGAGCTGCTAGATGAACTTCATGGTGCCAAGTACTTCACAAAACTTGATCTGAGGGCCGGCTACCATCAGGTGCGTGATGGTCGGCAAGGTGTACACCAGGAGGAACCGGCGTGGCTGAACCTGCGACCAAGGAGCGACGCCAGAACAGACGCGCGACACCAGACGCCGACGCGCCGCGACGCGCTCCACGTCGTGCGCGCGGGAGTAGTTGCCAACTCGTAGATTTGAATTGATCAGTTGTTTTCATTCGAATTATGTAATATAAGTTACAAGACACTACTGGAAGAAATCATGTTTGGAGATCAATCTGATCTCTGGACGTCTCCTAGCTTTGCTGTGTCCTCGCTTCCTCCTTAACTGCTCGCGCCCACGTTCGTCGGCACGGCGTCGCCAGGACACCGCCGGCGAGAACCCATCGCCCGTCCGCCCAGCCACGCATACAATCTTCGCACCAACATCAACCACACGTTCAACCTCCGGAGGGACATCGGTTCTTCCAATATCTATGTCAACTGTACTGGAGGGAACTACAAATTTGCATCTGTTGTTTTCCCTGTGTGTTTGGAAGTGCTCATTTTTTAAATCTCTTCACTGAAACTAATTCATGGAACTGTGTTGTTCTGTCCCAGAATGATGCAGGTCATTTTAGTTGTCTTTGAGTCAAACTTCCCTAGTTTTAACCGACTTTATAGAGAAAATACACTAACATCTACACCATCAAATGAGTTTGATCAAACTCACCATGAAATATATTTATTTGGTATTGTAGATGTCACTATAGTTTTCTATGAACTTGAGCTCTAGAAGTTTTAGACAAAACTAAAACGAATTATATCTTGGAAGGGATGAAGTACGACGACTTCGGAATAGAGGAGAATGCAAATCTACAGCAGCAGGGTTTGCTTTCTATTACGGGAATGTGCAGCCAACAGCGTTTGCATTTGCTGGAATTATTTTTTTAGAGGAAACGAGATTAATTTGGTAGCCGAATTTTTTTTTTTTGAGAAGAAATTTGGTAGCCGAATGCCCGAAACTATTCTCCTTGATGGGCCACACACTTGTGGGCCGGAGCGGCGTAGCCAAACCCACACATTTTGTTTTTTGGGAATGTGCTTTTCTTCAGTTTCGCAGATCAAGAATTTGTCATCCTGTAAATCGGCGTGAAGTTCGCTGGAAATCGTAACAGGAATCACTAGGGTTATTTTTCCAAGATGGTACATTCCGGCGCTCTCGAGTTCAAGCTCGACTACTCGCAGACCAAGGACCTCGCCGTCGGGGACCTAGTCGAGTCCGAGGACATCTCCGTCGGCGGCCACCGCTGGAGGATCCACTGCTACCCGCGCGGGGACAGGGAGGAGGACAAGGGGCGGTACGTCTCCCTCTTCCTCGAGCTCACCAGCGACTCCTCCAAAGACGTCAACGTCGTCCTCCACGTCTTCCTCCTGGGGAGGGACGGCGAGCCGTGCTTCTCCCACGAGAGGAGGTCGGTGCATCGCTACTCGTCCAAGGACGCCGAGACATGGGGCTGGAGCCAGCTCCTGGACCGGAGCGTCCTCGAGGCGTTCTAACGTCGCCGACGGCTGGGTCACCTTCGTGTGCAGCATCACGGTCGTCGCCGCCGACACCATCGCCGTGCCGCCGCCGGACATCGGGCGCGACCTCCGGTTCCTGCTCGACTGCGGCGTCGGGACAGACGTCTCGTTCGTCGTCGGCGGCGAGACGGTCCCGGCTCACCGCGCCGTGCTCGCCGCCCGCTCCGAGGTCTTCAAGGCCGAGCTCTTCGGCTCCACGGCGGACGCCACGTCGTCATCCATCACGGTGCGCGACATCGAGCCCGCAACGTTCAAGGCCATGATTAGGTTCATGTACACGGATGAGTTGCCTGAGGACGACGAGCTCGGGGACTCTTCTCCCATGGCGATGATGCAGCATCTGCTTGCGGCGGCTGACCGCTACGCGTTGGACCGGCTGAAGCTTAGTTGTGCTCGGAGGATTTGGGGAATTGTGACAATAGATACATTTGCTTCTACCTTAGTTCTTGCTGAGACATACAACTGCCCAGAGCTGAAGAGCAAGTGCATAGACTTTTTCGCGGTTGACAAGAATCTGAAGAAGATCATTTTCACGGATGGCTTCATGTGGGTGGTGCAGAAATTTCCATCGCTCGCTACGGAGCTGAAGGAGAGGGTTGGGATGTAACATTCTGGAACCTCCAGGTTTATATTTCTGAGTTCTGACGTTCATTTTAACCGCAGTTTCCGTGTGGCAATTTGGAACTCTGGTAAGCGCTATTCATAGCCTATATATACGACGATGCTTGAATTGTGGTTTAATCTTTCAAAGATGTCGATTTCCAACATGCTGATATCAGAGATTCAGGGTATCAGACTACTAACTATAGGTAGCCTTTATTAGGTCTTTGAATGCTGTATGATCTATCTAAGCGTGTTGGTGATATTAAGCACTTGTGTTATAAAAATTAAGCAGCAATTACATTCTTGTACTCCATATGACCTTTTTGTTGATTGATTCTTCTGAAAACTGTAACTCCGGAAGTAACAGGCTAACAGCACGCCTATGAGTTCTTGATTTATGGCTTGTAGGTCAGACTTCAGATAACGCTCAGCCTTGTTAAGGCCTTTAGTTGGGAAACTTTTCAAACTTTTTTGAATCCGTAATTTTAAACTCAAGATTAGAAGGACCAAACATGATCTAATTATAAAACTAATTACACGGATGGACGGGAAATCGCGAGACGAATCTATTAAGTCTAATTAATCCGTCATTAGAGATTATTTACTGTAGCACAATGTTGTCTAATCATGGCCTAATTAGGCTCATTAGATTCGTCTCGCGAAGTTACCCGGGGGTTATGGAATGGGTTTTGTCATTAACACACGTTTACTACTCCATGCATGTAAGATTCCCTTTGATGAATAGTAAAGTTTGAAGTTTGAGGTGGGAACTAAACATGGCCTAAGCTTTGACATATGGATACACATTATCATTAACATAACAAGAGCACATGCTTGTTCCTTTCAGCAGATACGTCTTCCTTGTGCCTCTTGCAAAATGTATATTGCCATACAATAGTAACGTATCGTTTAGAATGTTCAGATTTCCATATACAAAATTTACTGTTTGATTCATTTGGAAACATAAATTTCAAATTGCTAGAACCTAGGACTTCAGGTACCATTTTTTTTGTGTGTTGGCGGGGGTGGCCGTGTGGGGGAGAGTTTCGTATCTGAAAGAAAATCGTTATCCTTCATGGGCCACAAGCTGCTCTGGGTTCTTTGTTCACGACCAGAGCACATGGCCCAGGCCCATGGGTGAGGCGAGTTGTGGGGTTATCCTCGGTAGGCCGCGGCGGCCGCCGCCGCTCGGCACCAAATGGAGGAACAAGCCCTAGGCCACGAGCGGCGGCGAGCCGGCGGCGCCCGTGCGAAGAGGCCACGAGAGGAAGCTGGTGGTGAGGGGTTTAGGTCTTGGCTGGAGTCACAGTGTTCGGCGGTCCAGCGAAGGACCCTACATCCCACTCCGGCGGCAGGTGAGGCGAAGCGGAACATGCGGCCGCCGGCGGAGGCTGGAGCAGTCACCAATCACCCACTCACCCCCGCCCCCCGCACCATGTTGGAAATGTGAGTAACCTCGTCTGCGCTTCTTCGGTTTCCTTGAGATTTAGGATCTTTTTAGCTCGCGAATCGGTGTCAAATTTACATTTCACGGCAATCGTATCAGGAAGCCGTCGGAGCCCAAGATGCCGAGCTCTGGTTTTCTCGAGTTCAAGCTTAACTATTCAGATTTGGACCTCAGCGCCGGGGACGTCGTCAGCTCCGAGAATATCTCCGCCGGGGGACACATCTGGAAGATTCACTGCTACCCATTTGGAGACATGGAGGAAGACACGGGCCAGTATGTCTCCATGTATCTCGAGCTCACCAGCGGTTTCATATCCGTCACGGCCATCTTCCAAGTTTTTCTGCTGGGGAGGAACGGTTTACCATCTTTCTCCCATGAACACAAGTTAGTGCAGGTTTACTCTGGAGACCACAACACCTGCGGCTGGAATCAGTTCCTGAAGCGAAGCCTTTTAGAGTCATCCTACCTCTCAAACGGCTGGGTCACGTTTCTGTGTAGTATCATAGTTCTTGATGCCGGCACCGTTGCCGTGCCACCTTCCAACATGGTAAGGGATATCGGCCTCCTGCTTGACTGCAAAGTCGGTACAGATGTTTCAGTCATTGTGAAAGGCGAGACCATTCAGGCTCACCGTGCTATTCTTGCTGCTCGTTCGCAAGTCTTTCGAACCGAGCTCTTTGGCCTCATGGCAGATGCCACATCATCATCCATCATGCTGCAAGATATTGAGCCTGCAACATTTAAAGCTATGCTTGAGTTCATGTACACGGATGAGTTGCCTGAAGATGAGTTCAGGGATCCTTCCATTGAGACAATGCAGCATCTGCTTGCTGCGGCTGACCGATACGGCATGGATCGACTAAAGCTTATCTGTGCTCATAAGCTATGGTTACAAATCTCTGAATATACATTTGCTCCTATTCTAGTTTGTGCTGAGACGTACAACTGCCCAGAGCTAAAGAGCAAGTGTTTTGATTACTTTGCAATGGAAAGCAATTTGAAGAATATAATTTTCACGGATGGTTTCCTGTGGTTGTTACAGAAATATCGTCCTCTTGCTGCTGAGCTGAAGAAGAGGGTTGGGATGTAACATTTTTAAATCCTATGCTTGCTGCTGAACTGAAGAAGAGGATTGGGATGTAACATTCTTAAATCATTCGCTTGATGCTCAACTGAAGAAGAGGGTTGGAATGTATCATTCTTAAATCTTCATGTCGTAGGGTAGGGTTGGATCACATTGTCACAGTAGAATTTTGGAACACCTTTGAGTGTTATCTCCTGTATTTATGGTTTATGCTTGATTGCGGTTTAAGCTTTCAAGATGTTGACTTCTACCATCCTGCTATGAGACTTGACTAATGTAGACTTAGGTTCCTGAATGCTGTATGATCTATTTAAGCATGTTGGAATATCAAGTGCTTATGGTATCAAATTTCTGCAGTTACATCTTTATACCCCATATATCCTTCTGCAGTTTGTTGCTTTATTCTTTTGATGAAAATTGCAGCCTATACTTCATCTGAAAAATAAAGATTTCTTGGTCTGAAAATGTTGTTCAGACTGGAACTCTAAAGGACCTTGTTAATTTCGGCATCGAATGGTCTGCCGTGCTCATTGGCAAAATGTACTGGCTACTATTGTGATATACTTGTGACTACTTGTTTCTGTCCCCAAAAAAGCATGCAACTCTCGTTTCTCGAAGAGTGAAATAATTTCAAGTTTGACTAGGTTTATACAAAATAATACTAATATTTACGATACAAAATAAGTATCATTAGATTAATCATAAAATACATTTTCATACTAAATTTATTTAAAAACATAATTATTAATAATTTTTGTATAAATTTGGTCAAACTTGAAATTGTTTGACTTCTCGGAAAACAAGAATTGCATTCTTTTTAGCACCTATGCATGTGGATTAAGAGAGTTTACTTTTGACTTTCGAGAGAGTACTCCTTTGATTCGATTGCTGGGCCTGGGCCCCTTCATGGGCTACACGTTAGTCTGGGCTTTTTGCCTGTGACCCGCACAATGCAGGCCTTACCACCATTACGGGCCATGCCGCATCGTCCACACGAGACGAGTGGATATCACCCCCCACCACTAGGCCGTGGCGGCCCAAACCGCGAACTAGTCTAGACCTAGACGACCGGCGACCGGCGGGCGGCGGCGTCTGAGCGAGTGGCGGCAGGCGGCGCGTAGGGAGGCGGAAACTTGTTTCGGAGGCGCGGCTTGCGGCGGCGTTTCAGAGGAGCCATCAGTTCGCCGCGGCTCCGGCGTTGCTCCGACAGCGGAGGCCGAAATGTGAGTATAGTCGTGTGCTGTTCTTCAGTTAAAATTAGATTAAGGCCTAGTTCCTGCAACAAACTTCACTGTTCATTCAACTTCACTATTTATAAAAGGGAATCTTACATGCACGAAGTATTAAACGTGAGTTAATAACAAAACCCATTCCATAACCCCTAACTTTGCGAGACAAATCTAATGAGCCTAATTTGGCCATGATTAGACAACATTGTGCTACAGTAAACAATCTCTAATGACGGATTAATTAAGCTTAATAGATTCGTCTCGCTATTTTCCGTCCATCCGTGTAATTAGTTTTATAATTAGATCGTGTTTAGTCCTCTACTCTTAGGTTTATAATTACTACAATAAAGTTGCAACCTAAGTTGCGCGAACTAAACAAGTCCTAAGCCTTTGTTAGCCTGTGAATCGCTGTCTGAAATTCGCGCAAATCATTTCTAGGATGCAGTCGGATGCCAAGATGTCGGGCTCTGCTTTTCTCGAGTTCAAGCTCGAGTATTCGGAGACGGAGAACATCGCCTTCGGGGACTCCGTCAGCTCCGATGACATCTCCGCCGGGGGTCACCTCTGGAGGATTAACTGCTACCCTCGTGGATACGAGGATGACAAGGGCGAGTACGTCGGCATCTTCCTCGAGCTTATCAGCGATTCCAAAGCCGTCAAGACCATCTTCCAGGTTTTTTGTCAGGGGAGAGACGGCCAACCATCTTTCTCCCATGAGAAGAAGTTAGTGAAGGTTTACTCGCATGAATGTCCCGAGTACCCTGACGGCCCTGAGGACTGGGGGTGGCCTCAGTTTGTGAAGCGAAGCCTTCTCGAGTCAGTCTATGTTACAGACGGCTGGGTCACGTTTCTGTGTAATATCATAGTTTTGGGTGCTGACACAATTGCCGTGCCACCCCACAACATAGGGCGGGAACTCGGCTTCCTGCTAGACACTAATTGCCGGGACAGATGTTTCATTCATTGTGAAAGGCGAGACAATTCAAGCTCACCGTGCTATCCTCGCTGCCCGGTCGCCAGTTTTTCAAGCCGAGCTCTTTGGCACAATGTCAGATGCCACAGCGCCCTCCATCACGCTGCAGGACATTGAACCTGCAACGTTTAGAGCTATGCTTGGTTTCGTGTATACTGACGAATTGCCTGAAGTTAAGGAATTTGGGGACTCTCTCGCTGAGATGATGCAGCATCTGCTTGCCGCGGCTGACCGCTATGCATTGGACCGGCTGAAGCTTATGTGTGCTCGGAAGCTATGGAACATTATCTCGGTGGATACATTTGCTTCTACTCTAGCTTGTGCTGCGACGTACAACTGTCCAGTGTTGAAGAGCAAGTGCATCGACTTCTTTGCCGTGGAGAAAAATTTCAAGAAGATTGTGTTCACAGCTGGTTTCCTGTGGTTGGTGCAGAAATTTCCGGATCTTGCTGCTAATCTGAAGGAGAGGGTTGAGATATAACTTGCTGAAAGCTCCATGTGTATATATTTATAGTCTAGGTGTTCAACCATAGATTTAGTGTGGCGTTTTGGAACAATGGTGAGCATCTCATTCATTTCCTTGCATATTATTAAAATATGTAGTACTTGTTGTGAACTGAATGCATGTTCTTGGAACTATTCTGCAGTACTGAATGAAGCTGCTGCCAAGTGTTACTGATACATGAGGCATTGTTGGATGGTGCTGCTACACAACTCAGGTGCAAATCTATGGAGGTTATGCTAAACTAGTAGACTAGCCTAGTCTTTTGGGGTTTCTTCATGCTGTTGGACCTTTCCTGTCCTGAAACTGGGTTGTGCTAAACTTTTCAAGACGTTTGCTTTTGTTATGCTGATATGTGACTGGTATAAGTAGCTTAACCCCTGTATGATGTATCCAGCATGTTGCTATATGAATATAAAGCAGCTCCTGTATTGCAATTTGGTATCGTTTGCATCTTTATAATCCATATAACCTTGTGCTGCTTTATTCATTTGAGAACTGGAAGTAATGGCGCATTAATATTGATTGAAGGCTTAGACAACACCTTGCCTTGCATATCTAATACATACAGCTACTCTTCATGAAAGAGGTAACAGAAAGACCTTTCAGCAGCTCAGAAAGATATAGTTGTGGCTCAATAATGTTTTCTGTGCTCCATGGGAAATTTGATTGTTGCTGCTGTCATACTTCAGTTCTCTGTAGCATTTTGCGTATTTACACTTACATGATAATCTTCACTCCTTGATTCATTTGATGGGGGCATTTCAAAATAGTGACACTACAGATGGAGCTTTCATGTCCGGGGCAATCAGTCTGGTTTGTACTTTTAATTCACATATCGTAATCTATCAAGTGTGGATATATTTGTGACCAATATCTCTATATTTTCGTCGTTAAAAGAGGCAGTGTTAAGCGATGGGTGCTTGATGAGATTAGATGGCATTCTGAGAACTGTAGCAGTGTAATTTATTGTTGTGAACTTTCTTGATACTACTGCAAGATTAGATTATTTGAAATCTTCGCCAGTGTCAACCATGTTCGATTTTGGAGTAGGCATATCTTAATTACATTATTTAGGTACGTATGCATAAATTAGCTACTCAGGTGCTAACTAATTATCTATTGTGCTGTCATTTTTAATATCTGGATTTTTTTTTTGTTCATTTTCCTATTCTGAAACCGACTCCTGGAAGGCTGGATGGAGTGCTGTGCCTTAAACTTGTAAATGCAAATCCACGGCAACATTGTGTTTCTCCAGTACAGATGCAAATCCTTGACAGTATTATGTGTTCTTATATTATCATTGTGTCTTTCTACAATTTCTTTGAATTCAGAGAGGTGCTGTCAGCTGTGTGTCAGCCCTAGCCCCCTATTATGCATCGACAGATGACAGCAACAGGAAAAAAAAACTTGCCCCAAAAAAACTGAAAAAACTTGAAGCAGTTTTGCTCAATGGACCATGTGCTACTGTGGAGTCTGGGCTTTTGGCCCGCGGCCTGGGTAGTGATGGGCCACTTCATACTAGTTGGCCCAGTCGCACGACGTGAGCGGCATCACCCGGACCAAACGGCTGGAAGAAGCCCTAAAAGAGTCGCCGACGGACGAGGGGGGGGGGGGGGGGGGGGGGGGGGGGGGGGGGGGGGGGGGGGGGGGGGGGGGGGGGGGGGGGGGGGGGGGGGGGGGGGGGGGGGGGGGGGGGGGGGGGGGGGGGGGGGGGGGGGGGGGGGGACTACGGAGGAGCCCTCAGCGGCTCAGCCTACTCCGGCGCCTGCTGAGGCGAGAGGAGCCGAGAGGCCGGATTAGCCGACAAGCACCCCGCCACCTCCGCCGCCACAGGCTGCAATGTGAGTATTTTCGTCCGTTGTTCTTCAGTTTTTCTCAAGATGAGGATTCTTTTGCCCGTGAATCGTTTCTGATTTCATGGCGTGTTAGGGAGCATCAGGACACCAAGATGTTGGGGTCTGCTTTTCTCGAGTTCAAGCTTGATTATTCTGAAACCAAGGACCTCGCCGTTGGGAACTTCGTCAGCTCCCATGATTTCTCTGCAGGGGGTAACCTCTGGAAGATTCGATGCTACCCTCATGGGGACAGGAAGGAGGATAATGGCGAGTACGTCTCGATCTTTCTCCACCTCTTGAGCAAGTCCAAAAATGTCAAAACCATTTTCCATGTTTTTTACGTGGGTAGAGACGGTGAACCATGTTACATCCATGAAAAAAGGTCAGCGCATATTTATTCTTCTGAATGTTCCCAGAACTGGGGGTAGACCTGTTGGTGGGTACCCATAATTCATATCCAAATCCACACCCACTTCAAATGGGGAGGGTATGGACAAAAAATTGCTTATCCATTACAAATGGGGAGGGTAGGGTATGGGGAGAAAACTACTTATCCACTAGATATGTATAGTATCTAGTAAAAAAAAATTATCCATTGGATATGGGTAGAAATGGGGAGGGTGAGGATTGGATAATATATATTTGGATTTGGGTATGAATAAGAGTGGGTTTGCTCATACCCTCCCCAGTGGCAGGTCTAACTGGGGGTGGGCTCTGCTCGTGAAACGAAACCTTCTTGAGTTGGCCTATGTCACAAACGGCTGGGTCACATTTCTTTGTAATGTCATAGTTGTGGGTAACAATGCCATTGCGGTGCCATCCTCCAACATAGGTTGTGATATTGGCTCCCTGCTAGACTACAATGTTGGATCAGATGTTTCGTTCATCGTGAAAGGCATGGAATTCCAAGCTCATCGTGCTATTCTGGCTGCCCGCTCCCGAGTCTTTCAAGTGCAGCTCTATGGCTCCACGGCAGATGCCACATCTTCATCAATCACACTGCAAGAAATTGAACCAGCAACATTTCAAGCTATGCTTGGCTTCATTTACACGGATGAGTTGCCTGAAGATGACAAGCTTGGAGATTCTCCACTTGAAATGATGCAGCACCTACTTGCTGTGGCTGACCGTTATGCATTGGACCGCTGAAGCTTATTTGTGCTCAGAAACTGTTGAACATTATGTCGTTTGATACATTTGCTTCTATTCTAGTTTGTGCAGAGATGTACAATTGTCCAGATTTGAAGTGCAAGTGTATTGACTTCTTTGCCATGGAGAAAAATTTCAAAAACATTGTTTTCACGGCTGGTTTCATGTGGTTGGTGGAGAAATTTCCAGACCTTGCTGCTAAGCTGAAGAAGAGGGTTGGGGTGTAACATGCTGAAAACTCCATGTATAATATTATAGTCATGCTCAACCATAGTGTGGCATTTTGTAACAATGGTGAGCATCTCATAGATTTTTTTGCATATTGGAACATGTTGAACTTGATGATGAACTGAATGCCTGTTCTTGGAACCATCTTTCTTGCAGTACTGAATGAAGCTGCTGCCTTGTTACTGATAAGCGAGGCAAAGTTGATGCCAAACAACTCAGGAGCAGAGCATGGAGGTTATGCTAAACTAGTAGACTAGTTTGGCCTTTTGGGGATTTCTGTTGTGCTCTCGGATGTTGGACTTATCCCATCCTGAAGCTGGGTTGTTTTTTAAGCATTAAGATTTGCTTTTGCTATGCTGATATGTGAGTATGTGACTGGTATAAGTAGGAAGTAGCCATAACCACCTGAAGCTGGGTTGTGCTTTAAGCTTTCAAGATGTTTGCTGTTTCTATGCTGATATGTGACTATTTTAAGTAGCCTTAGCCCCTGTATGATGTATCCAGCATGTTGCATTATGAATATCATGTACCTACTGTATCACAATTCGGTACCATTAGCATCTAAACCATAAACTACTTGTGCTGCATGACTAATATGAGAAATGGAAGTATGGCGTGGTGATGTGGATTGGAGGCTTAAAACAACACCCTGCCTTTGTGTATCTAATACATATAACTACGTTTCATCACACACATGGTAACAAAGGAACATTGTCTTTGAGCAGCTCAGAAAGAAAGTTGTGGACTTGTGGCTATGATACATCTTCTGTGCTCTATGATAAAATCTGATTTCTGTTGCTGTAAAACCTTGGTTCTGTACATTTCACATATTTTGCACTGACATAATAATCTTCACTCTATTTGTTCGACGAGGAATTTCAAAATAGTGATACTTTATATGTATTTCCTGTCCGGGGGAATCAATCTATGCTTTGTACTTTGCCTGTCTTCCAAGTGCCACTTTAATTCACATGTGCTGATCTATCAAGTGTGAATAAGTTTTGTGAGTTGCTAATATCTTTACATTTTCATGGTCAGAAAGAGTCAGTGTTAAGCGATGCGGGTAGAGGGTTTTGCTGCAGTTGTTTTTACATTCCTGTAATTTTCTCCTGCAACAATGTTGGGAAGGATGTTTTTCCATGAACATTGGCTGGATCAGGTGTGTTGTTTGGATCTGGCTGCGTTTCTGAATCAGGGGTGCGCAATGTGCGCTCTATAGGAAAAAGTAAAGAGAAGAAATGGTCTCAATTAACTGGCCCACGAGGTTCATGACTGATCGTCTGGGACACGGAGCTCCTCGACGTCGGGGACTTCGTCCCCTCGGCAGACATCGCCGCCGGGGGCCACCTGTGGAGGATCGTCTGCTACCCCTACCTTATGGAATTTTTTTATATTTTAACCCTTTTAAAACTAATTTTTTAACAATAACCCGCACCGATCTATATTGCCAGGAACTAACCCTTTTTGTCACGCCAAGCGTTTTGGCGTGACAAATACAGCAGTCACACCACGTGAAATGGCGTGACTAAGCTCCACGTTGACACGGATAATGACGTGTAGTGGGCTCAGTCACGCCACATGCTGTGGCGCGGCTGAGTCACGCCAGCCTGCATGGCGTGACCAAGCGCTGCAGACCTGCCGTACTTGTACATGCAACGCGAGGACACAGCTCTGGTGCTTCACTGCAGCATGCGCTTGCAACTTGCAGCTGCAGCTCCCGAGAGTGTGGTGTCTACATGCATACAACAAAAATCCTCGGTCACGCCATGCATGGTGGCGTGACTCAGCCGCGCCACAGCATGTGGCGTGACTGAGCTCACTCCACGTCATTATCCGTGCCACCGTGGAGCTTAGTCACGCCATTTCACGTGGCGCGACTGCTGTATTTGTCACGCCAAAACACTTGGCGTGACCAAAAGAGTTAGTTTCTGGCAATATAGATCGGTGCGGGTTATTATTAAAAAATTAGTTCCTGGCAATATAGATCGCACGAGGGCAAGGCCGCAAGGGCAAGTAGGTCTCGCTCTTCCTGGAGCTCAGGAGCCAGCCCGCCGCAGGTGGCGTCAGATACTTGAAGCAGGTCATCTTCACCGCTCACCGGTTTTGCTGAGCTGAAAACGAGTGTCAGGATGTAACATACTTTCTCTGTTAAAAAATGATTCTATTTTTATCCTAATTCAAATAATTTTACTTTCACTATGTTTAGTTATAAAAAAATATCCACTCCATTTCAAATTATTGGTTACTTTGGTTTTCACTTTGACAAAGTACCAACACTAACAACATCTAATTCAATTAGTTTCATTGAATTTATCAAGAAATATGTTGTAGATTGTATATTTAGTTAGTACTATAGATGTCAATATGTTTTCCTATGTTAACATGGTCAAAATTAGAAAATTTTGACTTAGAGCAAATGTCGGTGTTTTTACCAATAGTCCACTGAGAGGGATGTCTCCAATAGTGGATTTGTAGAGGAGGATTGTGCGCCGGATATAAACACAATGAGTAAAAAAACAATTAGGTGCAATACCCTACGTCCTATTGGTGTTATAAATTGCCTTGCACTCATTGTTACGAATAGGCCATTGTTCAAAAGGAAATTGCGCAAGTCTGCCACCCTGATTTAGGGTTTGTTCGGTTAATCCATTCCCCAAGGGGAATGAGGGGGATTGAAGGGGGTTATGGAGAATTTTGACTTATTAGGGATTCAATCCCCTTCAAACCCCTTACAGCCGAACAAGGCCCCGGGGGTGGTCCCATGCCCTGCGAAACTCTAATCGGTTACATGCAAGGAATTGGGGTTGGACTGATCTTTATCCCAAAGACATTATATGCTAACTCATTACAACAAACAATTCATGATTTCCAGTGGCACGCCCTCTACCTTCATGTAGTCAGACGTCCATATTATGTAAATTCCTATATCCCCTAAGGTACAATATTGTACTATCTTCGTTCCAAATTACTATCTGTTGTTGAGCTATATGTACAAGGTTTACCATTCGTCTTATTAACAAAATTCTATAAAAAATCATTTATTTTGTTTGTGATTATTTTATTATCATCAAAAGGTACATTAAGAATGGCTTACCTTTTTCATATTTATTTGCAGTATAGTTTTGAATAAGACTAACATTCAAACATTATGAGCAATATTCAACATTTTGAATAGTAATTTAGAACTGGGAAGTAACATACACCCTGCAAACAGTATAAATGCATGCATTGGACCTCTAGCAAAGGGGTTCCCCAACTCATCCTTCCAAAATGTTTGTTCATTGTCAGTAATTTACTGCTCCTCGTTTGCCACTTTGGCTTATTCTCCTTCGAGCTTGAGCTACTCAGCACTCAGCAGCGAGGCTCTCGGCCTCTCGTCATGCTTGTTCAATGTTCACACGCTGTTTTGAGATTTGAAAACGGAAGAGAGACGTTCACATTCTCCCTACGCGTACGGCTTGGCACTCCAACCGTTCATAGCCCTCGTATCTAGCATATACACACGACCACACAACTCAGTGAGCCTGGGAAATCAACAAAAATCATCTCTCGACGACTCGACCTAAGCGTCAAGCCATTTGCAACATGTTGATGTTGGACTCCGGTTTCATCGAGTTCAAGCTCGACTACTGTCAGTTGTCGATGAGCTGAGAGCACGGCTTGGGACATGATGAGCCACAGTCGTCTGGGCCTTTTGAGTTCTGCTAAAAGAACGTAATTTCATTTGGTGGGGAAAAACTTTTGGAAGATTGGCTATATTTATTTATATATAACCTTATTAGAACTGAGCTGTTTGCAACAAAATTCTTGGATTCCGATTCTAACGGTATCATGTATTCGTACTCCTACATTCTAAACCTTTTGTTCTAGATCAAACAACCTATCTAATTTTAACTAAATTTATAAAAAAATATAATAAAATACAATAGCAAACCAATATGTGTGAGGACATATTTTAACACGGAACCAATTAAATCAATTTGGTATTATAGATGTTGATATTTTTTTTAACAAAACTTGAACAAATATAAGTTTGATACTAAAGCACCCTTCTTGCTTGACACTAAAGCACCCTCAGTCATTAGAGCAAACAGAAAATAAAATAACACATGCACCGTTGGCCACTTGTTCTTTAACTCTCGGGAGTTCTGCTAAATCTAGTAGTGAATATAACCTAAAAATGCTTAGCATATTGTATATATCATATAACTCTATTTGCTTCTTCTTCTTAAATGATATGGCAATGGTCCTGCCGTTTATTAAAAAATATATAATATACGAGATCAATATCTTAAACTATTTTAGAAATTAAGTAAATAGTTTGCATACAAACAGTCAAAATTGCCCACAGTGAAGACCAAACGGTGACTGAAATATTTCGATTTTGGTCAGTTCGATCTCGGTCATTTTGGTTCGGTCACGGTTAATTACGTCCACCATCTCTATCTGGACCAATTATTTAGATATTACCATATTTTATATTCGATCGAAGTTTATATCTGGTATAAAAAAAAAGCTAGATATCTATATATTCACTGTCCAATTGGTATCCGAACTCCTCCTGATGGACGGATAGTTAGGGAACATGCCAACGCTCTAGTGATCGCCATGGAAACTTTAAGACCCCTCTGCATATACACGCGCAGCACGCGACGGTTGTCTATCTCAACGCCGGTACAGCAAGATACAGCGCGTGCGCGTGCCAACATGTTGGGCTCTTGTTTCACGCAGTTGAAGCCGAACTGCTCAGGCACGGCGATCCTCTTCAGCTCCGACGACATCTCCGTCGGGGGGCACCTCTGGAGGATCCGCTGCTACCCTTGCGGGGGCCCGGACGAGCAGAACAATGGACAGAAAATCTCCCTCCTCCTCGAGCTCAGGAGCAGATCTGCTACCAGGGGCATCAGGGCCATCTTCGAGGCCTTCGTGACGGACAAGGCCGGCTCGCCGTCGCCGCACCCCGGGCACGCGCTGAGGTCCATGCAGGTGTACACGCCGCCGCAACACGCCGTGGACAGGAGGGTGCGCCACTGGCACAAGTTCGACGTGCGGGCGAGCGACCTCCAGCCGCTGTGCGGGGCGGACGGCTGCGCCACGCTCATGTGCGGGATCGTCGTCATGGGCTTCGCCGGCGCCGGCGCCGGCGACGCCATACCCGTGCCGCCCTCCGACGTGGTGGCGCACCTCGGCCGCCTCCTGGGGGGCGGCGTCGGGTCGGACGTCTCCTTCGTCGTGGGCGGCGAGAGGATCCCGGCCCACCGCGCCGTGCTCGCGGCCCGCAGCCCGCTCGCCGGTGTTCCGGGCGCAGCTCTGCGGCTCGACGGCGGACGCCACGGCGCCGTCCATCGTGCTGCAGGACATCGAGCCTGCCACGTTCAGGATCATGCTTGTGTTCATGTACACGGACAAGCTGCCCGGATTCGAGGAGCTCGGGGAGCCGCCCGCCGAGGCGGTGCAGCATCTGCTTGCCGCGGCCGATCGGTACGCGCTGGACCGGCTGAAGCTTATTTGTGCGCAGAAGATATGGGAAAATGTCACGGCGGACACGGTCGCCTCTGCTCTGGTTTTGGCCGACACGTACAGCTGCCCGGAGCTGAAGAGCAGGTGCATGGACTTCTTTGCCGTGGAGAAGAACATAAAGGATGTCATGTTCACTGATGGTTTCCTGTGGTTGGTGCAGAAATTTCCTGCTCTCGCTGCTGAGCTAAAAGATAGAATTCAGAAGTAACATGCTTAAAATTTTCTTGTATCTGTATAGTTCGCGGATTGAACTTCTTAGATTTGAGATATCCAAAATCTACCAAGCTTAGAGCATTGTAGCAAAATCGAGAGATTTTGGAGATAGAAATAATCCACGTATGTGTTGACGCGGAAAATCGGCGGTTGTATCCTCCGCGTGCAGCACACGAAGACCAGGGAGATCTGCTTCACTCCAGTGCCAGCCCACACTCCAGTTCAGGTTTGCAGCGTGCCAGTCAATTTGACCTGAAATTGACAAGGGGATAAAACAGTTAAATTGCTCTTTGATTGTGCCGGCTCTATTTCAGACGATGGAGTAACGTCGAATTTTAGCCAAGACTCAATCAGACACGTGTCGACCGATATCAATCGGACCTCAAAATCGGACTTCATTGATGACGTCAATCGGACCGAGTAATCGGACCTCAATCAGACACCAAATCGGACCTTAGAATCGGACCAATCAGGATCGGACCTTGATTGATATAACAGATCAGCCTTTGAATAATAAAGTAAAGCATAAAACAAGGCCAATATGTAAAGTAATGGATCAGCTGTGTCTTGAAACAAGATATCAAATAATCAAAGTGTAAGCCGATACATTGTCCATCTTGCCTAATTGTCAGTTTGACTCATCTTGTCGGACCATCTAACTAGCCAATCGGACCATAACTTTTTCAGAGAAATCTAGCTCCGACATAGGGAATCTAGATTTCTCCAGCTATGATCAAATCAGATAGCTAGACAGTCAAACTCAACTCATCAACCTGTCAATTAAACAAGATGCTCGCACAAGTGTTGACCAGATTAAGCAAATAAGCAGATAAAACATTAACAGGATCGTTCTGATTCTAAGATATGCTATCAAATAATCAAGCATGACCTAGCTCCGACGTAGGGAATCTAAACCACACTTAACATTCAAATAACAATAAGGCATAACCAAAGCTTCCTTGACTAATCAAGATGAATCTAGCTCCGACGTAGGGAATCTAAACCAAACATGACAATCAAAGATTAATCTAAGCGTATTACAAAGATCCAGCTCCGATGTAGGGAATCTACACCAGTGCAATACTCAAAGAACAACTAGATTAAACCACAAAGCAGGATCGGACCTAGAACGATATTGTAAGATAAATATTGCTTAAATCGGACCAAGACCAATGCTCAAAGTCGTTGAAGAAGTAGAATTGATTCACATGGCGTAGATCTAAACCAATCTAGCAACTCCAAACAAACCGCAAAAACTGCCTTTAGTAACCAAGATTATTCTAGCTCCGACGTAGGAAATCTAGCCTAATCTTGATACCTAGCTCCGACGTAGGGAATCTAGGCTAAAAGTACAGTCCGATAAACGATAATCTGTTGGATAATCAATATTGATCTAGCTCCGACGTAGGGAATCTATATCAATCTTGCTTATCCAGAGATAAATCGGTTGAACAGTATAAACGAGAAAGGGCGATGCGCCTCAATTCAAAGTCTATACTAGTTCGATAAATTGACGAACTTACTGGTAAGCCGGAGATCAGAACTGATGCAGCCCGTCCACCAATGAGCTTCGTCGATAACTACTACTAGGGTTTTTGGCGTGAAGCCGGGTTGTATTGATTGTGAGAATAATTTTTACGATGGACGAGGGCTCATATTTATACCCTGGTCATGGAGAGTCCTGATCGGATCAGACTAACTTGCGAACTAAGTAAACTAAGCTTAACATAAAATGGGACTCCCAAACGCCTTCTGAAAAGGAAATAGTCCCCGCATCTGATACACTTCCTTCTTAGCCGACACGCCCTTCTTCCATCATCAGATCGAACTTCTTGTTTCATCGGAGTCCTCTTCAGCATCGGCTTCCTTCTCTGTCATCTTCTGTTTGACCATTCAACGGGCCCACTGCGCAGTCTCAACCTCACCACGTCATCATCTGACTCAGCATGTCAGGTGCGAAAATCCGGTATCAACACATGCCCCCAAAATTCGTATCTGTCATCATAACTTCTTCATCGATTTTCGTGCCGAAATTTTCCATCCCTGCACTGTATAGTTCCTTGATTTTCGGGCCGTAGTTTTTCTTTCTTTATCAATAACCCGTGGAGCTTATCTTCTCCGTTCTCTCTCCCGGGCGATAACATCTCTGACAATGAATAGATATGGATCCCTGCATTTACCTCACGGGTATCCATGCATCTATTGACCCAGGCGAAACGACTCTTCAATGCAGTTCCTCAAAAGACGCCCTCTCCTTTAATCACACCAGCTCTGAATCAATGACATATCTTCACGAGAATACTGTTCTTTTATTTGGACAATTTCCACCAGCATCCCTTGGATCCCATTTTCTCCTTTAATGCTTCCATCGACCGCCGGCTATAAATACCTGCCTCAGGTCTCCTTCTTCCACCATCCCCTAGCCATGGCGCAGCTAATATTCATGATAGAACACAAACTCCTTCTGTTTGATATAGGATCCTACTCCTTCTTCCTCTTCTGCTAGAAGAATTCTCGTGAAGTAACATAGGGTACTCCCCCCTTTCCTGATCCTGCAGTGAATCCAGGTGGAACTCCTGCTAGAAGAATCCTCGTGAGGTTTCTTCATGGTTCACTAAAGGGAAGGTTTTTCAGAGGGGTATAATAGAGTGCCCTTTACAAGTTAGGGCAAAGCCACCGGTCTACCGGCGCGCTCTTCAAGGGACTGCACCCAGAGCGGATTTCTTCGACTCAAGGAAGAAGATATCTCCTCAAACTTGCGCTTCCTTTTGCCCTTCTTTTCTAGTCTTGTTCTGGCAATGATGAACAAAGTACATCGGCACCTACTAGATCCTTTTATCTTCTGAAATCCTTCTGTATGAGAAATATATAAATATATATGCAATCCCTTTTCCAGTAGCCTGCTCCGTCATCGAGCGGCTTGATGATGTAACATATTTTTCTCTGTTTGTATATAGCCCTTAAGGCGATGCATATCACATCGGCTCTTATTTTTGTTCTTGAGGCGATTTTTCCATCGGCTTCCAAGCCTGACGCACAGCATCGGCCTTACGAGTTTACCCAAATACTAGGGTAGTACTTCTTCAGATATTTCCCGTTTAATGCCTTAGGAAACACTTCTCCTTCAAGTGTTTGTAGAATATAAGCATTTTCAGGAACACATCGGACGACTTGATAGGGTCCCTCCCAATTTGGTGACCATTTGCCGTACTTGGGATCTTTAGAACCAATTGGCAGAATAACTTTCCAAACAAGATCGCCCTCCTTGAACTCTTTCCCTTTAACTTTCTTATCATAATGCCTCGCCACTCTGAGTTTGTTAGCCTCAATATTTTCGAGAGCGCGCAGCCGATGAACAGCCAAGTCATCGGACTCACTATTCATGAGCTCCATATATTCGCCGGCCTTCAATTTATCCTGAAGCTCGATACACCTTGATCCAGTACGAATTTCCCATGGAAGAACGGCTTCATGTCCATAAACTAGTTCATACGGAGAAACTTTAATCGATCCATGACAAGCCATTCGATAGGCCCATAGAGCTTCAGGAAGCACAATATGCCATTTTCTTGGATACTCCTCAATCTTTCTATCAATCAACTTGATCAAACTTTTATTGGAGGCTTCAACTTGACCATTGGCTTGTGCATAATACGGCGAGGAATTAAGAAGCTTGATACCCATATCAGCAGCAAAATTTTTGAACTCGTCCGATGTAAACATCGTACCTTGATCTGTCGTGATCGTCTGTGGAATTCCAAATCGGTAGACAATGTGTTCTTTAACGAATTCAATAACATTCTGTGACTTCACCTCCTTCAAAGGAATAGCTTCAACCCATTTGGTGAAATAATCTGTTGCTACTAATATGAATTTGTGCCCCTTGCTCGAATGTGGAAAAATTTGGCCGATCAGATCAATTCCCCATCCTCTAAACGGCCATGGTTTGATAACAGGGTTCATGGCCGATGCTGGAGCTCTTTGAATATTTCCATATCTTTGACACTCTTGGCATCCTTTATAATATTCAAAGTAGTCTTCTAGAATCGTCGGCCAATAATACCCATTCTTTCTAATCATCCACTTCATCTTGAACGCCGATTGATGAGCCCCGCAAACACCTTCATGAATTTCTCCCATTAAAACCTTGGCTTCTTCAGGTCCGATGCATCTCAACAGGACTCCATCAATCGAGCGAAAATAAAGCACTCCTTCAACCAAGACATGCCTGATCGATTTGTAACGTATTTTCCTAGAAGTCTTGACAGAAGAATCCCTCAAATATTCAATGATTTCTTTCCTCCAATCTCCTTCTGGTATCTCCTGCACCATCACATCGGATATAAGCCGATAGCCAGACGCTTTTTGCGCCAGCCGATTTGCTTCTTCGTTATGATGTCTTGGAACATGCTTAAGACTTACCAAAGCGAATTGACTAATCAAATCTCGGCATTTTTCAAAGTAAGATAACAGAGCATCCATCTTGCAATCATATTTGCCGAGTAACTGATTGATAATCAGCAAAGAATCTCCAAATACCTCAACAAACTGAGCGCCGATTTCTTTAAGAATCTGGAGACCTTTCATCAATGCTTCATATTCCGCCTGATTATTTGTGCATTTCTCAATTGGAAAAGCAAATTCAAACCTTGCCCCCCGAGGCGAAATAATAATCAGACCGATTCCACAACCATCGCTGCAAGAAGAACCATCAAAGAATATAGTCCAAGGAACCGCGTCAACCATATTGGCCTTTTCCATCGGACCAGATACATCAAGCTCCATAGTGCATTGTTCACCAGCATCAACGTTAGGACCACAATGATCAGCAACTAAATCAGCTATTATCTGCCCTTTTACCGCTTTGGCCGATTCGTATCTGAGATCAAATTCTGTCAGAGCAAAAACCCATTTACCAATTCTTCCTTTCATGATTGGCATTGATAGCATATATTTGATCACATCCTCTCTACAGATCACAGTACACTCGGCCGATAGCAAATAATGCCTTAATTTTGTACAAGAAAAATACAAACAAAGGCAAAGCTTCTCCACATATGAGTACCGAGTTTCAGGATCTAGCAATATTCGGCTTAAATAGAATATAACTCGTTCTTTCCCATCAACCTCTTGAATCAAGACAGAGCCGATTGCATGATTAAAAGCCGATAAATAAAGCTT
>CM014275.1:6275750-6309507 GCA_004135705.1 Alloteropsis semialata
TTTTCTTTGATCGGCGCGAGCAAACCCTGGAATGCAAGCTCGGCCAATTGCATATCAGATAGCTTCAAACTATAGCACCGATTCCTGGTGTCACGGAACCGTTGAATATACTCCTTGACGGTCTCATCGTTCCTTTGCCTGACAGCAATCAAATCGGAAATCTTCATCTCGTTGAGACCAGAAAAGAAGTATTTATGAAACTGTTTCTCCATATCAGACCATCCTGTGACTGATCCTGCTGGCAACGACGTAAACCAGGTAAACGCCGGCCCTGACAGTGACAGAGGGAAAAACCTGAGCCTGAGTCCCTCCTCTGAAGCAGCCTCACCACACTGAGCCAAGAATCGACTGACATGCTCAATTGTGGTCATATCATCCTGCCCGGAGAATTTGGAGAAATCCGGCACTCTGTAACGCGGAGGAAGTGGCACTGCATCAAAGTAAGATGGGTACGGGTGCCGATACAACCTCGCTTCATCCTTAGGCTTCAAGCCGAATTGATTCTGGATCACCTCGGCTATTTTTTGTGACCAATCGGACTGTTGACTTCCAGTTGGCATCCCATCAGCTATATCCATCATATAATTATTGTAATCACCGACCATACGCTGATGTGAAGGAATCTCTGTACGTAGCCTTGCAGCTGCAGGTTGCTTTTCTTGTTCGTTCAGAGTTCTAGCATATTTTTCTCCATGTGGGCCAACAATAGATCCATCGGCCATCAACAGTGTAACATCCCAGTTCAAAAAAAAATAAAAATAAAAATCAAGGAATGCCGCCACGGCACGGCGTGACCGGGTTGCCGACCTCGGCGTCCGTGCCACGCGCCGGCCAGGCCGGGGCTACCCCACGCCCCATTCCACGCGTCGAGCTCGCACGCGCCATCACCCCTCTCCCATCCTCCTTCGCCGCCACCTCACCGCCGGGTCACATTTCCCTTCCCCCGGCCGGCGGCTCACACCCCTCACCCCGCCTATAAAACCCCACCCCTCCACCACCGCAACCCCGCACCACCACCCACCTTCCTCTCCACCCTCACCACCAGCCATCGCCTTCCCACTCACCCGAGCTCCTCATCCTCGCCGGAGCCCTAACCCTAACCCGAGAAAGAAAGGACGAGAGACGGAGGGAGAGGGAGGGAGCAAGTGAGGAAGGGAGCTTACCTGGCCCGGAGCTTCCTCGCCGGCTTCCTCCTCGCTCCGGCCGCCGCTGCCGTGCGTCGCCGCCGCCGCCGTCGAGAGCAGGTGAGGAAAGGGAGAGAGAGAGAGAGAGCCGAGCCGCGCGGGCCTGACGGCCGCGCCGGCCTTAAGCCGCTCGCCCAGTGGGCCGAGCAGGCCATGGGCCGGGCCGCGCATGCGCGAGCTGGCCAAGCCGCGCACGGTGCTGGGCCGGGCCAAGCCCAGTACTGGCCCGGGAGTCCGGCCCAGGAGCCTTTTAAAGGTTTTCCAATAAAAATTAATGAATATTGCTGGTAAAAATCATATAAAATCACAGAAAAATGAGAAAAATACAAACAAAAATTTGTTGAATTTCTCACACAAAGTTCTATGCAATAAAAATATACAATCATGTATACATTCAGTTTTGTGTGCATATCTTAATTTGTGTCAAAATAAGGACTAGTAACTTTGTTAGTACATAAAAATTTATAAAAAGACAATAAAAATGTAAGATTAATTTTTAGACATATGATTTATTTCCTATCCATGAAAATGTTAGCATAATATAATTACCATTTTTTACCTTAAAATAATTAAAGGGTGCATCTTGTATAGCTAGGTAAAATAGGTTATGACATAAGTACATAACTAAAATACGTTGCTTTTATTATGCTAAACACTATAGAAGATATATAGCAGAGGCTCTGAATATATTGAAGTTAAAAATAACCAACACCACTAATAAAAGGTATATTCATGTCACATATGTGCATATGGTGCTAAACTCTTAAGTACACACACCATATTCTTTTGCTTCATGGGAGTTAATGAAGGAAGTAAATTAAGAAAAGTAAATTAAGTAGCCCATGCATCATCTCATGTTTGCATCATATCGATCATGTAGATATCGCGTTCAAGAACGTTGTGTACGAGCTTGTTGCTGAAAAACAGCAATAACCAGGAGCATCCGCAAGAGAAGGCTATGAAGAATTGACTGACTAGGACCAAGGTCTAGTTGGCACTAACATTATGGTTCATCAAGGCAAGCCCAGAGCATAATCCCTATTTTCAAAACTATGCAATGTTTTACTTAAGTATCTGTGTGCATTTACGTTTTTAGGAGTTGTATGAAACCATAGATGCATAATTCCTTAGGTTCCTGGTCAAGTACTAGTTGTTGCTTTGTTAGTTGCTATGCTTAATAAGTCCGGTAGAAGCCGAGTGATTACCGTCACTCGCGAGACATAGGGTTTCGCTTTAAAAAGTATTTTTTTGGGAATTGATGGTTTGTTTATTAAAAGTGGAAGTCGTTCGTGGGGCCCAGGGTATCAGGGTTGAACAGTACTAATCACATGCCGGTAGTAAGAGATAGCTGAACCCGGTAAACCTACGTACCTATATGCAAACCGGTAGAGTGAACTGATACTGACAGTTCAGTGGTGCTAGTCAGTAACTCATGGCTGACCCGTCGTTGGTATCGGTGGGGATTAGCGGTCCCGGATTGCAGGGCAGTTCACCTATGCGGGGTACATATAGGGAACGGTTGCCATGTACGGCCCGACGGGGCGCGTATGTGTCGTGTGATTAGGTTTACCTTGCAAGGTTTAAAATCGGATCGATTCGCCGCCACTCTCGGATAAGAGAACCTTGATCCCTCTGTCACAGTGCGACATAATGAAGGTAAATGGAAGTGTGAAATGGTTGATTGAATAAAGATATGGTAAATGTTTGCTTGTTAATGAAATGCTTTTAAACTTACTAATATGTTAGTTGGCAAACATAGAAGTTAGTACTATTACACTAATCTTGATGCTAAAACATTGAAAATAGGAACAACTCTTAGTAGCTTTTTGGCAAAACAAACCCACAGCCAAAAGCCTTGCATACTAGGAGTCGGCTAGGTATATACCACTAGTCGGGTAAGTCTTGCTGAGTATTAGTTACTCAGGGTTTGTTGCCTAACCTTTTTCAGGACAGGAGGTTGTTGAGTTTGCCCTTCCTATGTTAAATACAATGGCCGTGATGCTGAAGGATGAGAAAACACGAAGATCTACGCGTAGTCACCATCTTTGTTTTGAACTTGGTTTGTAAAAGACTTATTCTGTACAGTTTTGAATTTATGTCATACTCGTACTATCTGCGCTCACCGTCGAGTGAGACTTCTGGTGTTTGTTTCGATCCTTGTTCCACTTGTGGTTGAATCGGGATTTACCCGACAGACTGCCAGATTAGACCGTTTTAAGTGCATGCAGACATGATTATTTATTTAAAATGAGTGTCAATGCACTTAAGCCGGTTTAATTTGGGCGGTTCTGCCACAAACAGAAAACCGTTGGCCAGTTCAATAGGAGGTGGTGGAGCAATTGGAATCTGCGGAGCAACGGTCATTGCCTCAGTCTCTTTGCCTTTCCCTGATCCTGATGCCCCTGCAGAATCTGATATAAACACTGGACCTTTCAAGCAAATAGCATCATCCACCGCCTTCTTGATGAGATTACCCAAAGAATTCACCAAGGTGCCTGACTGATTGATCAATGCATGATGAACAGCCTGGTGAATCATCTCTGTCATGTTGACCTGGTACTCCCGAGTTTTGGTTGTCTTCTTGATCAACTCTGGATCTGAGAGAGGACCTTTGAGTATAGGGCCTGAACGATTACGCCCAAACTGGCCAAGACAGAGCTTCTCAAATGCATCAATTTGAGCCTGAACTGCATCCAATTGAGCTTTAGACAGATCGGCCTTCGTAATTGGAATGGCCGCTTCAGGCGTCTTGTTTTTGTCATTCTTGGCCTTTTCAGACGCTTCTTTTTCAGCAGCAAGTCTTGCTGCAGTTTCTTGTTCAGCATCAGACGACGACATCTTGGAATTTGTTTCTCGTGTCCCACTGGGCGTGCCAAAAATGTGTTGACGCGGAAAATCGGCGGTTGTATCCTCCGCGTGCAGCACACGAAGACCAGGGAGATCTGCTTCACTCCAGTGCCAGCCCACACTCCAGTTCAGGTTCGCAGCGTGCCAGTCAATTTGACCAGAAATTGACAAGGGGATAAAACAGTTAAATTGCTCTTTGATTGTGCCGGCTCTATTTCAGACGATGGAGTAACGTCGAATTTTAGCCAAGACCCAATCAGACACGTGTCGACCGATATCAATCGGACCTCAAAATCGGACTTCATTGATGACGTCAATCGGACCGAGTAATCGGACCTCAATCAGACACCAAATCGGACCTTAGAATCGGACCAATCAGGATCGGACCTTGATTGATATAACAGATCAGCCTTTGAATAATAAAGTAAAGCATAAAACAAGGCCAATATGTAAAGTAATGGATCAGCTGTGTCTTGAAACAAGATATCAAATAATCAAAGTGTAAGCCGATACATTGTCCATCTTGCCTAATTGCCAGTTTGACTCATCTTGTCGGACCATCTAACTAGCCAATCGGACCATAACTTTTTCAGAGAAATCTAGCTCCGACGTAGGGAATCTTAGATTTCTCCAGCTATGATCAAATCAGATAGCTAGACAGTCAAACTCAACTCATCAACCTGTCAATTAAACAAGATGCTCGCACAAGTGTTGACCAGATTAAGCAAATAAGCAGATAAAACATTAACAGGATCGTTCTGATTCTAAGATATGCTATCAAATAATCAAGCATGACCTAGCTCCGACGTAGGGAATCTAAACCACATTTAACATTCAAATAACAATAAAGCATAACCAAAGCTTCCTTTGACTAATCAAGATGAATCTAGCTCCGACGTAGGGAATCTAAACCAAACATGACAATCAAAGATTAATCTAAGCGTATTACAAAGATCCAGCTCCGACGTAGGGAATCTACACCAGTGCAATACTCAAAGAACAACTAGATTAAACCACAAAGCAGGATCGGACCTAGAACGATATTGTAAGATAAATATTGCTTCAATCGGACCAAGACCAATGCTCAAAGTCGTTGAAGAAGTAGAATTGATTCACATGGCGTAGATCTAAACCAATCTAGCAACTCCAAACAAACCGCAAAAACTGCCTTTAGTAACCAAGATTATTCTAGCTCCGACGTAGGGAATCTAGCCTAATCTTGATACCTAGCTCCGACGTAGGGAATCTAGGCTAAAAGTACAGTCCGATAAACGATAATCTGTTGGATAATCAATATTGATCTAGCTCCGACGTAGGGAATCTATATCAATCTTGCTTATCCAGAGATAAATCGGTTGAACAGTATAAACGAGAAAGGGCGATGCGCCTCAATTCAAAGCCTATACTAGTTCGATAAATTGACTAACTTACTGGTAAGCCGGAGATCAGAACTGATGCAACCCGTCCACCAATGAGCTTCGTCGATAACTACTACTAGGGTTTTTGGCGTGAAGCCGGGTTGTATTGATTGTGAGAATAATTTTTACAATGGACGAGGGCTCATATTTATACCCTGGTCATGGAGAGTCCTGATCGGATCAGACTAACTTGCGAACTAAGTAAACTAAGCTTAACATAAAACGGGACTCCCATACGCCTTCTGAAAAGGAAATAGTCCCCGCATCTGATACACTTCCTTCTTAGCCGACACGCCCTTCTTCCATCATCAGATCGAACTTCTTGTTTCATCGGACTCCTCTTCAGCATCGGCTTCCTTCTCTGTCATCTTCTGTTTGACCATTCAACGGGCCCACTGCGCAGTCTCAACCTCACCACGTCATCATCTGACTCAGCATGTCAGGTGCGAAAATCCGGTGTCAACAGTATGCAACCATCTCCTCTATAGACTATTGGTATTGAAAATTGGTTTTAGTAGTATGCTACAGCGGTGGTCACAAAAAACATAAACGTAACTATTGAAGAGCTAGAGAAAAGTATTTTAGTAGTGAGATATAAGAAATCTGCTGGAGATGCTCCTACTTGTGGTTATCTTTTCTTTCAAAAAGGAGTGCTTCGATGGAGCTTAAGGGTTCAAGGAAAGAGTGCTTCGATGGAGCTTAAGGGCGGCTCTAGTGTGGCAGTGTGCTTGCCAAGGAGGTGCAACGAGGAGAGAAAAAGAGAAACTAGGTAAAGGGGTGCAATATATTGGAGATACGATGCAATGTGAGAACTGGATAGCACACTTGCTTTATTTGGGCAACCGCAAATAATAAAATATTATATCAACTGACACCGGCCTCGTAGGAGACACCTCTCACTCCGTCGGAGACTGACATTTTTGTTACGAGTGGGCTCCATCTTTTAGTCTGGACTAAGCACTAGTTGCTGATGTGTCCTCTTTAGCCATTTCCAGAAAGCTTTGTAAACTAAAGCCGCTCTAAGAGGCATATATATGCTGACTTGGAATATAGTTAGATCTGCTTCTTTGGACTAAGCACTAGCTAATGTGACATAGTGAGATCTAAGAGGCATATACAAAGGAACGGGTACCCACCTCCAAATGACTTGGAATGGGCAATGTCGTGTTTAAACATGTTTTAGTTGGTTTTAGCTAGGTTAAACTAGCTAAATGGATAGTGCACTTTTTAATCTATGGACTTGGTGGAGAGGGCGCCATGTAGACAAACATACATATATATATATATATATATATATATATATATATATATATATATATATATATATATATATATATATATATATATATATATATATATATATATATATATATATATATATATATATAGATATATAGATAGATAGATAGATACACACACATCTGCTTGTCGATAACAGAATAACTCAATGCTGATGCGTACACGCATATACACGTGCATGTACATCACTTTCCTTTCTATTGGCCGGAACCAAACAGGCATACTGGAACGTACGGGAGCGCCGAAGCGGCGTCGACATGGCCGTTCGCGTGATTGGGGGATGGTTTACCGGGACAGGCGCGCGGCTTTTATCTCCTAAAATAAAATTCAACAGAGGCGATCTGTTTAATATCTTACCTTCTTGAAGCCAGGTACTTACCTTAACAGCTCCCTTGTTACGGTGCTTTATACATAGTTTCCAAACTCCTATCGTTCTTATGTTCCTGTAGTGATTTCGATTCTGCGTACCTACCGTATCTATATACAAATCCAAGAGCGACATGGTGGAGTCTAGATCCATCGAGTTCAAGCTCGACTATACTCAAAAAAAAAAGCTACGCCATCGGCGAAGGCGTCGTCGCCAGCAATGTCATCTTCGCCGGCGGGCGCAGTTGGTGGGTAGTCTGCTACCCGCGTGGGAGCAACGCGCTGCTGTCCGACAATGGCGCGTACCTTTCTCTCAGCGTAGTTACCATGGGGAAATCCAAAGACGTCGTCAAGGCGATCTTCGACGCCGTCGTGCTAGGAGCAGATGGCGCACCATCGTCATCGTTGCCGGAAAACAGATCGGAGCAAGTCACCTACACTCCTGATGGCGCCCATCCGGTGGTCGCCGGGTGGCACAAGTTCATGAAGCGCAGCGATCTGGAGTCTTATTGCCTCGTCGATGGCTGCGTGACATTTGTGTGCCGGATCACCGTTCTTCACGAGCACCACGACGACCCTATACCCGTGCCTGCGTCGGACCTGGGGAACCATCTCGGGCACCTGCTGGACTGCGCCGCCGGCTCCGTCGGCGGCGAGACGTTCCGTGCGCACCGGGCCGTCCTCGCCGCGCGCTCGCCGGTCTTCAAGGCGCAGCTCCTCGGCTCCATGGCGGATGCCAAGATGGGCTGCATCACGCTGCACGACGACATCAAGACGGGAACTTTCCGAGCCCTGCTGCGGTTCATGTACACCGACGCGCTGCCCACGGCCGAGGACGACAGAGACCTCGAGGGCTCTTCGACGACGACGACCGAGCTGCTCCAGCATTTGCTTGCGGCGGCGGACATGTACCGCCTGGACAGGCTGAAGCTCATGTGCGCCCAGAAGCTATGGGAGGGTTTGTCCTCGGACACTGTTGCGGCGATACTAGGCTGTGCTGAGATGCACAACTGCCCGGAGCTCAAGAAGAAGTGCATCGACTTTTTTGTGGTGGAGAAAAATTTCAAGAACGCGGTGTTGACCGAGGGTTACCTGCAGCTCCTGCAGAGCTTCCCGTCAGTTATCGATGAGATCAGAGCAAGAGTCGTCCAGTCTTAACCTTTTGTATACATGCACGGCAATTTTAATTAGGCCATTCTTAGAAAGGTTTCATTGCGTGATTTCCAATGGTGCCATATCATCCGAGTTGATGAATAAAACTAGCTCTCTCAATTTAGTTTCATTGTACGATTTTATATACTAGTATAGCATTTAAATATATCATCTAAATGACCAATAGGAGTTGATAATTATATGGAGATGAAACTCAAACCCTGGAGTTTCATTCTAGTTTCAAAGTTTTTGATAACTGTGTAAACCAAGTTTTATCCCTATGAAACCCAAATATTCTCTCTCATAAATTCCATGCCAGCCATTCTCAATGGGATTTCGTGAAGAGTTTCACGATATTAAATTCTATATCAAATCATTAATTTTGTTGTTGTGGCGAGGAGAGAGAAAGAGGCCGTTCATAAACTTCTTCGGATACCCAATCTCTATCAGTTCTTCTATCGGCTTTGGGCCGATCGTCGTCATATGGCGTTTCAGGATGACATCCGCTAATGAGATCCGGCGTTTCAGTAAGGGAGGCACAGGACAGGCCAATAGAAATGGCTGCTCTACCTGAAAGCTCTACGGAGCGGCAGAGACAGACATCCATCTCGACTCTTTGACCATTCCTATCTTACTTTTGAGACCGATCACTAGACCTCTCAAGCATTGTAGTTGCACCCCATACGAAATAAGTGCCGACCCTCACAAGTTAACGAGGAAGCTTACCATTCTCCCTTCGGTCAGTTATTCAGCTAGGCAGGGTATCAACGGTCTAACTACGAAATCTTTCTATTTTAGCCCGGGACTTTCATCCCATCCCACTGCGGGGGCTGAGATACCGAGCGGGATAGCGAGGGGAGTAATTTGGAGAGGCTGTTAGATGCTGATTTTAAGAGAGTTTATCTATTTTTACCTATCCAACTCTTTTACAATCTTTTACAGAGGCTCTTGAAGATGCTCAGCAGATTGGCACGGGGAGCGAGGGAGGGGCAGGAGGGAGCGATGACGTGGGTGGAGATTTCTTTTTTTCTTGGGATTTAATGGGTACATAGGTGGGTAAGTAAAATGTTTGGTGAAAAAACATTGCGTTTTTGGCATAATCATTTTCTAAAATTGCAGATGACATGCGGGTAAAGGAGTGTCCATACAAAAATATTTATTTTCAACAGAATCATTTTCTATCTCTCAATTTTCATGGGTCTCTACCTTGTTCGATCTCCCTGAGGCTGGCCCAAATGCGCGGCTAGATTGTTCATTAGTATTGAAGTTGCTTTGATTGTGAATTTATAGATAAATAGTCTATAGGTACCAATAGTTTTACTTTTGCAATGGGGAATTGAATAAAGAGAGCACCAGTGATTGGAATTGCTAGCGTTTCGACTTTCAACTCCCGAGTCCCGTTCTCAAAACTGTTTACATTCCACACCCCGCAAGTACTCCAACCGTTCATGGCCCTTTGTATTTATCCGCAGTGACGGCGGTCGACGAGTCGGGTCGTACATGTCCATGTGTTCTTCCAACTCTTTACCAACATGCTGGCATCCGGCTTCACCGAATTCAAGCTCGACTTCGCCGCAACCAAGAATCTTGCCGTCGGCAACAAGGTCCTCTCAGACGAATTCTCAGCAGGAGGGCACATCTGGAGGGTGCATTGCTACCCGCGTGGGCACGATGGCGGTGGCGTCTATCTCTCTCTCTACCTACGGCTTGTGCTTGTCAGCAACTTCAGAAACGTCAAGGTAATCTTCGAAGCATTCCTGATGGACAGGGACGGCGCACCGTCATCGTCGCACTCACAGCGGAGTGTGCATGTGCATCCTCCCGATGGCGCCTCCGGATGGGGATTTCCTCAGTTCGTACGACGTGGCGATCTAGAGCCGGATTACATCAAGCATGGCATTGTCACATTCATGTGTGGAGCCATAGTTCTCTGCGACGATCCAATATCCGTGCCATCCTCTGACATAGGCGACCACCTCGGCGCCCTCCTGGATCGCGGCGACGGCTCCGACGTGACCTTCGCCGTCGGCAGCGAGAAGTTCCGCGCGCACCGGGCGGTACTCGCCGCGCGCTCGCCGGTCTTAAAGGCGCAGCTCCTCGGCTCCATAGCGGACGCCAATATGACGCGCTGCGTCACGCTGCACGGCATCAGCCCCGCGACGTTCCAGATCCTGCTGCGGTTCGTGTACACCAACGAGCTCCCGGGAGACGAGGAGCTGGAGAGCTCTTCCACGACCACCACCATCGAGCTGTTCCGGAACTTGCTCGCCGCAGCTGACATGTACCAGCTGGACAGGATGAAGCTCGTGTGCGCCCACAAGCTGTGGGGGTCGGTGACGGCGGAGAACGTCACGGTGATTCTAGGCTGCGCTGAGACGCACAGCTGCCCGGAGCTGAAGAACGCGTGCCTTGAGTTCTTCGTCGCGGAGAAGAACTTCAAGATCGCTGTGCTGACCGAGGGGTACTTCCGGCTGATGCAGAGTTTTCCATCAGTTGTTGATGAGATTAGACGGAGGATTCAGACCTAAGACGTGGTGGATGGTGCGTTCTGAACTGGGCTGGGAGATTTTCAGAATGGTGGTTTCAGGCAGCATTGCTCATGTGTATTTTTTCAGTAAAACACATTTCCTGAAAGCATTTCCAAGAATACCCTAAATAGTGTCCAAAAAACTAGTTTTAGACAAGAACTAGGAAAGCATTTCCAAGAACTGTTTAAATTCAGTGAAAAACTTTGTGAAATTTACTGTAGCAATTTTAAACCGAATATTAGGAGGACTAAACATGATCTAATTATAAAACTAATTACACGGATGGATGGAAAATCGCGAGATAAATCTATTAAGCCTAATTAATCTGTCATTAGAGATTGTTTACTGTAGCACGATATTGTCTAATCATGGCCTAATTAGGCTTAATAGATTCATCTCACAATTTCACCTGGGGGTTATGAAATGGGTTTTGTCAGTTATCCATATTTAATATTTCTAATTAGTATTCAAACATTCGAATTTACTGCAGCGATGAAAAAGTTGCCGAATCTAAACAAGCGCTAAAGATCTTGATCCTGTCTCATCAAGATCAAGCCTGAGCTTTGTGGCTTTGTGTGGTACCATGTTTGCCACAATGGCTTGCCGATGGCTGCTGGTTTCCATGATTCGGGCCTGTTTAGTTGGAATGGAAAGTTGGCGAAATTTACTGTAGCAATTCTAAATCGAAGATTAGGAGGACTAAACATGATCTAATTATAAAACTAAATACACGGATGGACGGAAAATCGCGAGACGAATCTATTAAGCCTAATTAATCCGTCATTAAAGATTATTTACTGTAGCACGACGTTGTCTAATGACCAAATTAGGCTCATTAGATTCGTCTCGCAAAGTTACCGGGGGGTTATGAAATGGGTTTTGTCATATAACACACGTTTAATACTCCATGCATGTGAGATTCTCTTTGATGAATAGTGAAATTTGCCGATTTGCCAATTTGCTGGTGGAACTAAACAGGCCTGAATCAGCCACTAGTAGGAAAACCACTTTCGGTTTGATCTTTCAGTCCCGGTGGATATTGGACCCGGGACTAATGTGGGCATTAGTTCCGGGTCTAATATTTAGAGGGGTCGAAGACTCTTTAGTCCCGGGTAGAAACCCAAAATTTCCTTTAGTCCCGGGTGGTGGCTTCACCCGGGACAAATAAACATCTATAGTTCCGGGTGAAACCACGGTCCAGGACTAAAAGAGCACGGGCACGGACGTCCAGATTTTTCTAAGTGTTTGAGCTGCTCTCTCTCCTATATCTTCTCTTCCAACCACTACATTATCTCATCTCCAACCTTATCTCAATCTTTCACACAAGGNGCGCGCCTGCCAGGGTGATTTTTTTTTCTTTTCTTGCTTTTCTGAAGTGAAGATGGATGTGAGATTGTTGTATTGTGTATCTATCTTGTGATTGTTATCATTTTGTGATGGATTTTTTCGTTGATTCGTGGATGCATCTGAGATTCATGGATTGAATCTATCTTGTGATTATGATTGTATTGTGATGGATTTTTTTTCACTGATTCGTAGCATGTATTGATTATGTATGAATTGATTCATTTGGGATTGGGGTTGGAGAAAAAAAAGATCTGGAGAAGAATCTGGAGAGAGCAGAACAGTGTGGGGAGCAGCTTTTTTTATTATTATTTTCGGGAGATTTAGTCCTGAGTGGAAAGACCAACCCGGACTAAAGCCTCTTTTAGTCCCGGGTAAATGCCCGGGACTAAAGGCTGGAACCTTTAGTCCCGGTGGCGTAGTCCCGGTTGCGGAACCGGGACTAATGGGAGTTCCCAACCGGGACTAAAAAGCGGTTTCTCTACTAGTGAGCGTTCGCATTTCTGACTTCTCTGACGACTGTAGTATTGTCATAGGCCCTGTTTAGATTCGCGAAAAGGCACCAATTCAATCAAAAGGCAACGCATTGAACTACGTGCTCTCTCTCTACTTTTTCAATTTCCAATACATCTCCAATCATTGAATTCAGTTAAATTGGCCCAATCTAGGTCTTTAACTCGTTGGAAATTCAAATTCGAATGATGAGCATTGAGACGCCCTCGTAGAAGTTCGGCCAGGTTCGCGGCACGTCCAGCGCGTTGAACGGCGAAACTGGCGCGTAGAGAACCGATCAGGGGTTCAGGGTCAAATTCGTACGTGTTCGTGTCACGTCGAGTCAGATCGTGCATAGAAAAGCGCCAGGGTCGTGTTTGGTTCGTGGGGCAAAAATTTTTTTTGCTGGCTAGACCCTGTTTAGTTCGGTAATTTTTTTCATCGCTACAGTAAATTCGAATGTTCGCATACTAATTAGAAGTATTAAATATGGATAACTGATAAAACCCATTTCATAACCCCAAGTAAAATTGTGAGACAAATCTATTAAGCCTAATTAGATCATGATTAGACAATGTTGTGCTACAGTAAACAATCTCAAATGACAGATTAATTAGGCTTAATAGATTTGTCTCGCGATTTCCCGTCCATCCGTGTAATTAGTTTTATAATTAGATCATGTTTAGTCCTCCTAACTTTCGATTTAAAATTGCTATAGTAAAAAAAACGTGTCGTGAGAGAAAGAGCACGTTTTTCAATACGCAACTTCTACGAAATTTTGCAAAAACTTTGCGAGCTAAACAGGGCCGGCCGTGTCGCTGCTTCTTTTTTTTTTTTGAAATGACTGTGTCTGGTTCTAGAGTCTGCAGCTGCAGGTTTGGTCCGACTGTCTTGGCTTTGCATAGATTATGGGCTTGTTTAGTTACGCGGTAAGTTTTGCAACTTTTCACTATTCATCCGTCACATCGAAAATTTAGACACTAATTAGAAAGTATTAAACGTGAATTAATGACAAATCCCATTCCATAACCCGGGTGAAATTTTGAGAGGAATCTAATGAGCCTAATTAGACTATGATTAGACAACGTCGTGCTACAGTAAATAATCTCTAATAACGGATTAATTAGGCTTAATAGATTTGCCTCGCGATTTTCCGTTCATTCGTGTAATTAGTTTTATAATTAGATCATATTTAGTCATTCTAATCTTTGATTTACAATTGCTACAGTAATTTTCGTAACTTTCTCACCCCCAACTAAATAAGGTCTTATTTTGTGCAGTTGATGCCGAATCCGGCTATGCCCTGCAGTACCTGCAGCTGATCCAGAGCTTCCCGTCGCTCGTGGACGAGATCAAAGCGCGCGTCGAGGATCGGGACAGGCGCGTCTCGTCGCAGGAGTCTGATTCTTTCAGTTTTAGCGCCGCTAAAGCCCGCTATTTGGACCCTTGGATTCAGAAGTTGGTTGATGCTCTGTGTAACGGAGTACCGTGTTCGGTTCCTCCGGGAAAAAAAAAATATCTCAAGGAATCTTGCATGTATAGAGTACTAAATAAATTCTATTTACAAAACCTTTTCACAGATGAGTGTAACTTTGCGTGACGAATCTAACGAGCCTAATTAATCTATGATTTGCTACAGTAATCATCCTCTAATCATGCGGTCAAATGCCTCATTAGATTTGTCTCGCGAATTTGCTAGGAGGTTGTGGAGGTTGTTTTGTAAACTGACTTTATTTAATACCCCTAATTAGTGGTCAAAGTAGGGATCAAAAAATTGATCCCTACCTCTGAACACGGGGGTGTGGTCTTGGTCTCTCTGTTTATATTCCAATGTTTCTGCGTTCCCCATAGTACTCTCTGTTTCAGAAATCACCAACGAGCTATTTGTTTGTTTCAAGCTGACAAGGACTCCTCTCTGACGGCAATGTCACGGCTGGTTGGTGTCAGATCGGTGCCAGATGAAACATCCGTGTCGCCTGTCGCCGCCGATCAAGATCCTTATACCGTAAAGATCACAATCCTATCTCGTCAACCCTGAACTTTGTGACTTTGTGTGTGCAGGATTAGCAGCATGCAATGCATGAGGTGTCGGCATTACCTACCGTCCACAACGGCTCAATTTACCGATGCCTGCTGGAGTGCTGGTTTCCATCAGCTTTCGGCATTTCTGAGTTCTGACGGCCGCAGCAACTCGATTCAGAATTCGAATTCGAATGATGGGCGGTGAGACTCGCTCGTAGAAATTGGGCCAGGTTCGCGGCACGTCCAGCGCGTTGAACGTCGAAACCGGCGCCGTAGAAAACCGATCAGGGTGAATTAGGGGGTGTTTAGTTGGGTAGATTGAAAGTTACCGTTTACTGTAGCAATTGTAAATCAAAGATTAGGAGGACTAAACATGATCTAATTATAAAACTAAATACACGGTTGGATGGGAAATCGCGAGACGAATCTATTAAGCCTAATTAATCCATCATTAGAGATTGTTTACTGTAGCACGACGTTGTCTAATCATGGCCAAATTAGGCTCATTAGATTCGTCTCGAAAAGTTACCTAGGGGTTATGGAATGGGTTTTGTCATTAACACACGTTTAGTACTCCATGTATGAAAGATTCCTTTTAATAAATAGTTAAATGTCACGTTTTGGCAACTTTTTTTTTGCGAGTAGTACGTATTCGTGTCACGTCGAGATAGACTGGTGCATAGAAAAAGTGGCCAGGTTTGTGCCATGTCCAATCTCTCAAACTGGCTAGACCACATAGGCAATGACGCCATAGGGGGGGTTTAGTTCACCCTATTTTGCATAATGCCCGCGGCCAATGCACTTTTTCTCTCTGTGCACGTGGCCCAATGCATAAATTTTTTACCCTTTTCACCCATCTATTCTAAACAACCCCATAGTACCATACCGGATGAACTTTGTTGTGTTTTTTTTTTGGCCATGTCTCTGCTTCGGTTTTCTAGGTCCTATTTAGTTCGGCAACTTTTTTCATCGCTATAGTAAATTCGAATGATCGGATACTAATTAGAAGTATTAAATATGGATAGCTGACAAAACCTATTTCATAACCCCCAGGTGAAATTGTGAGACGAATCTATTAAGCCTAATTAGGCCATGATTAGACAATGTCGTGCTACAGTAAACAATCTCTAATGACGGATTAATTAGGCTTAATAGATTCGTCTCGCGATTTCCCGTCCATCCGTGTATATTAGTTTTATAATTAGATCATGTTTAGTCCTCCTAATCTTCGGTTTAAAATTTCTACAGTAAATTTCGTAAAGTTTCTCACCGATCTAAACAGCTCCTAGTTGCAATGACTGTGTCTGGTTCTGAAGTCTGCAGGTTTGGTCGGACTGTCTTGGCTTTGCATAGATAGGCCCTGTTTAATTCAGCAAGATAAGTTTAGGAAATTTACTGTAGCAAAACTAAATCGAAGATTAGGAGGACTAAACATGATCTAATTATAAAACTAATTACATGGATGGACGGAAAATCGCGAGACGAATCTATTAAGCCTACTTAATTCATCATTAATCCACGTTTAATACTTTAATTAGTATCCTAATATTTGATGTGACGGGATGAATAGAAAAAACTTATGGAATTAAATATGGCCTATGATTATTATCATATAGCTGCAGGTGATGCCGACTCCGGCTCTGCACTTTCGTTGACTTAGGTTTTCTGTATATGTTAAAAGGCAGGCTTTCGGGGGTGTCAAAAGTCGAGCAGGCCGGTATACCTATACCCTAACTAAACTTTTATTGTTGAGAAATCGATCGAGTGGTATGATGATTTGTCTTTTGGACAGTAGCTTGTAGCTGCATCTCGAGAGCTGCCATCTGGCAAAGGTCAACTCCTACATCCCACAGGTGAACCGGAGCTTACCTGGAAAAAGAGTAAAAGACTAGAGAAGCTAAGTAGCATAGATTATTTGAGTAGCAAGCCTATTTTCCCCTGCGAAAATGATGTCGTGGCCACATTTGGTCACCCACCAACCTAGCTTCTGCTTTCAAGTAACTGTTTGTGTTCAGTCCTGTGTCTGTCGCCGGATGAGGAATCGGAGCACGGAGCCAAAAGGATGGCGCGCCAGGCACTGCATACGTGCGCGCACCAGCCACTGCAGTGACGCCGGCATGACGCCGAGAGGATGCAGCCGAAACGGTAGCGAACACGAGCGCACCAGCCCCATGAGGGCAGGCCCAACGTGACCTTAAAAAGTTGGTGGCCTCGAGAAAAAGAACGGGCCATGTAGACCGAGCAGCAGCGAGTTCCCAGCGCAGGCAGCACCTCCGTATGCTTGGAGGCCCCACCTCCTGGACTTGCTTTTGCATTCAATGATGCACTTTGTCAGATGAAATTGGGTGCCCTAGTCAGCCAATGCAACGCCCCAACATATGCTTCCAGCTTTTATCAGATGAAGCAGCTGCCTCCTCTGCAGGCTGCACTGGCTCTCTGCAGAGCCACCATCGGTGCTGATATGGATCCTTTATGCATGCGTGGGCGCTGGGGCTACCAGCCAGCTTGGCGCGTTGGGCCTGCCCTGAAAAGAGCCGCGGCTCATCATGCCTCCCGCGCGATCGTGATCCTCAACCGATCAGATAGAGCGCGCACATGACAGGGGGCACCGCGGCCTGCCACCTCGCGCCGCCGCCGCCGCTCGATCGGATCCATCGCGTTGGGTGGGATCAGACGAGGCGGGCAGGCAGGGCAACATGGGCAGCACGCGGCGGGCGCGGACGGACGACACGGGGCACAGGAACAATCACCCACCTCGCCACCCGGTCGCCACCGAGGCCTCCGCGCGCTGTCCGCACCGTGCCCCAAGGGGCAAGGGGCACCGGGTGGTGGGCGCCTGCGCGCAACGTCAAAGCCCGGAGCAGACGACACGCCGGCGCGCGCGGCGCGCAGCACAGCTAGCGACATCCCTTCCCTTGGCCGACGGAGGGAGGGGGGGGCGATCGGCGCGGCGTCACGACCAACCCATGGGCCGTGACGACGTCACGACGGGGAGGGGAGGGACGGGCCTCGGCCCTTGGGCGTGCCATGCGCGGCGTGTTGTTGGGGAGGGGGACATGCGCGGCGAGTGCATAAATCACGTGCGTGCACAGGCGCGGCGCCCGACCTCGCGCGCAGGTTTTGGCTGGACGCGGCGGCGCCGATCCGTCCGTCCATGCGGCGCCGGCGGGCACTCGGGCAGCCAGGCACACGCACGGCGCGGCGACGACGGCGACGTTTTTTACCGTCTGCGTGGCGCCAGCTCGTGCCGGTGTCGTGACGCGCGCAGGGTAAGCCAGTGGCGACGTGTCGTTTTCGTCCGCACATTCGTACTGCTGCCTTGCCTGCAATAGGGGGCTTCATGATCAGGTGGATCCACGCGATCTGTTCCGACGACAGCGCCGCCACCCGTGGCAGAGCGAGCCATCGGCCCAGCGTCCCGTGCGTGCACACGCAGGTTGTCTTTTAATGTCGGTGGATCCACCCCCACGCACCGTTCAGGATAGGAAAAAAAAGATGCACCGGCAGCAAATGCGGCCTGTCTGAAACCCAGAAAACGACAAGCGCTGTAGATCGATACCAATTCCTGTCCGGACACCGTAACTATGCATAGTATACGCCGGTCACGAACCATCGGATTCGGGTCGCCGTGCAGTGGGTGTGTGTGGTGTGACAAGGTACGCCATAACGCCGGTAATACTTCTCGCCGCCGTAACATTATTAAACACAGAGCACCCCCTAACACGCATTGCTGTAACTCTGCAGCTCCCTTCCTTTCCTCCTACCGGCGAGCTCTGTAGCTCCATCAGCAGCAGATGGGTCCAAGTCCAACACTCGCTAACCCCTTCGATCGAGCATCCAATGCCAATGCCCACGTCCTTCCACACGCTGCGCGCAATGGCCAATGGCAATGATGCCACGTCTTCTCCCTCCCCCTGGAACCTGAATTAAACGCGTCGTTTTGTACGTATGCCCGTACGTACGATGGTATTTTTTCTGGACCGTATATACGCGTAGGGCGTAGGGCCAATTTTGCGCTGTGGGCCTTGGCAAGCACCCTGGGAATGCAGCACGCGGAGTGCTTTATTTCTTACCACTCCGAGCTAGGCACGCACAGCCGCGCAGGACGTGTACGGTGTGAGCCCGTATCCTGCGCTGTACGGGGCTTTGCTTCCTCCATTTCAGGTTTCAGCATCCTATGTCGCCCAGCCCTACGCTTGTCGGCGCAGATCGGTGTAGCTGCAGCACTGCGTTTGGCAATGGGGTGGTTGGAGTTTGGACGGCCCAGATCCATCTTCCATGCAAGCAAGGACTGAAGCACCCCACCATCATGGGATACTACTACACTGAGGGCCTGTTTACTTCACCCATTTTGCATAACGTTTTGTATAACGCACGTTTCTCAATATATTTTTTCTCTCTGCAAGCACTATGCATAACGCAAAAATATTATGCATAACGCTGCATCTAAACACCCCCTGATACAGGCTTTGTGCCAACTGTTTTACCCGCCACACTGAGCTGCGAGCGCTTCGAGTTCTAAGCCGGTTACTTTGCTCGAATTCCGAGGCAGGCAGGGGCCCTGGGCACCTTTCCCTCACGCATCATACTGGACTGGAATAGAAGTATCTTTTACTCTCGTGCTCCCGTCAGCAGAGCTGGGGCATGAACAGATGGGGGGTTGCCCTGTTTAAATCTGCAAGATAAGTTTAGAAAATTTACTGTAGCAATTCTAATTCGAAGATTAGGAGGACTAAACATGATCTAATTATAAAACTAATTACACGGATGGACGGAAATCGCGAGACGAATCTATTAAGTCTAATTAATCTGTCATTAATCTACATTTAATACCATTAATTAGTATCCTAACATTTGATGAATAATGATGAATAGGAAAAACTTATGAAACTAAACAGGCCCTAAAATTTGCTTGCTCTCCAGCTCCACATCATGATGATGGCACAGCATATGCGCCCCCAGCTTTGGAGGACACAAACAATATCGAACACCGGATGGTGGGGGATGGATCGGAGGAGAAGAGCGAAGCATCACTTCACTCCCACCACCCCGCATCGCTGCCTTTCCAGCTGCAGGCTTTTGGCTCAGCTTCACTTCACTTCAGCACCGGCCGGCACAGGAGGCAGACAGCAGTACAGCACAGAGAGAGGGAGATCATCCTAGAAGGGAGTGATCTGATCCTGATGGCATTGGATCCCATGCAGCAGTGGTATGTGTGCCCCAACCCAATCCAACCCAGAGACCCCAAAAGGCTTGGGGTGGTCAAAAGCCTAAAAAAAGAGAGGGAGAGATGGGGGTTGGCAAGGCCAGAGCCCAGAGGGGACATGGCCTTTGCCCTTTGCTTGAGAATCAAGACTTAGACTTGTGCCACTCACCTGCTAGCCACGGCAACTGGGGCCAGGGCCATCCACTCGCTCTTACCGGCTCTCATCAGTGTTGCTTCAGTTGCAAGATGTGAGTGGGAAAAGGTGTTTGCTGAAAGCATGCCCTTCAGAGGACGCGGTAGAGGCAGTTGCCTTGTCCTTTGGATGTGTAAAACATTTTTTAAATAAAAAGTACCCATTTTTTCACATAATCTCCATCTTCTTTTACCAGTAAAACTGTAAAAGTAACCGTATTTCTCATGACCTCTCCATCTATATTCTTTTAAAAAAACGCATTGGTAATTCAACTGACAGTGTGACAGTATGCATTTTTGCTTTTGCTATTGCAGCGTACTGTTACAGGCTAGCAAAGTGAGTGATGTGACGGCCTCACGTTCCAACTAAACTGTCCTCCTGCAGGGCTCAAAAGCATTGGTCACTCTTCAAGAGGAGGGAAAGAGTACCACAGTCCTACAACAGTGATGCTCCATTGCTCTGTTTTTTTATATATCCGAAAGATATGTCTGGAGGAAGGACTATTAATAAAACAGGGTGTGGGTGGGTCCCCTTGAGCAGCGGCCAGCAAAGTTGCTGTTGCAAGAGACCCCCCGGTTGCCTGTTCCTTTCCTTCTAGATCTGCCACACCATACTGACAGGTGTTTGCTGTTGTGCCATGCAGATGCAGGGTTTTTTTTCCGTTCCGGTACCTGCTACCGTCGGCCGGCGGTAGCGGTAAGCCGGACCGGTTTTTACCGGTTCCCGATGAACAGTATCGGTTTTTTTCGGTAACCAATGAACAGTACCCTAACCAGTCCGGAGCGGTTTGAGCGGTAACCGTGAGAACCGGACCGGTTTCCAACGGTAAAAAAAACCCTGTGCAGATGCAGGGCAGCCTGATTGCCTGATGTGGATCTCATCCATCTACTCATGTCAGCTCGCTGCTCCCTGACAAAGGCAGATGCAGGATCCAATGGCCGTCTCCCTCATCTGGATCTCTGTTGCCACTTTGCACCTGCATGAAGGGGAAAAAAAACACCAACATGCACTGGTAACCAAATTCCAGCATGTACTGGTAGTATGGGTAGCTCAAAAGAGAAGAAATTCTCAACCAACAAATGAACTTTAGTGTTAAATTATGCAACCACCCACACACGCACAAATATTTTTCCATGCGCATGGTCATAAAATTGTTGCCAGTACCTGTACATGTAGGAAGCAAATACCTCCCACACTCTGTCCTACCCGTAATTCACAGCGTATCTTGTGCAATGAAAATGGCCATCGGATTCCCGGCGCAAGAAATGAACCGCGTGGCGTGTACACAAGAAGATCTTGTGGCGTCGCACACACACATGGCTCCGTGGCTTTTGCTACCTTTGCCGGAGGAGAGGGAGGAGTATGGGCGAACGTGGAAATGATACCTTGTCCAACCACCAGCCATGGCCGTCCGGCTTGCAAGGGAAGCTGGTTGGAAGCAGGGAGATTGGGGGTGGCTGGTAGTGGTTGGGTTGGGTAAAGTGGCCGCAGCTGGATCTACCGTGTCAGCCTCTGCCTTGCCTGTTAGTGTTTACCCCCTTGTTCTTGCTCATCATCTTTTTTATTGGGGAAGGAATCATCTGGATGCTGCTGTTGATCCCTTTGTTAATAACTTTAATATATACTACAGACTATATAATAATGCTGCATTGGGTGCAAAGCAAGGATAAAGTGAAAGGGTAGTATGTACCGGCCACCTCAGCTCAGATCCCAAACTGATCAGATTAGATTAGGCTATTCTTCTTCACTCCAAAGAAACTACAAGTAGAAAGAATTAGTGGCAGTTGGTTAAATACTTACCAGGTATGTGCATGTAAAAGTCAGATCCCAAAAACAAAAAAAGATGCATCTGCCAGGGGTGCTAATTCAGATCCAGAAGCAACATGCAAAAGCGTGCTACATACACTACTTTAGCGTATATACTACGAATATAGTACTACGCCAGAGTGTGTCGGTGGCGTGGGTAGCTTGTAAGCAAATGCAATGCCACGCGCCGTACATTTCGCTGGCCGGGATCTTTGTTACCGGCGCACAGGGTGCTGACCTGGCATGATTAGAGCGGCGATAATCGCACTTGATGGGGACAGTTATTTGCTAGCAGTAACCGCCAGGTACTACTGGCAGCAACATGCCACGCCGCTGTCTTTACGCCAACGCCGACAGGTTACGGCAAACCGGTAACATGCGTGCGCTGTCTGTCAGGGAGGGACGGACGGACGGACACGGACGCCATGGCAGCATGCACAGCGGCAGCCTGCAGCAGAGCGATGGAAGATCTCGCCGCTGTCAGACCACGCACGCACGCATAGAGAATGTAGAGATTTGACACGACGCGCCGCTGACAGTGGCGAGAGGAGAGAGCCAAAGCCAAGGACACCATCGAAGCAGGCGCCGTGCCGTGGAAATTTCTTCTTCTGATGATCGGGATCGGGATGAACGGAGAGAGCAGTCAATTTCTTTTTACTGCGGCTGGTGCAGTGGTAACGTTGTACGTCCGCGGGAGGTGGAGAAAAAGGCCAATGGGCTGTCAGTCTGGGTGTGGCGGCATTACCTGGCGCCCAAGAATCCTAGATTTGCTTGGAACACGGTGTCATGGCGTGCGTCCTGGCTTCTGCTGGTGCCTACTTGCCCGGTTGACTTGGCAGCCCTGACATTGATCGCCCCCTTTTTTATGGCGGGCAGTGGTGAAGCTAAGGTAGTGTTTAATTCCGGTGAAAAATTTTGGTGAAAAATTTTGCAAGAGAATCTTACCATTTAGGAGTACTAAATGTAGACTAATAATAAAACTAATTACAGATCTCGTCTGAAAATCGCGAGACGAATCTAATGACGGTAATTAATCTATGATTAGTGGATAATTAGCGGATGGTTACTGTAGCATCACTCTTGCAAATCATGGCCTAATTAGGCTCATTAGATTTGTCTCGCAAATTTACACGGGGTTATAGAATGTGTTTTGTCATTAACACACGTTTACTACTCCATGCATGTAAGATTCCCTTTGGGGAAAAATTATGATGAAAAATTTTGAGGAATTGAACACCCCCCAAACCAACCGGATCATCCCAGACATACCGCCTGGCGCCTGCTGGTCCGTTAATCTGTTTAGTTCCAGCGAATTCGACCAATTCGATCAAAAGTAACACATTGAAAAACGTAGGACACGTTTCCCATTGTACTTTTTTCTACAGAAAATTCGATCGATTCGGCTGAACTAAACAAGGCCCTGGTGTAGAGAGGTTACTAGGACGCTCTGTTAAGGAAGGTTAGTGAAAAAGGTACTGCTGTTTATTTTATTTTATTACTATCTTATTTGTCTTATTTTCTATACGTAGTATTAGATGAGAATTTCTTCTAATGTTCTGCTCACCTACTCTTGAATCTCGATGTGGACCGCGGCAGCTCCAGTTCATCCCCCTGTCGGCGTCTTGTTCACCTATTTGCACGTATAAAATCTTAAATGCTGATCTGGTAATGCTTTTCCCATTAACAACGGAAAGGGAGCCAAATAAAACCAAGTCCCTGTACTAGAGAAATAAAATAAATCAAAAGAGAAATAAAATAAAGATGAAAAAAATGCGGTCTAAACTAAAATGCCTTCACTTGGTCCTGCCGATACTGCGCGTCTCCTAGCCAAAATTAGCACAACAGAAATCAGTAGCATGTGCGCGCGCGAGCACAGCCAGCAATTCTCATGATTGCCTTTTTGCAGGAGGCGCCCATGGCGTTGCCTTTTGCGCCTCTCCTCCGACTCCGACCTCTCCCTGACCTGCCCTCCGCCTGCACCAACCCCTGGACGCAACACCGCCGACCGCACCGCCACCGCACGGCGCTGCAAAATGCGTGCGCCGCGCACGTCAACCGCCGCGCCCGGCGCGCCCCCTCGCCATCGGAGGGCACGAGTGTACGGGCGCAACAGAGGATGGCAACGAGAATACAAAGATGCTCTCTTCCATGATGGCTTTCCTAAAACAACTAGGGGCTGAGACCACCTATTCCTGAGGCAAGAGCAGAGAGCACTGGAGCAGCCTGTAGCTGTAGGCGCAACAGCCCATGTGAAGCGAGGGGAGGAAGAACGAAAGTTTCTGCAGCTTCTTCCCCTTGTTTCTCTCTCTCCTCCACTTGACCAGGGAGAACGAACCACTCACCCGGCGTGCATGCACAGCTCCCATGAGCTTCCACTCCAACCAACCTCCCCTCCCACCACACCAATCACCATGGATCCACATCCACCCAATGGTTTCCACATGGAAGCATGTGACTGTGAGGCTGTTCCTCCGGAGAAACAACAAGACTATAAGAGGCTTCTCCTCTTCTCTGCCTGCCATTGTGCAGTAAACTGAGGAACAAACACCTGTTGCCAATTGCAACTTGGGATTTCTTTTTTGTTTTACCATGCCAGCAGGCAGCAGGATGAGGAATGTACCATGATCAGCAGGCAGGCATGTAGCTCAGGAAATTCACGGAGATAAATAAGGACCGGCCTGGAGAGGTGAAAGGGGAAGCCAGCCACACCATTGCCATTGGCCGGGCACCATTGCCATGCATGCTGCTCTCATGAATAGAAGATTCCCTGCAGCCCTACCTCCTCCCGCCAGTGCCAGGAAAAAACAGCGGAAAGGAACACCCACACCCTACCCACGTTTCTTCAGCTTCCGCCTTACTCCATCCATGGACGGATCCATCCACAACAGGCTCAACAAACAAATTCTGAAGATCTGGCCACCACCGGCATCCACAATGCACTTCTGCACGTCTGGATCGGATTCAGTTAAAACTGGAAGATTTTTGCTTGCTTGCCGTTGTCATGTGCAGCAGAATGGCTTCTCCCATCTACTGTCAGTCACAGTTCTTCTTCTTGGGACCTTTTCTGATGCAATTGACACAAGGACCAAGGCCATGCTAAAGCAAAAACACAAGTACACAGCAACAGAGCTGAGCCCAAGATCTCTTTTTTGAGGCAAAAGTTCAGAGTTTTGATAAGTTGTGAGCTATATTATAGTTTAATAAATATAATGAACAGATCTCTGGGAATTCTCTTACAAACTTTTCACTTTCCCATTCATCATCTCTATAAATATCCCAATTCTACAGTTTCTACTCCACACAACCCCCCTAAAAAAACAGAGGAAAAAATAATAATAAACCAACACATTATTTGTACGAGAGCTTTGTACCATGCCTTGGCCGTGCAAACCAAAGAAAAGAAGAAGAGGGCGAAGAGAAAGCCACGGCGTGCAAGAACTCCAAGAACCCACGGGTAAATCGACGACCATGGTACCGTGGAGCCTGTAATTGGCGGCCCAATTGAGCTGCAGCGGCGCAGATCGCCGGTCCCCGGCAGGTCGGCAGGCTGCGTCAGCCCGCCCGGATCCGCTTCTTGGACGGCAGGGCCCGGAACACGGTGGTGAGGTCGCGCGCGACGGGGAAGAAGGCCCGCCGCGCCGACGGCGCTGCGGATGACGGGAATTTGCGCTTAGCCGCGGGCGGCGTCGCCGGTGGCGCCCACGCGGGCTTACGCGGCGCCGGCGGGCACTCGGCCGGCGCCCGCAGCCTGCTCCCCTCCGACGTCGGCGTCGTGGGCTCCGCCGCCTGATCTTGGCCTCCTGCATCCGCCACCGCCTCCCCCGCCGCGGCCAAGGCCATCGGCACCGCGTCCGGCGACCGCAGCCTGCTCCCCTCCGACGTCGGTGTCGTGGGCTCCGCCGCCTGATCTTGGCCTCCCGCCTCGTCCGCCTCCGCCTGCACCTTCCCCGCCGCAGGCAAGGCCACCGACTCCGCGTCTGGCGCCGGCGCCGTCGACGACGAGGCCGCCGACGAACAGGCGGGCTCCGGCGCCTGCGACGCCGCGGTCCTGATCGGCGGCAGCGGCGGGAGGACGTCCGCCGCCGGGGCGGAGGCCGTGGAGCTCATCTGGCCGGCGCGCGTAATTCTGGCCGTGGAGGGATCAAGGGCGAGACCGGCGTTGGGTGCGAGCCAGCGAGGTAGGAGAAGAGATTGGGGAGGGAAGAGGAGGAGGTGAAACGAGGGAAAGGAGGGGGACGCAAGGCGGTAGCGCCAAGCCGGCGAGGCTGTTAAATAGTCCGCCGTCTAGAGAGAGAAAGGAAAGAGGAGAGAGATAAACCTCTTTGATCGAGTTGTGTGGGCCCAGCTTTATTTACTCCCATCGACTTTGGCCTGGCCTTGTAGTAAAAGGCACAAGGAAAATAAAAAAAGGGAATCAATATGGTAATAATCCTGGATTTAATGCACCCAAAAATATCCTGGACGAAAATTTCTGGAATTTATTTCATCTGAAAAATGGATATTGGCGCTTTGAATTTCCATGTAGTTGTTTATGCAATCTCTCCAACCATAGAGATAGTTCTAGCTCTAAGGCAATATATATGTCGTCTAATGTTTTCAAGTTCTATCTCCAATGTCGTCTGCTCTTACTTCTTTTAATTAATGGTTGCACATGTATATCAGTTTGGCGAAGGGTAAGAGAAGAAGCGGCATCCGTTGATCAAGTTGGCTCTTGCAGCCTCATTTTTCAGCAAGACTGTGGTGGAATGTGGGATACCATTTTTTATTGTTTTTCATTTCTCTTTTCCACATAGGACAGATAATGATGTGTACATGCTAAGGTATAGACAAGTTTACATTGTTAGAGGAGGCCTTAGGGTGTGTGTTCAGTGATGGCAGACGCTGCCATATTAAGTGATTTACATTTTTGCATACCCATGAGTCCAATATTTGTGAATGTTCCACTCAAGAAATTAAAAAAAAATCCCATCGGTGGTTAAACAAATTATTCTGCCCCGGTAAAAAATGTTTGTACCAATACAATTTGTAAATGTCACGCTCAACAAAAAGGAAGAAGTCTTCACTAGTAAAACTTGAAAAAATGTTCCGTTCAAAAGGAAAGAAATGTTATAGCTTTATTGGAAAGATGTTCAAGAAAAATGATGTACAAATAGGCTATATTATGGCAATATGATGGTGTGGGACGACCGGTTCTCTTTATATGTTTCACATAGCTCCGTTATTTCTCGTACGCTCGGATACACTAATGTGTGATAAAGAAAAAGAATCGCGCGAGTGGAAAGAGACGAGAGATATGTTCATAGTTAATAGGGTTTTACAGTATTACATAGCATGGTAACGCGTTTAGAAATGTTTTCTCCTGAGATAATCACGGTGTCTCGACGGACATTAAAAAAGTAAACATGTGGGGTGCAAGATCTTGCGTTGTTGTTCTCAACTCATGCAAGCGGCAGGCGCGGACGTCGCCGATCCTCATGGCGCGCATGAACATGGCACGCCCTGTGCGTGCCGCCGGCCCGGCTGCGCCTGTAGCGAACCTAACCGAACGATGAACGATAGATGCGTGAGAGACACAGAAAACATGCTAGGCCGGCAGGCAAAGGCAATGATGGCCGCGCGCGAGCAAAGCAGGCGACGGGGGCGAAAAGGCGGCACGCATCGCGCCGCCGCCGCATGCACGCAGCACGCGGTGAAGGCCTGAGGTGTCGTCGCCGGGCACGAAAGAGAGCATCACAGCACCAGCGTGGCGTGGCCCGGCCTGATCTGACGTCGCCGGCCCGGCGCCCGGCCGCATCGATTCGCACAGCTCAGCCGAACCGGTTGGTTGGTTGCCGCAGGCGCCCCGCGCCCGCCACCGCGCAGCGCTGGTAGGACAGGGTAGACCGGTGGAGTAGCTGACAGAAAAAAGGCACCAATGCAGTGCAATGCAAGCAGAGCAGGGCTGCAGTGCAGGAGCTAGCAGCATGCACGAGAGCCTCGACTAGGTGACGTTGCACTCGTGCAGGCGGGGGTCCGGTTCGGGCAGGCAGGCGAAACAGGGATTTCTTTTCTTTTTTTTTCTCTCGGGAAAATAATGGCTGTAGTGGAGGCTCCAAGGATTCTTTTTTTTTTGGTGGTTTGAAACATTTTGCGCGGTCAGCCTTGCAATAATAATAAATGCCCGATCTTTCTCTATCTTCGGGCACCATTTTTTCTTACATTTTCGTGGGCTACAGCTGACGGACGGACGGATTGGTTGGGGATTGGAAGAATATATGATCGGTGGCGTAGACTACGACCAGGAGGAGGATTTGCGTAGACGGAAGCGCCTCTCCGGGTCGCGACGCGCCGCTGGGTGACACAAGACGCCAACCGATCCACTTATCCCCTGATAATCGACCATACGTGGCCACTGTTTTTTGAAAACTCGGAGTGGCATCCATGATTGGATTGGACGATCGCGCGAGCGCGGGAAACTGCCTGTTTCTGGAGAGGAATCTCGCAGCTGGTTTCTTTTTTCGATCGAAATCCTATAGTACTATTTATAAACACAGCTCTTCGAATTTCGAATTTAGAATCGGCATAGAGACATATAGGGCCTGTTTAATTCGTGTGAAAGAGTGAAAAGTGTATGTATTGGGTTACGTGCACAGAGAGAAGAAATAAACTGACACGGTTCTCGATGTAGTACGAGATAGGAAAGTGCGGTGAATTAAACAGGGCGTAGCTGTACAGCCGAATGTAGCTTTGCTTGCGGTGAACTGCGAGATGATGGGGCCTTTTTCTAGCAAACCTGCTGTACTGTACTGCTTTCCTGAGGAAAACGACGGCGGGTGTGGGTCTGGCTGGGAGGGTAGAGACTAGGAGTGCCCTCCAATTGTGGTGGAATTACGCGGACTGCCACTGGCTTGGATGAGAAGACGGAGGGAGATCGGTGATCAGTTCAATGAAGAAGGGTGCCGATGGTGGGCCAGATCTCCCTTCCGCCACCCGCGGCCCACCGAAGGGGCCCGTGTTGGTTGGCAGCAACAAAAAGGGCTCATGATGATGGGGCCTGCTGCTGGAGCTGGACCCCCGAATGGGTTTGTTTAATCCAGCGCTTCTTTGAGCTTAAAAAAGAGAGAATAAATTCAACGCTTCTTTTTTTTATTCTCTCCACAAAGAAACCCGATTATTACCTATTGAATCGCCCGCTGCTTTGGCAAGCAAACGGCACCCTTTTGCATTTATTCTTCTTCTCATTGTAGTCCTCCACATTTATTCAGATTTATCGCTTATACGTTGGTGGTGGTCATAAAAATATGGGCCATATTTCGTTATTACTTCATGCAGCACATCACTGGCCTCTCCTTCCGGCTGAATAAATCTGCCAGTAAAAGGTGACTCATATTGTGTTGAAGAATCCTTGTAATACTTTGCATTCAATTGGTGGTCTTCTTCTTTTCCTTTTGGAGCAACGTTACTATATTGTCGAGGGTCACTATATATTACCTGTCTTCCTTTACAATTGCTTTGATTTTCTACACGATCTCGGAACCAAATTATGCGATGAAGTACGTGACCTGGATCGGTGCTTTGATATACAGTTTGATGCAAATTAAAGTCTCTATATATAATGCTTTACATTGCGTGCAATGCAATAATGACACACCTTTTTTTTGCTGGTTTCTCCTGAGAAGCTCTCACATGTAACATGCGTGAATTAATAATGATGGCGTGTAATACGGATCTCCACTTTGCGAACATGCTTATATATATAATCCAGATTAGCATGTACTGTACTTTGTTTTTTTTATTGTATCAGTTGTTGATTAAAATGAGACGGATCAGAATTTGAGAGTTGAGACGAAAGCGCTTGGCGGGACATGGGCCACACCGTCGTGGGGCCCCACATGCATGTGGGCCATACGTTTTATCCATCGACGTCTTTGTCATGGTCGATGGTCGCCAGATGCTCACTATAGCTCATTTGTCTTCCCGTGCAAGATAAGAGCGAGGCCGGATCCAATGCTCGTGGGCTCGCGGCGCGTAAGCTGCATGATGCTTTAACAAATTATGATGACAGAATAAGCTTAAAGAAATTTAATAAAGGAAGCACAAGAAGCAGAAAGATTCATACAGAATAGCAAGCTTGGTTGAATACAATAGACACATTCATTCAAATTTATCAGAAGAAAATATTTTGAACTTACGATTTCTGCTCTTTATGTGCCCACCAAGCTTTGACTCTCGCTGGCCAATCTGTAAGTTGGAGCTTGTTGGATGCACAAGATGAACATGGCTTCACTCCTCCAACATGATCCGGCATTCCAGTTTTAGCAGCCTCACGAGAGCATGGGAATGTGCTGAGGTACCTTGCACCCCGCATTAGGAAGTTAGGCTGTATTAGGAGTTAGAATGCGCACTTGCGACAGATGTTTCATTCTCAATGTAGAGTGAATAACACTGATGTAATCTCATCACACTAACAACCAAGATCATCCCAAATAAGATATAGAAAAAAAAGAAGGAACAAGCACTGAAATTGTTCATGTAAAGCAAATATTAGTCCAGAGATTGGGATGCAAGCTGCTCAAACAGAGTTAAAAAAGGTTAAACATGCCTTCCTGATAACATTACACCCTAAGGTAGTAAGGTTACAACCCTTGTGCTGTCAACTGTCAACACTACATAGTACATTAGCACGTTACAGATAGTTCTAATCCACCTGAGAGGGTGAACTACCAAGAACTTTCATCAATGCCCTAGCTCCAAATTGGCAGAAACTTTGTAAATTTCAAGACAGGACAATTCCAAGCTCCAAATTGGCAGAAATTATATAAACTTTCAATTCAGGACGAATTCCTAGCTCCAAATTCGATGAATTGAACCCTGAGCTGAACCCCACCAGAATTCCTAGCTAGGCAGCCAGAACTTGTACGTACCGAAGCACGGGCCGGGATGATCGGAGCGGTGGCTGTAGCAGGAGCAGACGCATGAGCGCTGAGGTGGCTCGTCGATCTCGACATCCCGGAGGCGAATTCCTTCAAGACGAAGCGGCCGGCCATCTCGGCGGACCTGCGAAACAACAAGGTGATCGTATCAAACTAGAGCAGGGATTAAAAAAAAATGCGCCCTAAACCGATGTACTTATAGGTTGGATGAAAAGGGTACCACGCAACGTACAAATCGGCATAAGATCTGTGGAAGAAAACGAAACGAAACGAACCAGCACTCCAGCAGATAGATCAGAGCATCAGATTTAATATTACAGTGCTTTATGATATAAATTTTATCTTCATCTTATTGATTAGTTGTCATGGCGTCCAGTAGTAGATGCCATGGCCCTTCGCCTAACTTTCTCAACTCCAGTCGGTAAAGAATGCCGCTGCAGTTCGGCGAAAAAATTCACCGCACCTACTCGATTTTGCCTCTCCCCGCTCGATTCCACTCGATTTCGCCTGTCTAGTCTCGATTATTCCGCTCAAGAAGCAGAGGGCGTAGAAGGCCTGGATGAAGTCCCGATTCCGGTCCGGTCCGGCCTCGAGGGCTCGGCGCGGATGGGGAGAGCAGATGGGCCGCGCACCTGGAGGCGAGGCAATCGACTCGACGGAGGAGCGATGGCCGGCCGGCGAGCCCCGAACGGCGCCGTGAAACGGGCGGATGCGTCGCGTAGGGGGGGAGGCGTGGAGCCGTGGGATGCTGCTTGCTCGGCTCGTTAATCTAATCCTCGCCTAATCGAGGCGTGGAGCTGTGGGATGCTGCTTGCTCGCCACGACTTTTTTGTTTGACGGTAAAAAACAACACCGTGACAATGTTTGGCTTGCAGCCACGACCCGCCACGCATAAGGTTCAGCGGCGCCTATGTGTCGTAAGAAATGGCCGCCACAGTTAGACGCGAGAAACAACAGCAAAATCTCGTGGCTGCCGCAGGTGTGTAACAAACCAAGCAACATGAGTCTTTTCGGTGTGGCTAGATGTGACGTGCAACCAAGCACGCACTACTACAAAAAACGTTTGTAGGGGCGGGTAAAAACACGTTTCTAGGGGCGGCGCCGAAATCCGCCCCTGCTTTTGGCTGCTAAAAATGGCCATTTGCTGGGGCGGGTTAGTAGCCCGCCCCAACAAACGTATTTCCAGGGGCGGACCATGCCATTACCCGCCCCTGGAAACCATCTTCAGGGGCGGACCATGCCATCACCCGCCCCTGAAGATGGTGTCTTGAACGTATTTCCTAGCGTGTTCAGAGAAAGATTTTGTGAAGTCATTTGTAGAAAAACATGAAATGGGACCAGAGGTTTTTGAGAAGTTCAAGAGGGAGGTGGCTGAAACAAAAAACATGCATTGTACTTCAGATGATTAGCATAATAATGTTTGCTAATTGATATTTTTTATCTTAGTTCCCTGAATATTGGCAGTTCATTTCGTTTTGTTTTGATTGTGTCTGCCTACAGTGTGCAGGACTACAGGTATGCCTGCTGGCCTCGTGCAGTCAATATACGCCCTACTTTGTGTAGAGCTATCTCTTGCTCATAAGTTGTCCCATGTCATTTTGTTATTTTGACGATATCTGTGATTTTAAAAGCATTTGATGTACCTAATAGTTTGTTTGGCCATTGGGTCTTTTGTCAACATGTTTTCGAGAATAAGGATACTGACACAAGTGAGGTTCATGAACTTGGAAAAAAAAAACTGACAGGCAAGAAGTCCTTGTTAGCTCTAGAACTTTCAATACATAGGAAGGATTAGATGCAAATTTACAAAATTTTGTAATCATCATTCACATCTGTTTACAATTAGCTGGGATGTAGGCTGAGTATTTTTTTTTTGCTGGAGCATGTTTTCTCTGAAGTCGGGCGCTGTGCTATACTGCTATCTCTATGAGAACTGCATGATGCTCAACCTGTTGGTCATCTCGCGTTAATGCAATGGATCGGGGCGCGTTATCCCTGAAACTCAAAAAACAAAAACGTATGGATGACCTTGGCAAGTACGTGACAGCATCTTCTTCTACTGAACAGACCTGCAAGAAGCCAAGAAACGTTTGTGGAAGACCTTGTTCTGAAACAACTCCGGTCATGTCCCTATTCTTCCTCACCTTGTCGGCTGATTTGAGACTTGTGCGGGCCAATTGACCGAATGGGCGCACACGTGTGGCGTCGCATAGAATTAGACCGGCCCATATATATGGGCCGTATATTTTAAATGGGTCAACCCGGGGGAATCATCTTAGGCCCACAGCCACGACAGTCTGATCCCCTCCAAATTGGAGGCTCCAATTCTTCTTCCAATCAGTTCCCATCCCCTTGACCCCTCACGTCCCGTCGCGCCGTCGTGTCGTCCCACGCAGCCACGCCCTCCTCGTCCCCGGCCACCGCTCGTCGCCACGGAAAAGACGAACCCTCTTACCCTACCCGTCTGAACGCCACCCTCGATCTCACCCGACTCGATGTCAACGTTGCGGCGGGCCGCGGAGCCATGCCCGGACGGATGGCTGTCCCTGTCTCCGGGGAGCAATGGCAAGCGCCTCAAGCGGGCGTCGCGCGTCGAGGACGAAGGGATTCCCCTCCACGACGAGGTGCTCCTACAGGTATTCGCCGGCTATTCCCTGGACACGGCCGACCTCGTCCGCTGCGCCGCTACGTGCAGGCGCTGGCGCCGCCTCGTGAGCGGCGAGGCCGAGTTCATCTGCCGCCGCCTCAACCGCCCGTCCGGCCGCTACGTCCGCTTCCTCGCCGTCGGCTTCTTCCACACGAGCCATCAAGACGAGACCGGCGCGCCGCCGCGCTTCCTCCCGTTGGATTCCTCAACCTTCTCGGGGCGCGCTCCCCTCTACGCGAACGCGGCGGCCCTGGACGGCGATCTGTTCAAGAGCTGCCGTCTCCTCGCGTCGCGGATGGGCCGCCTCGTCCTCGAGCTCCGCCGCACGTCGCACGCTGCCG
>CM014275.1:6309709-6332880 GCA_004135705.1 Alloteropsis semialata
GCGTCGCCGCCCGCGGCGCCTTGTTCTGGCTGCACGGGAGCACGGTGTTCAGCCTCCACGTCGACACGCTGGTGGCGACGGCCGAGACCTTCCCCTGCCAGCGGTGGCGCAGCGAGCTCTGCCGCTGCTTCGGCAACACGGCGCAGAACCGCCAGCTCACCGTCTCGCCGGACGGGCGGCGGCTCTGCGCGGTGCAGGTCGGCCGAGGCAGCGCCGACAGCTTCGTGATCAGCTTCTTCCACCGAGACGGCGACCAGAGCGCCACGGCGATGAAGCACAGGTGGGCCAAGGCGCAGGACGTGGACCTTGGCCCGTTCCTGCCATGGGGGGTGGTGAAGAGGGTCTGCATACGGGCGGTCTGCGAGAGGAGCGGCCTCGTCTTCTTCGCGACCGGTGCCGACGTGTATGGCCAGGAGCACGCCCGGCAGCGGGACGTCGCGTTGTACGTGCTTGACCTGGAGAAGAAGGATGTGCGGGAGGTGGCGGCTCCTGATGACCGCTGCTTCGTGCGCAAGTCGTCGTGGAGCTTCCATGGCTACGAGATGGACCTGGTGTCGTACCTGAGCTCACTCGGCGAATTCCTTCAAGATGAAGCGGCCGGCCATCTCGGCGGACCTGCGAAACAACAAGGTGATCGTATCAAACTAGAGCAGGGATTAAAAAAAAATGCGCCCTAAACCGATGTACTTATAGGTTGGATGAAAAGGGTACCACGCAACGTACAAATCGGCATAAGATCTGTGGAAGAAAACGAAACGAAACGAACCAGCACTCCAGCAGATAGATCAGAGCATCAGATTTAATATTACAGTGCTTTATGATATAAATTTTATCTTCATCTTATTGATTAGTTGTCATGGCGTCCAGGAGTAGATGCCATGGCCCTTCGCCTAACTTTCTCAACTCCAGTCGGTAAAGAATGCCGCTGCAGTTCGGCGAAAAAATTCACCGCACCTACTCGATTTTGCCTCTCCCCGCTCGATTCCACTCGATTTCGCCTGTCTAGTCTCGATTATTCCGCTCAAGAAGCAGAGGGCGTAGAAGGCCTGGATGAAGTCCCGATTCCGGTCCGGTCCGGCCTCGAGGGCTCGGCGCGGATGGGGAGAGCAGATGGGCCGCGCACCTGGAGGCGAGGCAATCGACTCGACGGAGGAGCGATGGCCGGCCGGCGAGCCCCGAACGGCGCCGTGAAACGGGCGGATGCGTCGCGTAGGGGGGGAGGCGTGGAGCCGTGGGATGCTGCTTGCTCGGCTCGTTAATCTAATCCTCGCCTAATCGAGGCGTGGAGCTGTGGGATGCTGCTTGCTCGCCACGACTTTTTTGTTTGACGGTAAAAAACAACACCGTGACAATGTTTGGCTTGCAGCCACGACCCGCCACGCATAAGGTTCAGCGGCGCCTATGTGTCGTAAGAAATGGCCGCCACAGTTAGACGCGAGAAACAACAGCAAAATCTCGTGGCTGCCGCAGGTGTGTAACAAACCAAGCAACATGAGTCTTTTCGGTGTGGCTAGATGTGACGTGCAACCAAGCACGCACTACTACAAAAAACGTTTGTAGGGGCGGGTAAAAACACGTTTCTAGGGGCGGCGCCGAAATCCGCCCCTGCTTTTGGCTGCTAAAAATGGCCATTTGCAGGGGCGGGTTAGTAGCCCGCCCCAACAAACGTATTTCCAGGGGCGGACCATGCCATTACCCGCCCCTGGAAACCATCTTCAGGGGCGGACCAAGCCATCACCCGCCCCTGAAGATGGTGTCTTGAACATATTTCCTAGCGTGTTCAGAGAAAGATTTTGTGAAGTCATTTGTAGAAAAACATGAAATGGGACCAGAGGTTTTTGAGAAGTTTAAGAGGGAGGTGGCTGAAACAAAAAACATGCATTGTACTTCAGATGATTAGCATAATAATGTTTGCTAATTGATATTTTTTATCTTAGTTCCCTGAATATTGGCAGTTCATTTCGTTTTGTTTTGATTGTGTCTGCCTACAGTGTGCAGGACTACAGGTATGCCTGCTGGCCTCGTGCAGTCAATATACGCCCTACTTTGTGTAGAGCTATCTCTTGCTCATAAGTTGTCCCATGTCATTTTGTTGTTTTGACGATATCTGTGATTTTAAAAGCATTTGATGTACCTAATAGTTTGTTTGGCCATTGGGTCTTTTGTCAACATGTTTTCGAGAACAAGGATACTGACACAAGTGAGGTTCATGAACTTGGAAAAAAAAACTGACAGGCAAGAAGTCCTTGTTAGCTCTAGAACTTTCAATACATAGGAAGGATTAGATGCAAATTTACAAAATTTTGTAATCATCATTCACATCTGTTTACAATTAGCTGGATGTAGGCTGAGTATTGTTTTTTGCTGGAGCATGTTTTCTCTGAAGTTGGGCGCTGTGCTATACTGCTATCTCTATGAGAACTGCATGATGCTCAACCTGTTGGTCATCTCGCGTTAATGCAATGGATCGGGGCGCGTTATCCCTGAAACTCAAAAAACAAAAACGTATGGATGACCTTGGCAAGTACGTGACAGCATCTTCTTCTACTGAACAGACCTGCAAGAAGCCAAGAAACGTTTGTGGAAGACCTTGGTCTGAAACAACTCCGGTCATGTCCCTATTCTTCCTCACCTTGTCGGCTGATTTGAGACTTGTGCGGGCCAATTGACCGAATGGGCGCACACGTGTGGCGTCGCATAGAATTAGACCGGCCCATATATATGGGCCGTATATTTTAAATGGGTCAACCCGGGGGAATCATCTTAGGCCCACAGCCACGACAGTCTGATCCCCTCCAAATTGGAGGCTCCAATTCTTCTTCCAATCAGTTCCCATCCCCTTGACCCCTCACGTCCCGTCGCGCCGTCGTGTCGTCCCACGCAGCCACGCCCACCTCGTCCCCGGCCACCGCTCGTCGCCACGGAAAAGACGAACCCTCTTACCCTACCCGTCTGAACGCCACCCTCGATCTCACCCGACTCGATGTCAACGTTGCGACGGGCCGCGGAGCCATGCCCGGACGGATGGCTGTCCCTGTCTCCGGGGAGCAATGGCAAGCGCCTCAAGCGGGTGTCGCGCGTCGAGGACGAAGGGATTCCCCTCCACGACGAGGTGCTCCTACAGGTATTCGCCGGCTATTCCCTGGACACGGCCGACCTCGTCCGCTGCGCCGCTACGTGCAGGCGTTGGCGCCGCCTCGTGAGCGGCGAGGCCGAGTTCATCTGCCGCCGCCTCAACCGCCCGTCCGGCCGCTACGTCCGCTTCCTCGCCGTCGGCTTCTTCCACACGAGCCATCAAGACGAGATCGGCGCGCCGCCGCGCTTCCTCCCGTTGGATTCCTCAACCTTCTCGGGGCGCGCTCCCCTCTACGCGAACGCGGCGGCCCTGGACGGCGATCTGTTCAAGAGCTGCCGTCTCCTCGCGTCGCGGATGGGCCGCCTCGTCCTCGAGCTCCGCCGCACGTCGCACGCTGCCGCGCTCAGGTTCGCCGTGGTCAACCCCGTGACCGGCGACGTCTCGATCCTCCCCACCCTCTCCGGGAAGGACGCGCCTGGGAGCTACGCGTGAGCGCTGCTCACCGCCGCCGCCGACGTCGCGGATCCGCCGCGCCCCGCGTCCTCCTCCACCGCTTTCCGGCTGCTCCTCGTCTACAAGCGCCTTGGCTTTACGGCCTGCCGGACCTACTCATCCGACACCAAGGCCTGGGGACCCGAGGGCAAGACATCCGGCGCCAGGATCAGCGGCGCGCGCCTGGGCGAGATGGACGCCGGCGTCGCCGCCCGCGGCGCCTTGTTCTGGCTGCACGGGAGCACGGTGTTCAGCCTCCACGTCGACACGCTGGTGGCGACGGCCGAGACCTTCCCCTGCCAGCGGTGGCGCAGCGAGCTCTGCCGCTGCTTCGGCAACACGGCGCAGAACCGCCAGCTCACCGTCTCGCCGGACGGGCGGCGGCTCTGCGCGGTGCAGGTCGGCCGAGGCAGCGCCGACAGCTTCGTGATCAGCTTCTTCCACCGAGACGGCGACCAGAGCGCCACGGCGATGAAGCACAGGTGGGCCAAGGCGCAGGACGTGGACCTTGGCCCGTTCCTGCCATGGGGGGTGGTGAAGAGGGTCTGCATACGGGCGGTCTGCGAGAGGAGCGGCCTCGTCTTCTTCGCGACCGGTGCCGACGTGTATGGCCAGGAGCACGCCCGGCAGCGGGACGTCGCGTTGTACGTGCTTGACCTGGAGAAGAAGGATGTGCGGGAGGTGGCGGCTCCTGATGACCGCTGCTTCGTGCGCAAGTCGTCGTGGAGCTTCCATGGCTACGAGATGGACCTGGTGTCGTACCTGAGCTCACTCGGCGAGCGAGAAAGTCTCATCTGATCTAAATTGAATTGGACGTGCATGGATACTCAACTCTGCCCGGCCGCACAACTTTTTCCTAGAGCACTAGAGTATGGTCTTGTTTAGTTCCCTCCAATTCACCCAATTCAACCAAAAGACATTCCATTGAACGTGCCCCCTCTCTGCTTTTTTGATTCCCAATGCATTTTTCTATAGTGCATTCAATCGAATTCAACCGAACTAAACAAGGCCGTGTTTAGTTCACCCCCATTTTGCAAAATTTTGCAAAATGCACGACTCCCAATGCACTTTTTCCTCTCTGTGGCACACGACCCAATGCAAAAATACTATGCAAAACGCTGCATCTAAACACCCCCATAGCAATGGGTTACGTATCGAAATATTTGCCGTCGTTAATTTTTTATTATAATTTTGACCATTCGTCTTATTCAAAATATTTTGAATATATTATTTATTTTGTTTGTGATTTGTATTATTATTATATGTAATTTTAGTGCGTCTTCTCTCTTTACATGTTTTCGTGAAATTTTTGAATAAGGTGAAAGTTCAAACATTTTTGAAAAAATCAACGGACGACAAATATTCTAGTGGGAGTATGAAATTATGAATGAACTTATAAAAGATGCTTACCGGTTCTCTTAATCGTAGTGGAGCCTATATTATAGACAGAAATTAGAATCATTTTCTCGAGCCGTATGAGGAGAAAACCTCCTATACGTTTCTAGGGGAGGGGTTGTTTATCTACATTTATCCCAATAAGCTATCTATCGAATCGTTGCAATTGATGTTCGATCTCGAAGAGAAGGAAGAGATCTTCAAAAAGTGGGTTTTTATGATCCAATAAAGAATCAAATTTGTTTAAATGTTCCAGCTATTCTCTATTTCCTTGAAAAGGGTGCTCGACCTACAAGAACTGTTTCTGATTTTTTAAGGAAGGCAGCCACTTGCAGAATGCAGAGAGCGGCACAAAAATGAGGCAGATGCGAGGAAGATGAATCAAAACACAAAGAGTTCTGAATTTGACAGAGTTCAGAAACTGACTGATGCGCAGATGCAGCGATTGCTTCCAGATAGCGAAGCGGCTAGAGATGACAATGCAGCAATCTCAAAAATTGCAGAACACATGCATCCAATCGTAGCCGTAGAGACAGATATCTTTCTGTTCATAGATACCCGACAGATAGCATGCATCCAATCTTACAGGCATGAATTACAAAAGTAGCAAAATTAGTGGCACTTCGCCCATTTAGTCGCCGGTAGGAGAAGTCTTATTAAAGTACGGCAAGCTGCCTAGAAGCACTCTGTCACGAATAAAGCAAACAGAATAAAACAAACCGCGCCAGTCTGATGCAACTCAGCGCTGCTAATTCCATTGCACCTTAGGATTCTGAACGATCGCTGAGGCAGTAGCAGCATCCCGAGCAATGAACGACTGGGGCCTTCTTGCTACTTTTGCCATCTGTAGGGAAAGGGACCAAACAAACAGTAGCAAGAGCAGCCATCAGGAACAAGTTCGGCAAAGGGCTATCCACTAGATCAGGCCTGCAAACCAGGGGAAAAGAAATGAATACACCTGCAATATTCTATTTGCATATTCATTCACTAAGTTTCTGTTTCAAAACATGATGCAACTGTGTAGGGGAAAAACTGGATACAATTTCGTTAGAAAAAAAACGATGCGATGCCTTTTCCACATAACAGCAATTTTTTTTAAAAAAAGAGAGAGAAAAGAAACAATGCCACACACCCGTTTAGAAAAGACTAATTACAGTTTCAGTACAACAATCTTACTCATTAATTTGCATATATCTACACCTTGGTATTTTGACTGAACTGGCTAGTTCAAAAGGTAATACAGGGCAAAAAAAAAAAAGAAACATGCACACCTAGCACCAGCCTTTTCATTTATAGAAAAACAATACACAATGCTCTCATTGGAATGTTCCAAAAATTTCTTATTTGGTGCATGTACTTAGCTTTCTGCAGAAGAAGCTCTGTTTCATGCCTTTTCTATCATGTCAGTATTGATCTACTACCCATTTTATTGTTCGCAAACAATTTTTTATTTAACCATCAGGAATAATGCCGCTGATCCAACTTATACGAGATTTTTCTTTAGACCAAGCCTTCTACAACTAATAAGAAAAGAAAAATTAAGTGAACATCTTTGATGACAGAATAAGCTTAAAGAAATTTAATAAAGGAAGCACAAGAAGCAGAAAGATTCATACAGAATAGCAAGCTTGGTTGAATACAATAGACACATTCATTCAAATTTATCAGAAGAAAATATTTTGAACTTACGATTTCTGCTCTTTATGTGCCCACCAAGCTTTGACTCTCGCTGGCCAATCTGTAAGTTGGAGCTTGTTGGATGCACAAGATGAACATGGCTTCACTCCTCCAACATGATCCGGCATTCCAGTTTTAGCAGCCTCACGAGAGCATGGGAATGTGCTGAGGTACCTTGCACCCTGCATTAGGAAGTTAGGCTGTATTAGGAGTTAGAATGCGCACTTGCGACAGATGTTTCATTCTCAATGTAGAGTGAATAACACTGATGTAATCTCATCACACTAACAACCAAGATCATCCCAAATAAGATATAGAAAAAGAAGAAGGAACAAGCACTGAAATTGTTCATGTAAAGCAAATATTAGTCCAGAGATTGGGATGCAAGCTGCTCAAACAGAGTTAAAAAAAAGGTTAAACATGCCTTCCTGATAACATTACACCCTAAGGTAGTAAGGTTACAACCCTTGTGCTGTCAACTGTCAACACTACATAGTACATTAGCACGTTACAGATAGTTCTGAGAGGGTGAACTACCAAGAACTTTCATCAATGCCCTAGCTCCAAATTGGCAGAAACTTTGTAAATTTCAAGACAGGACAATTCCAAGCTCCAAATTGGCAGAAATTATATAAACTTTCAATTCAGGACGAATTCCTAGCTCCAAATTCGATGAATTGAACCCTGAGCTGAACCCCACCAGAATTCCTAGCTAGGCAGCCAGAACTTGTAGCGTGAGCGCTGAGGCGGCTCGTCGATCTCGACATCCCGGAGGCGAATTCCTTCAAGACGAAGCGGCCGGCCATCTCGGCGGACCTGCGAAACAACAAGGTGATCGTATCAAACTAGAGCAGGGATTAAAAAAAAATGCGCCCTAAACCGATGTACTTATAGGTTGGATGAAAAGGGTACCACGCAACATACAAATCGGCATAAGATCTGTGGAAGAAAACGAAGTGGTAGGACAGGGTAGCGGCAGCCATTATTATGGTTGCCGCAGGCGCCCCGCGCCCGCCACCGCGCAGCGCTGGTAGGACAGGGTAGACCGGTGGAGTAGCTGACAGAAAAAAGGCACCAATGCAGTGCAATGCAAGCAGAGCAGGGCTGCAGTGCAGGAGCTAGCAGCATGCACGAGAGCCTCGACTAGGTGACGTTGCACTCGTGCAGGCGGGGGTCCGGTTCGGGCAGGCAGGCGAAACAGGGATTTCTTTTCTTTTTTTTTTCTCTCGGGAAAATAATGGCTGTAGTGGAGGCTCCAAGGATTCTTTTTTTTTTGGTGGTTTGAAACATTTTGCGCGGTCAGCCTTGCAATAATAATAAATGCCCGATCTTTCTCTATCTTCGGGCACCATTTTTTCTTACATTTTCGTGGGCTACAGCTGACGGACGGACGGATTGGTTGGGGATTGGAAGAATATATGATCGGTGGCGTAGACTACGACCAGGAGGAGGATTTGCGTAGACGGAAGCGCCTCTCCGGGTCGCGACGCGCCGCTGGGTGACACAAGACGCCAACCGATCCACTTATCCCCTGATAATCGACCATACGTGGCCACTGTTTTTTGAAAACTCGGAGTGGCATCCATGATTGGATTGGACGATCGCGCGAGCGCGGGAAACTGCCTGTTTCTGGAGAGGAATCTCGCAGCTGGTTTCTTTTTTCGATCGAAATCCTATAGTACTATTTATAAACACAGCTCTTCGAATTTCGAATTTAGAATCGGCATAGAGACATATAGGGCCTGTTTAATTCGTGTGAAAGAGTGAAAAGTGTATGTATTGGGTTACGTGCACAGAGAGAAGAAATAAACTGACACGGTTCTCGATGTAGTACGAGATAGGAAAGTGCGGTGAATTAAACAGGGCATAGCTGTACAGCCGAATGTAGCTTTGCTTGCGGTGAACTGCGAGATGATGGGGCCTTTTTCTAGCAAACCTGCTGTACTGTACTGCTTTCCTGAGGAAAACGACGGCGGGTGTGGGTCTGGCTGGGAGGGTAGAGACTAGGAGTGCCCTCCAATTGTGGTGGAATTACGCGGACTGCCACTGGCTTGGATGAGAAGACGGAGGGAGATCGGTGATCAGTTCAATGAAGAAGGGTGCCGATGGTGGGCCAGATCTCCCTTCCGCCACCCGCGGCCCACCGAAGGGGCCCGTGTTGGTTGGCAGCAACAAAAAGGGCTCATGATGATGGGGCCTGCTGCTGGAGCTGGACCCCCGAATGGGTTTGTTTAATCCAGCGCTTCTTTGAGCTTAAAAAAGAGAGAATAAATTCAACGCTTCTTTTTTTTATTCTCTCCACAAAGAAACCCGATTATTACCTATTGAATCGCCCGCTGCTTTGGCAAGCAAACGGCACCCTTTTGCATTTATTCTTCTTCTCATTGTAGTCCTCCACATTTATTCAGATTTATCGCTTATACGTTGGTGGTGGTCATAAAAATATGGGCCATATTTCGTTATTACTTCATGCAGCACATCACTGGCCTCTCCTTCCGGCTGAATAAATCTGCCAGTAAAAGGTGACTCATATTGTGTTGAAGAATCCTTGTAATACTTTGCATTCAATTGGTGGTCTTCTTCTTTTCCTTTTGGAGCAACGTTACTATATTGTCGAGGGTCACTATATATTACCTGTCTTCCTTTACAATTGCTTTGATTTTCTACACGATCTCGGAACCAAATTATGCGATGAAGTACGTGACCTGGATCGGTGCTTTGATATACAGTTTGATGCAAATTAAAGTCTCTATATATAATGCTTTACATTGCGTGCAATGCAATAATGACACACCTTTTTTTTGCTGGTTTCTCCTGAGAAGCTCTCACATGTAACATGCGTGAATTAATAATGATGGCGTGTAATACGGATCTCCACTTTGCGAACATGCTTATATATATAATCCAGATTAGCATGTACTGTACTTTGTTTTTTTTATTGTATCAGTTGTTGATTAAAATGAGACGGATCAGAATTTGAGAGTTGAGACGAAAGCGCTTGGCGGGACATGGGCCACACCGTCGTGGGGCCCCACATGCATGTGGGCCATACGTTTTATCCATCGACGTCTTTGTCATGGTCGATGGTCGCCGGATGCTCACTATAGCTCATTTGTCTTCCCGTGCAAGATAAGAGCGAGGCCGGATCCAATGCTCGTGGGCTCGCGGCGCGTAAGCTGCATGATGCTTTAACAAATTATGATGACAGAATAAGCTTAAAGAAATTTAATAAAGGAAGCACAAGAAGCAGAAAGATTCATACAGAATAGCAAGCTTGGTTGAATACAATAGACACATTCATTCAAATTTATCAGAAGAAAATATTTTGAACTTACGATTTCTGCTCTTTATGTGCCCACCAAGCTTTGACTCTCGCTGGCCAATCTGTAAGTTGGAGCTTGTTGGATGCACAAGATGAACATGGCTTCACTCCTCCAACATGATCCGGCATTCCAGTTTTAGCAGCCTCACGAGAGCATGGGAATGTGCTGAGGTACCTTGCACCCCGCATTAGGAAGTTAGGCTGTATTAGGAGTTAGAATGCGCACTTGCGACAGATGTTTCATTCTCAATGTAGAGTGAATAACACTGATGTAATCTCATCACACTAACAACCAAGATCATCCCAAATAAGATATAGAAAAAAAAGAAGGAACAAGCACTGAAATTGTTCATGTAAAGCAAATATTAGTCCAGAGATTGGGATGCAAGCTGCTCAAACAGAGTTAAAAAAAAAGGTTAAACATGCCTTCCTGATAACATTACACCCTAAGGTAGTAAGGTTACAACCCTTGTGCTGTCAACTGTCAACACTACATAGTACATTAGCACGTTACAGATAGTTCTAATCCACCTGAGAGGGTGAACTACCAAGAACTTTCATCAATGCCCTAGCTCCAAATTGGCAGAAACATTGTAAATTTCAAGACAGGACAATTCCAAGCTCCAAATTGGCAGAAATTATATAAACTTTCAATTCAGGACGAATTCCTAGCTCCAAATTCGATGAATTGAACCCTGAGCTGAACCCCACCAGAATTCCTAGCTAGGCAGCCAGAACTTGTACGTACAGAAGCACGGGCCGGGATGATCGGAGCGGTGGCTGTAGCAGGAGCAGACGCATGAGCGCTGAGGTGGCTCGTCGATCTCGACATCCCGGAGGCGAATTCCTTCAAGACGAAGCGGCCGGCCATCTCGGCGGACCTGCGAAACAACAAGGTGATCGTATCAAACTAGAGCAGGGATTAAAAAAAATGCGCCCTAAACCGATGTACTTATAGGTTGGATGAAAAGGGTACCACGCAACGTACAAATCGGCATAAGATCTGTGGAAGAAAACGAAACGAAACGAACCAGCACTCCAGCAGATAGATCAGAGCATCAGATTTAATATTACAGTGCTTTATGATATAAATTTTATCTTCATCTTATTGATTAGTTGTCATGGCGTCCAGGAGTAGATGCCATGGCCCTTCGCCTAACTTTCTCAACTCCAGTCGGTAAAGAATGCCGCTGCAGTTCGGCGAAAAAATTCACCGCACCTACTCGATTTTGCCTCTCCCCGCTCGATTCCACTCGATTTCGCCTGTCTAGTCTCGATTATTCCGCTCAAGAAGCAGAGGGCGTAGAAGGCCTGGATGAAGTCCCGATTCCGGTCCGGTCCGGCCTCGAGGGCTCGGCGCGGATGGGGAGAGCAGATGGGCCGCGCACCTGGAGGCGAGGCAATCGACTCGACGGAGGAGCGATGGCCGGCCGGCGAGCCCCGAACGGCGCCGTGAAACGGGCGGATGCGTCGCGTAGGGGGGGAGGCGTGGAGCCGTGGGATGCTGCTTGCTCGGCTCGTTAATCTAATCCTCGCCTAATCGAGGCGTGGAGCTGTGGGATGCTGCTTGCTCGCCACGACTTTTTTGTTTGACGGTAAAAAACAACACCGTGACAATGTTTGGCTTGCAGCCACGACCCGCCACGCATAAGGTTCAGCGGCGCCTATGTGTCGTAAGAAATGGCCGCCACAGTTAGACGCGAGAAACAACAGCAAAATCTCGTGGCTGCCGCAGGTGTGTAACAAACCAAGCAACATGAGTCTTTTCGGTGTGGCTAGATGTGACGTGCAACCAAGCACGCACTACTACAAAAAACGTTTGTAGGGGCGGGTAAAAACACGTTTCTAGGGGCGGCGCCGAAATCCGCCCCTGCTTTTGGCTGCTAAAAATGGCCATTTGCTGGGGCGGGTTAGTAGCCCGCCCCAACAAACGTATTTCCAGGGGCGGACCATGCCATTACCCGCCCCTGGAAACCATCTTCAGGGGCGGACCATGCCATCATTCAGGGGCGGACCATGCCATTACCCGCCCCTGGAAACCATCTTCAGGGGCGGACCATGCCATCACCCGCCCCTGAAGATGGTGTCTTGAACGTATTTCCTAGCGTGTTCAGAGAAAGATTTTGTGAAGTCATTTGTAGAAAAACATGAAATGGGACCAGAGGTTTTTGAGAAGTTCAAGAGGGAGGTGGCTGAAACAAAAAAACATGCATTGTACTTCAGATGATTAGCATAATAATGTTTGCTAATTGATATTTTTTATCTTAGTTCCCTGAATATTGGCAGTTCATTTCGTTTTGTTTTGATTGTGTCTTCCTACAGTGTACAGGACTACAGGTATGCCTGCTGGCCTCGTGCAGTCAATATACGCCCTACTTTGTGTAGAGCTATCTCTTGCTCATAAGTTGTCCCATGTCATTTTGTTATTTTGACGATATCTGTGATTTTAAAAGCATTTGATGTACCTAATAGTTTGTTTGGCCATTGGGTCTTTTGTCAACATGTTTTCGAGAACAAGGATACTGACACAAGTGAGGTTCATGAACTTGGAAAAAAAAAACTGACAGGCAAGAAGTCCTTGTTAGCTCTAGAACTTTCAATACATAGGAAGGATTAGATGCAAATTTACAAAATTTTGTAATCATCATTCACATCTGTTTACAATTAGCTGGGATGTAGGCTGAGTATTTTTTTTTGCTGGAGCATGTTTTCTCTGAAGTCGGGCGCTGTGCTATACTGCTATCTCTATGAGAACTGCATGATGCTCAACCTGTTGGTCATCTCGCGTTAATGCAATGGATCGGGGCGCGTTATCCCTGAAACTCAAAAAACAAAAACGTATGGATGACCTTGGCAAGTACGTGACAGCATCTTCTTCTACTGAACAGACCTGCAAGAAGCCAAGAAACGTTTGTGGAAGACCTTGTTCTGAAACAACTCCGGTCATGTCCCTATTCTTCCTCACCTTGTCGGCTGATTTGAGACTTGTGCGGGCCAATTGACCGAATGGGCGCACACGTGTGGCGTCGCATAGAATTAGACCGGCCCATATATATGGGCCGTATATTTTAAATGGGTCAAGCCGGGGGTATCATCTTAGGCCCACAGCCACGACAGTCTGATCCCCTCCAAATTGGAGGCTCCAATTCTTCTTCCAATCAGTTCCCATCCCCTTGACCCCTCACGTCCCGTCGCGCCGTCGTGTCGTCCCACGCAGCCACGCCCACCTCGTCCCCGGCCACCGCTCGTCGCCACGGAAAAGACGAACCCTCTTACCCTACCCGTCTGAACGCCACCCTCGATCTCACCCGACTCGATGTCAACGTTGCGGCGGGCCGCGGAGCCATGCCCGGACGGATGGCTGTCCCTGTCTCCGGGGAGCAATGGCAAGCGCCTCAAGCGGGCGTCGCGCGTCGAGGACGAAGGGATTCCCCTCCACGATGAGGTGCTCCTACAGGTATTCGCCGGCTATTCCCTGGACACGGCCGACCTCATCCGCTGCGCCGCTACGTGCAGGCGCTGGCGCCGCCTCGTGAGCGGCGAGGCCGAGTTCATCTGCCGCCGCCTCAACCGCCCGTCCGACCGCTACGTCCGCTTCCTCGCCGTCGGCTTCTTCCACACGAGCCATCAAGACGAGACCGGCGCGCCGCCGCGCTTCCTCCCGTTGGATTCCTCAACCTTCTCGGGGCGCGCTCCCCTCTACGCGAACGCGGCGGCCCTGGACGGCGATCTGTTCAAGAGCTGCCGTCTCCTCGCGTCGCGGATGGGCCGCCTCGTCCTCGAGCTCCGCCGCACGTCGCACGCTGCCGCGCTCAGGTTCGCCGTGGTCAACCCCGTGACCGGCGACGTCTCGATCCTCCCCACCCTCTCCGGGAAGGACGCGCCTGGGAGCTACGCGTGCGCGCTGCTCACCGCCGCCGACGACGTCGCGGATCCGCCGCGCCCCGCGTCCTCCTCCACCGCTTTCCGGCTGCTCCTCGTCTACAAGCGCCTTGGCTTTACGGCCTGCCGGACCTACTCATCCGACACCAAGGCCTGGGGACCCGAGGGCAAGACATCCGGCGCCAGGATCAGCGGCGCGCGCCTGGGCGAGATGGACGCCGGCGTCGCCGCCCGCGGCGCCTTGTTCTGGCTGCACGGGAGCACGGTGTTCAGCCTCCACGTCGACACGCTGGTGGCGACGGCCGAGACCTTCCCCTGCCAGCGGTGGCGCAGCGAGCTCTGCCGCTGCTTCGGCAACACGGCGCAGAACCGCCAGCTCACCGTCTCGCCGGACGGGCGGCGGCTCTGCGCGGTGCAGGTCGGCCGAGGCAGCGCCGACAGCTTCGTGATCAGCTTCTTCCACCGAGACGGCGACCAGAGCGCCACGGCGATGAAGCACAGGTGGGCCAAGGCGCAGGACGTGGACCTTGGACCGTTCCTGCCATGGGGGGTGGTGAAGAGGGTCTGCATACGGGCGGTCTGCGAGAGGAGCGGCCTCGTCTTCTTCGCGACCGGTGCCGACGTGTATGGCCAGGAGCACGCCCGGCAGCGGGACGTCGCGTTGTACGTGCTTGACCTGGAGAAGAAGGATGTGCGGGAGGTGGCGGCTCCTGATGACCGCTGCTTCGTGCGCAAGTCGTCGTGGAGCTTCCATGGCTACGAGATGGACCTGGTGTCGTACCTGAGCTCACTCGGCGAGCGAGAAAGTCTCATCTGATCTAAATTGAATTGGACGTGCATGGATACTCAACTCTGCCCGGCCGCACAACTTTTTCCTAGAGCACTAGAGTATGGTCTTGTTTAGTTCCCTCCAATTCACCCAATTCAACCAAAAGACATTCCATTGAACGTGCCCCCTCTCTGCTTTTTCGATTCCCAATGCATTTTTCTACAGTGCATTCAATCGAATTCAACCGAACTAAACAAGGCCGTGTTTAGTTCACCCCCATTTTGCAAAATTTTGCAAAATGCACGACTCCCAATGCACTTTTTCCTCTCTGTGGCACACGACCCAATGCAAAAATACTATGCAAAACGCTGCATCTAAACACCCCCATAGCAATGGGTTACGTATCGAAATATTTGCCGTCGTTAATTTTTTATTATAATTTTGATCATTCGTCTTATTCAAAATATTTTGAATATATTATTTATTTTGTTTGTGATTTGTTTTATTATTATATGTAATTTTAGTGCGACTTCTCTCTTTACATGTTTTCGTGAAATTTTTGAATAAGGTGAAAGTTCAAACATTTTTGAAAAAATCAACGGGCGACAAATATTCTAGTGGGAGTATGAAATTATGAATGAACTTATAAAAGATGCTTACCGGTTCTCTTAATCGTAGTGGAGCCTATATTATAGACAGAAATTAGAATCATTTTCTCGAGCCGTATGAGGAGAAAACCTCCTATATGTTTCTAGGGGAGGGGTTGTTTATCTACATCTATCCCAATAAGCTATCTATCGAATCGTTGCAATTGATGTTCGATCTCGAAGAGAAGGAAGAGATCTTCAAAAAGTGGGTTTTTATGATCCAATAAAGAATCAAATTTGTTTAAATGTTCCAGCTATTCTCTATTTCCTTGAAAAGGGTGCTCGACCTACAAGAACTGTTTCTGATTTTTTAAGGAAGGCAGCCACTTGCAGAATGCAGAGAGCGGCACAAAAATGAGGCAGATGCGAGGAAGATGAATCAAAACACAAAGAGTTCTGAATTTGACAGAGTTCAGAAACTGACTGATGCGCAGATGCAGCGATTGCTTCCAGATAGCGAAGCGGCTAGAGATGACAATGCAGCAATCTCAAAAATTGCAGAACACATGCATCCAATCGTAGCCGTAGAGACAGATATCTTTCTGTTCATAGATACCCGACAGATAGCATGCATCCAATCTTACAGGCATGAATTACAAAAGTAGCAAAATTAGTGGCACTTCGCCCATTTAGTCGCCGGTAGGAGAAGTCTTATTAAAGTACGGCAAGCTGCCTAGAAGCACTCTGTCACGAATAAAGCAAACAGAATAAAACAAACCGCGCCAGTCTGATGCAACTCAGCGCTGCTAATTCCATTGCACCTTAGGATTCTGAACGATCGCTGAGGCAGTAGCAGCATCCCGAGCAATGAACGACTGGGGCCTTCTTGCTACTTTTGCCATCTGTAGGGAAAGGGACCAAACAAACAGTAGCAAGAGCAGCCATCAGGAACAAGTTCGGCAAAGGGCTATCCACTAGATCAGGCCTGCAAACCAGGGGAAAAGAAATGAATACACCTGCAATATTCTATTTGCATATTCATTCACTAAGTTTCTGTTTCAAAACATGATGCAACTGTGTAGGGGAAAAACTGGATACAATTTCGTTAGAAAAAAAAACGATGCGATGCCTTTTCCACATAACAGCAATTTTTTAAAAAAAAGAGAGAAAAGAAACAATGCCACACACCCGTTTAGAAAAGACCAATGACAGTTTCAGTACAACAATCTTACTCATTAATTTGCATATATCTACACCTTGGTATTTTGACTGAACTGGCTAGTTCAAAAGGTAATACAGGGCAAAAAAAAAAAAAGAAACATGCACACCTAGCACCAGCCTTTTCATTTATAGAAAAACAATACACAATGCTCTCATTGGAATGTTCAAAAAATTTCTTATTTGGTGCATGTACTTAGCTTTCTGCAGAAGAAGCTCTGTTTCATGCCTTTTCTATCATGTCAGTATTGATCTACTACCCATTTTATTGTTCGCAAACAATTTTTTATTTAACAATCAGGAATAATGCCGCTGATCCAACTTATACGAGATTTTTCTTTAGACCAAGCCTTCTACAACTAATAAGAAAAGAAAAATTAAGTGAACATCTTTGATGACAGAATAAGCTTAAAGAAATTTAATAAAGGAAGCACAAGAAGCAGAAAGATTCATACAGAATAGCAAGCTTGGTTGAATACAATAGACACATTCATTCAAATTTATCAGAAGAAAATATTTTGAACTTACGATTTCTGCTCTTTATGTGCCCACCAAGCTTTGACTCTCGCTGGCCAATCTGTAAGTTGGAGCTTGTTGGATGCACAAGATGAACATGGCTTCACTCCTCCAACATGATCCGGCATTCCAGTTTTAGCAGCCTCACGAGAGCATGGGAATGTGCTGAGGTACCTTGCACCCCGCATTAGGAAGTTAGGCTGTATTAGGAGTTAGAATGCGCACTTGCGACAGATGTTTCATTCTCAATGTAGAGTGAATAACACTGATGTAATCTCATCACACTAACAACCAAGATCATCCCAAATAAGATATAGAAAAAAAAGAAGGAACAAGCACTGAAATTGTTCATGTAAAGCAAATATTAGTCCAGAGATTGGGATGCAAGCTGCTCAAACAGAGTTAAAAAAAAAGGTTAAACATGCCTTCCTGATAACATTACACCCTAAGGTAGTAAGGTTACAACCCTTGTGCTGTCAACTGTCAACACTACATAGTACATTAGCACGTTACAGATAGTTCTAATCCACCTGAGAGGGTGAACTACCAAGAACTTTCATCAATGCCCTAGCTCCAAATTGGCAGAAACTTTGTAAATTTCAAGACAGGACAATTCCAAGCTCCAAAATGGCAGAAATTGTATAAACTTTCAATTCAGGACGAATTCCTAGCTCCAAATTCGATGAATTGAACCCTGAGCTGAACCCCACCAGAATTCCTAGCTAGGCAGCCAGAACTTGTACGTACCGAAGCACGGGCCGGGATGATCGGAGCGGTGGCTGTAGCAGGAGCAGACGCGTCAGCGCTGAGGCGGCTCGTCGATCTCGACATCCCGGAGGCGAATTCCTTCAAGACGAAGCGGCCGGCCATCTCGGTGGACCTGCGAAACAACAAGGTGATCGTATCAAACTAGAGCAGGGATTAAAAAAATGCGCCCTAAACCGATGTACTTATAGGTTGGATGAAAAGGGTACCACGCAACGTACAAATCGGCATAAGATCTGTGGAAGAAAACGAAACGAAACGAACCAGCACTCCAGCAGATAGATCAGAGCATCAGATTTAATATTACAGTGCTTTATGATATAAATTTTATCTTCATCTTATTGATTAGTTGTCATGGCGTCCAGGAGTAGATGCCATGGCCCTTCGCCTAACTTTCTCAACTCCAGTCGGTAAAGAATGCCGCTGCAGTTCGGCGAAAAAATTCACCGCACCTACTCGATTTTGCCTCTCCCCGCTCGATTCCACTCGATTTCGCCTGTCTAGTCTCGATTATTCCGCTCAAGAAGCAGAGGGCGTAGAAGGCCTGGATGAAGTCCCGATTCCGGTCCGGTCCGGCCTCGAGGGCTCGGCGCGGATGGGGAGAGCAGTTGGGCCGCGCACCTGGAGGCGAGGCAATCGACTCGACGGAGGAGCGATGGCCGGCCGGCGAGCCCCGAACGGCGCCGTGAAACGGGCGGATGCGTCGCGTAGGGGGGGAGGCGTGGAGCCGTGGGATGCTGCTTGCTCGGCTCGTTAATCTAATCCTCGCCTAATCGAGGCGTGGAGCTGTGGGATGCTGCTTGCTCGCCACGACTTTTTTGTTTGACGGTAAAAAACAACACCGTGACAATGTTTGGCTTGCAGCCACGACCCGCCACGCATAAGGTTCAGCGGCGCCTATGTGTCGTAAGAAATGGCCGCAACAGTTAGACGCGAGAAACAACAGCAAAATCTCGTGGCTGCCGCAGGTGTGTAACAAACCAAGCAACATGAGTCTTTTCGGTGTGGCTAGATGTGACGTGCAACCAAGCACGCACTACTACAAAAAACGTTTGTAGGGGCGGGTAAAAACACGTTTCTAGGGGCGGCGCCGAAATCCGCCCCTGCTTTTGGCTGCTAAAAATGGCCATTTGCAGGGGCGGGTTAGTAGCCCGCCCCAACAAACGTATTTCCAGGGGCGGACCATGCCATTACCCGCCCCTGGAAACCATCTTCAGGGGCGGACCATGCCATCACCCGCCCCTGAAGATGGTGTCTTGAACGTATTTCCTAGCGTGTTCAGAGAAAGATTTTGTGAAGTCATTTGTAGAAAAACATGAAATGGGACCAGAGGTTTTTGAGAAGTTCAAGAGGGAGGTGGCTGAAACAAAAAACATGCATTGTACTTCAGATGATTAGCATAATAATGTTTGCTAATTGATATTTTTTATCTTAGTTCCCTGAATATTGGCAGTTCATTTCGTTTTGTTTTGATTGTGTCTGCCTACAGTGTACAGGACTACAGGTATGCCTGCTGGCCTCGTGCAGTCAATATACGCCCTACTTTGTGTAGAGCTATCTCTTGCTCATAAGTTGTCCCATGTCATTTTGTTATTTTGACGATATCTGTGATTTTAAAAGCNTAGTTCCCTGAATATTGGCAGTTCATTTCGTTTTGTTTTGATTGTGTCTGCCTACAGTGTACAGGACTACAGGTATGCCTGCTGGCCTCGTGCAGTCAATATACGCCCTACTTTGTGTAGAGCAATCTCTTGCTCATAAGTTGTCCCATGTCATTTTGTTATTTTGACGATATCTGTGATTTTAAAAGCATTTGATGTACCTAATAGTTTGTTTGGCCATTGGGTCTTTTGTCAACATGTTTTCGAGAACAAGGATACTGACACAAGTGAGGTTCATGAACTTGGAAAAAAAAAACTGACAGGCAAGAAGTCCTTGTTAGCTCTAGAACTTTCAATACATAGGAAGGATTAGATGCAAATTTACAAAATTTTGTAATCATCATTCACATCTGTTTACAATTAGCTGGGATGTAGGCTGAGTATTTTTTTTTGCTGGAGCATGTTTTCTCTGAAGTCGGGCGCTGTGCTATACTGCTATCTCTATGAGAACTGCATGATGCTCAACCTGTTGGTCATCTCGCGTTAATGCAATGGATCGGGGCGCGTTATCCCTGAAACTCAAAAAACAAAAACGTATGGATGACCTTGGCAAGTACGTGACAGCATCTTCTTCTACTGAACAGACCTGCAAGAAGCCAAGAAACGTTTGTGGAAGACCTTGTTCTGAAACAACTCCGGTCATGTCCCTATTCTTCCTCACCTTGTCGGCTGATTTGAGACTTGTGCGGGCCAATTGACCGAATGGGCGCACACGTGTGGCGTCGCATAGAATTAGACCGGCCCATATATATGGGCCGTGTATTTTGAATGGGTCAACCCGGGGGAATCATCTTAGGCCCACAGCCACGACAGTCTGATCCCCTCCAAATTGGAGGCTCCAATTCTTCTTCTAATCAGTTCCCATCCCCTTGACCCCTCACGTCCCGTCGCGCCGTCGTGTCGTCCCACGCAGCCACGCCCACCTCGTCCCCGGCCACCGCTCGTCGCCACGGAAAAGACGAACCCTCTTACCCTACCCGTCTGAACGCCACCCTCGATCTCACCCGACTCGATGTCAACGTTGCGGCGGGCCGCGGAGCCATGCCCGGACGGATGGCTGTCCCTGTCTCCGGGGAGCAATGGCAAGCGCCTCAAGCGGGCGTCGCGCGTCGAGGACGAAGGGATTCCCCTCCACGACGAGGTGCTCCTACAGGTATTCGCCGGCTATTCCCTGGACACGGCCGACCTCGTCCGCTGCGCCGCTACGTGCAGGCGCTGGCGCCGCCTCGTGAGCGGCGAGACCGAGTTCATCTGCCGCCGCCTCAACCGCCCGTCCGGCCGCTACGTCCGCTTCCTCGCCGTCGGCTTCTTCCACACGAGCCATCAAGACGAGACCGGCGCGCCGCCGCGCTTCCTCCCGTTGGATTCCTCAACCTTCTCGGGGCGCGCTCCCCTCTACGCGAACGCGGCGGCCCTGGACGGCGATCTGTTCAAGAGCTGCCGTCTCCTCGCGTCGCGGATGGGCCGCCTCGTCCTCGAGCTCCGCCGCACGTCGCACGCTGCCGCGCTCAGGTTCGCCGTGGTCAACCCCGTGACCGGCGACGTCTCGATCCTCCCCACCCTCTCCGGGAAGGACGCGCCTGGGAGCTACGCGTGCGCGCTGCTCACCGCCGCCGACGACGTCGCGGATCCGCCGCGCCCCGCGTCCTCCTCCACCGCTTTCCGGCTGCTCCTCGTCTACAAGCGCCTTGGCTTTACGGCCTGCCGGACCTACTCATCCGACACCAAGGCCTGGGGACCCGAGGGCAAGACATCCGGCGCCAGGATCAGCGGCGCGCGCCTGGGCGAGATGGACGCCGGCGTCGCCGCCCGCGGCGCCTTGTTCTGGCTGCACGGGAGCACGGTGTTCAGCCTCCACGTCGACACGCTGGTGGCGACGGCCGAGACCTTCCCCTGCCAGCGGTGGCGCAGCGAGCTCTGCCGCTGCTTCGGCAACACGGCGCAGAACCGCCAGCTCACCGTCTCGCCGGACGGGCGGCGGCTCTGCGCGGTGCAGGTCGGCCGAGGCAGCGCCGACAGCTTCGTGATCAGCTTCTTCCACCGAGACGGCGACCAGAGCGCCACGGCGATGAAGCACAGGTGGGCCAAGGCGCAGGACGTGGACCTTGGCCCGTTCCTGCCATGGGGGGTGGTGAAGAGGGTCTGCATACGGGCGGTCTGCGAGAGGAGCGGCCTCGTCTTCTTCGCGACCGGTGCCGACGTGTATGGCCAGGAGCACGCCCGGCAGCGGGACGTCGCGTTGTACGTGCTTGACCTGGAGAAGAAGGATGTGCGGGAGGTGGCGGCTCCTGATGACCGCTGCTTCGTGCGCAAGTCGTCGTGGAGCTTCCATGGCTACGAGATGGACCTGGTGTCGTACCTGAGCTCACTCGGCGAATTCCTTCAAGATGAAGCGGCCGGCCATCTCGGCGGACCTGCGAAACAACAAGGTGATCGTATCAAACTAGAGCAGGGATTAAAAAAAATGCGCCCTAAACCGATGTACTTATAGGTTGGATGAAAAGGGTACCACGCAACGTACAAATCGGCATAAGATCTGTGGAAGAAAACGAAACGAAACGAACCAGCACTCCAGCAGATAGATCAGAGCATCAGATTTAATATTACAGTGCTTTATGATATAAATTTTATCTTCATCTTATTGATTAGTTGTCATGGCGTCCAGGAGTAGATGCCATGGCCCTTCGCCTAACTTTCTCAACTCCAGTCGGTAAAGAATGCCGCTGCAGTTCGGCGAAAAAATTCACCGCACCTACTCGATTTTGCCTCTCCCCGCTCGATTCCACTCGATTTCGCCTGTCTAGTCTCGATTATTCCGCTCAAGAAGCAGAGGGCGTAGAAGGCCTGGATGAAGTCCCGATTCCGGTCCGGTCCGGCCTCGAGGGCTCGGCGCGGATGGGGAGAGCAGATGGGCCGCGCACCTGGAGGCGAGGCAATCGACTCGACGGAGGAGCGATGGCCGGCCGGCGAGCCCCGAACGGCGCCGTGAAACGGGCGGATGCGTCGCGTAGGGGGGAGGCGTGGAGCCGTGGGATGCTGCTTGCTCGGCTCGTTAATCTAATCCTCGCCTAATCGAGGCGTGGAGCTGTGGGATGCTGCTTGCTCGCCACGACTTTTTTGTTTGACGGTAAAAAACAACACCGTGACAATGTTTGGCTTGCAGCCACGACCCGCCACGCATAAGGTTCAGCGGCGCCTATGTGTCGTAAGAAATGGCCGCCACAGTTAGACGCGAGAAACAACAGCAAAATCTCGTGGCTGCCGCAGGTGTGTAACAAACCAAGCAACATGAGTCTTTTCGGTGTGGCTAGATGTGACGTGCAACCAAGCACGCACTACTACAAAAAACGTTTGTAGGGGCGGGTAAAAACACGTTTCTAGGGGCGGCGCCGAAATCCGCCCCTGCTTTTGGCTGCTAAAAATGGCCATTTGCAGGGGCGGGTTAGTAGCCCGCCCCAACAAACGTATTTCCAGGGGCGGACCATGCCATTACCCGCCCCTGGAAACCATCTTCAGGGGCGGACCAAGCCATCACCCGCCCCTGAAGATGGTGTCTTGAACATATTTCCTAGCGTGTTCAGAGAAAGATTTTGTGAAGTCATTTGTAGAAAAACATGAAATGGGACCAGAGGTTTTTGAGAAGTTTAAGAGGGAGGTGGCTGAAACAAAAAACATGCATTGTACTTCAGATGATTAGCATAATAATGTTTGCTAATTGATATTTTTTATCTTAGTTCCCTGAATATTGGCAGTTCATTTCGTTTTGTTTTGATTGTGTCTGCCTACAGTGTGCAGGACTACAGGTATGCCT
>CM014275.1:6333880-6359630 GCA_004135705.1 Alloteropsis semialata
GATCCAAACCTTGCTCGACACTTGCGCACGCCGCCGGCCATGCACCGGTCCACCGCGACCGGACCGGAGGCACCAGCACACGCCAAACGGCCAACTAACCGGGCGGCCCCCCGCCAACCCTAGCCGCCGCCCCCCTCTTCCGCCTCCCTACGCCGCGCCGCCGCCCGAGCGGGCCGTCGGAAGCCCGTGCGGCCTGCAATGACGACGGCGGCGGGGCCTTTTCCCCTCCCTCGGGTGGATCTGGGCGGGCGCGGCTGCCCCGTCCACCCGAGCGACCTCGCCGGCGCAGGCCACCCTTGGCGGCGGCGAGGGCAGGAGGCTTCGGATCCGGGCGGGCCTCCACTGGATCTGAAGGCCACGCGGCGCGTCGGAGCTGGTGGCGGCATTTCGGGCGCGGAGACGGCGGCCCCCATGGCGGCGACGGGGGGAGCTGCGGCGGCGACTAGGGGGGGTGCGCCGGAGCTGGCGAGCCCCACTGCGACCCACATGGCGGCGACGTGGGGCTGCGCCGAGGGGACTGCGCCGGACCTGGGCCGTCGGCTCGGCGGCGGCGGAGAAGTCGAGCTTCAGCGGCGGCGTGGTGCTGCGGCTGGAGGTGGTGTTCGGGTTTGCTGTGCTGTCGGCGTCATGGAGGCGCCGCGGCGGCGACCCACGCGGGGGCTCGCCAGCTTGCCATGGTGGCGCGGCTGGCGGCTCCGGCCACCTACGGCGGCGTTCGTGCTTCGACGACTGCGTCAATGGCGAGCAGCGGACCGGTGACGGCGCGTGGGGGGTGGAGGAGGTCGCACGCTCAGGGCAACTTGTCGGTGGTGGATGGTGGCTTGGAAGCATCGGAGCGGCTGCCGTGAGTTGCTCGCTGTGCCATGGTGGCATGGCTGGGGCTCTGGCGGTCGGGACGTGCGACAATGGAAGGAGGCTTCTGCAGTGTGGTGTGTGGGGATGCGGCGGAAGCGTCGCTCTGGTGGGGTGGCCGTGGCGGTGGTGCCGGAAGCCTTGCACCGTGCGTGTGCAGTGGGGTTGGATGCTCTGTGCGAAAGCTTGACGGCGGCGTTCTCGGACGTCACTTTCCCTGTTGGGGGCGTCATTGGAGCTACATCCCTGCTGCACAAGGTCTCTGGGTGAAAACCCTGTCCACCTCTGGACGAGCGACGGCGGCGCCATTGGCGTCGTGCCCTCCTTGGAGGCGTCGTCTTTAGAGACCTCGCTCGGCTCGGCGGACGGCCCACGGTCTATGGCGGCTTCGGCCGGTGTTGGCAATTCCGTTGTGTGGCGTGCCGGAAGGGGTTTGATTACCTCATGCCGAGGCGGTTGCTTTCTTGTTGGTGGTCCAGGGTCGTCGTTTGGTTGCCGGTCGGCTGCTCGCAGCGGACCGCGGCGGCTGGCGTTGCTCTGCAACCGTCAGTTCGGCGCGGGACAACGTTCGTGGACGGCGCTTGCGGCAACGGCAACGAGGGACGACTCGGCTTGCAGCGGATAGCGGCGGGCGGTTCAGCACGGCTGGACCTTCCCGGTGCGGTACAACGGTGGAAACCGGCGCAAGCGACATTCTTGGGCTGCTGTTTGGACAGCGGCGGCATCAAGCGAGGGGGAAGCAACGTGTTGATGTCAAACCTTGGCGGCGTTTCGATTGTTGTTACTGTTCATTGGGGGTGGGGCAGCTTTGCTCGCCATCTCGACGGCTACTTCTTATACTTGTCCGGAGCGTGGAGCGTTGTGGCGGGCGTGGCGAGGCCCCCGCGCACGAGAGAGGAGGAGTTCGACGGCGGATGTGGCGAGGCCCCCGCGCGTCGTGTTTGCTCGGACTCGGTGTTTTCATCCTGTCGAGTGGTTTGTACTGCTGCAGCGGCACGACGGCGAAGGGTCCTGCATGGCGGCGGCCTTCTTGGCGTGGTGGTGTCTACCCTCATTGTTTCTCTTTCGGCGTCGGATCACGCTAGAGGTTTTGATGACTGCAAGGGTGCGGAATGTGGGTGGAAGCTGCTGATGTTTCTTCTCCGTTATCGTCGTCGTGTGTGGTGGCTCGGCCGTGTTGATGTCCCAATCCAACCGGCCCGCGAGTGTTTGTTGTGAGTTACCCCGTGTTGATGTCCCAATCCAACCGGACGGAGTGTTTGTTTAGGTCCGTGTCGATGTCCCAATCCGACCGGCAGAGTTGTATAGTGGAGATGAGTTGTGCGGCTTGCGTCGATGCCCCAATCCGACCGGCCCGAGTTTGTTGGAGTTGAGTTGAGTTCGGTGCGCGTTGATGTCCCAATCCAACCCACCGGTGTTGTTTTTTTTCGTGTGTTTTCTTTTTTGTTGCCTGGTTATGGCCTCCCAGGGACATAATCTTGTATTTTTTCTGCTATATTAATAGAAACGCACTCGTCGAGTGTCGTTCGTTCAAAAAAAAAAAAAAAAGGCTTTGCGCGTTGCCACGAGCTATATCTATCTAGTCGCCGCTCACTTGTCGGAGGTCAGGTCAGTCGGCATCGAGGGTACGTGCACCTGCGCAGTACCAGCTGGTCGCTCAACTGTATGGTGCCCCTACAGGCACGAAGGAATGTGACCGTGTCGGTTGTAGCTTTGTACCGACCGTGTATAGTCATGTATGGTAGGCGAAAGTGTATGGCCAGTACGTACCTTCTCGATCGATCTTCCTGAGCGCAAAAACTGACCTTGTTCATGTGCTCTCCAGAGTACGTACAGGAACACATGCAACCGTCATGCATGTCAATGTCAGCGAGAAGGATTGAAGTTGACACTGATAGTCTGGGATGGAGACTGGAATTACTGGATAAACAAGGATAACAAGATAAGTACAACCTAATTGGTACTACCTCTGTTCTTAAATATATAACACCATTGACTTTTTTTTTCCTCCATTTGACTATTCGTTTTTTCTACAAATATTTATGCAAAAACATAGATCTATGAGTTAAATCCAAACTATTATTAATATTAGATGTATTGGTACCTATTTTACTTTATTTAACAAACTAACTAATGAAATATTGTTAGTCAAAGTTGACACAGTGTCATATATATTTAAGAACGGAGGAGTACGTACCTTGACTATCAGGATCAGGATATGCTCAAATGACACGCCACATAATATATTTCAGGTACTATAGTATGTTACAAGAAAGTTTCCTGTATTTTCCCCCAAAAAATCCGGTGTAACTAGTGAACATTATCTAGTGGGTACTCACAGAAAAAATTTATTGCAAGGTTTTTTAGAAAAAGAAATGGTTGGAGTTGGTTTTAAAGCGATTAAAATAGATTTTTTTAAAAAAAACGTTGCTTGGATTCCGGAAATGTTGAGGAAGCTGGCTGCATAACTATCTAGTCAATGAAACATCCTAAATCACTTGTATTGTAGTTGCAATGGACATCCTAAATCACTTGTTTAGTAAGAAGAACACTATCCATCAGTTTTTTTAGAAAAAACGTATGGATGACCTTGGCAAGTACGTGACAGCATCTTCTTCTACTGAACAGACCTGCAAGAAGCCAAGAAACGTTTGTGGAAGACCTTGGTCTGAAACAACTCCGGTCATGTCCCTATTCTTCCTCACCTTGTCGGCTGATTTGAGACTTGTGCGGGCCAATTGACCGAATGGGCGCACACGTGTGGCGTCGCATAGAATTAGACCGGCCCATATATATGGGCCGTATATTTTAAATGGGTCAACCCGGGGGAATCATCTTAGGCCCACAGCCACGACAGTCTGATCCCCTCCAAATTGGAGGCTCCAATTCTTCTTCCAATCAGTTCCCATCCCCTTGACCCCTCACGTCCCGTCGCGCCGTCGTGTCGTCCCACGCAGCCACGCCCACCTCGTCCCCGGCCACCGCTCGTCGCCACGGAAAAGACGAACCCTCTTACCCTACCCGTCTGAACGCCACCCTCGATCTCACCCGACTCGATGTCAACGTTGCGGCGGGCCGCGGAGCCATGCCCGGACGGATGGCTGTCCCTGTCTCCGGGGAGCAATGGCAAGCGCCTCAAGCGGGCGTCGCGCGTCGAGGACGAAGGGATTCCCCTCCACGACGAGGTGCTCCTACAGGTATTCGCCGGCTATTCCCTGGACACGGCCGACCTCGTCCGCTGCGCCGCTACGTGCAGGCGCTGGCGCCGCCTCGTGAGCGGCGAGGCCGAGTTCATCTGCCGCCGTCTCAACCGCCCGTCCGGCCGCTATGTCCGCTTCCTCGCCGTCGGCTTCTTCCACACGAGCCATCAAGACGAGACCGGCGCGCCGCCGCGCTTCCTCCCGTTGGATTCCTCAACCTTCTCGGGGCGCGCTCCCCTCTACGCGAACGCGGCGGCCCTGGACGGCGATCTGTTCAAGAGCTGCCGTCTCCTCGCGTCACGGATGGGCCGCCTCGTCCTCGAGCTCCGCCGCACGTCGCACGCTGCCGCGCTCAGGTTCGCCGTGGTCAACCCCGTGACCGGCGACGTCTCGATCCTCCCCACCCTCTCCGGGAAGGACGCGCCTGGGAGCTACGCGTGCGCGCTGCTCACCGCCGCCGACGACGTCGCGGATCCGCCGCGCCCCGCGTCCTCCTCCACCGCTTTCCGGCTGCTCCTCGTCTACAAGCGCCTTGGCTTTACGGCCTGCCGGACCTACTCATCCGACACCAAGGCCTGGGGACCCGAGGGCAAGACATCCGGCGCCAGGATCAGCGGCGCACGCCTGGGCGAGATGGACGCCGGCGTCGCCGCCCGCGGCGCCTTGTTCTGGCTGCACGGGAGCACGGTGTTCAGCCTCCACGTCGACACGCTGGTGGCGACGGCCGAGACCTTCCCCTGCCAGCGGTGGCGCAGCGAGCTCTGCCGCTGCTTCGGCAACACGGCGCAGAACCGCCAGCTCACCGTCTCGCCGGACGGGCGGCGGCTCTGCGCGGTGCAGGTCGGCCGAGGCAGCGCCGACAGCTTCGTGATCAGCTTCTTCCACCGAGACGGCGACCAGAGCGCCACGGCGATGAAGCACAGGTGGGCCAAGGCGCAGGACGTGGACCTTGGCCCGTTCCTGCCATGGGGGGTGGTGAAGAGGGTCTGCATACGGGCGGTCTGCGAGAGGAGCGGCCTCGTCTTCTTCGCGACCGGTGCCGACGTGTATGGCCAGGAGCACGCCCGGCAGCGGGACGTCGCGTTGTACGTGCTTGACCTGGAGAAGAAGGATGTGCGGGAGGTGGCGGCTCCTGATGACCGCTGCTTCGTGCGCAAGTCGTCGTGGAGCTTCCATGGCTACGAGATGGACCTGGTGTCGTACCTGAGCTCACTCGGCGAGCGAGAAAGTCTCATCTGATCTAAATTGAATTGGACGTGCATGGATACTCAACTCTGCCCGGCCGCACAACTTTTTCCTAGAGCACTAGAGTATGGTCTTGTTTAGTTCCCTCCAATTCACCCAATTCAACCAAAAGACATTCCATTGAACGTGCCCCCTCTCTGCTTTTTCGATTCCCAATGCATTTTTCTACAGTGCATTCAATCGAATTCAACCGAACTAAACAAGGCCGTGTTTAGTTCACCCCCATTTTGCAAAATTTTGCAAAATGCACGACTCCCAATGCACTTTTTCCTCTCTGTGGCACACGACCCAATGCAAAAATACTATGCAAAACGCTGCATCTAAACACCCCCATAGCAATGGGTTACGTATCGAAATATTTGCCGTCGTTAATTTTTTATTATAATTTTGATCATTCGTCTTATTCAAAATATTTTGAATATATTATTTATTTTGTTTGTGATTTGTTTTATTATTATATGTAATTTTAGTGCGACTTCTCTCTTTACATGTTTTCGTGAAATTTTTGAATAAGGTGAAAGTTCAAACGTTTTTGAAAAAATCAACGGGCGACAAATATTCTAGTGGGAGTATGAAATTATGAATGAACTTATAAAAGATGCTTACCGGTTCTCTTAATCGTAGTGGAGCCTATATTATAGACAGAAATTAGAATCATTTTCTCGAGCCGTATGAGGAGAAAACCTCCTATACGTTTCTAGGGGAGGGGTTGTTTATCTACATCTATCCCAATAAGCTATCTATCGAATCGTTGCAATTGATGTTCAATCTCGAAGAGAAGGAAGAGATCTTCAAAAAGTGGGTTTTTATGATCCAATAAAGAATCAAATTTGTTTAAATGTTCCAGTTATTCTCTATTTCCTTGAAAAGGGTGCTCGACCTACAAGAACTGTTTCTGATTTTTTAAGGAAGGCAGCCACTTGCAGAATGCAGAGAGCGGCACAAAAATGAGGCAGATGCGAGGAAGATGAATCAAAACACAAAGAGTTCTGAATTTGACAGAGTTCAGAAACTGACTGATGCGCAGATGCAGCGATTGCTTCCAGATAGCGAAGCGGCTAGAGATGACAATGCAGCAATCTCAAAAATTGCAGAACACATGCATCCAATCGTAGCCGTAGAGACAGATATCTTTCTGTTCATAGATACCCGACAGATAGCATGCATCCAATCTTACAGGCATGAATTACAAAAGTAGCAAAATTAGTGGCACTTCGCCCATTTAGTCGCCGGTAGGAGAAGTCTTATTAAAGTACGGCAAGCTGCCTAGAAGCACTCTGTCACGAATAAAGCAAACAGAATAAAACAAACCGCGCCAGTCTGATGCAACTCAGCGCTGCTAATTCCATTGCACCTTAGGATTCTAAACGATCGCTGAGGCAGTAGCAGCATCCCGAGCAATGAACGACTGGGGCCTTCTTGCTACTTTTGCCATCTGTAGGGAAAGGGACCAAACAAACAGTAGCAAGAGCAGCCATCAGGAACAAGTTCGGCAAAGGGCTATCCACTAGATCAGGCCTGCAAACCAGGGGAAAAGAAATGAATACACCTGCAATATTCTATTTGCATATTCATTCACTAAGTTTCTGTTTCAAAACATGATGCAACTGTGTAGGGGAAAAACTGGATACAATTTCGTTAGAAAAAAAACGATGCGATGCCTTTTCCACATAACAGCAATTTTTTTAAAAAAAGAGAGAGAAAAGAAACAATGCCACACACCCGTTTAGAAAAGACTAATTACAGTTTCAGTACAACAATCTTACTCATTAATTTGCATATATCTACACCTTGGTATTTTGACTGAACTGGCTAGTTCAAAAGGTAATACAGGGCAAAAAAAAAAGAAACATGCACACCTAGCACCAGCCTTTTCATTTATAGAAAAACAATACACAATGCTCTCATTGGAATGTTCCAAAAATTTCTTATTTGGTGCATGTACTTAGCTTTCTGCAGAAGAAGCTCTGTTTCATGCCTTTTCTATCATGTCAGTATTGATCTACTACCCATTTTATTGTTCGCAAACAATTTTTTATTTAACCATCAGGAATAATGCCGCTGATCCAACTTATACGAGATTTTTCTTTAGACCAAGCCTTCTACAACTAATAAGAAAAGAAAAATTAAGTGAACATCTTTGATGACAGAATAAGCTTAAAGAAATTTAATAAAGGAAGCACAAGAAGCAGAAAGATTCATACAGAATAGCAAGCTTGGTTGAATACAATAGACACATTCATTCAAATTTATCAGAAGAAAATATTTTGAACTTACGATTTCTGCTCTTTATGTGCCCACCAAGCTTTGACTCTCGCTGGCCAATCTGTAAGTTGGAGCTTGTTGGATGCACAAGATGAACATGGCTTCACTCCTCCAACATGATCCGGCATTCCAGTTTTAGCAGCCTCACGAGAGCATGGGAATGTGCTGAGGTACCTTGCACCCTGCATTAGGAAGTTAGGCTGTATTAGGAGTTAGAATGCGCACTTGCGACAGATGTTTCATTCTCAATGTAGAGTGAATAACACTGATGTAATCTCATCACACTAACAACCAAGATCATCCCAAATAAGATATAGAAAAAAAAAGAAGGAACAAGCACTGAAATTGTTCATGTAAAGCAAATATTAGTCCAGAGATTGGGATGCAAGCTGCTCAAACAGAGTTAAAAAAAAAGGTTAAACATGCCTTCCTGATAACATTACACCCTAAGGTAGTAAGGTTACAACCCTTGTGCTGTCAACTGTCAACACTACATAGTACATTAGCACGTTACAGATAGTTCTAATCCACCTGAGAGGGTGAACTACCAAGAACTTTCATCAATGCCCTAGCTCCAAATTGGCAGAAACTTTGTAAATTTCAAGGCAGGACAATTCCAAGCTCCAAATTGGCAGAAATTATATAAACTTTCAATTCAGGATGAATTCCTAGCTCCAAATTCGATGAATTGGACCCTGAGCTGAACCCCACCAGAATTCCTAGCTAGGCAGCCAGAACTTGTACGTACCGAAGCACGGGCCGGGATGATCGGAGCGGTGGCTGTAGCAGGAGCAGACGCGTGAGCGCTGAGGCGGCTCGTCGATCTCGACATCCCGGAGGCGAATTCCTTCAAGACGAAGCGGCCGGCCATCTCGGCGGACCTGCGAAACAACAAGGTGATCGTATCAAACTAGAGCAGGGATTAAAAAAAATGCGCCCTAAACCGATGTACTTATAGGTTGGATGAAAAGGGTACCACGCAACATACAAATCGGCATAAGATCTGTGGAAGAAAACGAAGTGGTAGGACAGGGTAGCGGCAGCCATTATTATGGTTGCCGCAGGCGCCCCGCGCCCGCCACCGCGCAGCGCTGGTAGGACAGGGTAGACCGGTGGAGTAGCTGACAGAAAAAAGGCACCAATGCAGTGCAATGCAAGCAGAGCAGGGCTGCAGTGCAGGAGCTAGCAGCATGCACGAGAGCCTCGACTAGGTGACGTTGCACTCGTGCAGGCGGGGGTCCGGTTCGGGCAGGCAGGCGAAACAGGGATTTCTTTTCTTTTTTTTTCTCTCGGGAAAATAATGGCTGTAGTGGAGGCTCCAAGGATTCTTTTTTTTTTGGTGGTTTGAAACATTTTGCGCGGTCAGCCTTGCAATAATAATAAATGCCCGATCTTTCTCTATCTTCGGGCACCATTTTTTCTTACATTTTCGTGGGCTACAGCTGACGGACGGACGGATTGGTTGGGGATTGGAAGAATATATGATCGGTGGCGTAGACTACGACCAGGAGGAGGATTTGCGTAGACGGAAGCGCCTCTCCGGGTCGCGACGCGCCGCTGGGTGACACAAGACGCCAACCGATCCACTTATCCCCTGATAATCGACCATACGTGGCCACTGTTTTTTGAAAACTCGGAGTGGCATCCATGATTGGATTGGACGATCGCGCGAGCGCGGGAAACTGCCTGTTTCTGGAGAGGAATCTCGCAGCTGGTTTCTTTTTTCGATCGAAATCCTATAGTACTATTTATAAACACAGCTCTTCGAATTTCGAATTTAGAATCGGCATAGAGACATATAGGGCCTGTTTAATTCGTGTGAAAGAGTGAAAAGTGTATGTATTGGGTTACGTGCACAGAGAGAAGAAATAAACTGACACGGTTCTCGATGTAGTACGAGATAGGAAAGTGCGGTGAATTAAACAGGGCGTAGCTGTACAGCCGAATGTAGCTTTGCTTGCGGTGAACTGCGAGATGATGGGGCCTTTTTCTAGCAAACCTGCTGTACTGTACTGCTTTCCTGAGGAAAACGACGGCGGGTGTGGGTCTGGCTGGGAGGGTAGAGACTAGGAGTGCCCTCCAATTGTGGTGGAATTACGCGGACTGCCACTGGCTTGGATGAGAAGACGGAGGGAGATCGGTGATCAGTTCAATGAAGAAGGGTGCCGATGGTGGGCCAGATCTCCCTTCCGCCACCCGCGGCCCACCGAAGGGGCCCGTGTTGGTTGGCAGCAACAAAAAGGGCTCATGATGATGGGGCCTGCTGCTGGAGCTGGACCCCCGAATGGGTTTGTTTAATCCAGCGCTTCTTTGAGCTTAAAAAAGAGAGAATAAATTCAACGCTTCTTTTTTTTATTCTCTCCACAAAGAAACCCGATTATTACCTATTGAATCGCCCGCTGCTTTGGCAAGCAAACGGCACCCTTTTGCATTTATTCTTCTTCTCATTGTAGTCCTCCACATTTATTCAGATTTATCGCTTATACGTTGGTGGTGGTCATAAAAATATGGGCCATATTTCGTTATTACTTCATGCAGCACATCACTGGCCTCTCCTTCCGGCTGAATAAATCTGCCAGTAAAAGGTGACTCATATTGTGTTGAAGAATCCTTGTAATACTTTGCATTCAATTGGTGGTCTTCTTCTTTTCCTTTTGGAGCAACGTTACTATATTGTCGAGGGTCACTATATATTACCTGTCTTCCTTTACAATTGCTTTGATTTTCTACACGATCTCGGAACCAAATTATGCGATGAAGTACGTGACCTGGATCGGTGCTTTGATATACAGTTTGATGCAAATTAAAGTCTCTATATATAATGCTTTACATTGCGTGCAATGCAATAATGACACACCTTTTTTTTGCTGGTTTCTCCTGAGAAGCTCTCACATGTAACATGCGTGAATTAATAATGATGGCGTGTAATACGGATCTCCACTTTGCGAACATGCTTATATATATAATCCAGATTAGCATGTACTGTACTTTGTTTTTTTTATTGTATCAGTTGTTGATTAAAATGAGACGGATCAGAATTTGAGAGTTGAGACGAAAGCGCTTGGCGGGACATGGGCCACACCGTCGTGGGGCCCCACATGCATGTGGGCCATACGTTTTATCCATCGACGTCTTTGTCATGGTCGATGGTCGCCAGATGCTCACTATAGCTCATTTGTCTTCCCGTGCAAGATAAGAGCGAGGCCGGATCCAATGCTCGTGGGCTCGCGGCGCGTAAGCTGCATGATGCTTTAACAAATTATGGATGGATTAGGTGGTGGACCAAAAAGCTTAGCTTAGTCATGCGGACGTAATCTAGTACTGGCACTACACGCAAATGATATCTCTTCTTCATGTTGTTTTTAAATAAAATGTAAAAATGGAGAGAGGCTTTGGCCCTGTTTAGTTCGTGAAACTTTGAAAACTAGTTTGTAACTTTGGAACTAAACATCCCCTTTCAACTAATTTGCAAAGTTGCAAAAGTAACGTATTGGAAAACGTGTTCTCTCTCGCGACATGTTTTTTAATGCAACTTTTGTAACTTTGGAACTAAACACCCCCTTCAACTAGTTTGCAAACTTGGCACTTTTTCAAACTAGTTTCCAAAGTTTCACAAACTCTGAGCCTGACGCGACGCAATTTTAGGCACACATGGCCGTGTTCGGATGGTTTGGAACAAAAAATTGTTCCAAGGAATCTTGCATGCATGGAGTACTAAATGAAGTCTATTTACAATACCTTTTCACAGATGAGTGCAACTTTGCGCGACGGATCTAACGAGCCTAATTAATCCATGATTTGCTACAGTAATGCTACAGTAATCATCCTCTAATCGTGCGGTCAAAGGCCTCGTTAGATTCGTCTCGCGAATTTACCAGGGGTTGTGGAGGTGGTTTTGTAAACTGACTTTATGTAATACCCCTAATTAATGGTCAAAGTAGGGTACAAAAAATTTGTCCCTCCATCTGAACACAGCCATGATGGAATGGCTAGGGAGCGTGTCCTGCACTGTGCAGTGACAGACTACTGAAGTCAAAGACTCAGAGCAAGAAGGCCCTGTTTAATTCCCCCAACCATCAAAGTCACCAAAAAATTTTCACACTGACAACCGTGCCCTCTCTCACAGGACACGTTTCTCAATGCAAAATTTTTCATCACTTTTTATCAATTCACTGGAATTAAACACCCCGAAGTGAAGCTATATGGGTCCAGCCCTACATACACTGCTGCCTTTCGAAGCACATGGTCCAGTCCATGGCTAGCTGACTTTCGAAGCAAACCTGGAGAAAAGCGACGCATGCCAGAAGAGAAGGGCCGCAGGTGGACCAGATCTCCGTTCCCCACGCGGTGGCCGGGCCGGCCCACCGTAGAGGGGCCGAGGCCGTGTTGGTTTGGTTGGCAGCAACAAAAAAGGCTGACGATGATGGGGCCTGCTTCTGCTGCTGGCGGAAATCCTATATATCTTCCGGAAGATTTTTTTTCCCATTAACTTCCGGTGTTTGAGATTCGTGCACGCGATCTCAGCCGTCGGATCGTCTTCTCCTCTCCCAGCTCGCCCCGCGCGCCGCCGCGCCCGCTCGCCCCGCGCGCCGCTGCTGCTCCGCGCCCGCTCGCCCCGCGCGCCGCCGCCGGCTCGCCGCCGGCCAACTCGGGGCTAGGGTTAGGGTTAGGGGTTAGGGTTGGGAGTTGCTAGGGAAGGAATCCAATCACCTCCGGATCTAGAGGGAGGTCGGGGGCGGCGGCAGGCCCGGCGGCGGCCGCGGGTTGGCCGGCGGAGGGCAAGGCGGCGCTACCCGGGCAGGGCAGGACATCCGGTGGGCAGGGTCGGAGGCGGGGGCGGAGCAGGCGCCGGGGTGGAGGTGGGCACGAGGTGGGAGAGCAGCGACGGAGAGGAAGACGAAGCCGGCGAGGTAGACCGGCGGCGCGGCGCGCGACGAGAGGAGGAAGATGGGCCTTCGTGGGCTTTGAAGATGGTTGCCTTATCCATCTTCTAGTTGATATATAGGAGCCCCCTGCTGCTGGCCCCAAACGGGTTTGTGTTTGTTTAATTCAGCACTTCTTTCTTGTTCTAAAAAAAAACCAAAAAAACAGCACTTCTGTTCTCCAAATAAATTCGATTTGTATCTCTTCCATTTCGGTGCCAGTGCCATTTATCACCTTTCTGCATTTATTGTCCCATCACAGTTCTTCACATTTATTCAAATTTATACAGTATGTGTTTAGTGCTAAGGCCATCCCCAACCCAATGACTTGGATAGTTTTCATAGAATTAAATGAGCTGCCACATAGGATAGAAGGTGATGTGGCAAGTGATTAAATGAAGAAAGAGAAGGAAACTGAGTCTTGCATGAGACATGGTTTCTACACGATATCCAAGACACAATGAGAGAGGAGTGGTATTAAACGTGGATATGAAAGGATAGTGTTTGCATTGGAGAGGTAGTGTCTAACACTAGTTTCTTGATGATGTAGAGCTTATGGAAACCATGAGTAGTGTCTTGGGTTGGGGACGGCTTTACGTTGTCCATGGTCATAAATATGGGACATGCTATTCTCTACACAATTCGTTAATTTATTATGTACCACATCACTGGGCTCAATCTGCCAACGAAAGGGGCCTTACATTGTATTGAAAAATCCTTTTAGTGATTCGCACTCGGTGTTTTTCTTTCATTTTACCAGCAACGTACTGTACTACAATATGGGACGCTTTAATTTTCTAAGGCCCTGTTTGGAACGCAGGATTATTTTCCTGTTTATGCGTTTTTCCTGTGAAATTGAACTGTTTCCTGTGAAATTCCTGCGCGATTCCTGTGAAATTCCTGCGTTCCAAACGAGCCCTAAGCGATTTTTCAAACAAAAGTATGTGACAAACTTTATCGTACAAAAGCTGCATCGGCGCTTTGATATACAATATACAAGTGTATAGTTTGATGCAAATTAAAGGTGCTCTATAATTCTATACACACTGCGTGCAACGCAATGATGATACACCTTTTGGCTTGTTTCTCTTATGTTAAAGCTCTCGCATGTAACATGCATGGATAATGATGACGGCTAATACGGATCTCAACTTTGCGAGTAGGCACATAATCCAGATTAGCATGTACTGTACTGTTCTTTTTAATTTTTTTATCAGTTGATGATTGAAAATGAGACGGGTCTTGAGAACTTGATAGGGCCACGCTGTCATGGGGCCCCACATGCATGTGGGCCATGTGCGTATGTATCCATTATATCGATCGACGTCTTCATCAATGGCTGATGGTCATGGGATGCTCATTCATTTGTCTTTCCACAAGCAAGAATAAGAGCGAGGATCCAATGCTCGTGGCGCGTAATAAGTGCCTGTTTTAACAAAAATATGAACGGATTAGGCGACCCGTAAAAAGGCGTGTTTATTTCTACTTCTCTCAACCATGCTTAGATTTTAAGATAAACGAAATTTTTCTTGATTCCCGATTATTGTAGTTCAAATCCCTGAAATGGATTATCAGAAAATCGAAAATAAATGAAAATAATCAAGTTGTTTGAATGAGATTCTCGCTTACTGTGACCGATGATTATAAGCGGAACGCAATCGATGACTAGCACTTCACGCGTACCTTTTCCTTCTTCACGTACTGCGTGTCATTTCTTTTGCTGGTGGGCCGGGCCGTGACGTCTGACGTGAGGGACGCGATATGGGCTTCGGCCGGGTTAAGCTCGAGGATTTAACGGGCTACATTGTACACGAGGATAGGAATATAGGATGGGCGACCCTGCACCAGCTCGTTAGTCAATTACAATCACTCTCCAGCATTGCGCAGCAAGTTCGGAGAGAAACCTCTTGCGAATTGCAGATTTGCAGTGACGCTTTTGGGTACAGATAAACTGGCTGCCCAAAGAATCTTCAGAGCACAGACACAGTCGTCATCGCAGTCGCAGCCACGGACAGCCACTCGGCTCCGAACCTCTGAATCCAGCCTGAACTTTCGCTGATCATTCGCGTATCAAGCAGCCGCGGCGTAATCGCTGATCATCGATTGGGACGTCTAACTTTGACAACACTATTCTTAGTGTCGATGCGATTGGCAGATGACTCGACTACTTGTGGCAGAACCGCCCAAATTAAACCGGCTTAAGTGCATTGACACTCATTTTAAATAAATAATCATGTCTGCATGCACTTAAAACGATCTAATCTGGCAGTCTGTCGGGTAAATCCCGATTCAACCACAATTGGAACAAGGATCGAAACAAACACCAGAAGTCTCACTCGACGGTGAGCGCAGATAGTACAAGTATGACATAGATTCAAAACTGTACGGAGTAAGTCGTTTACAAACCAAGTTTAAATACAAAGATGGTGACTACACGTAGAGCTTCGTGATTTTCCGTCCTTCAGCATCATGGCCATTGTATTTAATATAGCAAGGACAAACTCAACAACCTCCTGTCCTGAAAAAGGTTAGGCAACAAACCCTGAGTAACTAATACTCAGCAAGACTTACCCGACTAGTGGTATATACTTAGCCGACTCCTAGCATGCAAGGCTTTTGGCTGTGGGTTTGTTTTGCCGAAAAGCTCTCTAAGAATTGATCCTATTTTCAAGGTTTTAGCAATCAAAATTAATGGAATAAAACTAACTTCTATGTTTGCCATCTATCATATGATTAAGTTTAAAAGCAAGTCATTAACAAGTAAACATTTACCATATCTTCATTCAATCAACCATTTCATATTACCATTCACTTCCATTATGTCGCACTGTGACGGAGGGATCAAAGTTCTCTTATCCGAGAGTGGCGGCGAATCGATCCGATTTTAAACCTTGCAAGGTAGACCTAATCACACGACACGTACGCGCCCCGTCGGACCGTACATGGCAACCGTTCCCTATATGCACCCCGCATAGGTGAACTGCCCTGCAATCCGGGACCGCTAATCCCCACCGATACCAACGACGGGTCAGCCATGAGTTACTGACTAGCACCACTGAACTGTCAGTATCAGTTCACTCTACCAGTTTGCATATAGGTACGTAGGTTTACCGGGTTCAACTACCTCTTACTACCGGCATGTGATTAGTACTGTTCAACCCTGATACCCTGGGCCCCACGAACGACTTTCACTTTTAAAAAACAAACCATCAATTCCCAAAAATTACTTTTTAAAGCGAAACCCTATGTCTCGCGAGTGACGGTAATCACTCGGCTTCTACCAGACTTATTAAGCATAGCAACTAACGAAGCAACAACTAGTATTTGACCAGGAAACTAAGGAATTATGCATCTATGGTTTCATACAACTCCTAGAAACGTACATGCACATAGATACTTAGGTAAAACATTGCATAGTTTTTGAAAATAAGGGTTATGCTCCGGGGCTTGCCTTGCTGAATCATAATGTTAGTGCCAACTAGACCTTGGGCCTAGTAGGTCGACTCTTCATAGCCTTCTTTTGCTGTTGTTCCTGGATGCTTGTACAAAACGTTCTCGAACACGGCATCTAATCTACATGATCGATATGATGCAAACATGAGATGATTCATGAGTTACTAATTTACTTTTCTTAATTTACTTCCTTCATTAACTCCCATGAAGCAAAAATATGATACGTGTACTTAAAAGTTTAGCAGCACATGCATACATGTAACCTAAATATATCCCTTACTAGTGGTGTTAGTCATTTTTAACTTCAATATATTCAGAGCCTCTGCTATATATGAACTATGTTGTTTAGCATAATAGAAGCAACATATTTTTATTTATCTGATAGCTTATTTTACCTAGCTATACAAGATGCACTATTTAATTATTTTAGGGTTAAAGTGGCGATTATATTATACTAACAATTTTACGGATAGGAAATAAATCTTATATCTACAAAAATTAAACTTAACATTTTATTATCTTTTTATAATTTCTTATGTATTAACCAAAGTTAATAGGAATTATTTTGACATGAGTTATAGATGCATGCAAAACTTAGCTTATAGGTGATTGCGTATGTTTGATGAGTGACAAATTTTAGTTTGCACTTTTATTATTTTTCTATGAATTTCTATGATTTTTCTCTCATTTGGATTTATTTATAAATTGAAAAAGCATTCAAGAGCCCCTGGCAGGCACAAGGCTCGGCCCAGCCAGCTACTACTCGAGTTGGCCGGCCTAAAAGGCCCAAGCGGCCGAGTGGCCTGGCCAGGACTTCTCATCCCTTCCTCTACCTCTCGCTCCCACGCACGCGCCAGAGCGCGTCGGCGACGGCGCCTCGGCCGTGGCGACGAGAGGTGCCCCACGAGCTCCAGAACAACAATAGGTACGTACCTAGGGTCGGCTTTGGCGGACAGGGGCGGGGACGTGCGGCCTGCGGTGAGGGGAACCGCGGCGTCTTGCGGCTCCAGTGGCCGCGGGATGTGAAATTCCCGGCGCCTCGGCGGCCGGAGCTCTAGAAGAATGGGTCAGGGAGGAGGCTAGTGAGGCGGTGGTGCCATGGCTGCAAGGAATTGGAGTGGATTGGAGGGAGGCCGGAGAATTTGGGCCGGCGATGTGCTCTGCTCGACTTGCTCGACCGCGGTTAAATAGAGGAGGTGGATAGGCTCGGCGAGGAAGAGGATTAGGACGATGATGTGGTCCTAGGGGCAGAGGTGAGCTGGTTTGAGGAGGCTTCGCGCGAGCGACGGCCGCGTGGCCCGACCAGTACCGCCGGCGGCATGGGCACCGCTTGGGCGGCGGTACGGTGGGGATGCGTGGCGCAGGTGAGCTCGGCGCGTGGCATGGAGGGGCTGGTCGCGTGGCGGCCCGGCCTGGCCAGCGCGTGTCACGGACGCCGAGGTCGGCAACCCGGTCACGCCGTGCCGTGGCGGCATTCCTTGATTTTTTTTTCTTTTTGAACTGGGATGTTACACTACTCGTATAGAAACTGCAGCTTAACTTTCGTAGCATTGACCTGTCTGGTAATAAACTTGATGTATGAATTAGTTGTGCTTTCTTAGGGCCTCTTTGGTAGAGCTCCACCTGATTCTGATTCTCTATAAGAGTTGATTCTCCGAGAGAAGTGATTCTGTGACTGAAAGTGATTCTCTTTGATTCTCTAAAAAAAACTCTCAAAATCAGGATGGAGAATCACTTCACAAAATCAGGAGAAGCTACTTTTTTAGCTCCCAGCCCCTTAGTTTATTTCAGAGAATCACTTCACAGAATCAGCAGAGAATCACTTCTCTCTGAAAAACTGTTTGACAGAGCTCCTACTGGATTCAGCCGAGAATCAGCTCTGGGAGCTCTGCCAAACAGACCCTTATGCACGGGTGCAGCTCTCTTTTAGGTTCTATGTTTCGGAGATATTTCCCTTTCCTATTCTTTTAGAGTTACAGATAATTCCTTTTTTGCTGCAAGCCTATGCGCTTTTGTCCGGCCCCAACGCCCCCGCAGATTGTGGTTATCGATGCTGTTAGACATGAAGCAAGCACGCATTAGTCAGTGACAGTATCAAGCAAAGGAACATATTCCAAGCCTTCAGATCAGAGTAATCATCCTTGAAGGATGCACACCAGGCGCAGAGCAAAGCACAAAGCCTACTTAACTACGGCGTGGAACGCATGGAAGAACTAAGAAAAGGAACATGTCTAGCTTCTGTTATTAGTATAATTTTCGTCTTTGTTAGGACATCCTCTTGTAACGAACTATGTTTTCCGTTCTGGCCAAGTTAGTGGGGTCTGTGGTAAGCTTTGCCATGTCGTACCATGGAAGAAAAGGATAAGGAGCAGGTCAAAGCAAGCACAAGCCCTCTCGCCCTCTTGGCAGTGGCACTAGCCTGTTCGGTTGGCTGGCGGCTGGTGGCTGGTGCTGATTTGTGGTGAGAGAAAAGTACTGCTGGCTGGCTGGTGGCTGGTGCTGATTTGTTGTGAAAGAAAAGTACTGCTGGCTGGTGGCTGATAAGCCAAGCGAACGGGCTGCTCTCGCTCGATATATAATCCTCACGCATGCACCTGCAAGCATTCCCACCCGGACCAAAATTCTCCCCACCCAGTGCCAGTGGACAGCCGGATTAAACGTAACAGTCATTGCTTATCGGTCAGCTGGAGCTCTCCACCTTTGGTAAGTCCTTTAAATTTCTATAAGAACTTGATTGCTCAGTGCTGAATTAGTGAATTACTTAGCCCATGCAACAGTGATTGGAGGCTGGCTTTGCTTGATTATCCTATCCATCCTTGATTTTTGATTTTTGTGCTAACAGCTTGAGTTTCGTCAATCAGCTGAGCATGGCAGGAAGGAATCCTATCCTAAACTGCTCCGCCCCTGTAATCGAGGAATGCTCCTCTCAGATGGTCTGCCCCTTCTACGACGCCGAGATGAGCTTCCACAAGAGCCTCAGAGGGCAGATATGGCGAGTCAATGCGCTTGTATTGACTGAAGTTGCCCTCGCGGGAGTTATGGTTGGGATAGGCGCCTATGGCCAGCGGTACCGCCACCACCCCGTCACCCGCTTTATATTTCTCGCAGCCACCACCCTCTTCTTGCCCATCATCTCCTACGTCATCTCCACCCTTGGCTTACGCCCTAATTACCTCATGATTGATGATGGCGATGCTTATAATAATGGCGAGTTGACAGGATTGGCCGCAAAGTGCACTGCATACACTCACTTTGGGGACGTCTTATTTTCGGCGTTCCTTGTCCTGATCGTTATGATCAATACTACCACAATAGTCTCTTCCGACGACAGAGAAGGTCGAAGCAAAGGCCCCCCTCTTGAGCTGCTTGTTCAAGGGGTCTGGACCCTTTACCTTGGTTTCAGCGCCTACAAGCTTGAAATCTATAGATATTTCACCACAATTCCACCTTTTGCTCTTCTCTGTTCCAAAATAATGCTCAAATATTATGCATTTCAAAAGGCACGTGGGTCCTTTGCACTTGGTCGCAATCCTGGACTTGTTTTCCTTCACATGCAGAAGCTACAAGCAGAAGAAGCAAACCAACGTGTTGAACCACCGATTGGTGAGGAACCACAACCTCCTCCACTCTTGGTTATGAGAGAAGAGGAAAAACAAGTGGAGATGCGGCCTCGTGGGTATTCATTCAAGGATGATTCAGGGATAATGTCAATCAACAACGGTGGCTTGGTAACGATTGATAGAGTTTGGCAGTTGGATACCAAGCTTCCGATCTCAGCGCCTCCACTAAAAGATCTATGCTTGTCCTTTGCACTATTCAAGTTGCTGCGGTGTCGATTTGCAAGATACAAGCTCAGTAATGCTGGATCTATGGGGACTCTCACCTTTTTTCGGAGCTTGTTGCTGAAGGTCGGTGGACATGACAGGGTATTTGGGTTGATTGAGAATGAGCTTTTCTTTTCTTCATGATTACTATCACTCTTCTCTCCCAATATCCTACTCAAAGTCTTGCGTGCCCATCTTAAGTATCTTCCTCTCCTTCCTGACCATAGGCTATTGCTCCATGTTCTTGAGGGGCTTCATGTCATCGTTCAATAACCAAGAACAGAAATGGGACCCACAACTTCAGTGTGAAATATTTTATATTGATTGTAACATGGTTACTTCTAAGCCGACCCTTATGGATATAGGAAGACAATACCTTGACATAGTTCCAGTGCTATTCTTTCTTGTGTTAACTGTGGCAGTTGAGGTGAGGGACATGGCTTCCTACATTTGCTCCAACTGGACCAAAGTAGCCCTTACCTGCCGCTACGTGCACCGTGCCTCTTTGCAGCATTCATTTCGCATGAAGACATGTGCTAGTCTTTTGTTACGCTGTAGATGCAAGCTGATGAACCACTGGGATGAGAGAATGAGCCAGTGCACGGTACTGGTACTTCCACCGAGAACAAGCTCACTAGTTCTCGCCAGGCGTCTTCTTCATTTGCCAGATCACAGAAGGAAGGTCAGGATGACGACGCCCATGAAGGTTTGCATCGTCAATGCACTAAAGAGTGTCATCAACGGAAGCTTGAGCAACGGTGTAGAATCTCTGCGCCGAATCCAAGCTGGCGAGAGCTTCATTTGGGCTTGCGATGGCAAAGGTACATCTGATACCATACTTTTGTGGCATATTGCAACTTGCATCCTTGAAGCAAAGCACCCGTCCAGGAGTGATCAAGAACAATATTCTTCATCTGGTTCCGGTTCTGATAATAGGATTGTTGCTAGTCACCTGTCACGGTATTGTGCTTATTTGGTCACCTGGTACCCGGAGCTGCTTCCTGACAACAGTGCATGGAGCAAGAGCCTATATCAAGCTGTCCAGAAGGACGCGAAGCGTGCCCTCGCCGGCCACACCTCTGCAAGGTCTTCGACACCAGAAGAAGAGTATCAGAAGCTGGTTGACTTGCTGAGTATGAACTCAAAGCATGAAGCGCTCAAGAAAGGTGTGCAGCTCGGAAGCAGCTGGTGGAGACATTCAGCGTCGAGGAGACGGCATGGAAGTTGCTGGCTGATTTCTGGTCGGAGATGGTCCTGTACATAGCGCCATCAGACAATCTCAAAGGGCACTTGGAGGCCATTGCCAGGGGTGGCGAGCTGATAACGCTGCTCTGGGCAATGCTCTTCCATGCTGGGATTGTCAGCAGGCCAGATGAAGAAGATGGTGTTGCGAGCCCTCCGCGGTGGGCCTTATTCTTATGTTGGGCCTAATGCATCCTCTGCTTTGTATATTTGATAACTGTGTGTTGTGTGCCGTGCGCTTTTGTTTACAAATTACACATGCTATCCATTTGAGTGAGATGCCACCTTTAATTTCTAAAGCATTGTTGTTGGCTTGTTGCGCGGTTAGCCAAGTGCCTCGCTAATCTTTGTCTTAATTTAATTGTTCCGAGTCTATTTCATGATTTTTTAGGTCGTCAGGCACCAAACCGTCCTGCCCCATTTTGAGTCTACTTCGTGATGTCATCTAGTATTGTAAAGACTCGAGATTATTGAAGAACTGTGATGCAGTTTGTTACAAGTTACCGACGACTGATCCTGTGGGTTCCCGCTGCCGAGAGCATTTCAAATGGGTCTCGGATGGAGCAGTAAACGTGTGCCCGGGTTGAAACCTGGATGCTCCATTTGGGTGCCAGGCACATTTCCAGTAGACCATACATGGAGACCACATTTTTGCCCCAGTTGCATGTACCTAGTTTTTAGTCACATTTTGGTTCGAGTCACAGAGGTTGTGGCGGTGTAATTGGTTTTCTATTTTTTTTTCCCTTCAAAGTCTCTTGCCTTCCTTTAAGAAAAAGTGTATGGCCTTGTTTAGTTCCATGAGATAAGTTTTGCTACAGTAAATTTGAATGTTTGGATACTAATTAGGAGTATTAAATGTGGATAACTGACAAAACCTATTTCACAACCCGGGTGACTTTGCGAGACGAATCTAATAAGCCTAATTAGGTCATGATTAGACAACGTCGTGCTACAGTAAACAATCTCTAATGACAGATTAATTAGGTTTAATAGATTCGTCTCGTGATTTCCTGTCCATCCGTGTAATTAGTTTTATAATTAGATCATGTTTAGTCCTCCTAATCTTTGATTTAGTTTTGCTACAGTAAATATCACAAAATTTCTTGTGAATCTAAACGAGGCCTGTAACCAAAGAAACGAGATCGTTGGTTTCTATCATGGGCAACGGAAAAAAAAAACGTTTCAAATGAGAAAAATTAACTAGCAGCAACGGTGGTGCCGTCAGTTTATCTTGGGGGCCCAACCGGCTACATCAGGGAGAGGCCCGAGGCGGACTTCGGCCTGGTTAAGATCGGGGGCCCGACAGGCTGCATCATGGAGGGAGAGAATCCGGAATTCGACGGCCCGGCAGCAGCTCGTTGGTCAGTCTCGCGCCGTTCTCTCTCACTATCCTGGCGGCGGCAAATCGGCTCAGGTCAATAAGTTTTTCCTATTCATCACTATTCATCAAATGTTAGGACACTAATTAAAAATATTAAATATAAATTAATGACAGATTAATTAGACTTAATGGATTCGTCTCGCGATTTTCCGTCCATCCGTGTAATTAGTTTTATAATTAGATCATGTTTAACCCTCCTAATCTTCGATTTAGTTTTATAATCTAAACTTATCTTGCTGAATTAAACAGGGCCAGTTTGGGCCCGTTCGGTACACCTTTGGCTTTTGCAAAAATGACTTTGGCTCTGGTTTTTCTGACGAAGAAGCTTTTTTGGCTCTGGTTTGACTTGGTGAAAAAATGTTGGGTAAAACAGCTTCTTCTGTTATTTTAGAATGTGTAGAAGAGGTCAAAAGTCCATAGTACCCCTCTTTTATTCCTTCTTGTTTCTTCTTTTCCCTTCTATTTTATTTTACATTTTTTCTTCTCTTTTTTTTCCTATCCCCAGATGCTATTCTCTCTCCTTCCCATTTCTTCTTCCTTTCTTTTTCTCTCTCTCCAGCGTTGCTTGTTGCTACTCTCTCGGAGTACTGCAGACTGCAGTCCATAGAGGATGACCTCGTGGGCACATGCGTCTTTACGCAGAGGGGTGTCAGGGATGAGCCGTGATAAGCTAGAAAAAATGGCTCATGCCGCGTAGTGCAAATTGGTGCTCGCTTTCTATGGGGCTTATGCCCATGAGCTGTTTTGAGTGACACCTTTTGATAGGGCTTGTGCAAAAGCTGCTCATGAAGCTAGTCCATAAGCCGTGCCAAAGGTAGCAAACGCCAAAGCTTGAGCAGCAAAAGCGAAACCTCGCGCGGATCGCAGCGACCCTTTTGGATAAAGATAAACCGATCGCAAAAGAGAATCCCAGAGCACAGACGGTCGTCGTCGTCTTCGCAGCCACGGACAGCCACCACTTGGTTCTGAACCGCGTCTGAAACCTGAATCCAGACTGAACTTCCCCGGATCATTCGCGTATGTATCAAGCGTCAGCGACAAGATCATCACCGACGTTAAGCACGCGGGTAACCCCGGCCGCCGTCCGTGCGCGTGTCCCATTGAGCTCCCTGCCGTGGCGGCGACTGAAATGATTGAGCTGACTCTCTGCCCCGTTCACTCACTCCGTCGAACCATCGGTGTCTCACTCATCTGACCCCTTCCAAAGTTCCAATCTTCCAGTCGCGCTCCATGGGTTTCGTAACACGGATTCAGCTCTGCTCTTCCCCTCGGTGGCCGGCCAATGACCCACAGGCCAATCCCGGCCACGCATGCCGCGCCAAATTCCGCGACCAACCCACCGGCACCAACCACCAAACCACCCGGGCGATGCAGTGCAGCCAAGAGATCAACCAACCGCTGGTCGTAGGCTACCTTTTGTTGTCTGCCCATGGCTGTGGTGGTGGATCAATAGCCAATCGGCCACGGCAGCGACGATGTGGTTGGCAGCGAGAGGCCCGACGAGAGAATATCCTCGTGATCCCGGCGCCGGCGCCGGCGAGATCACATCTGCCCAACGGGGACGGGCCGTGCAGGCAAGGCATGTGACAGCAAGGGGACAAGACAAGGGCGGTATCGGCAAAGCCTTATCCTCTCCTCTCGCGATCCGCGGCAGGGAGCAAGGCGACAAGGCGCACCACGGCATCAGTTCCCGCGCGCCCCGTTTCGCGCCACCATTCTTCCTCTCCGGGCAATTCCTCGCCTCCCTTTTTCCAGATTTGCTGCAGGTTCGTTTTTGTTCGGGGCGAGAGAGATTTTTGGTGGTGGATTCTTCATGCCTGGTGCCTGCGTGCTCGACATCTTTGACCATCCAATCGAACACAAACACAAATGCTATTGGGACAAGGGTTTCTGGTTCTGGGGTCCTGATATTTTGGACCAAAAGTGGCGGGAGAAAAGAAGAAAGGGGTGACCGGCGAGTGGAGTGATCTTGGCACGTCCGCACGTTCTGATCCGACGAGATATTTCGTTGGGTGCCTGTCGATGCAAAAGGACTCGCATTGTTCCAGCGCGTTCTACTAGATTTTGTGAAGGTTCGCAAACAAGATGTCGTGTCACCTGGATATTTTCTTGCTTGGCTTTGTCCAAGTAGATTGCCCTAGGCATTAACTGCTGCAAAAATGCCACAACGTGCCTTCAGAATATCCGGATCTTCAGACAAGATATGATGACGGGCAACAAACCAACAATGTCGGCGAACGACAGAACGGGGATGATTGATACTGATAGAGTGATAGTATGTTTTGCTTAGCAGGACAAACCCAGAGCGGCTGGTAGTTACAAGGATCGATCGACGAGCGGTGACAGAAGATAGGTCGACGACGGCAACAGATCAGTAGCAGCTGACCTGAATAGGCTATTGCTGCTAACATGCGCTGAACCTTGGGCGGTTAGGCCGATGGCGAAAAAAAAGATTCGCCCAAGATCTCATATGGCGTCCGGCCGGCGCAATAAGAGGTAGCGGCGCAGATTGTGTTGGAGGGGATAAGTGGGGCACAAAGCCAAAACCATGGGAGGGATGTATGGCCTTGTTTGGTTTTCTAGCATCTAGCATTGCTAGGAGGAAATCTTTCTTGCATGGAGTACTAAATGAAGTCTATTTGCAAAACCTCTTCACGGATGAGCGTAACTTTTCGAGACGAATCTAATGAGCCTAATTAATCGATGATTGGCTACAGTGATGCTACAGTAACCATCCTCTAATCATCTCTAATCATGCGGTCAAAGGCCTCATTAGATTCTTCAGGGTTCCTAGTGCAGGAGTTCTGGAGTTAGTTTTGTAAAATACCTTTATTTAATACCTTTAATTAGTGGTCAAAGTTGTGAACAGTATCTAGTGCTGGAAAACCAAACGGGGCCTATGTATGGTATGGTATGGAGCATCATCCATTCCCTCTCAAAACAGCAGCTTACTTGGACAAAAACCTGGACCTGCAAAAAAATAAAGTATCACTGACCAGTGGCCACTTAGTAGTAGGGGGAAAAGGTTTGCACTTGCACTTGCACCACAAGTTGCACACTTGCATTATGAAGCCAAAAGTAACCACCTTTGGAACACAAGCACTCTAGGTCACAGTTAATTCGAGCATTGAACACGAGATGGCGATGCATGATTGGTGACACATCATTACACATATACTTCAGTTTAGCAGCCGTACTTGTCTCCACAATTTAATGTTGGCAACATTTCCATTCCCAAATGGAACAGAGCATGAGCATAGCACGCATTAGCTGATCTCAGATAAGTGGGGGGAAAAACACTAAGTGGATATATTTGGACCATGCATAACCACCTTTTGAAAACAGCAGCTTGGGCAAAACCTCGAA
>CM014275.1:6363801-6396629 GCA_004135705.1 Alloteropsis semialata
CGGGTGAAAATAACCGTGACTGATGGCTTGTCTCATTAGTCACGGATGCCCGGTATCGGTTCCAAAACCCGGTACCAAAGGGGGTTTGGAACCGGTACCGATGGAGGGTTCTTCGGTAGTGTCTCTTCCAGATCTCCGTGCCAAACTGCCAACATTAGACTAAGCACACCACCTAACATGTACATGTAGCACACGGCTCACTGCATTTTACTGGTTGTATACACACCAAAAATAAAAGGGCTACGTTGATTGGAAGAAGCTTAGACCAAGACCTAACAAGAAGCTCGCAGGCAATAATGGTATCGCCAGCTCGACCTGGTCAACACACACACATAGTACTCACATGCAAGTGTATGAGGATTAGCGCCGGGTCATTATCTCTATCCATCCAGGTTAGCTAGTCATACTATAAAATTGCAATTTTCTGGAACCATGCACCGTGCCAGGTAATTGGCTAATTGTTTCTTAAACTAGATAGCTAGTTGATGTACTGCTTATACTAATTTAGTTACTACGTAGCTCTGCAGACTAAGTTTACTTTGAACTTTGATTTTCTAGGGCGAGTTTACTTTGAGCCTCTCACGCGGTCCATGCCAAAGGAAGGAGAGGAAAATTAAAGAAAGGAGGCCAAACGGTTGTTTGAGTCCTCTCCTTCCCCTCGGTTGGAGTATTCAAGTTGGTCCACGTCCTTCACCATTAGCAAGAGAAGTGTATTAACCTTAATCCGTACAAAGTCACGTGCTGCGTTCACGTGCTCTCGCGCATGAGGTGGTAGAAAGTATAGGCATATGTATTTGCTCTGAAATCTAACTATTGACAACGGTGCTAGAAACTAGGGCAGGCCAACTGTTGTGATTTTGACCCGAGTAAATTCGCGACACTAAAAATAATGGTGTGGCGACGACTGTGATCTTAGTCTGAGTGAAATCACGATAATACTAAAAATAAAGACATGGCAACTACTGTGATCATGGTCAGATTAAACTCATAATAATAGAAACACGGACGTGATGACTATTTGCTATCTTGCTCTGAGTGGAAAAAAAAAGGACATTTTTACAAGACCAAAAAACTGATTTGTTTTCCGATATACTATGGCCTACCCTCTCCAAATCTCCATATTACGAGTACGGGAACTTGTATCAGTATCAGAGTACATACGGGTACTTGTATCAGTATCACTGTATCGGTAAACAATACCACACGTCTACGAGAAGATGAATACTACACGCCAGTCCCAAACGAAGCAACGACCACACCTAGGAAACGAAAACCAAACCCTCGCGGCCGTGGGTGAAATCCGCCGCAGGAGCAGAGCAGCGGCGATGGATACCGGGGAACCCAAGCAGCGGCATCTGGAAACCTGTCCGCCGTCACCGTCTCCTCCCGTCGTCTGAACCCTGAAACCGGTCACCCTCTCCGTCCCCGTCCGCCGTCACCACCTCTCGATCGTCAGATCACACGCCACCAAGGCACCAACCCACCACACACGTTTTTTACCGGGCTCGCCACAGCCACAAACGGAAAGAGGACCATCCAGCCACGTCACGCGTACACAAAAAAAAAGGGTATACATACGGCGTGGCCTGCACTGTACATCGTATTCCTACGTGTCGTATGCGAGCGGGTGGGCCATCATACTACCACACCAAGCAAGTGCCACAAGTAGAAATAAATGTTGGCTCGAGGTCCACCTGGCGGGTCGGTCCATCCTCGCCTTCCATGGGCCGAGCCCACCGTGCGGAGCTGGGCCGAGCCCCGGCCGCGGGCCCCACGACGCAGCGGCCCGGGGCCGACAGAGACCGGCCACCTCATCCACCGCACGCGGCCGCGTCAGGCGCACACGCCCGCCCCTGCACCAGGTGCATTGCACCTCGCCGCCGGTCTCCCTCTCTCTCTCCTTCCCTCTCTCTCTCTCATCCGACGAGTATACAATTCACCTCGGGGGCCAGGTCCAGCTCCTTATCGGCTTATCCTGTCCCCTTTCCCCTTCCCTCTCCGCCCATCTCTCTCCCCTCCGCTCGCTCGCGCACCAAGGTTTCTTGTCCTGTGCTAGCGCTTGGCTGTTGCTGCTGCGGCGGCGCTCTTCCGGTTCCATCCGCCGATCGATCCGGCCGCGGCGGTCCAAGATTCGGCGGGAGGCTCACCGGCCGGCGGTCTGATTGATTGATTGTTTGTCGCTTATGTCCACGGCGGTGGCGGCGGGGATGCCGCCGGCGCACGGCGGCTTCCGGGGGTCGGGCAGGGGGAAGCCGGATCCGGACGACGCGGATAGCAGGAGGAGGAATACTAATGGATTCTACGCGGAAGAAGAGGAGGAGGAGGGGGGTGGGGGTGGTGAGGCAGGGGCGGCGGTGAGGAGAGGGGAGGAAGAAGAGGAGGAGGCGCTGTCGGAGAGCTCGTCGATCGGGCCGGCGTCGTCGGACAGCTCGTCCATCGGGGAGAACTCGGCGTCGGACAAGGAGGAGGACGACGACGACGGGGAGGAGGTGGAGAGCAAGGCGAAGGCGGCGGTCGAGGTGGAGGGCCTCGGGATGATGGGGCTCGGCACGCTCGAGTCCTTGGAGGATGCCCTGCCCATCAAGTAAGCTGCTGCTCCCTCTTCCCTCTTCATCCATCCACCTATTACCTGCGATTGCTTGTGGATAAAATCGATTCTTGAGAGGTTAGTGTTCTTCTAGTGGAAATGGAAACTATCAAGGTTTAGATCCCAGTGTATAGCCAGAATAAAGTGTTTCTTTTCCCCCATCCTAGGTAGTACTACATACCATCCGTGGTCAAAGCTAGCATCTTGTTGCTCTGATAAAGCTAATGGAGTTGGTGTGCCAGCTCCAAATCCAAGCAAGAACATGTGGCCAATATGCGTCAGCAATGCATCGCTCTGAATTTTCATGCCGTGCTCGCTGTGCTATCTCGAACCAAATCCCTTTTTGGCTCGAACTCTGAACTGACCAGAATGAACCCCGCAGGCGTGGCCTCTCCAACTTCTACGCGGGCAAGTCCAAGTCGTTCACGAGCCTGGCGGAGGCGGCGGCGAAGGCGGCCGCCAAGGAGATCGCCAAGCCGGAGAACCCGTTCAACAAGCGCCGCCGCGTGCTGGCGGCATGGAACCGGCGGCGGGCCTCCTGCAGCGCGCTGGCCACGGCCTACCTCCCGCCGCTCCTCGCCCCTGACCACGCCGTGGTGGAGGAGGACGACGAGGAGGGCGCGGACGACGACGAGGACGACGACGGCCACCAGCAACCGGGCGGCGGGGGCACCGGGCTTAGGAGCAGGAGGCCGCCCTCGTTCCCGTCGCCGCGGCTGAGCGTGCACGCCACCGCCACCTCCGGCCAGATGGGGAGGAATTCGCACACGAGCTTCAGGTCCCCGCGGTCCTTCTCCATGACCGATCTCCAGAACGCTGGCTACAACTAGCAGCCAAGATCGGAGCTTCTTCTTCCTCTTATCTTTAGGTGTGAGAGATGTTACTGTTACTGGTGCCACTGCCACTACTACTATATAATCAATCAAGATATATATAACAAGGAACTCCATTCTTGTGTTTGTCACCGCGCCTATTGAACAGAATTGCCGATGATGGCCTCCATTGCTGATCGGATCTCGCATGAACATGTGCTCTGAACGAACTCCCTTGTTTCATTATATCATGAGGGAGTAAGTGATCAAGCATGACATGTTGCCATAACATTGTTGTGAAAAGAGAATATTTTGGAGGGATGATGGCGACGAGCGTGCTCGTTGTTGGTCTCTGCCGCCGTAGCTGATGATGATGCTGTTGTTGGCGTCGTCGCGGTGTGTGGTGTGGGAGCAGACAAAAACGCTGGGTGATTAGTCCTATGCCTAATCTGATACGCTCTGATCAGCCATCCGACCTAGTCCTACCAGTATCATCCGGTTGTTGTGGTTTTTTTTCCTTTTCTTTTTTGTTCCCTTTACACCACATTTTAGCTGATACTTGTAGATTAATTTAACAAAGGGGAAAAAAGCACGAGGCAGCGACAAATCTAAGCATAGAGCACAGGGAAAGGGTTCTTTTCCAGAAGGTAGCTTTGGCTCGAAAAGAAGGGCCCAAGCAAGCAATCAAGCTTCATTTTAATGGACACATGGAAGGTAGCTTCATTTCCACAAAAACAGAAGGTAAAAAAAGCAAGTAAACAAACCGATCGATCGAGCAGCAACGAGTAGCCACGTAAAGCAGTGTTGTTAATACGGATACGAGCGAGACATTTTTGGGAGATGCGTGAGCGATAGAAAGCCACCGACCTCTCTCCTCCTCCGGCTCCGTCAGACCTCGTTTTCCGATGCGTCCATTCCGTCGCCGGAAGAGCGGCGGCGAGGTGTCGCGTGACGGCATGAGCGCCTCCGTCTTAACGAAGCGGGGTTAGCGCTAATAGGATAGTGTTAGCTTTAATGCCGGTGGCGTTGTTTGAGGTTTCCAAGGGACGGGGACGGGCTCGGCGATGCTGGAGCATCCTATGGTTGTACGCGAAACTGTTTTCTTTTTCGCTGGTGCCAGTGCTAATCTGATGCGAGCTGTACCTGGGTGGTGGTGGTGTGGGGGAAGTGTGTGGATTAGATAAGGTATTTCTGTACGTAGTACGTATAGTGTGGAGTTATTAAGCGAGAGAAAGTAGAGAGAGATTGGGATAAGATGTGGGTCAGAGAGAGAGAGAGGGGACTAATCTTATCTCCTGTTTCGCCAAAATATTCGGCACCGTACGGCGGGCACATGCAGCCTGGCTCGGGGGGCCACCTGCCAGCCTATCTTTCCAGCCACGGCAAAGGAAAAAAAAAAACTCTGCAAAGCAAGTCGGGAGAAACAGAATAGAAGCTTTTTTTAAATGATGATGATATATTTCCTGGTTTAGACCACCTCCTTCGAAAATGTATCATATATATACCATGTCGTTATACGACTACTACATGGTTATTAGATACATACTCCCTCATTTCACAATAAGCGCAATTTAAGACGGAGTGAGTATTTTAAAAACACGTAGTCAATACATCATAAATACTTATATATTAAAAAAATAAAATATTCAATATTTGCATGGCTGAGCGGCTTATTTCGCAATGTCAACTTCAAATGAACCAACTTCATCATTACTTGTCTTGGACGAAACTAGAAAAATGCTATGAAAGGAGCCAAATAGAAAAATACTATAGAAGGAGCCAAATAGTATCAAATGACTAATAAGAATGGAGAAAAAAATAAGTTCTCTTCCTCCATTTATACAAACAAAATATGTGTATACTAGTGCATATAAATCATGGGGTGGGAGCACTGGTCCCCACCCTACCATTGCCCCTGCTATCTCTTGTGGGAATCCTTGTAAAGGCCACTACACCCTGGCTGGTGGCCTTGGCCTCCACGTCAAGTTCAGACCTCCAAATCAGATGTGCATAGTGGCTTGTAGATGTAGCATTAGCTTATCCTGACTGTCAGAAGCTCTAGTTGAGGCACGCGGTGTGATCAAAGAAAGTGTGAGTTCTTAACAGGATGTGCAGGGACCATGCAAATATGTAGTGGGGAGAGCAAGCTGTACATGCAAAAGTGAAGGAGCCTCATTGCCAAAACAAAGTCAACGTTTTTGCAGAGCCATGGATGGATGCTTGCACATTGTTGGTTTCATCGTTCCTGTGTACTACTTTTTGCTGAGGCTACCCACTCTAGTAGCTGCGTTGGGCTTGGCCTAAAGCCCTCTTGGCTCGAACCACCATCCAAACCCTCAAACATATGGTGCAAGACTGCAAACTCATCAAAGACTTATTCACTGGAGTCAGAGACAATACTTTTGCGTGATCATGGTGTTGTTCATACTAGTAAAAAATGATTGTTGATGTTGGCTAAAACACAATGGGTTGCATACATCTTTTTCAAGAAACCTTGGCTATAGTTACATGGGGGCAACACGTGAATTGAGTGTAGCTCTGTTGGTACGTTTTTTGTGGTCAACTCGAGTCTCGAACTCAAATCATATGGTTGCAATTTTGCTAATTATTCTCTTGGTGGTAGAGACAATGTTCATATTGGCGCCACTTCTTCGATTCTCTCTTCATGCTTGTCATTTGGAATATCTGGAAGGAGCGCAACGAGCGCTTGTTCAATGGCCGCTCAGCATCTACCAATGATCTGCACGCCAAGATCAAGTAAGAGGTGCAGCTTTGGATCATGCATGGCTAGTGCGAAGCGTCTGGGTTGTCTCAATAGCGAGTAGTTCTAGTTTCTCCTCTGGTTGTTGTCGTTGTCTTGGTAGTTCTTCTGTGAGCAAGTCCGGTTTGTTCCGTACCGTCAAACTTTTGTACATATATTGTTTTTTTCTTTTAATACAATGGTACTTGGCTCTCCTGCGTATTCGAGAATAAATATTAACGCCACTTAGCGGTGTACATACTCCGTCTCTTAGCGGAGTATTTGCCAATATGTAAATCTATTGTCTCCGTCTCTTGAGACGTTATAAGGGTGAGATATGAGCGATCGATTATGTTATATGTGCGTGCCTGCGTGCAATTATTCTCACTGCAGCTGCGACCTGCGAAAAGCAAGCGATCGGTGCCGCCGCGCTGTGCAATGAGTGACGTACCCCTGCCCTTGCTCCTATTTTCCTTGTCCGTCCCTTGACGCGGCAACCACGAGGAAGTGAAGCAACCAGGCCGAAGCCCAAGCCCAAGCAAGCTTCAGGCCCATGCGTGCTCGTCGTAGACGTACACAACTCCACATAAAGAAGGGAAGAGCACCAGGAAGTTTCTGACCTGATGAAATTGTGCTTGTGCAGAATTGCAATGGCAACACGAATCGATCGTGTGTCCAACCACTGGACAAGTATTCCAACCTCCAACACGCTTTAAAAGATGAGCTGCTACCATTCATGGAGTAATTCGCAGCGGCATAGGAAATTAAGGTCGATGTCATGGAAGCCATTTGTAGCCTCAACCATGGATCCTAGGACCTCGGCTCTGAACACCGGCGAGCGAGCACTACAGCTCGAGAGTCAGCGTCCAACGTCTCGCCATGGGATGGATGGTGAACGAGGATCGACATAGATCAGTCACGTACGCGCTACACATCCAGCAGACGACACAAGGGATGTTTGAATATTATCCTCCACTTGGTATTATTTGGACATGTAGCTTTTCAATTGGCTACTTATAACTTGAGGCTTATGCAAGTACTTTATGATATGTTTTGTATCCAGAACCTATTATTAACTTGAGGCTTATGCAAGTAGCTTCACGAAATTAAGTGAGCTATTATTAACTATTCTTTGGCTTTCTCTACAGGGAATGGTGGGCAAATGGTTTTGATTCGTGTCTGATGATAACTGGAAACCAGAACAATATTATACTGTTGCTCCCCCGTTTGGCCTCACAAAAAAGAGTCAGGCGAGTGGCAGCTCTATCTAAATGCTGCACTCGATGGGCAGATAACTGAGCTTGGAGATCCTAGTCATCTAAGCGAAATGTTTGGATAATTTAGCTAGTTGCAATTATCACAAATAGAATGTTTCTGACTCGTCGAAAACTGACTGAGATGTTATTTAGTTATGTTTTTTGACCTCATGTTCGTCTCCATAAAAAAAGTCTCATGTTCGTCAAACACTGTTTGGTAGCTTCCTAAAAAACTTTGATTTGCTAGACAAATTAGACAGCCACAGCAAAGAAATCCTTGGCGAGGTGGCCCAACGAGGACAACCGATCATTCGATCAAGTATCTGCACAACATGTGCACCAATACAAAGGTCAGACCACATATACAAGTCCTAGTAAAGTCAACACTGAATTGAAAGCTACCACAAATTATAGACCACATACGTATATTGTACTGGCTTCTATTTCTCCCACCAAGGTCTTGATCTTCTCTTCATCCAAGACGACAATGAACTGAAAACTAACACCAGGAGGTAGTAATAACTGAAATGTTTCCGTAATACTACTTAACAATGTGTTAAAAATGGTGCCACATCACAAAGTTACATAATTGACAATAACATGAGTAAAGCATTGGATTGATCATAGCAAACTGAAAGGTACAAGCTCATAATACATGAAGTTCACATTAGAAGCTCGTCTTGATGAAAATGTTCCTAGATCAGACCATCTTGCCGTTACTTATTCCTGTTAGTTCCTTTCCTTTCTTTTTTTTTTCAAACATCCTAGGGAACCTGTGGCTCTTGGATGGCTGGCTGTTATCTAGACTGCAGGCACCTGCAAGTTGCGTGTATTAGCATCACTCGTGTATGCGCAAACAAAATGTTTAACACATATCCTGTAAACAAAAATGCTACAGCAGCCACCAAAAAGTTCAAGCATAATGTTAGGACCCCCAACTAAGAAAAAAGAATCCTTCTAGCACCTATCTTTTGGATGCAAAGAATATAATGTTAGGATAATACCAGCAGCGACATATTCAGAAGTAATTGGGCAACATTGATAATGGGCATTACCTTGATGAAGCTTTTATATGAATTTTAAATCTTTGGGAGCATATGCATAAAAATAGAACAACACAAGTCACCAGGCTACAGTTTTATGTGCACTGCAGTTAGTCACTTGATCCAAAGACCCTCTGCATTCAGCATTCATGCACGCAGACGATTGATGCCTCTGTTTCCCAGTTTTAGAAATTAGAATACACTGGCAGGCTAAAAAGGTAGGTTTGAGCAAATTTGGCACACATCCTTTTTCTTTAATATCCAGACTGGCACAAACCTAGTAAGTTCATAACATTCTAGCTTTCAAGCACTCGATAGTGAACAATTTGATATGACAAGGACATCAAATCCACAGCTGATATGACAAGTACATCTAAACCCAGATTTTAGAACATATATTATGTGCCATACTTTTGATTTTCTAATTTATTGGTTGTACTTTTGATCTAAATGACACGTACATCTAACCTTTCAGTCCTTATGGTTGTTCTAAAATGTGGCACGCTTTTGGTGTTCATTACATTTATACATTTATATTGATCCGATTCATAATGAAAAGGTTTAAGAGTTTTAAATGATAGGCCAAGAATACCATGATCCAACAATAGATGAAATAATATGGATGGTAAAAAGATTATGCAACAAAGTATAAGATCTTGCTTCTGGTTTCCAATTGTCATTTGACACAAATCAACACCATTTGGACACCTTTCCCTGGTACAACTAGGCCATTTCAATAGAAATAATTCGAGCAGTGCACAGCATATGCTAGCAAAATTGGAGGTGTAAAAGATATATTTTTATGTTTTAGAGGCTGCCCAGTGCTCACACTATATCGCGATAGCACTTAACTTAGAAGTAATTCCTAGTATAAAAAATCATACATGTCAAGATTCAGTTTGATCTGGGAGACAGTTCTAGTTATTGGATCCCAAAAGTACCATTTGGATATCAGGATATGTCCCTTGGATCCCAAAAGTATCAATATTAAGGAAATCCGAATCAACAATAGGACAGATAAGCAGATGACATCTTTATATGCTAGCAAATCATAAGATATGTTCAGATGAGCAGCATGACCTGCACTTATTATATAAACAGGTTTTAGTATTGAGACCACACCGAAAATGGAAAAAGCATAAAAGTTAAGTATACTTAACAATTATCTCAAACAAAGAGGGTAGTTCCACTCCAGCATGCAGATTTTCCTTCAGAATATGATCTGTTGGGAATAAAAAGCATTGATCAAACCCATGCTATTAACAAAAGTTAAACATGGTTGTCAACTTAAAAGCATGCAAATATAAAGGGGAAAAGGTTAGCATCAGTGGTACTGAGCAGGCAATGTGTGAAACGCAATTATGTGTTTCAGTCAAGAAGACTTTTAACTTGATGCAAAGTTTATAGAAAAACAAAAATAGAAAGTGATATGGTACCATAAAAGAGAATTACAATGTAGCTACTTTTACAGTTGTGTTACATAACAGTAGCTCATAGAATTTGCCTCCTAGAATTACAATGCAGCTATTTCTATAGTTCTGTTACATAAAAATAGTTCAGAGGTACAGAAGCTTGCAAAACATGAAGGATGGCAACATGAAACAAAAAGTTTACATTAAAAAAAGAATACTTGTAGAAATTAATGGAAACACATGGCACCTGCATTCAATTACTAATTTACTAGTTTGTTTATATTTGTCTAGAACCTATGCTACACGAGGACTGGGTACATTTTCTTACTGTTTTTAACCTAAATTAAAGGGATTTGTTGATAGCAATATAATGTTGGTATGCTTGTAGAAATCTGAAAGATAATAATTGTACAAATGGTTGTGTACAAATTTATTATTGATGGGGTTCTCTATAGGGACAAGATTCATGTGTTTCATTGCAAAACAGATCATGCTACAGGTCAAAAGTTGTTCTAGAGAAAAGTCTAGTAAATCTGCTAATGCTAGGTTCTTCTATAGAAAAGATTAATGCAACAAGAGTATTCTGAAATTTTTTCTGAAAAACAATTGAAATTGTGCGATAAAAGAAAATGTGTGCTTACAAAGGTAAACTGGTACAAACCAAATAAAATTATACAACAACAAAACACCAGTTAGGAGAAGGGGCAAGAAACATGTACAAATCGAAATCCTAAGAGAATTAGAAGAGAGGGGAATGGATCTGGACAAACAGGGGGGGCATACTTCTGGTGGTTTCATCTGAGAAGCTTCTGCAGAAACCAAATACAATTATACATGAGAAGGGCATGAAACATATACAAATCAAAATCCTAAGAGAATTAGAAGAGAGGGGAATGGATCTGAACAAACAAGGGGGAGGGGGCATACTTCTAGTGGTTTCATCTGAGAAACGAGCGGGAGGTGTAGCAGCGATTGAAGACCTAGGCGGCTTCATCTGAGGAGCTTCTGGTGGTTTCATCGGAGGAGCTTCGTAGAGCTGCACGTCAAAGGCGGAAGTGAACAAGATTTGGGGAAGTGAAGGGGATCTCGTGAAGCGTTAGGGGGCTGAAGTGAAGGGGATCTGGCGGAGCTTGTTGCCATTGGCAATGGCGGAAGAGAAGGTGGACCAGTGGAGAGGAAAGAGGAGAGAAGGGGAGCTTCTGTGTCGCCAATGGTGGAAGGGACGAGGACTCGAGTTGACGAGACGGCCGGCCGTTGAGGTTCCCATTTCTGGCCCCCTTCGTCTCTCTCCTGAATTGGCAGCGGAACGTAGCCGTTGAGCTTACCATTCCCGGCCACGAACCAACCGGCGGCGTGGGTATATAACCGCCGTATCTCCTCCAGATCTTCCATAGATCCGCGAAGATCTTAGAAACACCTCACGGCGAGATCCTTGGCGATCTCCGCTAGCTAGATTTCCATGTCGTCGTCGTCGTCGCCCGCGGGCAATATGGAAGTAGTGGACCACCAGCTGATGGACTACGGAGGCAGCGGCGGTGGCGGGAACAACCCGCGGAGGTGCGCCGCGTGCAAGTACCTGCGGCGGCGGTGCGCCCCCGACTGCGTCCTCGCGCCCTACTTCCCGGCGTCCCAGCCCCGCCGGTACGCCGATGTGCACGCCGTCTTCGGCACCAGCAACGTCACCAGAGTGCTCCAGGTTGGTACTCCGTCCATGATCGTTCTCTCCATTGAACGTCTTGAGAGAGCTTCGAGTGACGAGAGGTGCGTGCATGATGCATGTGTATGTGCGCCATTTCTGTGGTGTTGCAGAGCTTGCCGGTGCAGGAGAGGGGGCGGGCGGCGGACACGATGGCGACGGAGGCGCGGTGGCGGGTGCAGGACCCGGTGTACGGATGCACGGGGGTCATCGACCGCCTGCAGCAGGAGATCGGCGCCGTGCAGCACGAGCTCGCCAGGACGCGGGCGCAGCTCGCCGTGCACGTCCACGGCAGCACGCCGCCGGCGCCGCCTCCTCTGCTTCTCCCACCACCTCCTCCTCCTCAGCCTCTTGCAGCAGCAGCTGCGTCGGCGGCGCACGCCGGGGCTCATGGCGCCGGCGTGCACGAGGAGGAGGACGAAGCGCCGTTGATGGACCCCGACGAGTTCCTCGACCTCGACGGCCGCCTCTGATCGAGCTTCGTCCCATGCATTGGGTCGTAGCTACCTTTTTCAAATCAAATCGAAGCGCACGTCAACATTCATAGACGGGGGATCGGAGTAATACAGTAAAAGCAACCATGTTCACGTGTAGACAGGCACACACATTTGAGTGGAAGGACGGCGACATGCATGCATGCGTTCATACACGTATGCATGCCTCAGCAGAAATGCAGAGTATTTCCATATATAAAAATTAAATGTAGTACCAGTAAATTCTCTGTCTCTGAATTTGAATGGCTTGACATATAGAGCGTATATTCAGAGCAGATCGATTGACCGTGAGAATAGAGACGGGTGGCGTTTGTTTTTAGAAAACACAGCTGCTGCCTGTTGTTTAGCGAAATGGAAAAAGTCAAAAACCGGAAAAAAAAATGGTATTACCTAGCTACAAGGAAACCACAAGCTGTTTGCCGCTCAGTATTTCAACGGCAGACTTCAAATAATTATCGCAAAAATGATCATTTCCAGGCAGAATATAATCCTGAGTCAAACAATTTATACTCAAAATGTTCTGCAGATTTTACCGAGCCTGAATTATCAGAGTCAACCATTTTGTGCAGGGATCAAAAGTGGCCCACAGTTCTACTATATCGACTAAGTTTTTTTTTAATGTTGAAAAAGCAGGTGTCTGTTTCTTTTTTTTGTTTTTTGAGGGAAGGTGTCTGTTTCAGACTTTCAGTGTAGCATAAATATGTATAGGTTTGTATTGTTCGCAGTGTTTACTTGATCAGGTAGCTAGTGTACGCTGTCAAGTGTCAGCGTCTCACTTGTTCCTGTAGCACCTAATACTCTTTCTCAGCTGTTGCGCCTCGCTTGACCTTAGCTGTTGAAATCTGATTGGACCATCCATGCCGATGCACGAAATTGCTTACATCTTGGCAGTGCATGATCGTTGCCAAATGGCGTCCGCAAAACCATAAAACGGGGAGGTTGGCGAGCTTTGTGCAAATAGAGAGGGCTGACGTAGTGATAGACAGAACCTATGACAACGGCTGGTACCTGTACGGTGGCATATTCATCGGGACCAATTTGTTAATAGTATCAAAATTGATTCGTAGGCCTGAGAAAAATCTGAGAAGCATTTTTGGCAGCTAGAGTGGAGGATGATCAAAGCAACATCTGCGTATACGCGTGAATATCAAACAGCCTATGCGTCCATCTATTCTGCTGTTGAGAGTCATCACCAGGAAAAAGCCCGAAATTCCCATGCATCAAAGTGGCCCTGTGACAAGTTGGCGATTATACAGTTCATTTCCCTGTAGTTAGTCACAGGCCGACATATTTAATATGGCGTCTTAGGGCATGTTTGATTGGGCTACAAACAAAAGTAAAAAGCCAACCAAAAGGATTGGCTTCCTCTCATCTTCTACGAACAAAGCTGCTTCTCATGTAGTATGTTTTCATAGCAGCCTCAAAGTAGCGTGGGACTTGCTTTCACTAGCGCCTATCACTGTTACTGGTTCGTTCTTTTCTCCCTTGTTTCCCTCTCCCTCGTATGCGAGAGCGGGCGCGAGTGCTCCCCTAGTCCGAGCGCACCCAGGTATCTAGGGCGGCTGCTGCTGCGCTCCTCCTGTCTAGCGGCGACCTCTCCTCCATAGCGAGAATAGCAAGCAGATGCGTAGCTCAAAGGATTGCGTAATGCCTAGAGAGGCGGGGGGGGGGGGGGGGGGGGGGGGGGTGTAACACTCCCGTGTTAATCAAACTTCTAAACACTGTTTTGGAAACCTATCATGGTAATTAAGCAGCAATCAGTGATTACCAAGGTTAAGCAAGAGATGGAAAAAGGGTTACAAGAAGGAGTACTTGAGTAGGATTTTCGGTCAACTTCACGGTCTTGCAGTTTCCAAACTAAGCCCAATCAACAAACAAGTGTATAAGAGAAATTGAAGATTAAAGTACCAGCAACAAAAGTTACATTTGGAGTTTTGAAAGTTTACATGTGAAATATGGAGAAAAAGTGGATTGAAAGTGGCTGGCTTAAAAGGAGTGTTAACTGAAATTTTTCTGAAAATGGGTGATTGAAAGGGGTCACATTCAGAGCAGCATATCTCATGATCTAGGAAGATTTAGCTCAAGGTCATATTAGAGAAAGTGAAGCTCTATGTATAGGCTAGAACTTTTGTATTTGAAGTTTGGAGAGTTTACATTCGAAATATGGAAAATTGACTTGCATTTGCTGGTTTGCACGGGTTTCAGAAACGCCGAGTTTGGAGGACCCGATATTCAGCGGATGTTATCTCCAAATCTGTTGGGATTTAGACAAAGATTATATTATGGAAAATGAAGTTATATGTTTGGGTTACAACTTTTGTTAATGGAGCTCAAAGAGTTTACATATGGAATTTGAAGAAAAAGGCGTGTTTAGTGGCTGGTCTGGGCGAGTTCCAGAAAGACAGACATTCAGTTACAGGCCTAGTGATGTGCTCAGGTTCAGGGTTTCTAATCTTTTGATCTGCTGAATTTTGGATTGAAGCTCTATAAGAAAATTTGTAACCTGGACTCTACTCTGCAATGTTTGTTTTGGATTGGATTTGTGTTGCATGGAGAATAAGGAATTTAACAGGGAAGAGGAGAGCCGGTTCAGAGATGGGAGGGAGTTTCAGTTAGACAGAGGCAGGCAGGGGCCGGCCGGCACGGCAGCGGTGCCACGCACCTGCTTGCCGCCGTGCCGAGCCCGGTGCCACGCGCCGGCGTGGGCTGGGGCCAGCACCAAGGCAGCTCGCACCGCCCGCGCGTGTGGGAGGCCAGGATAAGGCCGAACAGCGGCCAGCGTCGTTTTTCCCTTGCCTCTTTGTTCTACCGCCGCCGCCCTGCGCTCCCCGCGGTTGCCGCCGAAATCCGCCGCCGTCACAGCTTGTCCGTCCGATCCCTCTTGCCTATGGAAGCCCCAGCCGTCTCCCATCCTTGTCCCTCGGTCCTCGCTCGCCGTCAACTTCCGCAGCAGCCGCTTACCGCCAACGCCGTCCGCAACCGCCACCGCCGTGGGTTGCTTGCCCGGTGAGCTCTTATCTCCGGCCGTCCCCGTTGTCGTCTGACTCTGCACCGGTGTTCCTCTTGGTCGTGAGCAGCTCACCATGGAGCGTTTTACCCAAGCCCAAGGCCGGGCGGGCTAGAACGCCGCCGCGCCGTCGCGGGTGTCGCGCGGTCAATCGCCGCCGGGGAATGGAGTCACCCAACCCCTAGAACCCTTAAGAGCGTGAGCACCACATGTCCCAAGTCGCATAGAAGCTGTTTGCGTCGTTTGTTGCTCTGAATCGAGGTTTCCCAGCGCTGGTTCGGTGCTTCGCCGCCGTTCGCGCGTCGCCGGTCCGCCGTAGCCGCGGGGAAAGGTAGTTCCTTGCCCTTGGGTCCTAGAGGAGTTAAGCGTCGCGTGTTCCATGGTGAGTAGAAGCCGTAGGGGTGGCTTGTTGCCCAGAGCGGTTGCTCTCGGAGCCGTTCGCCGTGCGCCGCCGCCATAGTCTGATGCCACCGCCGATGCTGTGCGTGCGCGGCGCTGCGGTCACGCCGGGGTAGGATTAGGTCGTGGGGCGGGTGCGCGAAGTTGGGGAACAGGTGGGCGTGGGGTTCTCTAGGCCCGGAGTTTCGCCGTCGGTGATGGCCGCCGCGGCCGGCTCTGGCCGTGCGCGTGCGTGTGCTGTACGTGCGAAGGTGAGGAAGAAGAAGGGGATAAAGGAGCCGGGCCCTGTTAGGCGGCCTGAGAAGGAAAGAGAAAAGGCAACTGGGCTGGGCCGGAAGCCGGTTGAGGGAAGAAGGAAAGAAGAAAGTGGGCCGGGCCCGTCAGTTGGAAAAGAAAAAGAAGAGAAAAGAGAAAGGTGGGCCGGGCCGGGCCGGTCCGTTAGAAGAGAGAGGGGGATGGGCCGGGTCCGTGGGTTGGCCTAAGTGAATGTGACACCCCGGTGTCACTAATATAATTAAGACCTTAATTAAATTAATTAAACTCATTATGAAATGCATCATTGCATAAGTGTGTTGTTTGTGCATTTGTGTGTATGTGTTGACGTAGTCAACCATAATAACCAAATTAGTCGAAATCCAAAACTTATACCAAAAGGTCGCAAATGATGTCAAATATATGTATATGAACTCACATGAGTATGGAAAGTTCGAACAAAAATTTGAAATTCGATTTTGAACTTATTCGATCGTCATTTCATGTGTCGCGGGTAGTGCTTTTTACCCATTTTCGTCACCCCGTAACTTTCAAACCGTTGTCCAAAAGTAGTGACACTCTTTGTAGAATTTGTAGCCCATTGTACCATCTTCAACTTTCGCATTGGGTGATTGTGAGGTTTTTACACAAAATCGAGAGAAACAACTGAAAGAAGTGATCGGCGTTGCGTGGCCAACAGGGACCGGTCAGACCGGTCCAGACCACCGGTCTGACCGGTGTCCTCCGGCAGAGAGCGGTCAGGGAGGCACCTCGGCGTCGTCGACGCCATTTGCCGTACTTCCAGCTGGCAGCCACGCGTCCATGCCATTCGTGAGCCCCGTGGCTGTGCCAAGTAGGTGTTGCGCTGTCCCGTGAGCTGGCAGGATAACCACGCCCGAGCTCCGAGGTCAGTAAAGACCGTCGTCCTCCCTCGGTCCAAATTCACCCCCTGATCCTCCATCCTCCAAATTAACCCCGCCATTTACTCCACCACCTCGCCAGCTCCGCCCTAGAACCCTCCGCTCACTCCGCCATAGCCTATCCACGGAGGATTTCGCGAGTTACAGACCACCATTGTCGAGTTCGCCCGAGCTCCACCTTTTCCAAAATCGTAACTCCTCGATCGATTTCCATCTAAACCAAGCATGAAGACGCGTTCCCCGTAGTGCCTTTATCCTTCCCAACCTCTTTCCCATCCGGTTTTGACCACCAGTAAGCCCCACCACTGCCGCCACCGCCGGCCGGAGTTCTGCTCGCGCGGGCGGCCCTGTTCTTGCGCTGGCCGGGCTCCTGAGGCGGTCCAGCAAGCTCCAGAGGGGGGCGGCCGACGCCCTGGCCGTGCGCCCAGGCCGGGGAAGGGCACCGGCGCCACTTCCACCGCCGGCCTGAAGGCCACGAGCAAGCCGAGCCTCTGTTTGTTTGAGTCTGTACGCTGAGGAAGAAGATGGATTGAAAGGTAATAAGAATAGAAAGTGAGGGGGTTATCCATAAGATTCAAGGACTTATAGGTGAAGTGGAAAACATGCAGGGGCTTGGTTGCGAGTTTTTGAGGACCTATTCGCGAAGAAAGGGCCTATCTGCAATTACTTTCAGCCTTCCAGGGGCCCCAATGTAAATTCGTTTTTCACTGTTCACGATTTTCTTTCTTTGAAATTCAGCTGAGATTCAATAAATCACCAAAAATCACAGAAAAATCATAAAATCACAAACTTAGACTTTTTGGAATCCTTGAGAAATTATCTTTCCAGTGGTGTATCATATGCATGTATAATCTGTGTGAATCCTGATGTATTTTTGAATATATGAAGATGTGCTTGAAAGGATGTTTATGGCTTTATAAATCATAGGAATGTGCTAAAAATGCAAAACCATTTTTGTTGGATTTGTTGTGACCAGTGGAGTTGAATTGAGTATCTGTTAGCGACAGTTTGTGCATGATTTTAGTAGATTTCGATTTAAGTTGTTGCTAGCTAGTTAAGAAATGTTAAATCACCAAATATTCTTTACAACTCAGAAAAATCTGAAAAATTCACATAAAATGCCTCTGTTGGAATGGTAGTTGCAGTAAAAATTTTAGCTACAGAACATTTTTGTAGATTTTATTATGATTTTCTGTTTGGTGACAAATGTTGGCTGTTAAGAAAAATAGCAAATAAATAGGTAAAATGCTGGACAATTCTGGAAAAATAGTTTTTGCTGTCAAGAACACAGAAACATGCTTACCTTAGATTTTGTCTATGCAAATATGTTTTCTAGGCTTTATTTAGTAAACACTAGCTAGAGAATGCGTATTTCATAAATAGAATTCTGGATGGGAATGTAATCTTAGCATTTTGTGTAGCAACAGGGCTTACCAAATGATCAGTTTCAACCACAAGGACTCCATTGTACTATTAGTAGATTGTTCTAGATGCTTTAATTAAAATGGTGAAGTAGAGTAAGTCAGTAACCGGTCAAACCGGTGCCGTAACCGGTTAAACCGGTCCTGACCGGTCAGACCGGTCCCATAACCGGTCAGACCGGTTCCCCTGCTTTGTGAAGCTTCTTAAATTGTTTATATTCCGTAAATGATTGCCCCGTGATGTATTAGTGAGTTGTTGCAGTTATTCTGTGATTGTTTCTCGTGCATTGCTGTATCTCATGCATCCGCATTTTTTTTCCTGTAGAGCAAACCCTTGCTGACGGAGTGTACGAGATTGAGGTCGAGCACGAGGACGACCCCGCTGCTGCTGAATTGAACTTTGCTGCTGCACAAGACCCGAACCAAAGTTCGGAAGGGCCCAAGGCCAGCGGTGATCAGGAAGGCAAGCCCCGGAGCATAACCCGCTGTTAATTCTAACCCTCTTTAATTTATGCCTTAATTTGTGCATTTAAGTTTTGAGGAGTTGGATGAAACCCTAGTTGCATGATCCCTAGGTACCTATGTCCTAATACTAGTATGTGTAGGTCGTTTAGACTGCCATGCTTAATTAGGATCGGTAGAAGTCGAGTGATTGCCTTGTCACTCGCGAGAAATAGGTTCTACTTTATTATCAGTTGAGGAGATTCGGCAAGCGGGGCTTGTGCGGTATTTATGTTTGGTTGAACACCCCGCTTGCACTGGAATTGTTGGCTAAGGCATTGATTGTGTGGTCAGTTGGTCAAGCTTTTGAAGGTACTAATCGTATGCCGGGAAATGTGGTAAACTGGTAAACCTAGTACTTGATTCAAACTGACGTCTGACGGACATTTCCACTCCATTGGGCGAGGGGGATGATGGCGAGTGTAGCGGCGGCCGCGGCACAGGTTTGCCAGGGGCACCTGGGGTCCGTTGGGGCGTGCACTCGGGTGGAGTGGTATCTGATGGCAGGTGGCAGGGAGAGATGGGAACGGTTGCCTCGTGAGGTCCGGGGTGTCTCTCACGGGTCGTACGATTAGGTTGTCCCATGCATGGTTAAAATCAACTCGAGTTGTCCGTCCTTCGCGGTTACATGAAGCTGCTTGATCTCTCGTTGCACATCAATGTCCTTGGGCCAAATGGGGGAAAGCGTTGTTTGATGAGAAATGTTGATGATTTACTAATCAATTGTTTTTCGACACTGAATGTTATTGGATAGTTTGGCAAATCTAGAAATGGTTAGTCTCACTTTAAAACTTGGCTAAAATATTGAAATTAGGGATCAACTTGTAGACGCTTTTGGCAAAACAAACCCCAGAGCCAAAAAGCCTTGCATGTCTAGTATTTAACCTTGTCGGGTAAGTCTTGCTGAGTAATTAGTACTCAGCCTTGCTTGTGGCTATCTTTTTCAGATGATGTTGATGGTTATGACCCTGTTGCTGCTCTGACTTGGCCTGGTGTACTTCCTGATGGTTGGACCATAGAGTGGGGGCCGTCTGAGTCCGAATCAGGCCGCGGGACCTGAATATCATATGTGGGCTCCATGTGATGTTATGTGTACCGACGTTTAGAACTTCCGCTGTATTATAACTCTGGTTTGTAATAACTAAAACATATGCACTGTATTTGTATAATTATCTACGTGAACCTCGTGTTGTAAAATTTTGTGATGAGTTGTACTGCCTGAGCCCATCTTCGAGTGGGACTGCTGCTATTTCGTTTCGGTCGAGAGAACAAGATGGTTTAATCGGGAAGGTATCCGACGGATTGCACGATTAGCTCGGTTTAAGGGCGTGGAGCACTGCTGTGATAGTGGGCCCATGCTTTTAAACCGGATTAATTGGGGCGGTCTGCCACAGCTGGTATCAGAGCCGAAAAATAGGCAGCGGGTGGTGTGACAAGTCCTAAAAACGTTTTCTTGATTTGCAAAATTTAAACTGGATCTTTGAAAACCTCGTTGGTTACGCTAGGGTTTGACATTAATAGAACGTGAGCCCTAGGGTAGATATGGGTAGTCTTCAGGTGGCTTATATGATATATATACTACTGACTTCCAGCACATTACTTTTCCGTACCGACGACTCCAGGTAAGTAATGGTCGCCCATTGCCAGAGGGTGTGAATACTGGACGCTGTTCCCCAAGCAGTGGCCTACTTGGGGTGCAGTCAATATAACATCCTTGATGTTATAATGACTGTAGTGCTTTTATTTTACTGGTTGAACTGTTGCTTCTATAGTAAGCAACAGAGTGTGGTCATCATATGTGAGAGACCGCATATGCGTCACCCATGTGGCATGAGGTACATGGGGGCTGTTCGTGAGTGCTGGCACGAACGGTTCAGTGATGAAATTTTTCTGCAGGTACACTAACCACGAAACCCTAGGTTTGTGTTCGATAGAATATCGAGTAGATATTATAAGGACAGACGTATATATTTATGTGCCACCGACGACTAACTTCGTAAGGCCAAGGATACTTGGCAGTTGTTTCTTTTTGTGAGGACGAATAGGTCGAAGCATGCATGCATCATATCATGAAAAACATGTAAATCATGAAATCTTTAAGAAAGGGGTTAGTGAGTCTTTAGGAATTTCTTACCATATTACCATCAAGTGAATTCATGTCAAAATACCTAAGGGTAAGTTAGAAACTTTTGCCCCTGTCTGTTGGTATAAGCTTTTCGACCAACAAGATCACCTCAGCTGCAAAAGCTCATATTATAAAAGTTGTTCCAAATCTTTTCATCCAACTGCTGTAAAAATTTCGATATTTTTGGCCCAGCCAATTGAGAGTTATGGTTGTTTTACCATCGGGTTAGTTTCTGCCCAAATCTTACCATTCTGCTCAATGCTGCAATTGGCCTGACTTAGGAATGTTTTCTCTGAAACTCATGAATAGGAAAGTTGTTCCAGATTTGTGCATCTGTTCCCTGCCAAAAATTCAGGTCAATTGGCCCAGTGGATAGGGAGATATAGTCTTTTTACTACCTCTCTGTTCTGCTGAAATTCCAGCATGCACCAGTTATCAAACTCTAAGGAATTGACCCTCTTGCGGATAAATTTAGCCTTGTCATAGAATACCAAAGTTGTAGATAACTTATCTAGGAACACTTTGGTGAAATTTCATGATTTTTGGATTGCTCAATTTTGAGTTATGAATTTTTGAAATTCAGTCCAGAATCTGTCCATTTCAAGTTATGCCATTTCATAGCTAAGTGTTTGAACTAAACTCTGTTTTGGTTCAATTCTTTCAGATGGCCGGTCCTAGCAACCGTACGATGCACATTGATGAGCAAGGGCGTTACCACTCCACGTGCCTCCACTTGGGGGGTTTTCCCGCACTTCTGTGGGAGACGGTGCAGCGCTGCGGGTACACCGAGCCGCCTCGCTACGTCGGGGTGCACCGCGTCGAGTGGAACGTGATGCAGTTCGAGGTCACAGTCACCATTCCGAGCCCGCCTGAAATAAGGCCGGAAGACTTGGTGGTGTCCACTCGGGCCCACGCTTTCTTGTCCGGTTGTGAGCTGGCGGCACAACATGCTTTGCTGCTGTTTGGGCACCAGCATCAGGTGCAGCTCTACGACACCCCGGCCGCCTTGTTTCCACCACGGCCTGGAAATGCTATCCTGTGGTGGGACAGCAGGGCCCAGGTTCAGGACCCTAACACGAATGCCTTGGTTGACTATGGAAGGGCATCTGCTGACCTCATTGAGACGCTTGTCCACCAGAACCGCTTGGTGGCAGCAGCAGCTCAGGCTCTAGCTGATCAGGTCAGGGGCTTGGATCACCAAGTCCACCACCTCAACGAGGAGCTAGTTGAGCAGCACGAGATAGTGGCCCACTTGGAGGATGACCTGAATGAGGCCCAGCAGGTGATTGAGGATTTGCAGCATCCTCCACCCGCGCCTGTGCCTCCCGAGTCACCCATACAGGGTGATTCAGGTCTTGACACGGTCTCAGGGCAGCCTGTTGAGCTCAATGACCCTGCCATGTCAGATGGAGAGGGCTCGGTGAACCAGGCACCACCTCCTAATAGTGGGAACGATGGGTCTGATGACGAGGAGGATCCGGAGGAGCTTTACTCGGTTGACTCCGACTAGATGATGTTTTAGGAAATGACTCTCTTTTGTATCCATGGATGTAACCCTTGCAGTTAGGGATGATGTAAATTGTTCATAGATATTGTGAGATATGCCACTAGTAGGTGATGTAAATTATCCCATGGATCTTGTAACATATACCACTAGTATGGAAGAACCATCTATGTATATATGCTGTTTTCAGCTTTGTGGCAATCCGCTTGTCCTCAGTTTTATTCCTTGAAAATGGTGTTTTCCAAAAGGGTCATGAATACCAAACTTGTGCACAATTTCATGATCTAAATTGTGGCAAAAATGTAGCTCTTTTGGGGTAAGGCAACAGAAGTTATGCTCGATTTACGCCGACTATGCTTGCTGAAAATTCCAGCCGGACAGACAGTTAGAAATTTGCAAATTTAACCTTCTTCCAAGTGGAACCAGCCTGACCACCAAATACAAAAGATTTAGACAATTACATAAGCTCTCTTTTGGCAAAAGATGAGAATTTTTGGGTTAACAGAACTGCAGATATGAATTTTTGAATCTCATGTCAGAAATCTGTTAACACCCCGAAATGGATTTTAGCAATGCATCCGACATCGGGTAGTTTCCTCATTCCCCTTTAGCAAGATTGAGGATGCGAGTACCACATGATGGATGATGAATTTTACTAACATGAATTTTTCTAACCTTGCAAGGAATCATTTTTATATTTTGTTAGTAAATTTGATCATCCTATTGTGCTGTACTTATAAAATTGCGTGACTAATGGGAGTTATGGATGAATGCAGATGTCGAAACATCCAGAAGGTGATGCCTTGCCTGCTCCGCCACCTCTGCCCACCAATATCTCGGAGCTATTGGCTATGCAGACGGAGCTTCTTCGACGCTTGACCGAAGCACAAATGAATCCGCAGCCCAATGGCGGCCGTCACAATCAGCACCCTCAGGAGGCGACGTACTCGGACTTCACCAGTACTCAGCCCCCTCTGTTCACCAAGACCGAGGATCCTCTGGATGCTGACGCTTGGCTCAACGTCATTGAGTCCAAGTTCTCCCTGTTGGTGTCTCCTTGCTCGGATGCCAACAAGGCCCGCTTTGCCGCTCAGCAGTTACGCGGCCCTGCGCGCTTATGGTGGGACAATCATAATGGCATGCTCCCTGCTGATCACGTTGTGACTTGGGCTGAATTCAAAGCGGCTTTTCATGCTCATCATGTTCCTGCTGGTCTTATGGATCGCAAGCTGAATGAATTCTTGGCTCTTACTCAGGGAACCCGCAACGTGCTGCAATATGCTCAGGCTTTCAATCAGTTGGCACGGTATGCGGGCTATCACGTTGATACTGATGCTAAGAAGCAAGACCGCTTTCGCCGGGGCCTTAGCTCAAAGCTCAGGGATAAACTCTCTCTTATCAAGGCAGACAATTATAATGATCTGGTGAACATGGCTATTACAAAAGAAGACAGTATTAATGCTCACAAGGCTGAGAAGAAGAGGAAGGCCCCAGTTGGCCAATCTAGCTCTCCACCACCTAAATTTCGTTTGGTGCAGAAGAATCCTTCTCAGTCCTTTCAGAGGGCCCCTCAGCAAGGGTCATGGGTTATCAGGCCTCCACAGCAGCAGAATCAAGGCTATCGTCCTCCCGTTCAGGCACAGCAGCCGCCTCGTCCTGGTAATGCTCCCTGTTATAACTGTGGCAGGCCAGGCCACTTTGCGAGAGATTGCAAGTTGCCCAAGCAGGGTGGAAATAATACCCAAAGGCCGGCAAATAACTCAGGCAAGAAGCGTGTGGCAGTTGACAAGCAGGGCAGACTGAACTTCACTACGATGGATGATCTCCCTGCGGGTGCTCCAGTAATGTCGGGTATTTTCTCTATCCGCAATATGCCAGCATATGTTTTGTTTGATTCTGGAGCATCACATAGTTTCATGAGTAATAAACTTGCTGCCAAACACAATTTCACTTTTATGCACACTACTCAACAATATGTTATATCTACCCCGAGTGGTAGAATTGGGTCTCATCAAATTGTGCAAAGGGTACCTCTCAAGTTGGGTAGTAAAGTATATGAGACTAATTTCATTCTCTTGGAGAATCAAGGGATAGATATTATTTTGGGTATGAATTGGATGGAAAATCATGGTGTTCACTTAGATATTTCTTCCCGTTGTGTGGAAATTAATTCTCTAACCTATGGGGCATCAACACTATATTTGCCTCGTCAAGAACTCAGCAATTCTTGTGCCTTCTCTGCAATTGAAAACCCTCTGGAGAAGATTCCGGTTGTATGTGAATACCCGGACGTATTTCCTGATGAATTACCAGGAATGCCACCTGACCGGGACATTGAATTCGTGATTGAATTACAACCCGGTACAGCTCCGATCTCCAAAAGGTCTTATAAAATGGCACCCAAAGAATTAGCAGAGTTAAAGGTTCAACTTCAAGATTTGCTAGACAAGGGCTATATTCGTCCCAGTTCTTCACCATGGGGCTGCCCCGCTTTGTTTGTGAAGAAAAAGGATAAAACTCTGAGGTTATGTGTGGATTACCGACCTCTCAATGCGGTGACTATCAAAAATAAATATCCTCTTCCCCGCATTGATGCTCTCTTTGATCAGTTGTCTGGACAAAAGTATTCTCGAAGATTGACCTTCGCTCTGGGTATCTTCAAATCAAGATTAGACCCAGTGATATACCGAAGACGGCTTTCTCAACTCGCTATGGGCTCTATGAGTACTTAGTGATGTCTTTCGGTCTCACAAATGCTCCGGCATATTTCATGTATCTCATGAACTCGGTATTTATGCCCGAGTTAGATAAGTTTGTGGTAGTATTCATTTGATGACATCTTGATATACTCCAAAAATGAGGCAGAGTATGCTCAGCACCTCCGCATTGTGCTCCAACGCCTCAGAGATCATCAGCTTTATGCAAAGTTTAGTAAATGTGAATTCTGGCTGTCCAGTGTAAAATTTTTGGGGCACACTGTTTCAGCCGAGAGAATTGCTGTCGATCCAGGAAAAGTGCAAGAAGTACTGGATTGGAAGCCTCCTAAATCAGTCCACCAAATTCGGAGTTTTCTGGGTTTAGCCGGATATTATCGCCGCTTCATTCCAGATTTCTCCAAAATTGCCAAACCTATGACTGAACTCCTCAAGAAGGGAGAGAAATTTGTGTGGAGTGAAAAATGTGAGCAACCCTTCCACACACTGAGAAAGCTTCTGACCTCCGCACCGGTTCTAGCTCAACCGGACACATCCAAATCTTTTGATGTTTATTGTGATGCATCTGGCACCGGTCTTGGTTGTGTGCTTATGCAAGAAGATCGAGTCATCGCTTATGCTTCTCGAGCTCTTAGGCCCTATGAGATGAATTATCCCACTCATGATTTGGAATTGGCTGCTGTAGTTCATGCCTTAAAGATTTGGAGGCATTATCTTATGGGTACTCATTGCAATATTTACACTGACCATAAGAGCCTCAAATATATCTTCACCCAAGCTGATCTTAATATGCATCAAAGAAGATGGTTAGAGCTAATCAAGGATTATGATCTTGAGGTGCATTTCCATCCAGGAAAGGCCAATGTGGTGGCGGACGCATTAAGCCGCAAGGCACAATGCAATTGTCTCACCACAACCTCTTTTAATGACACTCTTTGCCATGAAATGTCCAAGTTGAATTTGGAGATTATTCCTCAGGGCTCCTTAAGCCATATGGTGGTCGAGTCCACATTGAGAGAAAGAATTGTCTTGGCCCAGTCAAAAGATAAGGGCATTGCTCATATCAAGCAAGGGCTAGCTCAAGGGTTACCCAAATATAAATGTTTCCGGCAAGATTGGAAGGGTATTCTTTGGTTTGAGCAACGGCTTGTGGTGCCTAAAGACCATGAGTTGAGAAAATAAATTCTTGATGAGGCTCATCTGTCCAAATTCTCTATTCATCCGGGTAGCAATAAAATATACCAAGATTTGAGGGAGAATTTTTGGTGGACAAGAATGAAAAGAGAGATTGCTAAGTATGTGTCCGAATGCGATACATGTCAAAGGGTGAAGGCAAGCCATCTCAATGTGGCCGGAACATTACAACCTCTGCCTATTCCATCTTGGAAATGGGATGATATAAGTATGGATTTCATAGTCGGCTTACCTCGCACAAGTCACAAACATGACTCTATTTGGGTTATTGTGGACAGACTCACTAAAACAGCCCATTTCATTCCAGTTAGCACTGAATATCGAGTCAAGAGGTATGCCGAAATTTACATCGACCGAATTGTTTGTCTTCATGGAATTCCAAGGACAATTATTTCGGATCGGGGCACTCAATTTGTTGCTCGCTTTTGGGAACAGCTGCATACTTCCTTAGGCACCAAATTGATCCGTAGCTCCGCTTATCATCCTCAAACTGATGGGCAGACTGAAAGAATAAATCAAATACTGGAGGATATGCTTAGAGCTTGTGTCATACATTATGACAAAAATTGGGAGAAATGCTTGTCTTTGGCGGAATTTTCCTACAATAATAGCTATCAAGCAAGCCTAAAAATGGCACCGTTTGAAGCCTTGTATGGACGGCGGTGTCGTACACCTTTGAATTGGTCCGAACCCGGTGAACGGAATTTCTTTGGACCGGATTTAGTCCAAGAGGCGGAAGATAAGGTGAAAATCATCCAGAAAAATCTTCAGGCTGCACAATCCCGCCAAAAGAGCTATTTTGACAAAAGAAGAAAGCCTTTGGCCTTTGAAGTGGGTGATCATGTTTATATTCGGGTTTCACCGACAAAAGGCGTTCATAGATTTGGTGTAAAGGGAAAATTAGCTCCTCGCTATATTGGACCTTTCCCCATCTTGGAAAATTGTGGACCCATGGCATATAAGGTGCAGCTCCCAATTAATCTCTCCACTGTGCATAATGTATTTCATGTCTCTCAACTCAAGAAATGTCTTCGAGTTCCGGAAGAATCTATCTCTTATGAAGAAATTCCTCTTGAACCTGATCTCACCTATGAAGTTCATCCTATCAAAATTATCGATCAAAAGGATAGAACCACAAGGCGAAAGGTTATCAAATTCTATAAAGTTCAGTGGAGTAGTCACACTGAAGACGAAGCTACTTGGGAGGAAGAATCATATCTGAGATCTAAATATCCGGATTTTATGAACTCCATTCCAGTAATTTCGTTTTTCGCACTAAATTCTTTGCACCGGAATCTCGGAGCGAGATTCTTTTAAGGGGGGAGGGCTGTGACACCCCTGTGTCACTAATGTAATTAAGACCTTAATTAAATTAATTAAACTCATTATGAAATGCATCATTGCATAAGTGTGTTGTTTGTGCATTTGTGTGTATGTGTTGACGTAGTCAACCATAATAACCAAATTAGTCGAAATCCAAAACTTATACCAAAAGGTCCCAAATGATGTCAAATATATGTATATGAACTCACATGAGTATGGAAAGTTCGAACAAAAATTTTAAATTCGATTTTGAACTTATTCGATCGTCATTTCATGTGTCGCGGGTAGTGCTTTTTACCCATTTTCGTCGCCCCGTAACTTTCAAACCGTTGTCCAAAAGTAGTGACACTCTTTGTAGAATTTGTAGCCCATTGTACCATCTTCAACTTTCGCATTGGGCGATTGTGAGGTTTTTACACAAAATCGAGAGAAACAACTGAAAGAAGTGATCGGCGTCGCGTGGCCACCAGGGACCGGTCCAGACCACCGGTCTGACCGGTGTCCTCCGGCAGAGAACGGTCAGGGAGGCACCTCGGCGTCGTCGATGCCATTTGCCGTACTTCCAGCTGGCAGCCACGCGTCCATGCCATTCGTGAGCCCCGTGGCTGTGCCAAGTAGGTGTTGCGCTGTCCCGTGAGCTGGCAGGATAACCACGCCCGAGCTCCGAGGTCAGTAAAGACCGTCGTCCTCCCTCGGTCCAAATTCACCCCCCCTGATCCTCCATCCTCCAAATTAACCCCGCCATTTACTCCACCACCTCGCCAGCTCCGCCCTCGAACCCTCCGCTCACTCCGCCATAGCCTATCCACGGAGGATTTCGCGAGTTACAGACCACCATTGTCGAGTTCGCCCGAGCTCCACCTTTTCCAAAATCGTAACTCCTCGATCGATTTCCATCTAAACCAAGCATGAAGACGCGTTCCCCGTAGTGCCTTTATCCTTCCCAACCTCTTTCCCATCCGGTTTTGACCACCAGTAAGCCCCACCACTGCCGCCACCGCCGGCCGGAGTTCTGCTCGCGCGGGCGGCCCTGTTCTTGCGCTGGCCGGGCTCCTGAGGCGGTCCAGCAAGCTCCAGAGGGGGGCGGCCGACGCCCTGGCCGTGCGCCCAGGCCGGGGAAGGGCACCGGCGCCACTTCCACCGCCGGCCTGAAGGCCACGAGCAAGCCGAGCCTCTGTTTGTTTGAGTCTGTACGCTGAGGAAGAAGATGGATTGAAAGGTAATAAGAATAGAAAGTGAGGGGGTTATCCATAAGATTCAAGGACTTATAGGTGAAGTGGAAAACATGCAGGGGCTTGGTTGCGAGTTTTTGAGGACCTATTCGCGAAGAAAGGGCCTATCTGCAATTACTTTCAGCCTTCCAGGGGCCCCAATGTAAATTCGTTTTTCACTGTTCACGATTTTCTTTCTTTGAAATTCGGCTGAGATTCAATAAATCACCAAAAATCACAGAAAAATCATAAAATCACAAACTTAGACTTTTTGGAATCCTTGAGAAATTATCGTTCTAGTGGTGTATCATATGTATGTATAATCAGTGTGAATCCTGATATATTTTTGAATATATGAAGATATGCTTGAAAGGATGTTTATAGCTTTATAAATCATAGGAATGTGCTAAAAATGCAAAACCATTTTTGTTGGATCTGTTGTGACCAGTGGAGTTGAATTGAGTATCTGTTAGTGACAGTTTGTGCATGATTTTAGTAGATTTGGATTTAAGTTGTTGCTAACTAGTTAAGAAATGTTAAATCACCAAATATTCTTTACAACTCAGAAAAATCTGAAAAATTCACATAAAATGCCTCTGTTGGAATGGTAGTTGCAGTAAAAATTTTAGCTACAGAACATTTTTGTAGATTTTATTATGATTTTCTGTTTGGTGACAAATGTTGGCTGTTAAGAAAAATAGCAAATAAATAGGTAAAATGCTGGAAAATTCTGGAAAAATAGTTTTTGCTGTCAAGAACATAGAAACATGCTTACCTTAGATTTTGTCTATGCAAATATGTTTTCTAGGCTTTATTTAGTAAACACTAGCTAGAGAATGCGTATTTCATAAATAGAATTCTGGATGGGAATGTAATCTTAGCATTTTGTGTAGCAACAGGGCTTACCAAATGATCAGTTTCAACCACAAGGACTCCATTGTACTATTAGTAGATTGTTCTAGATGCTTTAATTAAAATGGTGAAGTAGAGTAAGTCAGTAACCGGTCAAACCGGTGCCGTAACCGGTTAAATCGGTCCTGACCGGTCAGACCGGGCCCATAACCGGTCAGACCGGTTCCCCTGCTTTGTGAAGCTTCTTAAATTGTTTATATTCCGTAAATGATTGCCCCATGATGTATTAGTGAGTTGTTGTAGTTATTTTGTGATTGTTTCTCGTGCATTGCTGCATCTCATGCATCCGCATTTTTTTTCCTGTAGAGCAAACCCTTGCTGACGGAGTGTACGAGATTGAGGTCGAGCACGAGGACGACCCCGCTGCTGCTGAATTGAACTTTGCTGCTGCACAAGACCCGAACCAAAGTTTGGAAGGGCCCAAGGCCAGCGGTGATCAGGAAGGCAAGCCCCGGAGCATAACCCGCTGTTAATTCTAACCCTCTTTAATTTATGCCTTAATTTGTGCATTTAAGTTTTGAGGAGTTGGATGAAACCCTAGTTGCATGATCCCTAGGTACCTATGTCCTAATACTAGTATGTGTAGGTCGTTTAGACTGCCATGCTTAATTAGGATCGGTAGAAGTCGAGTGATTGCCTTGTCACTCGCGAGAAATAGGTTCTACTTTATTATCAGTTGAGGAGATTCGGCAAGCGGGGCTTGTGCGGTATTTATGTTTGGTTGAACACCCCGCTTGCACTGGAATTGTTGGCTAAGGTATTGATTGTGTGGTCAGTTGGTCAAGCTTTTGAAGGTACTAATCGTATGCCGGGAAATGTGGTAAACTGGTAAACCTAGTACTTGATTCAAACTGACGTCTGACGGACATTCCACTCCATTGGGCGAGGGGTTGATGGCGAGTGTACTTGATTCAAACTGACGTCTGACGGACATTTCCACTCCATTGGGCGAGGGGGATGATGGCGAGTGTAGCGGCGGCCGCGGCACAGGTTTGCCAGGGGCACCTGGGGTCCGTTGGGGCGTGCACTCGGGTGGAGTGGTATCTGATGGCAGGTGGCAGGGAGAGATGGGAACGGTTGCCTCGTGAGGTCCGGGGTGTCTCTCACGGGTCGTACGATTAGGTTGTCCCATGCATGGTTAAAATCAACTCGAGTTGTCCGTCCTTCGCGGTTACATGAAGCTGCTTGATCTCTCGTTGCACATCAATGTCCTTGGGCCAAATGGGGGAAAGCGTTGTTTGATGAGAAATGTTGATGATTTACTAATCAATTGTTTTTCGACACTGAATGTTATTGGATAGTTTGGCAAATCTAGAAATGGTTAGTCTCACTTTAAAACTTGGCTAAAATATTGAAATTAGGGATCAACTTGTAGACGCTTTTGGCAAAACAAACCCCAGAGCCAAAAAGCCTTGCATGTCTAGTATTTAACCTTGTCGGGTAAGTCTTGCTGAGTAATTAGTACTCAGCCTTGCTTGTGGCTATCTTTTTCAGATGATGTTGATGGTTATGACCCTGTTGCTGCTCTGACTTGGCCTGGTGTACTTCCTGATGGTTGGACCATAGAGTGGGGGCCGTCTGAGTCCGAATCAGGCCGCGGGAACTGAATATCATATGTGGGCTCCATGTGATGTTATGTGTACCGACGTTTAGAACTTCCGCTGTATTATAACTCTGGTTTGTAATAACTAAAACATATGCACTGTATTTGTATAATTATCTACGTGAACCTCGTGTTGTAAAATTTTGTGATGAGTTGTACTGCCTGAGTCCATCTTCGAGTGGGACTGCTGCTATTTCATTTCGGTCGAGAGAACAAGGTGGTTTAATCGGGAAGGTATCTAACGGATTGCACAATTAGCTCGGTTTAAGGGCGTGGAGCACTGCTGTGATAGTGGGCCCATGCTTTTAAACCGGATTAATTGGGGCGGTCTGCCACAGTGAAGAGAAATGGACTGCGGGTTTGAATAAAGGAAAAGCCAGGGGGTTTTCTGAAAAACCGGGAAGTTTTAGGTTTATTTAGGTTTTTAATGTTTTTAGAAATGCATTTCAATAGGAATAATATTTAGAAATGCATATCTTTTTGTAGGAACCTCTAAAATTAATGAAATAAATTTTATTGCAAAGTTGCATTTTTCTTTATGCATCTAGATTATAGTTTAATATATTAGATGCTTTAATAATTTTTATCCTTGATTTTAGGATGGGGTTTAAAGGTTCGTTTAAATAGAAAATAGGTTTTTAATTAGTTATTCCTTTATTATAATCCTTGAAATACATTAATTAACTCCTTTGTGCTATTTAGGTGTTTTATTAAGTTTAGGTTGGAATAAGGGTCTCTAATTTAATTCTTCCATGTTTTGCATCATCTCGTGTAGACCAGGATCCGTTGCATCCGGAGTTGGTGGAGGTCCCCGGCGACGTCCAGGAGGGGGACGAGGTGGTGTTCGAGGCGGAGACCGAAGCCGTTCCGCAAGCCCCAGAAGCCCCTGTAGCTGCAGAGCCAGAGTTCAGTGAGCCAGGCAAGCCCCGGAGCATACCCGTCCCAGTACTAACATGTCTACTGTCGTTATGTTTAAGCCCATGATTGTGCATTAGAGTAGGATAGAGTGAATCCTATTTTGATGCATTATCCAGCCCTGTTTAGAGCATCTCTGCCACCTTTTCAAAAAGATAGAATAGAGTTGCTTAGGTCTGCTCACAACAGTAGTAAATCAGGTGTTATCCCAATCACCTGCCACTAGGTAAAGTTGGCTTAGAGAGCTTAACTTGTTAGTAAGTCTTTGAAAGTGTTGGGCAGGACAAATGGTTGATGATTAAGGAATGTGTTGGAAGTTTGGTCAGTTGGGTCCTGCCCACTGGATAAGTATAGGAGTTGTTGTGATCTGCCTGTGGTCAAGCTTTGAACGTACTGGGCACATACCGGTATAGGGAGCCGGGAAACTGATGTACTTCTGTGGTACTAACGGTTGAACTGCGACCCACCGTGTCTGGCGAGGAATGTGGGCGGGGTCGTAGTCAGTAACCCACATGCCTTTGCTCGAGCACTGTGTAGGGATTGGGGATGCGACCCCGGGCTAAGTGGGCGCAGTTCAGGCAATGGTGGCCATAGCGGGAAAAGTAGCTTCGTGTGGCCTGACGAGGCGCGCACGCGGCGTGTGTTCCAGGTTTACCCCTGCAGGGTTTGAAATCGATTCGAATCGCCGAGTGTCACGGTTTTGATACACGCTTGATCCTGACAGATAATTTATTGCATGTTTATGTACTGTTCAGCTTTTATGCCTTGTTACTCCTATTGTTTGGCA
>CM014275.1:6398188-6488484 GCA_004135705.1 Alloteropsis semialata
CTCTCCACCACCTAAATTTCGTTTGGTGCAGAAGAATCCTTCTCAGTCCTTTCAGAGGGCCCCTCAGCAAGGGTCATGGGTTATCAGGCCTCCACAGCAGCAGAATCAAGGCTATCGTCCTCCAGTTCAGGCACATCAGCCGCCTCGTCCTGGTAATGCTCCCTGTTATAACTGTGGCAGGCCAGGCCACTTTGCGAGAGATTGCAAGTTGCCCAAGCAGGGTGGAAATAATACCCAAAGGCCGGCAAATAACTCAGGCAAGAAGCGTGTGGCAGTTGTCAGGCAGGGCAGACTGAACTTCACTACGATGGATGATCTCCCTGCGGGTGCTCCAGTAATGTCGGGTATTTTCTCTATCCGTAATATGCCAGCATATGTTTTGTTTGATTCTGGAGCATCACATAGTTTCATGAGTAATAAACTTGCTGCCAAACACAATTTCACTTTTATGCACACTACTCAACAATATGTTATATCTACCCCGGGTGGTAGAATTGGGTCTCATCAAATTGTGCAAAGGGTACCTCTCAAGTTGGGTAGTAAAGTATATGAGACTAATTTCATTCTCTTGGAGAATCAAGGGATAGATATTATTTTGGGTATGAATTGGATGGAAAATCATGGTGTTCACTTAGATATTTCTTCCTGTTGTGTGGAAATTAATTCTCTAACCCATGGGGCATCAACACTATATTTGCCTCGTCAAGAACTCAGCAATTCTTGTGCCTTCTCTGCAATTGAAAACCCTCTAGAGAAGATTCCGGTTGTATGTGAATACCCGGACGTATTTCCTGATGAATTACCAGGAATGCCACCTGACCGGGACATTGAATTCGTGATTGAATTACAACCCGGTACAGCTCCGATCTCCAAAAGGTCTTATAAAATGGCACCCAAAGAATTAGCAGAGTTAAAGGTTCAACTTCAAGATTTGCTAGACAAGGGCTATATTCATCCCAGTTCTTCACCATGGGGCTGCCCCGCTTTGTTTGTGAAGAAAAAGGATAAAACTCTGAGGTTATGTGTGGATTACCGACCTCTCAATGCGGTGACTATCAAAAATAAATATCCTCTTCCCCGCATTGATGCTCTCTTTGATCAGTTGTCTGGAGCAAAAGTATTCTCGAAGATTGACCTTCGCTCTGGGTATCATCAAATCAAGATTAGACCCAGTGATATACCGAAGACGGCTTTCTCAACTCGCTATGGGCTCTATGAGTACTTAGTGATGTCTTTCGGTCTCACAAATGCTCCGGCATATTTCATGTATCTCATGAACTCGGTATTTATGCCCGAGTTAGATAAGTTTGTGGTAGTATTCATTGATGACATCTTGATATACTCCAAAAATGAGGCAGAGCATGCTCAGCACCTCCGCATTGTGCTCCAACGCCTCAGAGATCATCAGCTTTATGCAAAGTTTAGTAAATGTGAATTCTGGCTGTCCAGTGTAAAATTTTTGGGGCACACTGTTTCAGCCGAGAGAATTGCTGTCGATCCAGGAAAAGTGCAAGAAGTACTGGATTGGAAGCCTCCTAAATCAGTCCACCAAATTTGGAGTTTTCTGGGTTTAGCCGGATATTCTCGCCGCTTCATTCCAGATTTCTCCAAAATTGCCAAACCTACGACTGAACTCCTCAAGAAGGGAGAGAAATTTGTGTGGAGTGAAAAATGTGAGCAAGCCTTCCACACATTGAGAAAGCTTCTGACCTCCGCACCGGTTCTAGCTCAACCGGACACATCCAAATCTTTTGATGTTTATTGTGATGCATCTGGCACCGGTCTTGGTTGTGTGCTTATGCAAGAAGATCGAGTCATCGCTTATGCTTCTCGAGCTCTTAGGCCCTATGAGATGAATTATCCCACTCATGATTTGGAATTGGCTGCTGTAGTTCATGCCTTAAAGATTTGGAGGCATTATCTTATGGGTACTCATTGCAATATTTACACTGACCATAAGAGCCTCAAATATATCTTCACCCAAGCTGATCTTAATATGCATCAAAGAAGATGGTTAGAGCTAATCAAGGATTATGATCTTGAGGTGCATTACCATCCAGGAAAGGCCAATGTGGTGGCGGACGCATTAAGCCGCAAGGCACAATGCAATTGTCTCACCACAACCTCTTTTAATGACACTCTTTGCCATGAAATGTCCAAGTTGAATTTGGAGATTATTCCTCAGGGCTCCTTAAGCCATATGGTGGTCGAGTCCACATTGAGAGAAAGAATTGTCTTGGCCCAGTCAAAAGATAAGGGCATTGCTCATATCAAGCAAGGGCTAGCTCAAGGGTTACCCAAATATAAATGTTTCCGGCAAGATTGGAAGGGTATTCTTTGGTTTGAGCAACGGCTTGTGGTGCCTAAAGACCATGAGTTGAGAAAACAAATTCTTGATGAGGCTCATCTGTCCAAATTCTCTATTCATCCGGGTAGCAATAAAATGTACCAAGATTTGAAGGAGAATTTTTGGTGGACAAGAATGAAAAGAGAGATTGCTAAGTATGTGTCCGAATGCGATACATGTCAAAGGGTGAAGGCAAGCCATCTCAAGGTGGCCGGAACATTACAACCTTTGCCTATTCCATCTTGGAAATGGGATGATATAAGTATGGATTTCATAGTCGGCTTACCTCGCACAAGTCACAAACATGACTCTATTTGGGTTATTGTGGACAGACTCACTAAAACAGCCCATTTCATTCCAGTTAGCACTGAATATCGAGTCAAGAGGTATGCCGAAATTTACATCGACCGAATTGTTTGTCTTCATGGAATTCCAAGGACAATTATTTCGGATCGGGGCACTCAATTTGTTGCTCGCTTTTGGGAACAGCTGCATACTTCCTTAGGCACCAAATTGATCCGTAGCTCCGCTTATCATCCTCAAACTGATGGGCAGACTGAAAGAATAAATCAAATACTGGAGGATATGCTTAGAGCTTGTGTCATACATTATGACAAAAATTGGGAGAAATGCTTGTCTTTGGCGGAATTTTCCTACAATAATAGCTATCAAGCAAGCCTAAAAATGGCACCGTTTGAAGCCTTGTATGGACGGCGGTGTCGTACACCTTTGAATTGGTCCGAACCCGGTGAACGGAATTTCTTTGGACCGGATTTAGTCCAAGAGGCGGAAGATAAGGTGAAAATCATCCAGAAAAATCTTCAGGCCGCACAATCCCGCCAAAAGAGCTATTTTGACAAAAGAAGAAAGCCTTTGGCCTTTGAAGTGGGTGATCATGTTTATATTCGGGTTTCACCGACAAAAGGCGTTCATAGATTTGGTGTAAAGGGAAAATTAGCTCCTCGCTATATTGGACCTTTCCCCATCTTGGAAATTTGTGGACCCGTGGCATATAAGGTGCAGCTCCCAATTAATCTCTCCGCCGTGCATAATGTATTTCATGTCTCTCAACTCAAGAAATGTCTTCGAGTTCCGGAAGAATCTATCTCTTATGAAGAAATTCCTCTTGAACCTGATCTCACCTATGAAGTTCATCCTATCAAAATTATCGATCAAAAGGATAGAACCACAAGGCGAAAGGTTATCAAATTCTATAAAGTTCAGTGGAGTAGTCACACTGAAGACGAAGCTACTTGGGAGGAAGAATCATATCTGAGATCTAAATATCCGGATTTTATGAACTCCATTCCACGTAATTTCGTTTTTCGCACTAAATTCTTTGCACCGGAATCTCGGAGCGAGATTCTTTTAAGGGGGGAGGGCTGTGACACCCCTGTGTCACTAATGTAATTAAGACCTTAATTAAATTAATTAAACTCATTATGAAATGCATCATTGCATAAGTGTGTTGTTTGTGCATTTGTGTGTATGTGTTGACGTAGTCAACCATAATAACCAAATTAGTCGAAATCCAAAACTTATACCAAAAGGTCACAAATGATGTCAAATATATGTATATGAACTCACATGAGTATGGAAAGTTCGAACAAAAATTTGAAATTCGATTTTGAACTTATTCGATCGTCATTTCATGTGTCGCGGGTAGTGCTTTTTACCCATTTTCGTCGCCCCGTAACTTTCAAACCGTTGTCCAAAAGTAGTGACACTCTTTGTAGAATTTGTAGACCATTGTACCATCTTCAACTTTCGCATTGGGCGATTGTGAGGTTTTTACACAAAATCGAGAGAAACAACTGAAAGAAGTGATCGGCATCGCGTGGCCACCAGGGACCGGTCAGACCGGTCCAGACCACCGGTCTGACCGGTGTCCTCCGGCAGAGAACGGTCAGGGAGGCACCTCGGCGTCGTCGACGCCATTTGCCGTACTTCCAGCTGGCAGCCACGCGTCCATGCCATTCGTGAGCCCCGTGGCTGTGCCAAGTAGGTGTTGCGCTGTCCCGTGAGCTGGCAGGATAACCACGCCCGAGCTCCGAGGTCAGTAAGGACCGTTGTCCTCCCTCGGTCCAAATTCACCCCCCCTGATCCTCCATCCTCCAAATTAACCCTGCCATTTACTCCACCACCTCGCCAGCTCCGCCCTCGAACCCTCCGCTCACTCCGCCATAGCCTATCCACGGAGGATTTCGCGAGTTACAGACCACCATTGTCGAGTTCGCCCGAGCTCCACCTTTTCCAAAATCGTAACTCCTCGATCGATTTCCATCTAAACCAAGCATGAAGACGCGTTCCCCGTAGTGCCTTTATCCTTCCCAACCTCTTTCCCATCCGGTTTTGACCACCAGTAAGCCCCACCACTGCCGCCACCGCCGGCCGGAGTTCTGCTCGCGCGGGCGGCCCTGTTCTTGCGCTGGCCGGGCTCCTGAGGCGGTCCAGCAAGCTCCAGAGGGGGGCGGCCGACGCCCTGGCCATGCGCCCAGGCCGGGGAAGGGCACCGGTGCCACTTCCACCGCCGGCCTGAAGGCCACGAGCAAGCCGAGCCTCTGTTTGTTTGAGTCTGTACGCTGAGGAAGAAGATGGATTGAAAGGTAATAAGAATAGAAAGTGAGGGGGTTATCCATAAGTTTCAAGGACTTATAGGTGAAGTGGAAAACATGCAGGGGCTTGGTTGCGAGTTTCTGAGGACCTATTCACGAAGAAAGGGCCTATCTGCAATTACTTTCAGCCTTCCAGGGGCCCCAATGTAAATTCGTTTTTCACTGTTCATGATTTTCTTTCTTTGAAATTCGGCTAAGATTCAATAAATCACCAAAAATCACAAAAAAATCATAAAATCACAAACTTAGACTTTTTGGAATCCTTGAGAAATTATCTTTCCAGTGGTGTATCATATGCATGTATAATCTCTGTGAATCCTGATGTATTTTTGAATATATGAAGATGTGCTTGAAAGGATGTTTATGACTTTATAAATCATAGGAATGTGCTAAAAATGCAAAACCATTTTTGTTGGATCTGTTGTGACCAGTGGAGTTGAATTGAGTATCTGTTAGCCACAGTTTGTGCATGATTTTAGTAGATTTGGATTTAAGTTGTTGCTAGCTAATTAAGAAATGTTAAATCACCAAATATTCTTTACAACTCAGAAAAATCTGAAAAATTCACATAAAATGCCTCTGTTGGAATGGTAGTTGCAGTAAAAATTTTAGCTACAGAACATTTTTGTAGATTTTATTATGATTTTCTGTTTGGTGACAAATGTTGGCTATTAAGAAAAATAGCAAATAAATAGGTAAAATGCTGAAAAATTCTGGAAAAATAGTTTTTGCTGTCAAGAACACAGAAACATGCTTACCTTAGATTTTGTCTATGCAAATATATTTTCTAGGCTTTATTTAGTAAACACTAGCTAGAGAATGCGTATTTCATAAATAGAATTCTGGATGGGAATGTAATCTTAGCATTTTGTGTAGCAACAGGGCTTACCAAATGATCAGTTTCAACCACAAGGACTCCATTGTACTATTAGTAGATTGTTCTAGATGCTTTAATTAAAATGGTGAAGTAGAGTAAGTCAGTAACCGGTCAAACCGGTGCCGTAACCGGTTAAACCGGTCCTGACCGGTCAGACCGGTCCCATAACCGGTCAGACCGGTTCCCCTGCTTTGTGAAGCTTCTTAAATTGTTTATATTCCGTAAATGATTGCCCCATGATGTATTAGTGAGTTGTTGCAGTTATTCTGTGATTGTTTCTCGTGAATTGTTGCATCTCATGCATCCGCATTTTTTTTCCTGTAGAGCAAACCCTTGCTGACGGAGTGTACGAGATTGAGGTCGAGCACGAGGACGACCCCGCTGCTGCTGAATTGAACTTTGCTGCTGCACAAGACCCGAACCAAAGTTCGGAAGGGCCCAAGGCCAGCGGTGATCAGGAAGGCAAGCCCCGGAGCATAACCCGCTGTTAATTCTAACCCTCTTTAATTTGTGCCTTAATTTGTGCATTTAAGTTTTGAGGAGTTGAATGAAACCCTAGTTGCATGATCCCTAGGTACCTATGTCCTAATACTAGTATGTGTAGGTCGTTTAGACTGCCATGCTTAATTAGGATCGGTTGGGGCGTGCACTCGGGTGGAGTGGTATCTGATGGCAGGTGGCAGGGAGAGATGGGAACGGTTGCCTCGTGAGGTCCGGGGTGTCTCTCACGGGTCGTACGATTAGGTTGTCCCATGCATGGTTAAAATCAACTCGAGTTGTCCGTCCTTCGCGGTTACATGAAGCTGCTTGATCTCTCGTTGCACATCAATGTCCTTGGGCCAAATGGGGGAAAGCGTTGTTTGATGAGAAATGTTGATGATTTACTAATCAATTGTTTTTCGACACTGAATGTTATTGGATAGTTTGGCAAATCTAGAAATGGTTAGTCTCACTTTAAAACTTGGCTAAAATATTGAAATTAGGGATCAACTTGTAGACGCTTTTGGCAAAACAAACCCCAGAGCCAAAAAGCCTTGCATGTCTAGTATTTAACCTTGTCGGGTAAGTCTTGCTGAGTAATTAGTACTCAGCCTTGCTTGTGGCTATCTTTTTCAGATGATGTTGATGGTTATGACCCTATTGCTGCTCTGACTTGGCCTGGTGTACTTCCTGATGGTTGGACCATAGAGTGGGGGGCCGTCTGAGTCCGAATCAGGCCGCGGGAACTGAATATCATATGTGGGCTCCATGTGATGTTATGTGTACCGACGTTTAGAACTTTCGCTGTATTATAACTTTGGTTTGTAATAACTAAAACATATGCACTGTATTTGTATAATTATCTACGTGAACCTCGTGTTGTAAAATTTTGTGATGAGTTGTACTGCCTGAGCCCATCTTCGAGTGGGACTGCTGCTATTTCGTTTCGGTCGAGAGAACAAGGTGGTTTAATCGGGAAGGTATCCGACGGATTGCACGATTAGCTCGGTTTAAGGGCGTGGAACACTGCTGTGATAGTGGGCCCATGCTTTTAAACCGGATTATTTGGGGCGGTCTGCCACAGTGAAGAGAAATGGACTGCGGGTTTGAATAAAGGAAAAGCCAGGGTTTTTTTTTTGAAAAACCAGGAAGTTTTAGGTTTATTTAGGTTTTTAATGTTTTTAGAAATGCATTTCAATAGGAATAATATTTAGAAATGCATATCTTTTTGTAGGAACCTCTAAAATTAATGAAATAAATTTTATTGCAAAGTTGCATTTTTCTTTATGCATCTAGATTATAGTTTAATATATTAGATGCTTTAATAATTTTTATCCTTGATTTTAGGATGGGGTTTAAAGGTTCGTTTAAATAGAAAATAGGTTTTTAATTAGTTATTCCTTTATTATAATCCTTGAAATACATTAATTAACTCCTTTGTGCTATTTAGGTGTTTTATTAAGTTTAGGTTGGAATAAGGGTCTCTAATTTAATTCTTTCATGTTTTTGCATCATCTCATGTAGACCAGGATCCGTTGCATCCGGAGTTGGTGGAGGTCCCCGGCGACGTCCAGGAGGGGGACGAGGTGGTGTTCGAGGCGGAGACCGAAGCCGTTCCGCAAGCCCCAGAAGCCCCTGTAGCTGCAGAGCCAGAGTTCAGTGAGCCAGGCAAGCCCCGGAGCATACCCGTCCCAGTACTAACATGTCTACTGTCGTTATGTTTGAGCCCATGATTGTGCATTAGAGTAGGATAGAGTGAATCCTATTTTGATGCATTATCCAGCCCTGTTTAGAGCATCTCTGCCACCTTTTCAAAAAGATAGAATAGAGTTGCTTAGGTCTGCTCACAACAGTAGTAAATCAGGTGTTATCCCAATCACCTGCCACTAGGTAAAGTTGGCTTAGAGAGCTTAACTTGTTAGTAAGTCTTTGAAAGTGTTGGGCAGGACAAATGGTTGATGATTAAGGAATGTGTTAGAAGTTTGGTCAGTTGGGTCCTGCCCACTGGATAAGTATAGGAGTTGTTGTGATCTGCCTGTTGTCAAGCTTTGAACGTACTGGGCACATACCGGTATAGGGAGCCGGGAAACTGATGTACTTCTGTGGTACTAACGGTTGAACTGCGACCCACCGTGTCTGGCGAGGAATGTGGACGGGGTCGTAGTCAGTAACCCACATGCCTTTGCTCGAGCACTGTGTAGAGATTGGGGATGCGATCCCGGGCTAAGTGGGCGCAGTTCAGGCAATGGTGGCCATAGCGGGAAAAGTAGCTTCGTGTGGCCTGACGAGGCGCGCACGCGGCGTGTGTTCCAGGTTTACCCCTGCAGGGTTTGAAATCGATTCGAATCGCCGAGTGTCACGGTTTTGATACACGCTTGATCCTGACAGATAATTTATTGCATGTTTATGTACTGTTCAGCTTTTATGCCTTGTTACTCCTATTGTTTGGCAGTAGTGGTTGGTTCACCTAGCTAAACAGGATTTTATCTTGTCAATCTAAAATTTGGTAATTAGATTAGTAACTAATTAAGCTAAGCTTGCAGTCGGTTTATTTCTGTTAAACTTCACAGCTTTGCATGCCCTTGTGATCCCCTTTAGAGTAGTTTGTCGGGTAAGTCTCGCTGAGTATCTTTGTACTCAGGGTTCTTTGACCCCTTGTTGCAGTTGAGCTGAGGAGTAGCTTCTGTTGCCGGTGCTGTGGTGGTCTGGAGAACCAGACATGTCAGAGCACGACATGATCTGCGACTAGGTTGTTTAATTACCTTGTTAACCTATTGCTGAACTTAGAACCTTGTGTAATATTTAAATTTGAGCTACCCTAGTTTGTATAACTCGTATCTATCTGTGTTGTATATATTTGTGCCTTGCAATATCTGTGATGTTTCCTCTGGTGTTGGGATCCTGAGTATTGGTAATGAGACAGCTGATAGTGAATGATGCGGGTTGTCTCGGAGACACTTGATGGAACTCCCGACTTATGCTGACCCAAGCGTGTGACGTGTTAGTGTTCTACACTACAGATCACACCTGAGTCAGTTTAAGTAGGGCGGTTCTGTCACAGGGGGGGAGGGGGGTTGAATTGGCTATTTAAAAAAAAATCTCGTAGCCGTATTGAACTGTAGGAAGTTTCGATGAAGCGTAGGAACTTTCGATGGACCAAAAGCTTCGACACTTTATAGGAACTTTCGATAAATCAGATGAACTATAATCAAATTCAAAAACTAATTATTTTTGCCAATTCACTTGAATTAAAAGATGAGTCTTGTTATCCTAGCACATGTGGAAGTGATCTCTGCAAGCAAAAGCTCAGTAACACATAGATGGGGACAAAATGATATTTAGGTCAAGAAAGAACAATATGAACTATGAAAAACACAATAAGAACAATAGAGACAAGAATTTGTTCACCGAAGTTCACTTCCACACAGGAAGCTACGTCTCCGTTGAGGTGCTCATAAAGAGTCGGGCCATCCACTAACCATTTCTTCCCCCGATCAATCACAAAGGAGGATTGGGTTACTTAATATGTTCCTCACAAAGAGGATGGGCAATACAAACATCCGGGGCACAATCACTCGAAGTTGTGTGCTCCACGGCGACGCCTAACAGTATAGGAGCAAAGCTCCAAGGGTAACAAACGCGAATCGAAGACCAAGAAAGATTTAAGTGCTCCTGAGATGAACAAGTTGGTTCTTTCACTCAAAACTCGAATCACAGACCTCAAATTGATCTCCTTCACACCCCTTGGTGAAATCTCATAAGGATTTCCTCTAGAAGGGAGTGGGTGAGAGAGTAGGAAAGCTCTTATGTGTGTTTCTTGTGGGTTAGAATGACAGAAAGTGAAGGAGAGGGTGAAGGGGTATACATACCCAACCCCCAAGAGTATTCGTTGCTATGCTGTTATGACGATTGTTAGAACTTCCTACACTAGGTTGGAACTTCCAACGTAGTTAGAAAACACACCCTGAGAACCCTTTTTCAGAACTCACTAGAGAAATCCGACACCCATAGGAACCTCCGACCACACTGAAATCAGTGAAAAAAGTGAAGGGTTTGTGCTATGGTGTGTTTTCTCTCATAGGTAATTAGTCATCTCAAAAAGCAATTTTGACCTCCTTGATCATCCAATCATGTCCTCCTTGACAGTATGGTGTCCCCATGCTCAAATTCAAAATTAAAAACAATGTAAATGCTTCAATTTTGCTTCAACACTGTGTATCGACAATTTTGGGATCATTCGTTTTGCAATTGTATTTTCTTTCATTTATCCTTGTACTTTTCTCAATATAAATTACTATTCTCTTAACTATTCATGTCATTGTCACCAAAACACACTAGAGGGGGGGTCTAGATGCACTTTCAAGACCGAGGTGCGTGTCGGTGGCTCCCGACGTCGAGCTTATGCAGAGTGAGGCGCAACAGCCTACGCGAGCTCATGAGGCTCTGCTCGTGTTGGCTCCGCTCCGCCAATAGAACCCAATTCAGTGGAGAAAGAACTATATGGGAAGCTCGATTTGGGCAAGGGTGAGTTCAATACATGAGGAATAATTCGAATCGAGTCCGGATGAGCTCAATCGAAGAAGAAGGATTTGATTGGTGGATGAATTGCAACACGGGGGATTGTTGCTTGTTTGAAATGCGGTAACTACTATTTGTGTAGGTGGTGAAGAAAAGGAGCACTGTGCTGCATGGAATGCCCATAGCTACCGAGGCTGTGCTGTGTATGGCTGCCGTCGTGCACGCACTGCAGAGCCCTTGAGGTTTGAGGCTTGCCCAATACATGGATCTTTGGAGAAGAGAGAAGGATACATGTGAGAGTAAAGAGAGGAGAGAGACGGGAGAGAAGGAATTATGACGGGCCACTCAAAAGAAATTGTAGGTTGGGAACAATAGTTTTCTAGACACCGTTTATGGACACAATCGGTTGGGACTCAATTAAATTGTCTCAAAGGCTTTTAGGGACATTACACATATTTCTTACCAAACCTACAATTTCACAGTTGTTTTAGCCAAACGACTTTTAGTTTTCTCATAGCTGCAGCTCACAGTAGCTTTGCCATAGCTCACAACCCATAGCAGATTTTTCCACAGTTCAAAAACCCAGCCAAACAAACCCTTAGTCTTGAAACAAAAGCATTCAAACAACCTTGCCACATTAGACTAACATACGATGAACAACACCTTAAGGTAGGCCGCAACCGAAACTGGCGTGACATGTCCAACACAAGTGTTAGGCAAAGTAAACGACAAAAGTGTAACATCCAGGTACATAACATGTCTTCCATTTAACTATTAGAATTAGAATAGACTGGGACCTGAGAGAGTGTTATAAGTTTCTAAAAACTGCAAGTCTATTATTGCTTATACTCTTATAAGGATATAAAATAAGTACGCCGCCCGGGTCACATAAGCTTGAGCTCATAATTCCATTGTGAAGATTTTGAACAACCTGGCCGTTGCAGTAGCTTGAGCACTTGCACAAACCAGCTTAGCCGTCGCTGGTACATGATCCCATGTCATTTTTCATTGATAAGAATGATCATACAGACACCAAATAAACACATTCATGAAGCTATTCAACACCACCCAATAAGTAAAATCATGAACTTCCCTACAGAATAGGAAAAGAACATGATGAAATGAACAAACATACAAAATTCAATTTCATTTTCATTTGATAGTTCGTTGTTCAAAAGAACATATGTCTGAATCAATTTGTTGCCCTATCAAATTCAGTTTGTTTTTGTTGTCTATTTCTAAATCTCCGCTGCCCCTTTCATGTTCATAACAATGTGTTTGATTATGCCATTAAATGAACTAGAGGTTGTTCAACTGAGAAGGCTATTTTTTTCTCATCTACTGATAGAGAATAAGGAGATGAAACACAATCTAGACAGAGATGACAAACATGGATTAAAGGATCGTGATGATGTTTGGAAGCGCCAAGGCTTCTTTTGAATCCCGACAAATCGTCACTATATATGAATCTACTAGTAGTATTTTTCTATGGCACTGTTTCATCTCTATATAACAAATGTTCTTTTGATGGATTTTCAATGGCACCATCACCAATTTTGTGTCGTATTTGTGATTATTATGATGATGGCAAAACTATATTTTATGGGTATAGCTTTAGAACTCATATGTTTTTTTTGTAATTCAATAATTAGTAGCTTTGTCATACTTATTAAGTCCACTCATCAACCTTTATTATCACAAGAATTATATTCTAAAACTATTGAACTTTCTTGATAAGATTCAGAAGTAAAATAATGTGACACGCTTGGAGTTAGTAATGTGTATGCATGTTTTTTATGTGTGATTTTGTCTGTATGTTTACTAGCTTGATTTTGATTTATCATTTTCAGGAATAAAAATGATGTTTGAGTATGAGACAATAGTGACATGTTGTAGAATATATTTTAGAAAATTAACACACCTACCTTTTAATTCCAGGCATTGACAAATAAAAAAAATCTCCTTATATCATTCAGTACTGACCCGCTAAAGCAGTTCGATGTTTTCATAAAAGGCGTTAGATATCACATGAGCCAACATGCACTTAAATATACTGTTCTAGTTTTGGTTATGCTCACTGCAGTTGGGTTTGGTGCCCCTATAATTTATTCGAATGTTAAGACATGGGACCTGACATTCTTTTGTTTGCTTTCGGTTCTCAAATTGACAAGGTGGGTGAGTGCAGAATTAGAAGGTAGAGGATGGATCATGATTTTCCATAATAACATTTGTCTTTTAACCCCATTATGTGAATTGGATCCACACCATTATGAATTTGCGTGTATTGAGAAATAACAATATCGAAATTCGGGTACCATTGTGATTTGCCTACACCATTTTGTACTTCTATGATTCATTTGGACAATTGGACTGTTTTTTTTTTTTTTTTTGCCAACGGCTCCATAGCATAGCAGTTTGCCATGACCGATTTTTTTGGACTTTTCTAGAATTTATTCCTATTTTCTTAGTGCTAAATCTAATTTTTCGAAGCTTATAGAAACCTTGACATGAGCTCTAAATATTTTATTTGGGTTCACTATGTCCAAATATATCTCTGAGATTTTTCTCAGGATTTTTGGAACCATTGGGATATTTTTCTTTGTTTAAAGACATTATCTTGATTTTTCTGGAACCTATTAGATTGGGCTGGATCCTATCTGGCAGGACCCGCTACCCTTCCGACTCGGACCTCTTCTTTTCTCTGCTTGTGTCCACGAGGGAGAATATATATATTCGAGACTCGACCGATGATGGGTTTGATGGTATCATACAGCCCGTTAAGACCCACCCCAAGCGATTAAAGGACCAGGTCTAAAAAAAGGAGATAGAAGGCCCACGAGTGCAGGGCCCTTTTTTGTTTTTTCTTTGTGTTCGTAACTTTGTTTAGGGAAATTTTAAAGCTCTTTTCGGTTTCCATTGAGGGGTAGAGTTTCATTTAATTTGGTTTGTGTGTCCAACTAAACATTTTTATATCATGCATTAATTAAATACTACGGCTTTTCCACGAAACAAGAATTAAATTTGCATTGGTTTGTTGTGTTGTGTCGTGCAACGTTATAGGCAAGAGTACTGCCTTTTATAGTTCTACTCCCTCCGTCCCATAATAAGTGTCATTTTAGAAATTCTAAGACCAAATAATAAGGATGAAAAATATCCTATATACCCCTAATCAGTCTATTTAATTAGCTTTGATAGTTGACCTGGACTCATGGATTCTTGTGTCTGTTTAACTATGCATGCTGGTGATTGACTTGTCATCCAATTAGAGGGAAACTCTTGATTCGTGAATTGAACCAAAAGGTAATGAATGAGCTATTTCATATGCTCTGCAACCTAAAAGGACATTCTTTTGTGGGACAAAATTTGAACTCTAAAAGACCACTTATTGTGGGAGGGAGGGAGTATGTGTTACCCAGTCGCTTATCTTCCCAAAAACAAATTAGCGACCCATCTTTAATGTTGAAAGTTCATGAGGAAATCACTTTTCACTTGCATGATACTTACCCATAAGGGCTTGTTCGTTTCAAGTGGAATTGAGATGGATTGAAGGAGACTAAATCCCTAACAAGTCAAAATCCCTCTCAAACCCCTTCAGATCCATGGAGATTACCAAGAACGAACATGCCCTAAGTGTGAATCCTTGTTTTTTTAGACTTCCGAAAAAGCCTTTGAGGCTAATTCCTCCCCCCCCCCCCACAAACGCGCGGAAATCAGTAGCTTATACAACCATTTGCTTAGCAGGGCTATATTATTAATCTCTAGTTTATGTATCCATAGCCTCTCTGATCTTTGCACTAACAAAAAATGCTCTAGTTAGCAAAGCAGTACTTAAGTTTCTAGTCATAGCAAAAAAACTCTTGAACAAAAGTAATCCATTTTTTTAAGTACCTGTTTAGAAATTGCAAAAAAGGGGATACCAGTATGCGTCATATCACTGTACAAACTTGCAAGTGTTTCGGCCTATAGTTGAAATAGAAAAAAAAAAGATACGATCGAGACTCTGCGGCTATTCTTCACAAATTGTGTTTCTTTAAGATGACACCAGACAAACTACATTTTTTTTAAAAAAAAACTATACTAACAGTAATCAATCAAGACCATGTAATTAAAAGGGAGAACAACAATGTCCGACAAGCTCCATATTACCACTGGGTGTGGCTCCTTACATGATCATTCCAAGGTAATATTGACGCAACTTCCATGTTCAATTCTTGTATTCCATCAAGAGAGATTCTCTCATAGCATGCAATTCATTGACAATGTCTGCTGTCCACATTCTGCTCAATGGCAATTCATGAGAGCAGGATATTCCAAGTCTCAGAACTGAAATAAGGCAATCAATCCTTCTCTTGTGAGAAGAATCACCCAAGATTCCGTATTCATTCTGCAGGTCCAAAGCTAACTGCCTGTCAACAATGTCCATCACCTTGTCACCGAGAGCTAGCTGAACATATTCACGAAGGCTCAACCCTTGTCTAAATCTGTTGTCAGAAGGCCTCTTCCCCGTTACTGTTTCTAGTACAAGAACTCCAAAGCTGTAAACGTCCCCAAGTGTGGATACCATGTTTCCAGCACCATACTCTGTTGCATCAAACTAATGGTAAGTAATCCCGATTTGATAGATTTTCTTTTGGGATTGTGGAATGCATTGCCATTAACAGTAGCCTTTTTTCAATGTTCAATACACGTTCTTGTAAAAAAAATAATCAGCAACTTATTATGCATCGGTGAAGAGAGTCTGGCAGGTGGATTGACTGCTTGGCTTAAGTCTGTGAGACTGACTCCGGACATGAACTGTTTTTTAATATATGAAAAACAATTTCGTTCCAAATAGTTTCTCTATATCAAAGTATTCGTCGCCATTGATTTTTTAAAATATTTGACCTTTTATTTTATTCAAAATTTTTATGCAAATGTGCAAAAAGATAAGTCACGGTTAAGTACGCATAATGATAAAGCAAATCACAAACAAAGTAAATGATATACACATAATATTTTGATAAAGACGAAGAGTGGTGATAAAAAGTCAATGACGACAAATATTCCGATACGGATGGAGGATCAAATTTTTGGCCGTACTGACAACCTAGCATAACTACGTTAAATCTACTGAAATTAATTGCTTATGAAAATCCTCCATCAGTTCGTGTGGAAGCAATAATCATTTCTTTTGTCACTACAGACCAGAAACACAGGTTGATTTGAACATGCCGCTCTAGAGTCTATTAAAAATATGCAGCCCTATCAAATATATTTAGTAACTTAATTGATAAGACATACTTATTATTTATTTTGTGTAATTAATTTAGTCCAACCAAATACTTCAATTTTCCATCAGTATCCCTAGAAGCAAAACATTACTATTCATACAGCATTAGAGAGCAAGAGAGGCAAAAAAAACTGAAAGGTCTTAGACAAGCAGTTTAGTGTTAACCTGGTGCTGCATAGCCAATTGTCCCTCTCAATCCCATCGAACTTGTTGACTGTTGCAGCGATGAGTTTCCCTCAACAAGAATCTTAGCAAGTCCAAAGTCTCCAACATGGGCTACCATGCCAGCATCTAACAGCACATTGCTTGATTTGACATCACAGTGTACAACAGGTGCAGGGCCATGGCAGTGAAGATAGTCCAACGCGCAGGCGACATCGAGTAGTATGGTCACTCTTTGGTGCAAATTCAAGTGCCTCTTCCCTGATTTATCGCTTGTGTCAGGATATAGCCAATCTTCTAGACTGCCATTAGGCATGAAGTCATACACAATCGCTTTGAAGTCATTCCCTCTGTTATCAATGCTCGAGCAAATCGTGACTATCTTAACAAGATTCCGATGTCGCATGTTTCGTAGCGCTTCGCATTCGGCAATAAAACTCTTGAGTGCCTTGGGAGTTTCAAGCTTTAGTACCTTCACAGCCACAAGATTTGTATCAACATTGTTGCTATCAAGATTCCCTCTGTAAACAGAGCCGAATGATCCAGAACCCAACAAATTGGTTGGCGAAAAACCATCGGTTGCTTTTACCAGCTCCAGGTAAGTGATCATCGGGTGCCCTATCATTTGTGTCGTTCTAGGGACTTCAGTTTTTCTTCTCTTATGCCAGGTTTGAAGCACGAAAAGTAATGAGAAGATGACCAGCGTTGAAACGAGAGAGAGAACAATAGATACCAGCAGAATTCGATGTTTTCTCTTTGGTGGTACTAAAGAACACGGGGGAAGACGTAGTTCAGGCATGCCACCGCAAAGATTGGCATTGCCTTGGATATAAAATTCAGAAGCATTTGCGAAAGCACCATTGGTCGGCACTTCTCCGGCAAAGCTGTTGAACGAGAGGTTCAGTGATTGCAGAATAGGCATGTCCCCAAAGGACTTGGGTATCTGACCTGACAAATTGTTGCTTGAGATATCAAGTGTCTCAAGACCTTTCAATGTAGTCAGAGAAATTGGGATGTTACCGTTTAAGAAATTGTTTTGCAGAAAGAGACGCTGTAGAAGTTGGCATTCACCAAGGGGGCTAGGGATTTCACCTGATAATTTGTTTGAATCTGCATGGAGTTCAACAATATTCTTAAGTTTCCCTATTTCTGGTGGTATTGATCCCTCCAAGTTATTATGGGACACATCCAAATTTTCAGAGAGTGTGGGAATGCTAAATATTTCAATGGGAACTGGCCCAGCAAAGTTATTGTGGCCAAGATTTAGTTCAAACAACCCGGTCAAGTTTCCAAGTGTGCTTGGCATTGTCCCACTGAAGGCATTAATGTGGAGCTCCAAATTATTCAGTTGTGTAAGATTGCCAATGGTCAATGGGAGAGAACCACTTATTTTGTTGTTAAATAGAATGAGGCGATGCAAATTCTGAAGCTTACTGAAGGAAGAGGGAAGAGACCCTGTGAAGGAGTTGTTAAAGAGAATAAGGGATTCCAATTTCACGAGATTACCGATGTCTTTAGGTAAGCTTCCTGAAACTGTGTTGGCTCCAATAGAGAGGTATACTAACGAAGAGGAAAGATTGGAGACAGAATCAGGAAGGACTCCACCAAACTTGCAGGCACCCATTTCTACTACTCGAAGATTGGAGCAATTTGTCAATGCGGCCATGAATTCCCAATCATTTGGTTCTTTGGCTTCTAGAGAAGTTTCTGCAAGCACTAACGTCACGAGATTCGTCAACCTTCCAATCTCTGGAGGAACAAGGCCGCTAAACGAGTTTGCACCCAAGCTAAGCATCGAGATGTTGGAAGCATTAGCTATGGATGATGGGATATTGCCATGGAACAGGTTGGTATCCATGTATACCATCTGCAGATGGGGAAGAGTACTGAATGCATTTGCAGGTATCATGCCGCTTAGCATGTTCTGCTGGACACCAATCAGATTGAGAGAGGACATGTTCCAAATAGCATCTGGGATCAATCCACTTAAATTGTTAGATGACAGGCCAAGGACAGACAATCTGGACAGCTGACCCAAAGATGAAGGGATGGCTCCAGACAGCTTGTTGTCAAGCAGAAGAAGATCCGAAAGGCTGGCCAGTTTGCCGAGAGATGAAGGGATAGATCCAGACAGCGCATTGTCAGACAGAACAAGTTCCAAGAGGCTGGTGAGATTGCCGAAAGATGAAGGGATAGGTCCAGACAAGGTGTTTTTAGAGATGTCAAGGTAGGAGAGGCCGCTCAGATTGCCCAAAGACCATGGGATATGACCTGATAACCTGTTGTCTGTCAGGGACAGATCTTGGATTGATGGCAATTCTGCCAGCGATGCAGGGATCTGTCCTGACAGGCCGTTTCCGTCGAGGTACAGATACGCGAGATTTTTCATGGCGGCGCCAATCTGGAGGGGGATCGTACCTCGGAGCTGGTTGTTGGTAAGGTCCATCCCGGTGAGATGGGTGCATGCTCCAATGGCGGCGGGGATGCTCCCTTGGAGGGAGTTGCCGCTCAGGTTCAGCCACCGGAGCCTGCTGAGACGGCCGAACTCCGGCGGTATCTCGCCGGACAGGTGATTGCCGCCGAGGTCCAGCTTGGTGAGGAAGGACATATTGCCCAGCGACGGCGAGATGGTCCCCGACAGGTTGGACGAGCGCAGCCGCAGCTCGACGACCCTGTCCGGATGCCGGCGGCCGCACGCAACACCCGGCCATGTGCAGTAGTGCCGGCGGGACGTGTTCCATGACGCCAGCAGCGAGCCGCCCCCTTCGGAGGGCAGCAGGGACGACTTGAAGGAGAGGAGCGCGAGTTCATCGGCGGCGCCGCCGCCCGTGCGGACGGCAGCATCGCTGCTCACCACCAGACAGAGCAGCAGAAGCAAGAGCAACGCGAGTGAGGTCGCCATGCGGAGATGCTGATCAGGCTAATCTTTTAGTGGTTTCTTTTTTTCCTCGGTGAAGTAGGGCTAGATTGAGATAGAAGGGGGCTGAGCTGGATATTTCGCGGAAACAATTCAATTGTTTCGATGGAAACTCTAGTCAACGGTCAAAAACATCCGTCGGTCGTTGACCTCGCGCGTGGACTCACACGCGCGGCTTCCACGTGCCTATGAGCATGGCTAATGAGGTTGAATGCTATTGCCATGTTATATGAAGGTGACAATATAGCCTGCTCATATAATGAGTTAGCTAATAGATTAGCTATTGAAGTGAATATAAATAATTAATGTTTGCATAGCTATTGGTTTAAGGACTTAAAACCAGTCACTTTTTCTCGGTGTCCCAGCCGGCGTTTCACCCGCAGCCAACTTTGCTCTCTCTCCTATTTTCTCCCCTCCAGCTCAGATTCTATTGACGTGGAGCTCCTCTAGCCGGTTGAGTCATCTTTATTATACTTGCTCTAACTTTGCATCGAGTTGACGGACACACGCACGTATGAGCCAAAACAGATTGGTCATCTCACAGGACAGGCCCAGCGTGGTGTCCAAAAATTGGTGGCTTCAGGAGAGCTGGAGCTACTACATTTCCCACCGCAAGCACCTGTATTTTCTTCCACATCTCTGCCACAATGTGCTCCTATCTTCTCACCATTTCTATCCTCTCTTACAGTCTCACTCTCTCTTCTGAGGAACGGTAGCTTCTCCAGGGCACACTGACACCTGCAGAGCACCATCTTTACGCATGTTAGCATCCGAACTTACATGGCCTGACGAGACCACTAGTGAAGCAACCGCGTTGGGTCTACTCGTGTCGCTGCGGAGCTTCTCATCAATTTGGTAGATTATTGTTCCACATGGATTTGTTTTCAGGATCACTGAGTTAAGGAAAAAGAGTCATTGTATATCATAAAGTAATCTAAAATAAACTATCCATGTAATCTTGTTTAGAAACAAACAAAGTCTCTATATTATATTATATAATCATGATCTATAAGCAAAATTTTATAATCTCGCTTCTAAACAAAGGGTGTGTTTGGTTGGGCTGTGAGCTGTAAAAAAGCTGCAGTGGGCTGTGAGCTGTGGAAAAGCTGTTGTGGCCTGAGAGCTATGGGAAAAGCAGAAAGCCGTTTGGTTGGAGTGACTGTGAGCTGTGGAAAAGCTGATGTGGCATGTAGACTGTTTATATGCAAATCGATCTTAATAAAATTTTATGCTCATTGATTGGCATGCAAATAACTATTTTAGAAATAAAAAATATAAAAAATTCATACAATAGTATTTTCAAAAGATAAAATGTTGATGTCGTCCGTCAACATAATTACCCACTAACCAATTCATCGGCTATTCTGTTCTTGGGTTCTTCCTCCTTTTCCTAACAAATCCCCTGTGGATCTCTCCCAATCCAAACCAAAACAAACTGCAAGATGCTTTGGACCCAAGCAAATCCCTTTGCTTATCTTAATCAGATCCTAATGGATTGGAACAGGTAGACCCTGCGGACGGCGACATTGCAACATGCAGGCGGATTTCCTCCTGGCCGTGGACGGCGACACCGCACTCCTCTTGCTCTGGGCGGCGGTTCCTGCATGTTGAATCGCTGCGACTCTCGAGGTCCACGTGGTCGGCGAGCTGGCCTCCGCCGGCGCGCACCTAGATGTGGCGGAGCGCTACCCGAGCCTGCTTCTCTCACCATCGGGCCTTGGGCGGACAGGCAGAGGGGCGGCGGTCGTTGGGGGGCAGAGCGTCGGGCGGAGCGCAGTCGGTCGAAGGGGCGTCGTGGGAGAGTCGGGCGGACGGGGGCCGCCGGCCGGAGGGCCGGCCGCCGGGAGAGCCTTCCCATCGCCGGTCTGCGATCCTATCGGGCGCGAGGAAGAGGAAACGATGGGTGCGGGCGGCACCGAGAGGAGGGCGGCGGGAAGAAAAAAGAAGAGTAAAATACACCAGCGGTCCCTGAACTTGTTTCGGTGTGTCATCTAGGTCCCTAAACTCTCAAAATACATTTTTATATTCCTGAACTTGTTCCACTGTGTCATATAGGTCCCTAATCTCTCATAATACATTTTTAGGTCCATAAACTTGTCCATCGGTGTCATGCAGGTCCCTCAACTCTTAATATGTTATTTGAAATTTAATAAAAATGTTGTTTTCCTATTTTAAGTTAATGAAAAATACTTTTGCTACTTTAAATTTAATAAAAGTGCTATTTTGATTTTTATTGACAATGAGAACAAATTATCTTAATAAATTTATACAAAGGGCATGCAAAATATAATTATTTAGGAGAAAACATTAGAGACTAGAATAGATATTTTCATGTTAAATGAGAAAACTATAATATCCAGTGTTGAATTTTTAATGACCTGATGGTCTTGATTAACCCATAACGAGTATAAAACAGCTAATTCAGAATTAAAATGGTCTTAGAGGTAAATTTTCTAAATGAATCATGTGAAATATGTTTAATAAACAGTCCATTTCGAATACAATTAATTAATGCTAATTTTCTGGGATATGAAAATTTACTTTGAGAGTTTAGAGACCTAAATGGCATACTGAGGCGAGTTTGGGGACCTGAAGATGCATCTTGAGAGTTTATGACCCAAATGACACCTCTGTACAAGTTTGGGTATCCAAAAATGCATTTTGAGAGTTCAGGGACCTAGATGACACGTCGAGACAAGTTCGAGGACTGCCCATGTATTTTACTCAAAAAAGAACGTCAATCGGTACCTATAACCAATGGCAGTGGGTAATTTTGAGCAAAACTCTCCCCCACAGCCAGCAAAAGCAGGGGTCCTATGTGCTTTCAAGTTTGAACTAGAGAAATGATGTTTTTGTGAGAGAAGGTAGGTCACAGCCAGACCCTTTGGTTGGCTTTTGACTTTTAGAAAAGCAAAAGCAGGTTGGAAAGACAAACCAAAGGGACCCAAAAGTCTTGCATTGTTTGTTTATGGTCGAGATTATATAATTTAGCTTATATATCATAGATTATATAATCTATGAAGTATTTGGCAACATAGGTTATTTGAGGTCTAGATTACTATTAGGCCCCGTTTGGTTCCCTTGAATTGAATCTTATTCTAGGAATCTCATTCTAGCAATTGGATTCAATAGGAATTCAATTACCTAGAATCAAATTCATTTCAATTTTTCTGTTTGGGTATACATAGAAACTAATTCTTGAAAAATTATATTCCAAGTGTTGTTTGGGTGGTCAAATAATCAGAATTGTAACATCTCTCTTTCTGTCTCTCCACTCTCTGCATACTCGGCACGTCTCTCTCTCTCTCTCTCTCTCTCTCTACACACACACACACAACACATATACCATACCTTGTCACAACACAGAAACTGACATCTCTCAAAATAAATACATATGGCATAGTTTCAATAGGGTATTATGAGTATTTGAGAGGTATTACAATAAATACAAGGTACAGCAAACACAGTCAGGTACTATGAGTTTTGGAAATGACAACAAACATGAGAGACCATAAACACCTAGCTATCATTTGACATGATTTGAATACAAGAAACTAGAGTTTATTCTTCACTTCTTGAGCTGCTTCAAGAGCCCACCTCTTTCTCATTTGCTCTGGAAGTGCCAACAATGACCCATACTTGCAAGCATCAGTAGTTAAGATATCAAATAGGTCCAGCAAGGTCTCTGTAGAATATGATCAACATTATAAAAAATCTTAGTTTCTCAAAAATCCAAAATCCTGGCATATATTACTGCACTAAAGCTATGTGGGAAGCCCCCACAACAAATCTTTTGTATTAGATGAAGTGATGAACACAATTTTGTACAGTAGAGGAAACATTAAAGTATACAACTAGTGGTGACTACAGTCACCAAAAGGGCAACAAAGGTTCTTGAAATTAAAGCATTAGTTACTTCTGGAAAACAACGGGAAAGTGGTAAGCCACTACTAATCCAAATACTCACCATCAGATTTAGATAGCAACATAAAATAGAACTAGCTAGGAAAATGGCTATAAGATTGTGCTGGGCCATTCTTCACCATGTGACATAACTACAAACCTGCTCTGCTCAAGACTACAAATCTAAGGCTGAAGCAACACAGAATTGAAGTGCATAGGTGTGACATCCTGGCCCAAGGCTTAATAGGATTGATAGAACACTCATACCAACAAGCTGTAACTTTTTTCCGGAAGCTCATCTCGAAAGAACTCTGAGGTTAAGCGTGCTTGGCCTGGAGCAATTTCGGGATGGGTGACCGACCGGGAAGTTCTTCCCGGGTGCGCATGAGTGAGGACAAAGTGCGCAGAAAAAACTTGTGTTGGTCTTTGAGGGGATTCTTGAGGTCCTAGAGAGCTGTCAGGCGTAAACGGGTCCGGACCCGGGGGTCGGGACGTTACAATAGGCTCAGCACAGAACTGCAGTACTATTTAAGTAAAAAAAATCTGCATAGAACTGCAGTCCCTGCAACCACATATGCTTCCCAAACTGGAAAGCACAAAACTGAAGTATTATTTAAGTAATAAAAAATACAACTAGATAGAAAAAGCACAGAACCGCAGTCCCCTAAGGCTGGAAGACTAAAACATGAACCACAAACATGATATTCTGCAGAACAAGAACAGAACAGCAGTAAAGAAAGCTTCAGAGGTTTATGAAAATTACCGCTACATATTCTTCCCAAACTAAATCACTATCAACAGATAGTCTGTTCTTGTTCCAATCCCAACCAAATCCGCTTATTCCCAGAAAACCATTGATGATACTGTAACGCTTGTCAAAAGTCTTACTACTTGACATGATATTGTCCTTCGTGATATCGACATTACACTTGTCACGAACATTTTTTATGGCAGCAGTATAGACATGGGACTTCCAGCCATTTTGGCATCTCAAAATTTTCCTAGACAAGAGAAATTTCAATAAACCAGCTCCACTTCGAAACTATCTGATGATTACCTCATTCAGCCTACAAGGAACAATCCCAGGTAACATATGGAACAATGTGATGGTGGGCATCAAGTTCAGGTTTCAGTTATTGTACTTTGATTATTTCCTAATATGCTGCAGTGAATGACTAATTGCACAGCAACAGCCATCACTAAAATGTTGAGATAAGAAATCTGCAAAGTGAATGAATAGCACATGTTTCAGTGATTGTACTTTGATTATTTCCTAGCTGCTAGTATACTGCAGTGAATGACTAATAGCACAGGTTTCAGTGACAAATTTACATTGGTAACTAACAGCACAGGCTTCAGTGACAGCACAACATCAATACACATTTTACAGTGGTAACAGGCATCACTACTACTGGAATAAGGCCTCTTTAGCAATAGATAGACATATCACTACGCTAGGATAAAGCTTGCAAATGAGTATATGTTAAGTGCACAGAATTACAACAGTACAGGTAGATGCTGCAAATTATTCTTATCCTCCCTCAGCTATTAACAACTTGTCAATAAAATGGTAACTGAATTTCAACAGTGTATTCAACTCTTAATTTGGGATTAAAAGAACAGCTAAACTGAAGCGATCCGAACTGACTGACACTACACAACAATGCGAGCAGGTCACACACAGATTAATTTCTCTTACGAGCTGTTCTTTCGACTTTATTCTCGAGATGTATATATAATAACAGATAGCAGATAGATGGTAAACGCGAGCATCTCGTCCTTCACAAGCATTTACAAATTTACAGTCAGATTGCCAGAAAAATGGTTAGACTGCAAGCTAGAGATGCTTTAGGTTATACCAACGCGAAATCCATACAAAACTAGTAGCTCCGATTGTGCTTGCGCTTTGGCTGCCGCATAGCATGCTACCTGGTAGGCTAGTAGCCTAGGACAGGAGTTTAGCTGATGTACAGTTTCCCACTGCATTTCCTGTAGAAGAAACTAGGAAAACTACCAGGTCGTCTTTGTTGGCAGCTTATACATCTCCACGCGGCTGTTCCCGTGGAACCAGTAGAATTTATCCTCTTTCTTATCACATGGCTATGTACACTGGCTACTCGTTGCACCTACGTCTGTCCGCCTTCCTCCTCGTCTGCGTTATCGATCAATTGAATTCCTGAGCTTTTTGGATCAAAACAAACACAGAGAAGGATCCGTAGCTTGCATTGTTCATGGAGACTCACCTCGGTGTGATTGTTTCCGACAGCAACGAGGCTTGAAATAGTTTTGGAGGGGTCTTACGGGCACTGGAATAAATTTACCAAGATATGCAAGGGGCCAGCTGGAAACATCACAAAACACACCAAAATTAGTCCTTGTACAGTTAGCTCAACATTTAATTCACAACAAAAGTGCAGGCAATATGGAACACAGCAAATCTGACGTCATGCTTCACAGTGTTTATAAATGCATCTCAGGATCATAGGTTCAGACAACTGTGCAGTGCATTAAGCATATAGCACATTTGAAGAGTTGATAAACGATAGGACGTTGCTAAGTTTTGATGTGCATACCTTATAATGCCAATAGCAACTGAAACTAACCATAGTCTCCAATCAAGTCTCACAGTTTTGAAGAACTTCCCCAGGAACTGAATTATCAGTATCTGCCAGAGGAGAGCAACTTTGTAACCACCCCTTCATGGACAAGGGTACTTGGAATAGAAAAGTTGTTCTATATTGTCTGTACCTGAAATACTGTCGTTATTCCGATTATTGCCATGAAGAGGTGGTTCTTTGTTACCCCTTTGAAGACATTTCTCTCCTCAGGTTTGCGTGCATTGAACTCGTTGAAAATCTAGAGTCAAAAGCACAGTCAAGTTAATCAAAAAGACATTCAGATGTACACATAGCTCCGAAAGTAAATGATCAAAATGATGCAAAAAATATTCATGATAACTTCAGCCAGGCTAGTCTGGTTATACAAGCAAAAACTTGTTCAGTCAAGAGCATAACATCCATTAGTTTGAAATCAGTCACATTAAATTACTGGAACAGTTAGAAATGCAAAGAAAACAACTCGCTGAAAATTGATTAAAAAAACATTCCAGATTTCTTAGACCACGAAAAATCCCATTTTTGTCTGGGCATCAGGTCAAGATATGAAACTTGACTATGATCAAGCATAAATAGCCTATAACAAGAGCTAATATGAAGTACAACATCCATGGAAATATCAAGGCTAGCACATATAATAGTTCGTTTTGTGGTCTAACTATTGGCTAATAAACTTAGTCAAGTTAAAAATTGATTTCTTTTTTTCTTTTGAGAATATAATCCACCTTTAGTATGCATTTGTCTAAAAGGTAAAACAAGACCTGTCTCCAGTAATGTTCTACTATGATTCTTGAATAAGCAATCGAACTAATAACCCACCTGGCAAAAGACAAATGTATTAAAGATGAAAGTGTTTGTTATCCTCTCAGCATCAGATCGGCTTTCATTCTGCAGCCGCAGAATTGTTACGCCAGCAAAATCGAAGATGAGAAGAATTGCTATTTGGTAAAGGGCCTGCACAAAATTCCAAACATATCAGAAAAAGAAATAAGATTAAACAGAATCCAGTGGTATACCAAAGCAATACTAACCTGAACAAACAAGTTTCTCCACATAATATTTGTAACAAGAGGTTCCCTGGAGTACAATATTTTAAATTCAGAATGGATGGTAATATGCAAGGAATATGTTACACATGATGTTGTGAACAATAAATTAGGATACTTTTACTTGCCTTCGACCAACAGGATTTCTCTTCATAAGGTTGTCAGTTGGTGGTTCGGTTGCTAATGCAAGAGCTCCCAACGTGTCCATGATAAGGTTCACCCAGAGAAGCTGAAAAGAGAAAGAAAGAAAGAAGTACAAAGTACATGAGAACCACAGCCTGGATATACGAGGGTCTCAGGGACTGCTGCATAATTGTTGAGCTATGTTGTTTACCAGAAAGGTTCAAATCAGATATTCAGACATAATATTAAAATTTTCAGCACATCCTTCATGCAACATGACAAACAACTAAATTCAACAGAAGTAGCAATGGCTGTAGTAGAAAAAATTGCACAGTACAAGGAAAACTGTCCCAACCTCAACAGCATTTAGGGGCACATCACCAGAGGACACAGCAGCAACCACATTAATCACAAGTGCAGCAACATTAACAGTAAGCTGGAATTGAATGAATTTCTGAATATTTGCATAGACAGACCGTCCCCAACGGACAACCTGAAAGAGAAGAATGAGGTTGAAATCCAGAATTTTAACCTAAATCTCACCAAAACAGCGCTTAAGCAACCAGAATTATTGCCCAGAAAATGCACTTTCAAACAAAGAGTATGCATGTGTAATGTGTTCAAGACTTGGTTGTCAGCTGTGATAATTTAGTAAGAAGCACAATATAACATCATTAAAGGTATTTTTATCAATGCAGCTGGCTAGCTGCAAGTGGAATTATTTACAAGGAAAAAATCACTGTTGTGCATCTAGCCAGTTAAGTTCTCTTCTATAATTCTATCTACTAAACAAACCTTGACAACTGATGTGAAGTCATCATCCAATATTATAATGTCAGAGCTTTCTTTAGCAACTTCTGTCCCCGAAATGCCCATTGAAAGACCTATATCAGCCTAGACAACAAATCAAGCAGCAATTAGGAACAATAAATTCATCAATATAAAAAAAGCTGGTAATATGTAATGAATCGTCAATGTCTTGAGCTAAACATGTCACCTCGTGCAATGCAGGGGCGTCATTTGTGCCATCACCAGTAACAGCTACAACATGGCCCTTTCTTTTTAAAGCTTGTACAAGCAAAAGTTTGTCATTTGGAGAAGATCTGCCCATCACCTAAAACAAGCTAATTAACTCTACAACACTAAAAAAATATGAAATAACTTAAAAATTGCTCCTGATGACAGAAGGGAGAGGGAAAGAGGGAGAGAGTTACAATTATCTTTTCAGCGGCATCTGCTCTCGCACTTTCAGACATCTCACGGAACACTTTTCCCTCAATTACAAATGGTTCCGAAATAAGACCATTTGCATCTAGTATTCCACACTCCAAAGCTATAGCTTTAGCTGTTTCGATATTATCTCCTGTAACCATGCGCACCTGGATTGCAAAGACGGCAGCTTATTAGCCGCAGAATAAGAGAAATATCATTTCTGCGCGAGGGCGGGGCAAAAGATTATCCACCTAATGAACAACAAGATCGAGCCACATAGGAGCAGACAAGGGCTTTTAGGCAGGGTTTGCCATAGCAACCCTTAGGCCAAAGGGTAGCAGTTTTTCTTCACACTCAAACATGGATAGACAACATATATATTCCTTTTTTTGTTTTTGTCATTTCCTATATTGTTAGTATATAAATTACAGTATGATCCTTTGCTCCTGTTAATATTAGTTCTGATTTATGCCATTTATTTGTTCTTTGAATATTAAAAACAAACAAAAGACCTAAGTGATCCTTAAAATGAAAAGTAACGTGATACAGGAAGAATAAAATAATTAAGTAAAACAAACCTTTACACCAGCAGTAGTGCATAGTCGTACAGCATCCCTTACTCCTGGGCGACAGGGATCCTATAGAGCAATAAACTGTTTATAAACAAATTATTGTTGAATGCTACCACCAACTACACATTTATGCTTAAAAACAGTTGCATGAGTGACTGAAGTGGAGTTATTATTATGCAAGCTCATAGATATAGGAAATAATCATTTGAAGAATGCCCTGGTGAACAATAGATAATATATGCCAGATTGAAGCATGGGATTGTGCCCAGTTGCCGAATCATGCATATTGTGTTTTCTGTGTTAAAACAAGACTAAGCCACATTCATGGCACAGGCAAGTAGGAAACAGAAGAACTCAGATAGACTGTACTGTCCTATACTCTCTCTTTTAGAGTACTGATTTATACTCAAGTATTTGAACATAGGTCTTGACTCCCTCATATCTATCAAACACAGATACAGTCAAACTCAAAATGAGTCAACACAACAGCAGTAACCAACCTTTATTCCTACTATCCCAAGCAGAGTCAGGTCATCCTCAGGCAACTTCCAGTTTGCTATGTCTTCCTTTGGGATCATTTCATTGTCACAAGCACAATATGCAAAAGCAACACAGCGTAATGAACTAGCTGCCATGTCTTCAATGGATTTCTTGTATTCATCATGCTGCAAATGCTTAATAGTCCCAGTGAGTCTAAGAGAAACCAGTATTTCAACAAAATCAAGTGGATCTCAGAGTAACCCACAAACAAGTTAGGAGAGGATATTACCTTCTCATCACTCATTGGCTGAACTGAACCGTCGGCACAAAGCCAGCTTTTGCAAGAAGATAACACTATTTCAGCTGCACCTTTCCAGTGGACGTGAACACCTTCATCTGACTGCAATTCCAGAAATCAGACAGCACCAAGAATACACAAACAATATCAAAGCTAAGAAATAATGCGGCATAGAAACTTTCATCAATACAAGTCACGAACAAACAGATTATCGATCTCTGCACAAAGACAAGAAATATGATAAAACTATCCTGATGCAAGGATGAGAAGAAAATGGAACTACAAGTGTTGCGTGTACTAAGATTTAACACAAGTATTCATAGGAACATTCTTCACGTTAAGGTCTGATATACATAACTTGTGTACTACCTGTACTGCAACAGCACCACGTTTCTTCTCCGAGTTAAATGGGAAAACATGAATAATTGAAGATTTTGACCTCATGTCATGGAAATCCATCCCTATCTGTGCCAGATGAAAGGTCGAATCAACAAAAAAGGAATGAACAAATACTGTGAAGTGTAGGAAGCAAAATTTAGTAATAATATAATACCTTAAGACCCCAAGAAAGAATGGCCTTTTCAGTTGGCGAACCCATAAGTTCTGCCTCTCCCCCATCCTGTACAAAGGAAAAGCATGGATGCAACTGTGTCAAACATGGCAGGTTGGTAATTGATATAGACAAGTTCTGTGGATGATCTTTAACAGTATCCCTAGACTGCCTCCAGGAGGCTGCTCAGAAAAAGTTTCCAACTTTTTAAGGGCAAGAACCAGTAAAATGAGATAGCCTGATTGTTTCAGATCTTAAACTGGTGATGAACTTGTGCCTCCCAGTTTCACACTTTAAAAAACAGTGCTTGAAACTCATGCAATTTTCATTTAACTGGTCTAATTTACAAATTGTTAACCGCTGGTAGCTCTGGGCACTGAACCTGTTATTTTCTGAACTATGAACAGTGCAGACAGCCAGACGTGAGTTTCCATAAATAATCTCTATTAAGAAGAGTTTTCTATACCTCTGGCAAAAATACAGTTCCTGTTGTGTTTTGTGCAATTCCTTCAATAATAAGTGCCGCTGAATTGTCTGATATCTGGCTAATATCATCACAGGGATCCAACTTTGTTCCAGCAAAATATGCTTCCACAACTGTCATCTGCATGATCAATTTCATACGAGTTACCAAACAAATTGTGGAGCAACAATTATGAAACTTCACAACTCAACACATCAGAACAAAGGCTCATTGTAGTAGATAACAATGAACTTATGCATGTCCAAGCATTTTAATTAAACGGAAAGTCCTGAACAAGTATTATGTCAACGCAGCATCTTGGGAATAAATCATGACAGAATTTTGAATGGCAAATGGACTTGTAAATGACTTTACAGACCTTATTCAAGGTAAGAGTTCCTGTCTTATCACTGCATATTGTAGTAGCTGATCCCATCGTTTCACATGATGAGAGCCGTCTCACCTATTTAGACAAAAATAAAAAAAAAAAATCATACTTGCCCTCCTGTCAAACTTTTTATGAATATGGATAGAAGTGTTTTTTATCTACCAGTGCTTTGTCCCGCATCATTTTTTTCATCGAATATGCAAGCCTGAAAAAAAATGCAGATAGTCAAACCCCTGAAAAATCAATGTAATTCACACAAGGGATTCATACGTCAGAGTTACTGCCAATGGGAGTCCCTCAGGCACAGCAACAACGACAATAGTCACCTGTGGACGAAAAAAAGAAAGAATCAGTGAACAACAACAACAACAACAACAATAGCCTTTTGTCCCAAGCAAGTTGGGGTAGGCTAGAGGTGAAACCCAAGAAACAGAGGTCAAGGTTCAGGCACGTTGATAGCTAGTCTCCAAGCGCTCCTATCGAAAGCTATTTCTTTGGAATCAGTGAGGTCTTTAAAAATTGTTCATGGTACTAGGTTTACACTAATGAGATTAAGATTACATACAGCAATAGTCAAAATTCTAATTGCACCCATAAATCCTTGTTTCAAGCCAGTAGTCCCAGCAACAAATTGAGTAGTCCCATCAGGTTTCTTGGTATGTCCAGTAAAATATCTGTAGTTCAATTTGAAATCAGTGAGAGAGAGAGAAAGAGAGAGGACATTTGTGACAGTTGCAGTATGAAGTAAAAATAAAATACCTTATCCAAAGGACAACAAGTACTGCACCAGCTACGGACAAGCCTACCAAACCAATAAAAGTTGCAACACCATTCAGGCGAACCTAATAAGGACAATAGCGTGAATCAAAGAAAACTCAGTATTAGTCCATTCAAGAATATGCACTATCCTTGAAGACAATAACCTGTAACGGTGTTTCTTCACCATTATCTTCTGAAAGGTTAGCCATCAATTGACCCCATTCAGTATTGGTACCCACGCCTGTTACCTTTTAATCGATAAGTAAAATTAAAGTTAGTTTAGCCATGGAAAATTGGCAATACTAAAATCAATAATAAATAAATATTCTAGTGAACAGTGATGTGGAAAATGGGTGTGCTCAATTCCAGATGTTGTCAAAATGCTTGATATTGCCAGACTCACCAGCATAGAACCATAGCCATCTGCAACCTTGCAACCAGACATCAGGAATGGTGCCTTTTGATCCTTGTGAACCTAAAATAACACTGCATCATGAAAATCTAACAAAGGCAGATTTGAGAAAAGCAATTGCCCTTTTTCCCAATAGACTTACAATTTTCGACTCCCCAGTCATACTTGATTCATCTATTGCAAGAGAATGGCCAGATATTAGAATACCATCAGCAGGAACCTGGACGTGGAAAAAAAACTGATAAGCAGATGATTCTACACAAAAAAACAAAGACAGATGAAAAAAAATAATATACCATCTTACTTGGTCACCGATTTTGAGAGGAACTACATCACCAACAACAAGGCCAAATATTGAAGCTGTAGATCTTTTACCACCTCTAACAACCTAACCAAAAGGGATAACAAACAAGAAATACATTCAATGACTGGAAGTTCACACTTAAAACCACAAATGTAAATGTTCATATGTGGCGTGGCCATACTCACCTCCACTTGTATGTTCTGTTTCTCCTCATTCAGATGTCGAAACTGAAGAGATTGTCTATAATCACTGATTGCTGGGTAAATGGCAACAATAAAAATTAGAAAATAACACCCTGCTATGCTACTGAAAAAAATTAACTTGTAATCCAAATCTATTACCTGTAACAAGTATCACAAGGAAGACAGCTAAAAAGATACTTCCACCATCATACCATCCTTCATCAACACCCTAAACGAATAATGTTAAAGAAAAGCAAAAGTAAGGTGATTAAAGGACAGCAAATTTTTTTAAGTTCAAAACACCAGGGAAGCACGGATAAAAATGAAAATGGAGTCTAATAGTAGATGATATAGCATAATACCTCTGTGGTCATACCCAATGTCAGTGATATGGCGGCAGCTACCATTAGAATGACAAGAGTTAAATCTTGGCATGCTTCAAATACAAAACGCTGTGAATGAAACATAATGAGATTAAAATTTGAAACTGCAAACATTGGAGCAACGAGATTCATGTAGTGCTACAAAAATAACAAATTTTGTAGGACCCATGTCTAGTTTGATTTTCCTTTAAAAAAAACTGTCTACCTTGATTCAAGGATCAAGTTCCTCTCTATCATTGCTTTTGAAATTATCTCCTTTCCAAAAAAAAAAAAAGTTCCTCCCTTTGGCCACTGAGCTATCTCACTAAAATATGCTCCCAAACCCTCTCCAGTGGCAAATAGGAGACATGATTTCAATCAAAATGGATTAAATTTTAATCAGAGAAACTATATTAAATATATGTAAAGTAAAAGGTTTCAAAAATAAAATGGAAAGGCAATAATAAGTTGACAAGATATCTAAAAGCAGGGACTTGCAACCACATGTGTTAATGGCAGGACTTGTAACTGTAGGTGGTTATTTAAAATTCTTGAAAATAGTATACAAATCTTACGTGATTTACTTATAGCATACCAGTATGTTTTTCCTTTTCTTGCGTGGATATGTATTTGCTCCATAGACATTCCTCCTTTGTAACAATTCATCCTCGTTTGGACTAACTCCCTTGTCTAAATTACTCTTCAATAAATCTGACAGACCCTTGACCTGAACAGATTTTGGTGACACAAGGAGTTTAAAATGAGAATATAGTTCACCAAAAAACAATTTTTTATCTAGCTCAGCAGTAACCTACCCCTCCAACTTCTTGAAGAAGAACACTATCATGATCCCTGTTTAATGTGGTAAGCTTTTCCAGTTCAATTGGAAAACTGCGAGAGGCCGTTGCAAGATTTATACCACTATAAGCTTCTGCTTCGTGCAAGGACATTAAAAATAACACAAGAATATAAATAAATTGTACGTAAAACAAGCATATAAAGGACATAGAAGTATTAAGCGCAAGTATAAACAGACAGAGGAATAGTAAGTGTGAGTGGACAACATAGTGTCCAAGCAGATATATCATGAGGAACCTGAATTTTATGAACAAATGGGATCAATTTTAATGTACTACTGAACAGATTAAAGAACAAAACGATTTGAAGGAAAATTGAAATGGTAAAATTAGTGAAATGGATTACTATGTCTGTTATTACAATGCGGATGCATTATCACATTTTAGTTGACTATATACACAATGAATCTTTGCTACATTGCCTCCAGAATATAAATCAAGGTTGATGTCTTTTTAACGGTAAAATCAAACTAGACATGGGTCCTACCAAAATATGTGGCTTTTGTAACACTACATGGATCTCGTTGCTCCTATGCTTCAGTTTCAAAATTTAATCTTATTATCACTAACATTCCAGTACAAGGATGGAATGATGATTGATGACATGTTAACATGAAACATCCGTCATGAATTTCATCAATAAAGCCAAACATATTAAAAGAATAAAAATTACTCAACTTTAGACTGCTAATCGTCCATTTGGATAAACACAAGCAATAAAACAGAGGTTAACATAACAATATGAACTAGTAGTCATACCTCTGATAACTTTTTGGCCAGCTTCTTTGAAAAGAAATGCTGCCTGGAGAACACAAATTTAGAGTGCAAAAATGAAACAACCAAAGAGAGAATAGTATATCTCAGCAGGCAAATGACACAGTACCCGTATAACTTGTGCATGGGACCGGATTTTCCTTCTTATAATCTCTTTCTCTTCCTCCTTTTTAAGGTCTAGAGTATATCTAAATCGGCGCGAAGCATTGAGCACAAGAGCTGCTTGCTGCAATGTACAAAATAACCATATTTGTCAGAACTTGATACTAGGAATATGTGTTGACCCACTATATAAGGTAAACTTCTCTATCCCAAAGGCCTATCCATCTTCACATTTACGACGACTAGTCCTCACATGAGCAACATACATTCTTAAGAAAACTAGTAAATCTCACTGTTGTAAGAATTGATGTTTGCTTCTTTTCATAATTTCCCCAGTGTACTAACAGGCGAACCAGTCAAACTTCAGAAAATTCCCTTGCTTGAATATGGGCATCAATAAATGGACAAATGCAAGGAAAACCAGTACTGTCAGTATTCCACCTTCAGTCACCGATTTAGTAAGACTTGTGGCTACATGAATATGCACAGGCACATCAGTAGAGAAAACCAAGCACTGTGTTTGTCGTCAACAATGTCAGCGTAGAGAGAAAAAATTATAATATGCAAACCCAATATCTGAAATGCATCAAGACATTTAACTGAAGTATAATTCTTCATGAAATGCTAAAAAAGCATAGCTCTTCAATGGGAAACTTGTTTGTCACAATGGCATTCCCCTTTCCTCCATGTGGAGCAGAGAATCGTGTAAAATGCCCACACTTGGAACCTCGGAATGACAGCTCCACACTCCACTCCACACTCCAGTCACGGTCACCCAGTCATTGCTCGTTTTATATTCCCCACGCACAAGCAAGCAATCAGAACACGGCGTGCACACTTAACCATTTCCAAATCCAAGGAAACCGCGCGCATTACGCAACCCAGATCCCCGACCCAACCGGGCAACCAAAGATCCAAATTCGAAGCGAACACAGCCTAGAGCAGAGGAGACGATCGCGCACGTACCCTCCAGCGGCGCAGCCGATCGTGCGGCGCGTTCTTGTGGGGTATGTCGAACGCGTCGTCGAAGACCTCCTCCTCCTCGGACACGGCCTCCGCGCCGCCCTCCGCGGCGCCCCGCTCCTCCGGCGAGCGGATCTCCGGCGGCGGCGACCTCCCCAGCGCCATGCCGCCCGATCAGACCACTCCCCGCAGCAGCAGCAGCAGTAGCAGCGGGCCTTCGCAGGAGAGACGACACCGAACGCGCGCGAGCCCCTGAGCACCACACAGACAGACGAGAGAGAGCACCCGTGTCATCACGAGATCGCCGTGGAGGCGGGAAAGCCACAGGAGGGGGCGGGGCGGGGCGGGCAACCAATCGGCTCACCTCGGCGTCGCGAAGCTTCTAGAAGGTTCCGCGGGCCCGCTTCACCCCCAGCTCGCCTCGCCGCTTCGCCCCTCTCTGCTCCTCTCCCCTTCTTCTCTCTCTCTCTCTCGTGCTCTCTGGGAAAGCGTTTTTGTTCTCTTCTTCCTCGGCCCGGTTCTGCGGTCGGGAATGGGGACTCGTTCTCGAGGCGGTTGCGAGGGGGCAGCATGAAGCTTCCACGAAGCTTCTTGCGTGGCGGTACGCTGCCACATGGGCCCGCGCGGTGCTCACCCGGGAGCTCGCTGCTCGCCCCCGCGTGACGTGGAGGTGGCCCACCCGTCAGGGGACCGGTATCTGGCGGGAAGCAACGACCGGATCGGGTAGACGACGACTGCTACACGCAGCTGGAGATTGGCGCGGCGGGTTTGGCTGCCAGATTTGAAATGGGGATGGAAAAGGTCAGGTGGGAGCTGACAGAACTGAGATCGCTGCACTGCCACAGGGTGGAATTTTGGTCGGTGCCTCGCAGTCACACACTCACCCCCTAGATTTCTCACACTTTTCAAACTTCACTGTTCATCAAAAGAAATCTTACCTGCATAGAGTATTAAACGTGTGTTAATGACAAAACCCATTCCATAACCCCTTGGTAACTTTGCGAGACGAATCTAATGAGCCTAATTTGGCCATGATTAGACAACGTCGTGCTACAGTAAACAATCTCTAATGACGGATTAATTAGGCTTAATAGATTCGTCTCGTGATTTTTCGTCCATCCGTGTATTTAGTTTTATAATTAGATCATGTTTAGTCCTCCTAATCTTCAATTTAGAATTGCTACAGTAAATTTCGCAAAATTTCTTTTCGAACTAAACAAGCCCGAGGGATACACTGCTACAATCCAGAGCAATGTGGATCTGACGTGAGACTGTGATTTGTTAAACATTAAAATATAGTATATTCCTCTTCGGGCTGAAGGATTTTTTTAAAAAGAACTTTATAGTGCTCTTTTGATACGGTACGGTGCAGCATTATGGCAGTCCTTTGCTGCGAGGTTTGGTCAGTGCACATTGTCACGCTTTTTCTCAGCCATTGTCCGTTGATGGTCTAGAAAAATGCATGCCACCGTGCTAAAGTTGTCCTCGAAAGTTACTAAACTGCTCTATTGAATTCTAGAATCGATTCGACTAAACTTAGGATTTCCATTCGAGGTCTTGCAAACCCAAGCCAAAACCATGGGGTGTGTATATCACAGGCCATCACGATCACCAACAAATTGGTGGCAAATCATACATATCGGACATCCGACCCGTGGCCTCAGTCTGAACGTTTCAAGATTCGTGCTAGGCTTCGATCCAACGGCCGGGGATCCTCCTTCCTCTAGCCCCGGCGGCGCAGCTCCCGAAAAGCTAGAACATTTGTTCCACCACGTGGAACAATTGTTCCAATCAGACCTGATTTATGCTTGGTGGAGGGTCCAAATCTGTCGCGCCGGCAACAACCACACACTTCTGAGATCTACGGCGACAGAAGGAATGCTGACGACGCAGCACGATCAATGGCACATTTTATTCGATCCAATCTGATCCGTCCAGGATTCCGCCGCAGTCCACGTCGCGTGCCCCTCACTTCGCCGGAAGCCCGGGCTCACACACATGCGACTACAGCGCCGCGCGACCCTTTCCTGGTACTCGCTGGCCCCCCTTTCCGGCCAGTCCGCGTCACCGCTTGCTTGCACGCCGGACAGGAGAGCGAGAGCTCCGGCGCGGCGGCAGGTGGCCGACACTGACCGCCGGCGGCGGGCACCGCCCAGCAAGGAGGCGTGCCGCGTCCGGTCCGTGCATTGAATCACGCACGCTCGGTTGGTCGCTTCGGGATTTCGCGGGCCGTGCGATCGCAGTCAGCAGTGTTGGTTGCTGAGTCAGCAGCGAGACTAGTTCCACATGGTTTCCAGATCCGGTCAGCAGACCGCCAGATACAGACAGACTGGACCGGATCGGAGTTTAGGCACTGGAGTTTCCAAACAGTTTCCGTCCACGAGTAGACGAGCTGAGCTGCTGGACCAGCATATGTCCGTAATAAAAAATACAACTCTCGCATCTCGATGAGTCCAACAATTTCAAGTTTAACTAGATTTATACAAAATAATACTAACATTTATGGTACAAAATAAGTATCATTAGATTGATCATAGAATGTATTTTCATACTAAATCTATTTAAAAGTATAAATGTTAGCAATTTTTTATATAATCTTGGTTAAATTTGAGATAGTTTGGCTCCCCGAAAAGCGAGAGTTGCATTTTTTTTCTTGGACGGAGGGAGTAAGACCAACATGCTTGCCAGCTCTTACAGATCACGGAGAGGAATTCTGGAAACAGCTCCAGGCACTGATAAACTGCGAGCACACGTCACCGGCACCAGATCCCAACCCACTTGCCATTTGCATGTGCAGGTGAGTACTATGGACTATGGAGTACATACATACAGTGCACAACAGATCACAAACACAATATTTCCCTAAAAATCTTACAAAAAAATGCCCTGTAGAAAACAAAGAACGGATGATATTTGGGCTTGGTACGTCAGGGGCTCAGGGCCGACAGAAAAAATTGCTGGTAAGGTTAAACATGCTTGCACCTAAGAAACATGAACCGAAAACCTTACACATTGTACAAAGTTACAGGTGGCGCCTCCTTGTTTCATGTCGGGACCTGTGTTCATTTTACAAACACTGAGAAGCGACAACTCAATAGTGTGACAGGATGCCTGCTTGGGTTCCTCCACAGTAATTCTAGATGGCGAGGTGTTTTCGCGCTGTAATGTCCTACAAGTATCAGGAGGCACATAGAGCAGGGAAGTTCTACAAGCTTCGGTAGTCCATAACAGTCACTTCGTCTTCAGGAGCATCAAGGTCTTGGTAGCTGAAATCAGGGTAGACGCAAAAACTAGTGAAAAGGTGTACCAAAAAGACAAAGGGGCGATGCATCGGAAAAACCTTTCTGAAATATCTGTTGGTAGTTCACATAAATGTATCCAAACGCATTGTGTATACACGAGCAAAAAAAACTGCATTGTTATCATGGATAAGCAAGAACGATATCTGGAAAGACATATCTTAGTCAAGCACACATATCATAATATCTGGAAAGAGATGATTTGTTGGCGATATTCAATCGTGCCTTTCTCTACTGTTCAGGATCTACGGTTGCTGTTAACCACAATTCAGAATATTGGAAATGATTGTTTGCATTGGATAGTGACCGACTTTCTGGGAATACAAGTGCAAACTACAAGAAATTTGAGATACAAGTACTAACCTTCGTATTCTACGAGGATCATGCATATGAGGAGGAGGAGCACTGAAGATTGGGGATGGACCACGCATTGGGGGGCCACCACCCCTCCCTGCTTTCCTAGGATGTGGACCTCCAGCTGGCTCAAAAGGAGGTGGACCACCCTGATCCCTCAACATATGCATGGCAACTTCCGGGGGTGCAGGAATAAACGGTCCAAGTGGACTGCAATGGAGATGAAATGACGATGACGACACCGTTAAAATTTCAAAATAAGCAAGCAGAAGTTGCAGACTTACCCAGCACCAGGCACAGGCATTAGAATCGGGGGAGCAGGAATATCTGGAGGGAAGGCACCATGCATAATTGGATCACCAAATGAATCATATATAGCATCATCAGGGTTTTCACCAGACCCATCATGTGGTGGTGAATCAACATTTGTGTCGAACCTACGGTTTCCACGCTCATCTCTCAGCCGACTCTCTATTGGTGGCCTTTGCCTGCCTTTACCCCTCTGAAAATTAATCATTACAAAGAATTACACAAGAAAGCCACCAAAAATTGCAAGTGAGTGCAAACTTAGTGATGAGGCTTACTGGAGCAGGTTGCTGCATGATAGGTGTTCCACCAGGCGCCTTTGGATCACTGCATTCAAGATAAATGCCCCCATAATCATCTTGCAATTTCAAAAACTAGCTTAATCAAAATGATGAGTGTGCAGAAACATACTTCATATAGTTCTCAAAGTAAATATCCTCTCTCACTTTCGATGTAAGCTCAACCACCACATCTGGATGCTTGAGTTTAAGATGCTTCTGGACAAACTCAGAAGCATGGAAAAGCTTAGTGCAACCCTTGGCTCCACAACCATACTTCCACCCATACTTTTCATCCCTTATTTTCCTCACATATGGGTCCAAGACTTCAGTAGCAGCTGCATCAATCTTCTCCTTTGCTTTCAATATTTCTAATGGATCCTGACCTTGAATCCTGTCTTGCCAGAATGAATCAAGTTTATTCTCCCATTCGGTTGCATTTGAGCTAGCCCCATCATATGTCCTTGCATCAGCTTTCACATGCCTCAGGCCTTTAGGTTCATTTGTCTCGGACATACCATAATAATCCACACCATGTATACGCCATAAATAAGTAACAAGAGTGTCCAGCAGCTCAGCACCCTCAAGACCCTTCACAGTAGATGATCCCCGTATTATAACAATTGGCCCCATTGAACTGTGTGACTTATCCCTGTCTGGCTTGTCATTGTCACTACTTGAGAGAACATTGTTCTCAATACCTTTCTCAGAATCAAGTTTAGAAATGAGAGCTTGAGCTTGCTCAATGTCAATTCGAATCCGCCGAACCTCTGAACTAACTGGGTGAGCCTTGGGAGCAGCATAGTACAAATCGTCAGGACCCTTTCCAAGTCTCCCTTTTTTACCATCTGCATCCCCAAGATTTTTACTACTATTATTTCCTGATTTGCTTGTTGCCGAACCTGTCAACCCTGGACCACTGCACCAGTACCAAAACACAATGATTAATATAAATTCTTGATGTGTGTGTGCGAGAGAGGTGTCGGAGAGGGAGAGGAGGGACCATGTGTGTGTGACACACACATTTGCAGTAGTTCATGTGTGGGTGGGTGTGTGGGGTGGGTGTATGTGTGTGTGTGAGAGAGAGAGAGAGAGAGAGAGCGAGCATCTCACGTGTCCAGGCTTCCACTCTGTAAATCTTGTAAGAATTCATTTGCAGTAGTTCTTGCCACTTCATTCCTTCTGTTTTTTCAATAAAAGATAATTACAGGTCAGATATGTAGCAAAAATGTCTGAACTTCACAAGGGAGACTAGAAGATGGCTGAAATAGACTAAGAAAGTAGCAAACCTTTCAATGACAGTTTCAAGGTTTGTAGGATGGTACTTGTTTCTTAACCTACAAGCACAAGATGTAAACTTAAGAAGTTATTGAAGAGAATAAGATAATAAATCACAATGTTGTAGTATAAGAACCATTACCAATCTTCACCCTTATGGAGGTCAAAGTATGCTTTCTTCTGAGTTGTGATGTACTCTGACTTGTACTCCTCGTATCTACAAATAAATAGAATGAGCTAAAATGTCAAACTGTTTCACATCAACCATACAGAAAGTGAACCACACACAGAAATACAGAAAGTGTACCACACACAGAAATACAGAAAGTGTACCACAAACAGAAATACAGAAGGTGTACCACAAACAGAAATACAGAAAGTGAACCGCACACAGCAGAAACGATTTTTTTGATGAAAAGGGGCAAAGTCTGGTTATAGTTGAAATATATGCCTACAAGAAATTTGCACTAAAAAATGGAGGTCTAGCATAGCGCACCTGCTTTGAGCTTCGACTGGTGAAACATCATCCTCAAGCTCCTGAATGAACTGCTTGTATGACATCAGGCCTTCCCTGTAGAACATCAGTGCTGATCACTCTGGTTGTTTCTCGTATTGTGTCAAAACAAAAGTAATAGATAACAAAACTATGGTAACAAAATGACAATTAGGTCCTCTGTTTTAGAGGTAGGTTAATGTTGTTTGTCTACTTTAAAATTAGCTTAATTGACCAGTATTTTTTAAAAACATTTCCCACTTCACCATCTTTAGAGAGAGATGGAGGGAAACTAATATGCAGATTCTATATGGTATTCAAAAGGAGTTGTATGAGGATGAAAGAAAAATGATTTTTGTAGTATTTACATGAGATTGTCTGTGATAACCTTTGCTTCTTTGATTAATCAGCATCTTGCAATTAGGAGAGATGTGATAATTTTTCTTTGATCATTTAGTACAGATCATGAAACTGTCAAGAATCCATTAGTCTTTCATGTTATGACAAATGGGATGTCTGAGTGTACAGTTCACAACATATGCTCAGTACCACTTTGACTCAAATTGGCTGCCTATTTTCTTCTTACGAAATCATGTAGATCCTCCTAAGTGATATACTTTTGTTTTCACAATACATAGGACAATCCCATGTACATGTATTATATCCAAAATTGCCATTTGAAAGTTATTGCATGCTCAGCTGCTCATCCCTTCAATGAAGCTCTGAAATGTATAATATAGTGCAAACCATCATGTTGTCTAGGGTTGGCTTGCATACTCAACCCCATCATTCTGGAAGCACTAAAAAAGATGTGTTTTCAGGGGTGTGGCACCAGACGTTGAAGCAGCGGTGCACGCAGCATATGCCCTTGGTGCACAGCAGTGCTAGCTTTGCGTGTGCGTGTCTTGTTTTTTTTTATTAGTGTTTGTTTTTCTTCTTATTTTTCTCCTTTCTTTTTTATGTACTAAAGACTTATATTCCTTCTATAACTGCAATGACACACAGCTCTCCTGCGTGTTTGAGAATTAGTACCCATGTACAATCCTGACAAGATTTGTTCCTCAGAAGGTAGTATATTTTCTCATCAGAGAAAGGAAATAATAAAAGTACATAAAGCCAATCCAGAATTATGTATGTACCTACGACCGTTGCCAGAGCCTTCATTCCATCCACCACGTCCAGAATCCGACCAATCTATACAAATAAGGATAATAACAATTAAAGGAGCATCACTACCAAGAAATTCCATCAGTACAAGAGAAAAAACTTAGTAGCACATATGCCTTAATCAACACCAAATTGTATTTTTAGTACCCTACATTTCGAGATTTTCTTAAAAAAGAAACATGTGCTACGAGTTATGATCCAGTCCTAAGTGTATATATTGTGTTGCATAGTTGACAGACTTATCAAGTGAAATCATATCAGTTACAGGTAGAATGAACTAGATCAACGCTACTTTTTCAATCTCCTGCTGAACTACGATGACTAATGTCTGTACTAAACTACCAATATGACAAGTAGCTGATAATGGTAAACCTGGCTCAATAATTCATACCTGGTGCACGATTCGCATATCGACCATCACCACCTCTTCCCCCTATGCCACCATGACCGTTTCCATACCTAGGAGACAGATAGCAAAAAGCAACATTCAAAAACTGCCGTAACGCTCAAAACAAGTGCATTAAAAAGCATTCAGAAACTAAAAATCATAAGAAACTTGACACATAGCTTCCTTTCTTCAAATAGCTATGGAGCTGCCTAGAGTTCCAAAATGGAAACCACAAATCCATGCAGAGAAAACTGTAAAGAGCTACCAAACATCTACACCAGTTACAAAGCATCAAGAAATATATTTACTTCACACAAAAAAAGGAACACCATGAGTGTTTGAATGCACAAACTATTAATAGCACAAAAGGTTCAAAAATACGTTCGGCGCTAGGTAGGCGCCTAGGGCACACAAGCAGAGATTAAACATGAATAAATTTCTTTCCTTTTCCCTTTTTGAGCTACTAGATGTGCACGAGCGCGTTGCTTTATAACAAATTCAGTCTACAGTAGCTACCACAATAGCCCAGCAGACCAGCAGTAGTATATCCCTTGGTCCATAAAACATCGTGTGGCCCAAGTCCATTAAAAACCCTACACCATAACCTTATCCACTCGCATTCTATTCTCCTCCCATCTCCCTCCCAGCACGCGCAGCAGCAAGCTACAAGTTCTCGCACTCTTGCATTGCAAGCCTCGGGTGGCCTAAGCTTCGCCATAGCACGTGCCACAGAGGGCACGCTTGCCTTGCCCCCAATTTTCCCTACTTCCGTGCCTGCTTGACCGCGGCCCACATTTAACTGGACGCCTATGGCATAGGCGATGCACCAGGGCTTCACCTCACTCTTAACCGCACCTATGCGAGCGCTTAATTGCATTTGTTTTTCAAACACTGATCGCACATTCAGATGACTAGCAAGCATTGTCATTGCAGGGATTCAGTCTAGGAACCCAAGAAAAGTCTCCTAATGAAATAAACAAACGAAGCAATGTCCATATAGCCAAATAGCCTACAAATCATAAAACTATAACAATCATTATAGCCTAATTTACTCTAATATAACACCAATGTTACAACAAATAGCACACACTGAAACCTCATGTCACACCATCACACTGCAAGCTCCAACTTCTAGTTAACATAGCTAAAATAAATATAACTGCTTTTGCCAATATGCACCAAACGATTTCAACTGACAGAGACAAGCAATGCACTTAGCAAGATCTGATCTGCTCGTTTCAACTACCATAAATCCCCATGCGCCCACTCCCCCACCTGTGCCGCCATGCTCGTTTCCATGCCTAGGAGAGAAATATCAAAATTGCTTAACTACAAACCTATCGTACACACAGCTCAAGCTCCAAGAATTTATGTAGCTAGGGATGACCAGCTCCAAGGGCTGGAGCTGTGCAAACAGGCCCATATTGACTTCCTTTCCTGCTCATAGCTATAGAGCCACCCTAAAGTTCTCAGATGGGGGCAGCAAATCCATACAAAGAAAATTATGAAATATCCCTATTACAGTTGCAAGGCATCAACAAATATGCTACTTCCACATAAAGGAATCCCATAAGAATTTGAATATACAATTTATTAATAGCACATTCAGTTGAACACTAAGCACAGTCACTGCAGGAAGCTCAGGTCACTGATGGTATTAAAGGGATTCATCAGGAGCTAAACTGAGGAACTAGGAACGATCAGATAATTAATGTGATGACCTTCCTCATACTGCAGGCACGCTGCAAGCCACAATCTCGAATCGACATAGCTACACCAAGCTAAAACAACGATTCCCGATAAGCACCGAACAAATTCCACTGGCAGCAACAAGCAAAACAACTAGCAAGCTCTGATCTGCTCGTCCCAGCTATATCAAGCTACCGCCCACTCACCTCCTGTCGTCCTGCTCATGCCCTCCTCCGCCGACTGGCCCGAGCCGGCGCCGGTCGAACCCGCCGCCGCCGCCCTCCTCCCTCCGATGCCTCTTGTGCGGCCCCGGCGGCGGGGGCCCGGGGGGCGGCGGCGGGAGCACGGGCGAGGCGTGGCGGCGCTTGCGGTCGCCGCCGCCCGTTGTGGGAGGGGGAGGGGACGCGTCGGCGACCTCGGCCATGGCTCGGGCGAGGCGGGATCCTAGCTAGGTCACCCTCGCAGCCTCGCCTGCCTCGATCTGGAGGGTCTCTCGGGTCCGGTCGGCTCGGGAAGGGTGAGGAAATCAATCGGAAGCGGAAACGAAGAGCCCGGAAGTGGGTGGGGGGATCTGGGGGACGCGTAGTGAAATGTCCCGTGACGTGTCGCATGTGGGGCCGGAATTGACTTGTCCCTGTGAGGCTTGTCGGTGGGTCCACGGCGCCATGGGGCCCAGCTGCTAGAGGGCTGGCGATTTGGTCTCACTCAACTTGGTTGGGCCCTGCTTGATTTTGGTTGGAAAAATTGAAATCGAAAGCAAGGACTGCATGAAGATCTTTCGCCTAAAGTACGAAAATTTGGTGCCTTTATTTTCTTAGGCTCAAGTGTCTTTAAGGTCATTTTCAATTGAGTTTCATGAGATGTTTTATAGGCAATAAATTCAATGTCACATTAGCATTTTTGATGACTCGGTAAGAAGAGAGAAGGTGGAAGTTTTATGGGAAGATGATAGAGGAGTTTCATGCTCAGGACACTTCTCTGGCACAATTACCTAGTTGGCAGTTTTTGATAACTTTAGAATGAAACCATGCACTGAGACTGGCCTAAGACAAAGCCATGTTAAGCTTTCTGCAAGGTACGAATAATTCTGAATCTAAAAAATTCCATTCCAACTTGAGCTTCGTTCGGAACGTGTGAATTCGATATTTTGAAGTTTCAACATGAATCATGGTTGCTGCAAAACTTCGTGCTCTTTTCCAAATGTTATCCGAAACTAAAAAGGCATGTTCCAAACAAAAGCAAAACATGAGTATTGAGTAACAGTCCAACATTCTGGACCTGCAGTGACTTTGTGAGGCATTTGGCATTACGGTGCACAATTCTGGACATGCAGCTCGGCAGATAGCTAGATACGGCGGGCTGGTAGCACTTGACAAGGCAAGTTTCCACATGCAGTTCCATGAGCCGCTGGGGCCTTGCGGAGTTGCGGGTGACCCACGACAAGGCAACATTCTCGTTCTTATGGAGAAGAGACAGCATTCGACATAGTGTGTGCTGTGCATCTATGCCCCCTGCCCTGCACAAAGATGCACCGAGTCTGCATTATTGCAAGCTGGGTCCAATTCAGAAAGTACAAATGCAGTAATACTGTAAACATTCCGAAATTTTGAACTGAATCAGCGCAAACCTCACCAGACATCAGCACATCACTCACATGATCATATAATATAATCAAACCTCTAGCTGAATCAAGGCGTGCAGTTTTCTTAACATTCAAAAAACTATGCTGATATCCAGCTACTCAGAAGCCATAATGCGACTGTTTCCACTGCGCCAATTTCCTCAAGTAGCAAACCATAAGCATCATTATTGTTATAGCACCACAAGCATATATACAATCTTCGCCACATGTGGAGAGATTCTCATTATTAGAAACACAGCCCTCGTTTTCGCTTATGCGTGCTACTTGCTACATTACATAGTCCTCACTCCTCAGTCCTTATCCGATTGCAATGAAACCTTGCACCATTTGAAAAATGCATAAAGCCAGCTTCTGCAACAACCTTCTTCACTCTATTGGCCGCTCGTCTTGATTATCTTGTGGAGTGCTCTCTTGGCTTCCTCTAGAGTCTCAACATTGTGAGGGACATCAAATGCTAGCCTCTGAATATTGAACTGCACACAAGAACAATTAAGAATTTGGGGAAAAAGAAACGTTCTTAGGCAGGAAACAATATAGCCTCATGGTTGGCGGTAAGAAATTTTAGCATGTATTTTACCTGAGCACCCTGGCGAACCCGTATATCTATGCCTTTGCTATCTACTGATATAACAGCAGCATCATCAACTTCGCCTTCTGATGACAAGAACTCTCGAAGTGGTTTAGAGAAAATTGCATTCAGCTCCTACATAAAAGGTATGCATCAGAATCACTTGAGATTTTACTGTACTAACATATGAATGGCATGTAGTTAAGCTAGCCTGTTGATGTTACTATACCATAAACAAGATGTCAATGATCTGGTATGGTTACCTTTAAACTTTGCTTGGCACCATCAACAGCTACCTTGTCAGGTTGAATAGTTTCGTACTCCTTAACATCTACCCATGCAACAGTTCCAAAGCCTCCAATGAAGTATATATCACTGTAATTAATGAGTATAGTTTGTGAAATTTAGGCAAGATGTGTGTTATGGAAACTAAATGGATAGGCAAACACGGAACAGTATAAGAACATAACCAAACAGAAGTCCAGACCTTATGTTTTGCATCCTGTAATAGTAAAAATTTCCCCACTGTTGTGATGCCCACTGCTGATGTTTTGCTACATATTGCTTATGGGCCCATTCCTAGTGAACATGAATAGTCAGTTAATTCACCAGAGTTCTAAAACCAAAGATGGAAAAACAAAGTATGACCCAACACTTTTGCATTAACTGTTTCGAAGATACATCATACATGCTGAATTCAAAACAAGAGCATGAACAAGCAACTGCACCATTTATGCCATGAGGAAGTGTTACAGAGACCAAATAATAGCAACTCAACAGGAGTTACCAATTTGATGTTGGAAAGTCTAACAGTTAGTTGCATCACAGTAGGATTTGGAAATCAGAACCCACTATCATTTGACTACAAATGCCAGTAATCAACAGAAAAGTAATTACCTAACTGTTGTAATATCAAACAACAAGAGGCAGTTAAATAGAAACCTGTTGTTCAGCAGGCAAAGGGTAAACATCACCAAATATTGTGACTCGCGCGTTTGACAGTCCACTCCATCCAGGAACCTGTTAAGAAGGCACATGTGTTATTTCAAAGATGGAAACTTATACTCCACAGCTCCAGTGGAAAATATTGAGAGAATTCATACCTGGACTACAAGCGTGCATCTTGGATCTGATAGCAAGTTCCTCGTATGGATCGCTAGGGGTGACAGCGAAAATATTGGGTCTGCAGAATGCATAAAAAAAATCACCTACAGGATCTAACTGAGTGTACCATTGTTATCTAAAGTCAACCAAGGAACTAACTACTCACGGCCCATTGAGTCATTAGCAAAGTCGACTAGTGAACCAAATGGGTATCCAGTACGGCGATGGTGCATGCCGGACATGACAGAGCACAGGTGAGCGAAGCGCGCCTGGTGCACAAAGTCAAGTAGATAAGAGAAACATGAGACTTCATACAGCGTACAAGAAAGCTCAAGAGGTTTACTAGCAGAAGCTACCTGTTCCATCAAATTGCGAACAGCCAAAGCCGGCGGAGGCAAACCATGCGCAAAAGTTGCGCTCTGCACGCCGCCCGATATAGGTGTTCTAAACAGGCCTGCTCTGGTTCCACTTGAGTCAGGACTGGTGTTGGTTGATGAAGCCTTCTGCGACTTGTCAGCAGGGATCAGTATAACTCCATTTTGACTGGAATCACTCTTCAGCTGTCCAGTAGAAGCTAGAATAATCAACTATGCGTAGCAGGCAATAAGGTAAATCAAACTAGACATAAACTGTTGCATATGCTGCTCTTTTAGCAACAAGGTACATATTCCTTGTTAATCTAAGCACATACACACCATTCCTAAATCTTAGATAAATGAGCACGTTACACAGGTAACTCACGCTCAGTACAAAATGCTTGCAAACCTAAGCCCATAGGCACCATTCCTAAATCCAAAATAAATGAGCGTGTTATAGCCAGATAACTCATGCCCGGTACAAACTGAAAATTCCTTCGTGTCATCTCGTAACCCCCTGAACCAGTTCCAATCACACCGAGCTACCAGCTATCCAAGTGCCCCCCACCTCGCATCCAATCCAGCATCTAACAAAACAACCTAAACACAATACAATTTCTTCGAGATTTCATTCCGTCCAGGCGACCACCCATCTACACCCGGGCAAAACCACTGACTCGTGTCGGGCCTCCTCAGGAGAGAATATCATTCGCAGACTCCCAGAAACTATTACCTTGAGGACGGGAGAGCCGTTGGCGGCGGGGGTGGCCTTGGCTTCGTCCTTAGCGCCGCCGCCGCCGGCCGCACTGAGGGGGCCGCAGCGGCTAGGGCGCAGCGCGAGGGACTGCGGGGCCAGGCGAGACTGCGGGTGGCGGACGGGGAGAATGGAGGAGGCGGCGGAGCCCGCGAGAGCCTCCATTGGTTTAGGGGAGGAGAGAGAGAGAGGGGGCGTGGGGAGCGAAAAGGCGGCGAGCGACGGAGGAAGAAAGTTCGGCGAGGCGGCTAGAGAACGGGGAAAGGGGTTTGGCTTTGGGATTTTAGGAGGGGAGGAGGTCGGGTCGTCGGTATGGAAAAGGGTGACGTTGGGACCGTTGGATCGGATGACTGGATGGTGACCTTTCTTTCTTTCAACTTTCCTCGTCTAGGGATTCTCACGGCACCCATTTGCAGGGGCCATTAGGTCATATCTAGTGTCCTTTCAAACTATTCTTCAGAGAAATTGCATCGACTGGAAACTTGCGGGAATTTTGCCGCCAAGAAACAGCATTCGCGATATATATAGCCAGGAAACTTTCGAATTCCATGGCCACTTACAGTTAAGAGCAGGCAAAAACACTACCCACACAATAAGCGCACATCTTCCCAGATGGGATTTGAAGGGTGCAAAAGTGACAGAGGTTAATCACAGGAAACCATGGTCCATGGAAACATCTGGTACAACTGATCTAGAAGGAAACGTCTAAAAATACAACTTCACTGAACGTGAAATGAATCCATCAAGCGACAGCAATTAGAGGTACAGCATCTGCTCTACATTATTCGCTACACTGGCTATGCACGACGGTTCGGAGGGTTATCGGTGGAATCATTTGGCGGCTTCTCCAACTTTAGAATCTGCGCTTGCACCAACATTTCCCTGTCATGATTCGTCCGTTAGCAAATATGGATGAATTCGATGGATCATGAGGATCATGAGATGAGTTTAGGACATTCTGAGAAGATAACTGGTGGCTAACCTTTATGCAGACATAGATGTAGTGAACATCAGGTTTTGATCCGAGAACGGAAACTACTGATGTGCTCTCATCGTCTAAAGGCAATGGCTTTGTCAGTTCCCATTTATTCTGATTCATACTCTTCTCCCATCTTTCTGCAATAATCCCAGTATGTTTACAGTTTGTACAAACAGGAATTTTACCACGTTGAAATGTAAACTGAGCAACAAGGTTACAGTACTCACAGAAGGCAAGAAATGCATTCATGAGTGTAAAAACTACTCTGTATATGAAAAAGGTCAATGTTGAATGGAGTTCTGTAGGTATTGGAGGGTAAGTTAATTTGACCTGGTGGTATATAACCAACTAACCTATGACATGGAGCTTTACTGTCCAATTTTCCATGTCCTTTAGGAGACGCAATCGGTAACTTGGATCCCCATAAGTTATCTACAGCATTATGGGACTTGGAAAATGTTATAGACACCAAAGAATATGAAACAGTTACATATTTCAGAATCAAATACTTCGTCTTACCAGCATGTAGACACCATTTTCCTTGAGGATTCTGCGTACCCGAGGAATAAAAAGAAGCTATAGTCAATTAAGACATATATATCAAATAAATATCAGCGTACTCCTCACCTGTTGACCTCCTCTAGCATTTTCGTTGCATTCTCTTGTGAATTTTGACCACACTGAAATGCAAGAAACGCCATTGAGCATCACACTGGGAGAATATCAAAGTGTCCTGGCAAAAGTTTGACTCACCATAATAGAATCTAGGGTTCCTGCAAATAACAAAAGGGATTAGAACCTAATGCCATGTTGCCTATGCATGTACAGATGTTACAAATGCTTCCATAATGCTATCAAGTACTGAAGTGACAATGTTACCTTTGTCAATAACAGCATCAAATGAACCAGACTCAAAATCTGACATATTCTTTACATCCATTTTCATGTCTGTGACAATAAAGGGAAACGGATGATATCAGATTAGGTGGGATATAGTGCAGAGGCATTAAAGAACAGAAGGTTGGGAACATAGATTATACATTTAAGTTGAGGCTTATCATGGTATTTCTTCTTCATTTGCTCAATTACTACCGAAGATATATCGACGTTGACAACGTCTTGATAACCATCATCAACCATGTTTTCACCAAAGACTGCAACAACCAAAAGAAGCTAGACCGTATAAGTAATGTCCGCTAGACCATGAAGTAATGTAATAGACATCTTGTGGTTAGTACATGTGGTAAAATTAATAATAAATGAAAGCACATCTATGTTTGCAACTAAAAACCATTCTTGTAGAGAGAGAAAAAGAGCAGATCACAGTGGCTGAACATGAATGATTCTCATGTGATTTAAGACATCGCATCCCATATTACTTGTACTTTTTCAACTTCATCTTGAACCATTCTTAGGAGATTCGGGTCAATAATCAATCAAGAACATCTAGCTGCATACAAAGATTAATGCTATGATTTAAAAATCGGTGCACTTTTGCTATGATTTAAAAATCGGTGCAATTTTGCTATGATTTAATACAGTTTGAAACTCTACAAACAGGACCACTTCATAAAAGCAAGGCTCAGTTATCAGTTTCAGTGCACTTAGGGCTTCTCCAGTCGTGGGTCGATGCATGGAGGAGCGAGAGTGCCACGTAACAGAAATTACGGAGTCGAATCCTGCGCTAAAAGGTGTGGGCCCCATATAAAACAAAAAAAAAATCATCCGGACTATTCCCTGCTTGCATCTCCTTGTTTCCTCCGTCTCTCTATTTCTCTGCCGCCGCTTTTCTTTCCCATCCGCTCCTTCGCGCAGGTCCTCTTCACCGGCGCAAGCCGCCAGCAAGTGCTACATCATCCTCTGCTCGACTCCGACCGCCGCGTGGTCCTCGCCTGGCGTCGCGCCGCCGACCCCAAGGGCCGTGCGCTCTGCATCGCCGCGCTCGAGAAGCAGAAGCGCATCAACGTCCTCAGCAGCGATATCGCCGCGCGCCTCGCCATCTCGACACAGCCCCTTTTTTTATTTCCGATGCATCGACTCCCATCTTTGCATCGCTTCTTTCTCTCTCCACCACGAATCGTCTCTCTCCAGCGACGATGCATCGCCTTTGCTACTCCACGTCGGCCTATGCATCGGCCACTGGAGAAGCCCTTAAAAGTTCAAACACATAAAATTAATTTGTATTTTCAACAAACATATAAAGGCCTTGTTTAGTTGGAGCAAATTGGTGCAATTCAACCAAAAGTCACGCATTGGAAAACGTGCCCCTCTCTGTGCAACACGCTTCCCAATGCACTTTTTCTATAGGAAATTCAACCAACTTTCACGAACTAAACAAGGCCAAAATTGTAATGTAAGAAAACCTTGCAACAACATTGCCAAATCTCACTGAAATGTGCCTTCCAGGTTTGCTAAATTAACCAGACACACCAGACCTTGCCAAATTTCTTAACGATCACGTCACAGGGATGCTACCTGACCAACTGAAACTGGGGGCATTCACTGGATTCGTCAATTACGGAACTACCGTGGTGTCCATATCGCACACACCTAAATGCCATGTCTCAGTTGTTTTGTTGTTTCCACTTCAGTAACACCAAAACCAGCACGCTTAAAAACAGGCCACGCTGAACCAGTCCTTTAAAAGTTCAGGGAGCTCTGCTATGGTACAAAGCACAGGGCGTACAAGAGAGTTAGGCCCCTCATTGCAATTGTATTGATTTGATCCATTGATTAATAAAGCGTATCAGTGGTCAACGGACGCACAATCAGACTCTTTCAATAAATTGATTACACCACTGCCTTGCAAAGATATCCAACAATGGATGGGATGAACTATCTACAGTACGGCCACATTGCGCAGCGCATTGATGTAACCGACAGCCTCCAACCTCGAATCGCGCAAGGGATAATGGATGAGCAAGCGCCGGTGACCACCCGACCACGCGAGCCCGGGACTCCCTCCCTCCCCATTCAGGAGAATCCAATCAATTACCAACCTCACCCGCCCACCCGCCCACCCAGGCACCCGACTCACCGGAGTTCCCGCAGCCGACGAGGAGGAGGCGGTGATGCGGCGCGAGGTAGAGGCGGAGCAGCGGCGCGAGGGCCGGGTACTTCTGGTACCAGTCGAAGGGCCCGGCCTCCTTGCGGTACCGCTCGTCCCAGTACCACGCCTCCCCGTACGCCTGCGACGCCGCCGCGCCCCCAGTCATCTCCCGCCCTCCCTCCTCCTCCTCGTCCTCCTCGCCGTCGTCCTCGGATCTGGCCGGCCTCGGTGGCGCTTGCTTGGGGAAGAGAGAGAGAGAGAGAGGGCGAGCGAGCGAGGCCTAGAGGGTTCCGGACCGGCGGGTGCTGGCTCGCGGTTCGTGCCACGCGACGGTGCGGGCCAAAGGAAACCGTTTTAAAACTGGATAAGGATCGCTCGCCGGTCTGGGGCCCGGCCCAGACCTGTGTACGTCTTGTGGACCGGGCCAGGCCCAAGATTATGGCGCATCGTGGGCCAGGAGGCGTTGCCTATGGGCTTTTCGGACGCCTGGCTCTCGAGGCTCGACGGCTCTACTTTATTTTTATTTATTTATTTTTGATGAAAGTAAACAACGATTCTACCTTTCTCACGAGCTGCAGATGCCAGCATCGCCGTCAATCTTGCGTGGTGGTCTGGTGGACGGACTTGCAATGCCAAAGCAGAGGTTGCCAAGATTCTAGAAGCAAGTGATGTCTGAGACCTGAGTTTTGACGATCATGTCGCCTAGGCACTAGACCCACTGGCACGACACGAAAACTCCCTGCGGAAAGCACAAGGTGATCCAGTGCGTTCCGGTTCTGTTACTTGGATGGACAAGGCGCACGAATTCACGATCGCTCCTTCCTCTGATCCTGTACAGGCAGATCAGGCAACAGACCAGACACGACGGCACTTGTCACCAGAAAACCAGCCAGGATTAGTAGTAGCCTCAGATCACGGCGCCCCCCGCGATGCTTCGCGCTTTTCATTTGGCTCGCGCGTGCGTGTTGCTTAGGCCTAGCCCGGCCAGTGATGGGAAGAAGCCAAAGCCAAGGCACTCGGTGCGCCGCGTGCCGTGGCTTGGAATCCAATCCGGTCGGTCGGTCGGTCGCCGTCGGCGTATACCCCGTGGTGTCCTCCCTTCCCGCGGCGTCCTCGCTAGTCCCTTCCCGTGGTGTTCTGCCAGTGCGCGTGCGCGTGGATAAAAGTGGCGTGGCCGCCGCGCCATGTCGTCGATCGCTTCGTTTCCTTTTCCGACGCCTGCGCCGCGGCGACAGCCGGGGGCCAATCGACGCAACGGCGCAAGCCAAGCAACCGAAGACGTACGCGCGCGTGGCGCGCCCCGACCCGGTCGCGTGCTGGCGATCGGCGGCGCGCCACGGCTGCCGAACCGTACCGCGCGCCGTGGCCGGTGGCCTGTGGGCTCTCTCCGGGAGTTGTCACGACGTACGGCATCGACAAAACATCGATTGCGAAAAAGGCATATCTTGACAAATCAGGCTTTTACTCCAACCATTTCATCCGCACCTTCCAGGGAAATAATCACGGGCCAGGGCGTTTTCTTCCTCGTGTCGGGAAACCATTGCTGAGATCGACTGCGCGTCAGAGGACTTGGTTTTCGTGGCGTTGATCCTAGCCCGGCCACAAATTGGCCCTGTGCCAACACGTTGGCGCTGGACATATATAGGCGGCCGCAAGCCACGTCCTTGGTCCTTGGAGGAGTTAAGGGCATGTACAACTGCTGTCTATTTAACTTGTCATGTCACATACAGACAGCTTGTATAATGAGCCGTCTTTTTAGCTGTCTATAAACTATTTAATTCATCCATAGGCACATAAGTCATGGTGATCAAGTATAAAATGAATCTTTGTAACCATTTTGGTGCTTGCATAAGGGAATACATATTATATTCAAATAAATCATATGATTCACTCAGAGAAGCATAAATAATATATTATATCAATAAGTTCCAGAGATACATCATTTCATATAAAAAATCTCAATTCTAATTTTCCTCACGTCCATAACGATGCCATATACAAAGACTAAGCAAGTTTGAACAGTCCACCGCTCGCGCTTGCACCTCAGGCCTGGGAACAATGGTTCATTACTTATTGATATAATTCAATTGTACAGATGTAACAAGTAATTGATCAGTCATTGTTCTCCAAGCAATTGTACAGGGAACTGAACCCTGAATTTTTCCAAAAGCAGATGGCTTGACAACATTCTGTTATATAGTAGGTTAATACTACTTGCTGGTTGGTCTCATGAGAGGCGCTGATATAGCAACTAAAAATGATCTGATCAGTACAAGTCTGAACTGTAAGACCATAGATTAGTCCTTACAAACAGCATCAGGCACACATGTTCATTGCCTTGTACAACAGTTGTGCCATTGCAAAGCATAGATTATTTGGTGCCGCCCATAAGCAAAAGCTATGCTGCTTAGTAATAAAAGAAGGTTAGAATTACCGTTCCTGAGAGCGACTTGAAGGAAGGAGGCTGCAAAAATGAAAGAGGACCACATCTGTGAGTTTCAGCAGAAAGAAAAGGCGCATAGCAATTTTTGAACTAAAGCAAAGTTTAATTTCAGGTACATCCAGCAAAGTTCAATTTCAGTTAAATCATCAGTTCAGATATGCATTCTGTTCAGAATAAGATAGTTCACTGAATAAGAAATGAAATGGAGGTACGAGCCTCCACTGAATAAGAAAAGGTAAAACTGAATGTAAGAGTAGTTGGTATGGCATTTTTCACAGCAGCACAGCAACCACAAGCTGAATAAATAGCCACTTAGCCTGTTAAAAAGCTTTCACAGTAGCTTATAAGGTGAGTGAATATGCAGTTCATTGCTCCCAGCAGTTCACACACAAGGATAACAGCGGTTCAGAAAGTTACTAATGGGCTTTCTTGTATATATCAGGTAAGCAAGTGCTCACAAAACCTTCCTGTAATGTGCACTCATTTCTTTTTATTGTCGGAAGTAAGGATACAAGTCGCTGGGTACAGTTCAAAAAATACAACTCCATGAACACATATAGAACAAGGCAGAAATGCTATCAGCAAAATTTCACGGTTTTGATGTAAAAAAATCACGGTTTCCATCATCATTACTTTGTAATTTCTTTGATGATCTGTACTTTGTAGCCCCCAAAAGGCCATGTTTGCTTCGAGCTCCAAGTGGAACTAAAATCGTGTTAAACTATCTGTCCAACTATCTCCTAGAAGTAATCCCTGTTTCCCCCCTCCTCAATGGTGCCGACTCTAACTTGAGCAATTCGACATTGGTACTACTAAGCTCTACCAACCCAACAGTGGAATGAAGAGGATGCCACGGTGAGAGAGGATGCCTGAACCTGGTTAAGGAGGAAGCTCTTCCCTGGCACGCGCGGCCGCAGACGAAGACGACCCCGACGGGTCCCTTGACGAGCTGCAGCGCGGTCATGGCCTCTGGGTCCATCCGGAAATGGCGACGTGCAGCTCAAACTCCTCCCCTCCGTCGCCGTTGCGACCCTTCTGCATCTGCGCCGCCGCCGCAGTTGACTTTGGTGCTGGGGCAAGGGATTTGGGGATGGGGGCGGGGGATTAAGCGCGTGCAGGGATTTGGTCTGTGGAGCGCGGGTGATTTTGCGCGCGCACGAGCGAGGCGCAGCCGCCGCGAAAATGAAATCCCCCGCGCGCAGGGAATCCTCGTCGCCGTCGACGAACGGGAGCGGATGCTACAACGCGCGTCGGAAGTCGTCGTTTCGCTTCGTAACACGAGCAAATGCCGTAGATGAACGAGACGACAGCTCCCTTCTCGCTACTCAATTAATTGCTGCCATGTAGGACGTTTTTGCTTACATGAACATAAATAGACAGCAGCTGTCTTTAGGCCAGTTTGAAATTTCATAGCATTAAATTCAATGTCACATCAGCAAAATTATTGACTTAACAAGGTACTACCTCCGGTGCAGCAAAGGAAGTCCCTCAAGACCAGATTACTCCTACCAAGGAGTCATTTATTAGGGGTAATTTTTCCTTGTTTGCCCCTAATAAATAGGGTTACGGGTGCACTGTAAACACCAACGACGTCTCGCCGGATTGGCTAGCGCAACTCGTCCCAATGCACACGAACGTGAGTTCGATTCCTTCAGGCCGCGTTTTTTTGCCGATAGCTTTCGTTGGCATTTTTGCATGTTCCTGCATGCTCCTGTGCGCCGCGAGGTGGGACGTGGATCGCGCGAGGGGAAGTGGATCACGGGAGGGAACGTGCTGGCGCGATGCTTTTCCATTCTACCGCGTTTTTTTTCGTTTTCGTTGCTATGGCGCGATGTTTTCGCGTTGTGGCACGCTGTTTTACCGTGTTTGCTAATTCGGTGCCTTGGCGCGGCATTTTTTTCGCGGATCCGTGCACGCGCGCGCCCCTGCGACCCCTTGTTTCCACCGCTGCAATAAAAATGCCAGGAAGGCACACTAGCAGCACCTTTAGGCCGAACCTTTCGTGCACACTAGCAGCAATGGCCGGCCTTGACCTCAATGTTCCTCCAGAGGTTGACGCCGATGCTTGGATCGACCTAAATGGTCCACCAGATGAAGAAATGGAACAAGAGGATGGCGACGCAGCTGCTGGTTTCCTCCCCAATGTCCAAGAAGAAGAACATGAACCATATGCGACTGGTAAGTGCTTCTTCTCTCATTTGTTTTTTCTTTTCTGTCAACTCTAATGTATCAAATTGCTCACATGAATGCACGTTGATTTGGACTTTTTGTTTGAGCAGAATTGGATTTGAACTTGCCTCTTGATGAATTTGGTGCGGTTGATTTGGAGTACCTTCAAAACATGAATGGTATTTGTTTGAACTCATATCAATGCCTATATTTTTCTCAATGTTTATGTTACATGATTCGTAATGCTTCTTCTCTCATTTTTGTAGAACATCAAGATCCGGTTGATGTCCCCCACCGAAGAAGAGAGATGACAGAAGATTTGAGAAAGCAAGTGTATCAAACGTTGTTGGCTAGAAGCAATAATGGGAAACTCCACAAGAAAGACACCCAAATTGTTGCCGAGCAATTTGATCTTCACGTTCGGTCAGTGCGACGAGTATGGAGTAGAGGTAAAGTACAACTTGCTAATTCGGTGCCGGTTGTTGTTTCTAGTCTAAAAAAGGGGAGAGTTGGTCGTAAAAAAACTCCTGTTGATTTGGAAGCTTTGCGTAACGTTCCTCTAAAAGAAAGGATGACCCTAGAGGATGTTTGTGCCAAGCTAAGCATTAGCAAATGGAAGTTGATAAGATATTTGAAAGAAGGAAAGCTTAGGCGTCATTCTAGTAGCATCAAACCCTTTCTAACTCCAGCAAACAAAAAGACTAGGTTGAAGTTCTGTATTGACATGATCAAGAGGGGGTTGAATGGTGATCCAAGTTTTAGGGACTTTTTTGACTTCGTTTTCATTGATGAGAAGTGGTTCTACTTATATAAAAAATCTGAAAATGTTTATTTGCTACCCGAAGAAGATGATCCACACAGGACTTGTAAGAACAAAAACTACATCCCTAGGCTCATGTTTCTCACTGTTTGTGCTCGGCCGAGGTTTAGAGATGGAGAGTGTATTTTTTATGGTAAAATTGGATGTTTTCCTCTTGTCACTTATGAACCGGCTATAAGAGGAAATGCTGCAACCGGTCGTGTTAGGGGACAGATGGTTATGAAGCCCATTGAAAGTATCACAAGAGATGTCATAAGAGAATTCATGATCAACCAAGTCTTGCCGGCCATTAGAGCAAAGTGGCCAAGAGAAGATGTGAGAAATCCTATTTACATTCAACAAGACAATGCACCGTCACATTTAAAGGTGGATGATCCAATGTTTTGTGAGGCTGCAAAGCAACATGGTTTTGATATTAGGATCATTTCCCAACCTCCAAATTCTCCAGATTTTAACATCTTGGACTTGGGTTTCTTCCGAGCTATTCAAACAATCCAGTACAAAAAAAATGCAAGAACTATTCAAGAACTAGTACCAGCAGTGCTAGAGGTATAGTAGACATTTATTTATCAAATTGCTCACACATTTTTCATGATTACATTCCTCTAATTTCAGCAATAATTGTTGCAGGCATTCCAGGAGTTTTGTCCACGCAAAGCAAATCGGATCTTTGTGACACTACAAACTGTTTTGTTGGAAGCAATGAAGATGAAAGGATGCAACAACTACAAGATCCCTCACATGAATAAGGCTACATTAGAAAGACAAGATAGGATGCCAACTAGTATTCCTTGTCCACCAGATTTGCTAGATGAAGCTGAGGCTACATTTGCTGCATTGTAGGAAAAAAATATGCTAGTTAGAGGCAGCATGATCATTGTTAGAGGCAACACTGTTATGCAAATGTTAGCATTTTCATTGTTAGAGGCAACATTGTTATGCAAATCTTAACATAAATATTTCAATCTTAGCATGAACTTACCGATGCTTTGGCGTCACACAAAGGCTTGCAGTCCCACTCTTGTTCACCACGAAGAATGGCGTCGATTAGGTTGTCCTTGTTCACGACACCGCAGCGATTGCATGGACGAAAACTTGAGTGTACACGATTCCATGATGCACGGTTCTCATGGATGACACCACAGCGACCACATAGAAACGGACCGAGCTCGAGCTCGCCGGGCTTCGCCTCCACTGCCTCTGAGTCCGGCACAACCTCCACTGCCTCTGAGTCCGGCACGACCTCGAAGGGCTCCGAGTCAGGCACAAACTGCACAGATTCGGTGTCCGGCGCGACGGCCATGGATTCCGGGGACAAAGAAGCTACGGCGATCGGAGATGAGGAATCCATGGCGATCTCGTCGTCGTCGGAGTCCGGCGTGAGAACTATGTCGTCGTCGGCCTCCATGGCGAGGCGCGGCGAGCAGAGGGCGGCGAGGCGCGGTGAGACGAGGAAGGAAGGCGTGCGGCGCGGCGAGGGCGGAAGAAGGAAGGCGTGCGGGATGGGAGAAGGCGAGGCGCGCGCGTGCGGGATGGGAGAAACCGAGGCGCTCGAACGGCCGACGAGGGAAACGATGCGCAGTTAAACAGGGGCAAAGGCGTCCAAACCACACTCTTCAAGCGCATACGGACTTCTTTTCTGCAATCTCCACGGCGCCCAGATGGACTTCCTTTGCTGCACCGAAGGGAGTAATTAATAGGATGAGTTTCATCAGATGAGGGAGTAGTTTTATCCCCATGAAACTTACAATTACATAGTACTAGTTCTCAGCCTATGTACTATGTATGTAACTGTGCAAATGAAACACTCTAGGCGTTCGCTTGAATGGCAGCTGATCTCTTATCCAGGCGTTCGCTTGAATGCGCATTTATTGGGGGATCGGGTGTCTAGCAATCATGCGGTAAATCATTGACAGTAAATGACTTTTCTTGCAGGTCGTGCTTTCCATTAACGTCTTGTTTAGTTTCTGCAAGTTGCTGCAATTCAACCAAAAGTAATGCATTGAAAAACGTATCTCTCTCTACGACACGCTTCCCAATGCACTTTTTCTACAGAAAATTTAACCAACTTCCACCAACTAAACAAGGCCTAAGAGGATGAGAGGACTTAGGCCCTATTTAGTTCGGCAAATTTTTTTCATCGCTACAGCAAATTCGAATGTTCGGATACTAATTAGGAGTAGTAAATGTGGATAACTGACAAAACCCATTTCATAACCTCCAGGTCAAATTGTGAGACGAATCTATTAAGCCTAATTAGGCCATGATTAGACAATGTCGTGCTACAGTAAACAATCTCTAATGACAGATTAATTAGGATTAATAGATTCGTCTCGTGATTTCCTGTCCATCCGTGTAATTAGTTATATAATTAGATCATGTTTAGTCCTTCTAATCTTTGATTTAAAATTGTTACAGTAAATTTCGCAAAGTTTTCTCACCGATCTAAATAGGCCCTGTTTGGATCCCATGGCAAAAGTTTAGCTCTGCTCTTTTAGCCATTTTTTTGCCAAATGGATCCAAACAGGTAGGGCAAATGACTAAAGAATGGGCTAAATTTTTTTGCCCCTCAAGAGGGGCTAAACTGGGCTAAAAGTGCCTCGGGGCGGGGGCTGGACGCTTTTTACCCCTGGTCTCCCATTGTATGCAGTTATTATGAGGGACAAATTAGTCATTGTGTCATTAAACTATGCACTTTTAGCCCTTGGATCCAAACACCCTAGCAGAGCTAAAGTTTAGCCTCTATAGTTTAGCCACTAAACTTTTGCCCATGGTAAATGGATCCAAATACCACCTTAGTATTTTTGACCGGATGACCTACCAACAATCTGGGCATGGCCCTTTAACGACAAGTAGTTGCAATTTGCAAAGTCACGCCCTCCTGAAGTTATTTTTTGATGATGAAAGGAAGATTTATTACTAAATAATAATTCGAGTTTCTGAGCCCATACGTGCAATTAATCCTTACAAAAGAACAAATGAAGAATAAGACTGATCTAGCACATTCTCAGAGCTAAATTGGTGACACAAGCTTGGCAGTCTGACTGCTAGCTATTCGCTGATCGATGAGGAAGTTAAAAGAAGCACAACCGCCGGACATACGCTTCTGCTAGATTTTGGAGGGGGAGGAAAGTTGGATAGAATATTCACTTCTGAAATCATATGGAATATATAAATTAGATTGGACAATGGGTAGGGGTCAGCAAAGGCTGACTAGTTTATTCCCCCCACACACAAAAAAGAGGGTCCGTTTTACATTCAGGACTGATATAAACACGTCCCGATTGACGACGAGTATACTCCCGTATATGTTGGTGCCTTTCAGCAGCCGCCAAAGCTTGTCGGTCTCATAGGTTTCGCCAGCTAGAGAATCGCTACAAAAAGAAATATTTTCGTTTCTATTAAAAAACACATTGTGGAATAATTCCTATATAAATAAATTGTAGTATTATAGGAACGAGTAAGCGGTCCGTAAAGGCACCAACAGAAAATTTAAAAGGGTTCCGTTCTGCACACGTGGAAAAAGGTTAAAGAAGCAGCGGAGGACCAACTTGACGCCGGCGACCATGGATGATGCTTCCATTTGGATCGGCGAACGGCGATGAGGCCGATCGCCCGCGCTTGCGGCCGTCCTCGAGCGAGGTGTACGTGTGTGCATGCCAGTAGGAATATACGGCCCCAGTCTCCGACCTCAAGACAAGAGATGGTTTCACACGGTCACACGGAGCAGATGACGTCACGCTCGCCGGCTCCAGCGAGCTGGAGGGGAGAGAGAGAGAGCGCGGACAGGGACGGGCACGCGAGGCGTGGATATAAATAGACGCGCGGGGGCCCGATGGATGGAGCTGCCAAAGAAAGGAAAGGAGGAGGAGCAGAGGATCCGCGCGGAGGAGCCGAGTATTTTTTGCAACCGCGTCGTCGTCGCGGACGACCGGCCGTCCGCCGAGAAGAGGGAGGGCAAAGCTTATTCTTAGCTACATAACAAGCAGAAAGATCGAGGGGGCAATCGGTGGTCATCCGTCGCGGCGGCTTGCTTGCTTCGAATCGGATTCGATCCTTCTCGCCCGCGCGCCCGAATGGTACGTCCCGCCCTGCCTGCTCTCCGGCCGATTCGTTTCTTCCCCCCTCCGGCGCCGCCGGCCGGCCGGCGAGCTCGACCCCGGCCCGGCCACCGCCGCCGCGCGCCGGCCGCTCCGATTGAAGAGCCGCCTGGCGAGGTGTGGCCTCCCCCGATCTTCATCGCTAGCTTTCCGCCCCTTGCGTTAAAGAAAGGACAAAAAAGAAGGTTCCGTTCACACAATTCCTAACGCGCGGCCGGCGTGCCCCGCGCGCGCGCTCGACCACGCCGCGCCGTCCGTCGTGGCCTCGCCTAGCTTCCCGTCCGTCGTCGCCGCCCGCGCGCTTTCCGCCGCCGCGCACGCCTCGCTCGCCTTGACCGCGGCCGGCCGGCATGCCCGCACGGCACCAGCACGAACGGACGCGCGGCAGCCGCCGGCAAACCCGCACGAGATTTTTGGAGCGCCGCGCTTTCCAAAGGCGTTCGCTTTCTTTCTTTCCTTCCTTTCGTCGCCACGATCGGGCGGATATGTGCTTCTTTCCGTCTGCACTCGTATAGACTACTCCATTTCTTAGCCGCGTTAACTGGGGCCAGCCGACGTCAGCGCCCGCTTGTGGCTGTTGTGGCCCGTCCATTCGTTCGTTGCCCGGCCGCGGCGTCCGATCCTACCGCCGGCCAGCCGGGGGCGTTGACTTATTTTTATATCAATCGACGTAGCATCAGCACAGAGACTCGCCACCGGCCACGGGCAAACGGTACTATCTTTACGACCTTATTATCCGAGATTCAATTACTCCATGTTGCCATTTTCTTTCCTTCCTTCTTTCTCCCCTGATGACTCCATGGATGCCGCCCTTTTATTTTCACAAGAGACAACGTTCTCAATCTCGACGAAATAGCATCATATATTCTGTCCGATTAGTGCAACATATTCTCTACATACGCCGATACGCGTGAAGGTTTCTCGGTCAGTACACACACGCCGGTGTGTGTGTGGCGTTTCTTGGAACGGCCCCCTTCTCCTAGCCGTTTCCTGACAAGTGCGTGCCTCGTGAGCATCGCGCGGCAGCTCGAGCCATTTCTTTACGGCGCCATTTGGAACCTTCCCAGGCCTGGCCAAATTTTTGCTCATTGGTCCCGTTCCAAATTTGTTCCCTTGTGATCTGGCAAACCGATGTCCGTTCGAGGGGAAAAAAAAAAACCCCTCGTGGCCAGCCGTTTCTGCTGGACACTGTCAGCGTCTGCGTCTCGACCGGCGGCGCGCCGGCATGGCCTTGGCAGCGCCTCTTGCAGAGCGTGCCGGCCTCGGCCTCGTGCCCTCCGCTGCGCCAATATGATTCCCTCCGCGTCTGACAAATCCTGGCCGTCCATTTCGAACTCGGCTGGTACGCTAATCAACGACAGCGATTACGAAAACATAATAAAAAAAGAAATTAGCAGCAGCTGCTTGAGCTTGACGGTAACCGGCAAGGCAGCTGGTCACTTGTCATCACGCTACCGTCCAGTGGCGAGGCACGCAAGTTCACGACGGCAGTTACTACTGGCCAGTTGAATACTCCTGTCCTACACGCTGGATTTTTCTGTGGCTAACGAAAGTTGTGTCTGGCCTTGCTGACGACGATGGTGGTGCAGGTGGATCAGTCGTCGGAGGGCGATGCGGCGCGCGCGGCGGCGGCAGTGATGACGCCGCCGCTGTCGCTGGAGGGCGGGCTCGCGGCGGAGCTCCGGCCGGCCAACCTCGCCCAGCGGGTGCTCAGCCTCTTCCGCAACGTCCGCCCGGGATCCGACCTCTCCCACTTCCAGGTACAGCGCTGATGCTTCAAATTCCCAATTGAGCTTAGCTGGACTGAACTCGCAGTAGCTTGCACTCCAATTGCAAATATCGCGTCATTCTGTGTAGGTTAGAAACTCTGATTGATCCTTGCAACTAGTACATACTCCCTCCGTCCTAAAAAGAATGCAATTTTAGCACAGTGACAAGTTTTAGTATCTCAAATTTGATCAATTATAGATTAAAAATATAAATATTCATGAGATGAAATAAATATCATTAGATTAGTTACAAAATATATTTTTATAATAAATTTATTTAGAATCATAAATATGAATATAATTCGCTAGAAACTTGATCAAACGTGAACCACTTTAAGTGGCACGCAACACGTAGTTGCATTTTTTTGGGACGGAGGGAGTAGCAAAGTAGTGATCCGACAATTTTTTTTGACTATGTCACCCTTAATTACTCCTTCCGTCTCAGGACATAAGGCACACACGTAATTCAAGATTCAAACTTTAAAAACTTTGACTTATAATTAATCTTGTATAATAAAAACTTTGTTTTACAACAATGATATCATTGTATTCATATTTAAAAGTAGTTTCGTACGACTATAATTTTATTGCTACAAACATTATATTATAAGAGATATTAAGAGTCAAATATTATTATTGAAGACTGTGCCAAGTTAGACCACGCCTTATATCCTGGGACGGAAGGAGTACATATAGTATGGTGGTTGATTTAAAGCCGTGCTTATTGTTGGTCATATCCCTATTAAATGCACTAGTCTATCAACCCGTGCTCCCGCACGGGCTAATGATATAAGAGATATGAGTATTAAAATTCATGAAAAAAATTATTTACCTTCCACTCTCTTCTCTTATTTGTTTTTTTTTTCACTTTGGATCGCCCTCTATATTGTATTCAATTGAACCCTAAATTTAAGCTATGATATTAACATATAAATATGTATTCTCATTGTTTCATCTATACATGTACATTTAGTCTACATGGTGATATACATCATTCATATATACCTTAATAAGTTAGTATTTTTTATTAACAATGACAGAAATAAGTAATTTATAAATATATACCAGTGGTAAGTTAGTTGCATGCAAGTTTAGAGTTTAAAATACGTGCTTAATTAACATAAAAAATGTATACTGTCATTGCTTTTTTTATACATGTATATATGATCTACATAGTGACACACATCATGCATACATATTTTTAGTTAATATTTTCTATATTAACAATTAATGGCATAGTTAGGTAATTTAGGATCATATATTCCGTGTAATTTAACATATTTTTATAATGACATGTATGCCATTTTTAATAATAGCGGATGTTGTTGGCATCTCTTGTTTTGTCGTTCATATAAGATCAACATGCTGTCAACATGGATTACACCCTAAGTTTATATTTTCTACATTTAATAATTAATGCAGAAATAATAATTTCGAAATCATATACGAATATACTTTGGGATGGTATAATGACGCTGTTTTTAATGATATAGTTAATCTAGATGTAAATTTAAGGGGTTATTTTGAATTATTTTTATAATGGTGTTGAGGTAATTTAGCTAAATATTAGGGGCTAATAATTTAGAAGACATGAGTATTAAAATTTTATGAAAATATAAAGTCATATATAATAAAATAATAATAATAATAATAATAATAATAATAATAATAATAATAATAATAATAATAATAATAATAATAATAATAATTTACGTTGTGATCTCCCTGATAGATTAAATATCTTTTTCACTTTACATAGCACTTCTATATGTGTTTTATTGAAATTTAAATTTTGAGCTACACGATTAGTATGGAACTGGTATTCTCATTGTTTCCTCCATACATGTATACATAGTCTACATCATGACACTCATCATGTACCATTGCATGTATATACCTTAATAAGTTAGCATCTTCTATATTAAATAATGGTCAAATTAAATAATTTAAAATTATATATTGGTATATTTTAATCACATATGTGGGTAATTTAGATGGAAATTTAGAATTCGAGTTACGTGTTTGAATATGAAATATGTGTTTTCATCATTTCCATTTACATTTATATATGATCTACATGGTGAGATACATCATGCATAAACATCATAAGTTAATACATATTTTCTATATTAACAATTAATGGAACACATATGTAGTTTACAATCATATATTGATGTACTTTGAGATGTTTTTATAATGACATGTTGGATTTTTAGTAATGGCAAATATATGTGATTTAGATGCAAATTTAGGGTGTTACTGTAAATTGTTTTATAACGGCATAGGTGGGTAATTTATATGAATATTAGGGGGTTACTTTAGTTTGTTTTTCATAATGGCAGGTGGGTAATTTTCATAATGGCATGTGGGTAATTTACTTATACATTTAGGGGTTATTTTAGGCTACTTTCATAATGGCAAAAGTGGGTAATTTTTTAGAAAATACAATAGATCCAATGGTTATGATGATTAGAGTCTACAGATGGATGGCCAGATGTTTCTGATTATTGTGAGAATTTCTAGGATTTATCCTTTTTTCTAGCACGTTTCGTGAGGATTAACGTAGAGGCTTCGAAAAGGAGCCTCCAATTAGTAATAGTGAGATGAGATGAGATGTGTAGCAGAACCGGAGAAACATCATCAGTTGGCCATTTCAACGACGTACTACGCTGAATGAAAAGGATTTTTTTTAGAAAATGGAAAATGTTTTGAGGCCTCTACACCAAGTGTACACAGCCTCCAGATTATTACAAGCTTTTAACATCTCCCGCTGAATCAAAATAGGAAACCGAAACGATATAATTTAATCTAGACAAAGCCTTTTATTATGTTTCCATCAATGGTCGGCGAACAACTCCAAGGCTAGCCTGTTTGCTTGGCTTATCAGCCACCAGCCAGCAGTATTTCAGTCTCACAACAAATCAGCACCAGCCACCCGCCAGCAGTACTTCAGTCTCACAACAAATCAGCACCAGCCACCAGCCAACCGAACATGTCTGTCACGCTGTAGTAGCGAGCAGAACCGCAGCCAATAGGTTTCCCTGAAAATTGGCTGCATAAATTATGAATGTTTGACATTATCAAAAATAATATCATTTCGATGACACCAAATAGCCCAACATATTGCATTGCAGTAGTCCCAACAAGAATAATTTTCTTTTTTCTTCTAGAAAGTAGAACGTACTCATACACCGACGAGAAACAATCAATTAATGTTCACTTTACTGAAAAATTTTCAGCTGCCGGCGACGTTCAACCTGCCGAAATCGCAGCTCCAGATGTACGGCGAGGGCGTGTACTGCGCCGGCGAGGACCTCCTGGGGCGGTGCGCGCTTGGCGGGGACAGCCTGGAGCGCCTCACGGCGGTGGTGGCGTGGAGCATCTCCACGACGCGGCCGCCCATCTTCGGCTTCGCGCCCTACAACCCGGTGCTCGGGGAGACGCACCACGTGACCCGGGGCCCCCTCAGCGTCCTTCTCGAGCAGGTCTCCCACCGGCCCCCCGTCTCGGCGCTGCACGCCACCGACGCCGCCGGGGACGTGCGCCTCGTCTGGTGCCAGAGCCCCGTGCCCAAGTTCCACGGCGCCAGCATCGAGGCCACGGTGCGGGGCCGCCGGGAGCTGCGGCTGCCCCGGCACGGGGAGCGCTACGAGGTGGGATGCCCCAACCTGCTCATCCGGCTGCTCCCGGCGCCGTCCGTGGAGTGGGCCGGCGACGTCAGGGTCGTCTGCGCCGAGTCCGGGCTCGAGGCCGAGCTCAGCTACTGCCGGAGCCGGCGATCCTTCCTGGGACTCGGCGGCGACGCCAGGTGCGTCAGGGGTAGGATCTTCAGGTCCGGCTCGCGGGAGACCATCTACGAGATCGATGGGTTCTGGGACAGGACCGTCTCGCTCAAGCACGTCGGTACCGGCGAGGTCTCCGTGCTCTACGACGCCCACCGCGCCATTGGTAACCTCACCACGCCCGTGGTTCAAGACCACAAGGTAATTCAAAAAACAAAATGCAACAGCATTGTTCTTGGCTTGTTTCAATCTGAAAAGAAAATTCGACATGGTTGTGAGGGACTAGTGATTCTTGTGCTGATGAACGAGATCATGTTGCCGCAGGGCGTGTCGGCTTCGGAATCTACCGTGGTGTGGGGCGAGGTCAGCGACGCGCTGCTGAAGAAGGACTGGGAGAGAGCCGGGCAGGCGAAGCGACGGGTGGAGGACCGGGCGAGGAAGCTTGCCAAGGAGAGGAACGACAAGGGGGAGGTGTGGATGCCCAAGCACTTCTCGCTGTCGCAGAACAAGCACGGCGAGTGGGAGTGCTGGCCGCTGGAGGAGTCGGTGCCGCCGGCGCCCATTGCTGTCCCCTCATCATGACAGCAGTCGTAGATTACCTGACATGTAACAAACGTCATACGATCAACCTGAATTTCATGTGAATTTGTTAGTTGGATATCTTGATCCTTTGCCTGCTTAAGAACCATGATGATGGTAGGTAAGGCCTTGTTTAGTTCGTGAAGTCAAGTTTGCAAACTTGACTGTAGCAATTTTAAATCAAAGATTAGAAGGACTAAACATGATCTAATTATAAAACTAAATACACGGATGGACGGGAAATCGCGAGACGAATCTATTAAGCCTAATTAATCCATCATTAGAGATTGTTTACTGTAGCACGATGTTGTCTAATCATGGCCTAATTAGGCTCATTAGATTCGTCTCGCGAAGTTACCCGGAGGTTATGGAATGGGTTTTGTCATTAACATACGTTTACTACTCCATGCATGTAAGATTCTCTTTGATGAATAGTGAAAATTCAAAAAAGTTTAAAAAGTAGAGGCAACTAAACAACGCCTAACTATGATTTCTACAGGAATTACGTCCTGATATGTGTGAGAAAACCGGCAACGATTCATTCAACACTGACCTGATGCGACATTCAGTGAAGGTCACAGTCACAGGTGGGCTCTGAAAGTCTGAAGATCTAAAAATCCACCAGAAGCAAGCAGGACAGTTCATGGAATAAATTAAATGAGCAATGCGTTTTCATTTTTATTATCTGTAATCGACGAATCCAGTCTGTACATATCTCCGTCCTGTTGATGGATCTTACCACTGCTATACTGTACATGAGGAGTCCAGGGAACTACACTGTCAGTGAATCCTACAGGAGCTGTGCCTGACTACGTTCAGGGTGAGAACGACCAGAGGAGGAACAAGAGCACTGCAGGCACGACGAGCCACAGCTGCTCGTGCAGCGTGCTTGCTGACGACAGCGTCATCCACGGCGGCTGATCGATGCTTCCAGCGCCGTAGCTCGAGGCCGGAGGCGGCTGATCGGCGCTTCCGAAACCATTGTTGTCAGTATTAGAAGGTGACTGATAGGCGCTTCCGAAGCCATTGTTGTCAGTACTAGCAGGCGGCTGGTTGATGCTCCCGACGCCATTGTTGTCAGTAGAAGGAGGCGGCTGGTTGCTCCCGACGCCATTGTTGTCGGTACTAGCAGGAGGCGGGGGGTTGTTCCCAACGCCATCGTTGTCCGTAGCAGGCGGCGGCGGGTTGCTCCCGACGCCACTGTTGCCCGTAGCAGGCGGCGGCGGGTTGCTCCCGACGCCATTGTTGTCAGTAGCAGGAGGAGGCGGCGGCGTGCTGCCAGCAGCGCCGCTGGTGCCGCCACTAGTGCTCTGCCCGTAGGCCGGCGGCGAGCCGACGGGAACGGCACCGGAATTCTGCGACCTGTGCAAACAGATGAAGATATGAAGTCTGAAAGCCTGAACTTTTGGCAGGTCTCAAGTATTCGATCTGTGAATATGACAAGAATTGACCGGAAACACAGTTCAGTGCTTGTGTGGATTCTGAATTCGGATAAGTGAACAGTGCGTTGCTTGACTACGTGCGGTGAAGGCAGAATGGCGAGATTACCCGGGGGAAGGGAGGCAGAAGGCGATGGTGTAGTCGGCGGCGTTGTTGCAGGTGAAGGTGCTGGAGCCGTCGTCGTAGGCGTAGCTGTACGCGCGCGGGCACGCCGACTTGAAGAGGGACGAGTAGGCCGTCGGCCGGCACGTCGCCGGCGTCGCGTAGGCGCCGCTGCAGCAGTACTGGTCCTGCCCGAACGCCTCGCACGCGCTCCGGCACGCCACCGTGCCGCCGCCGCGGTCCACCTGTAGCTCCTTGGGGCACGCTGTCACACAACACAGGCATCATTTCGCCACGTGTCAGAGCAACAAGAAAGGTTCGGTAGTTAGAGCACGACATGGACGCAAGCGCGGCACGTACAGCGGTTGAGGTCGGCCATGCAGCCGGTGGCGTTGCACCCGCCGGCGGCGGCGCCCTGCCGCGCTCGCGGGACGGCGACGACGGGAAGGTTGTACCCGTCGACGAGGCTCACGTCGTAGTAGTCCAGGTCGGCGGCGGCCTTCCCCAGCGTGACCTCGAACAGCGTCGCCGGCGGCGTGGCGCCGGTGCCCGCGCACTCCATGCGCCCGCCGCAGTCGCCGGTCTGGCACGTGCCCTTGCCGTCAGCGTCGAACACGCAGCCCGTGCGCGCCCATAGCCGGCCGGACCACCCCGTCGGCGCCGGGACCTGCACGGTCTGCCCGGGGTCGAGCCTGAACCCCGTCGTGGGCAGCTGCGGCGTGCCCGCGCCGGCGAGCGTCCCTGGCCATATGGGCTGGGAGCAGTAGTTGGAAATGGTGAAGCTGCTGCTCGCCATCGCGATGCTGCACCAATGAGACAGTGCTAGCACAAAGATCAGCAAACATGGTGAACTGCAACTTCTTGGTGCTTCGTCCATGGCGTGCAGGTCTTCAAGTACTACTCTGGAGTTTGGACTTGGATTTCACTTGTGTTCTTGAAAGCATCCGAAAGAATTGAGGAGATATTTGGGACATGGGTGCAGGCTTTAAAATGTTTTGGGTTGCAGATGTCAAAGAAAAAAAAAAGGTTACTTGGGATGACTGCTTTAGCATTTTGAGTGCATGGGGTGGCCTCAGTGAGAAGAAATACCTTATGTAACAATGTAAGGGATAAAAGTGAAATTGGTACTGGGGCTACTGGCTAGTCTACTGATAACACTTGCTAGCTATACCTTAATTCCAGATTAGATATGCGTCGTTTGTATCAGTCTAAAACAATCCTCATTGTGCACAAGAAGTCAAGAGCCATGCTCATCTCAACTGCAATGTTCATGTATGGTCCATGTCATACTTTCATAGTCTTTTTTGTAAGTCACCAAAGCCATAAGACCATTCCAATCAACACATACAACTCCAAAATCCGAGCACTGGAATGAACTGAAACTAATCGACACTGGAAGTCTGGAACGTTTTCTATTTATGGACCAGTAAAAGAATCAGTCTATTTGGGGGCATAACATATGAGTCTCTGAACATTGCTTTCAGGTAGGCAAACTTGTCTTGCAACAATAAGACCTGTACAAGGAAGGCATCAATCTCACACAGATGGTACTTGATTCTATTGCAGATAATTGAATCATTTCATAAATATAAACAAACAACATAGGAGATCCCAGCTGCTACCTTCGTAGATTCAGAAGATAAAATAAAAAACATCATTTCTATCAGATAGGATGAAAGGATTTCTTCTGATTGGGTATGACAGAAAAGAATAACCACCCTTGGGCTACCAACTTTATGCCTCAATGAAGTTAATCATGATGCATGCAACGGTATCTACATCACAACGAAAGTAAAGGTCTCAAAATTATCACATACCCATAGAGTAAGCATGGCTTGGTCCTTACTCTACCCTCAAAGAGGCCAATAGCAAGCTCATGACAATCAAGAAAAGACATACAACTTTCAAAGTTACACATAAAGCTAAACTTGTCATGGAGCTACTGTGAATAACATTTAAGAAAAAATGAAATTAGGAGCATGTTGAGAAGTAAATTTTGTATATACCGCAGTCACTGATGCACCATCCCATCAATCCTATATGCCTCTTCAGGAATTTTCTCTTTTCATTTTGTTTGTGAAATGATCCGACTGAACTCTGAAATAATCTATCTTACTAGCCCATTGCACCACAAATTCACATACTTTCTCCATCACACTGGAATGCAGATTTCTTGCAACAATATTTTTAGTAAAAGATGTTGAAATGATTTTATATTTTTCTTTTAGTTTCTTTACATCTCTATGGAAAATCACCCTTGTTCCCTGACGCACAAAATTTGTTTTTGTCATGAATGAATCTTCCACAGCATCCTATGTCACCCCCTTCGTCTTGGAGATACAAACCCATTGTATATCAAAACCATATGATGCTCTGCTATGAACAAACAAAACTAAAGCTACACGACTGGTTCCTTTCAGCAGTACCCTCTGCAAGTACACCTCCCTTCTTCAAAATGATGGAATCTGCTTGAATCTCTCAGGATGATCTTTCTGTTGCACATCTTGGATATGAACTTGGCGGCCTCATGGCAGTGGCTGCAAACCCTTGAGTTCTTTGTCACACGGACTGGCCGCCCTTCAGACAAATTGAGCACGCCGAATGCGATGGCGAGCTTCGAGCTGTGCCCACAAAGTGCCTCGTCATGCACCGCATCATTGGCACCCATCAGAGCATACCTTTTCTTAGGATCATGGCCTTCTTCCCGCATCCTTCTGGCCACATCGTCTAGGAACTCTGCAATCCTGTTCCCTTGTGGGTGATTCCGGTTGTCTGCGACAAAGACATAAGCCTTGCCCCTGACCTCAATCCAACTACAGCCAGTGTTCTCTCGTAGCCCTCGACCACCAATCTTGTTCTTCAGCTTCTTGACAGCCTCCCATCTCTCAGCCTCAGCGTAGATGTTGGAAAGAAGGACATAGTACCCTGTGTTCTCAGGTTCCAGATTAAATACCCTGTCTGCTACCTTCTCTGCAAGCTTGACATCCCTGTGAATCCTACATCCATGCAGCAATGAGACCCAGATGTTTGAATCAGGTTCGATCGGCATTGACTCGATGAACTCAAAAGCTTCCTTCAGATTTCCGGTATGGCTAAGCAGGTCAACAATGCAGGCGTAGTGCTTCAGTTTGGGCTCTATTTTGTGTTCATTTCGCATGGCATTGAAGAATCTCCATCCCTCATTTCTGAGACCTGAATGGCAGCAAGCATATAGTATGGCACTGAAAGTGGCTGAATCTGGCTCGACACCACTGCCTCTCATCTGTTCAAAGAGGGCAATAGCATCTCTCCCACGACCATGCATACCATATCCAGCTATCATGATGGTCCATGATATGAGGTTCTTCTTTGCCAATCGGTCAAACAAATGTCGAGCTACAAGTAGGGCACCACATTTAACATACATGTCTACAAGTGCATTGGATGTGTAACTGTCTTCCAGATATCCTCTTCGAAGTGCATAAGCATGTATCTCCTTGCCTCGCTCCAAGGATGAAATGCTTGCAGCAGCAGGAAGGATGCAGGTCATGGTCACTGCATTGGGTCTGAACTGGAGCAACATGTCACTGAACAAACTGAAGGATTCATTGGCAAGATTATTTCTGGAGTAACCTCCTATCAGTGTATTCCATGAGATTATATCCTTATTTGTCACACAGTCAAAAATCAACCGTGCTTCATCCATATTCCCACATCTGACATACATTTCCATAAGTGCATTGGCAACAGGAAGAAAATTCTCCATTCCATTTCTGATGGCATACCCATGGACAGATTTGCCTTGTTTCAAAGATTCATCACCAGCAAAAGCATGAAGGGCACTCGTGACTGCAAAGACGTCAGGTCTGATACCGTCTAATACCATCTCTTTAAGTAGCCCAGCCACTTTGTCAAACAAGCCAGCCCTGGTATAGCTCGTGATCATTGCTGTCCAAGACACCACCGTTTTCTGACCCATGTTTCTGAATATCTGATTTGTGCTATGCCAATCTGAGCAATTTGAGTACATATCAAGAAGTGCATTAGCAAGAGATGTCTCTCCAATCAATCCAGTTTTCACCGAATAACCATGAACAACCTTTCCGACAAACTGATAGCGTGACTGCGTGCAAGCTGGTAAAACACCTAGAAACGTTGCTGAGTCCAGCTCCTGTCCTTGTATCCACATTGTTACAAACAGCTCAATAGCTTTGTTGTTTAACCCGTTGGAAGAGCATCCACTAATTATAGAATTCCAAGAAATGAAATCCTGGTGAGGTATTCTTGCAAACACCTCCAGTGCATCCTCAATCCTGTTCGATTTTGCATATAATGATATCAGTGCGTTGCACACAGCACACTGTGCCCCAAAACCCAACTTTATGAGATACCCATGAGCTACCCAGCCATCCCTTTCACGAGACAAACTAGTGATAGACTTCAGAAGGCAAGAAATGGTGTGTTCATCTGGGGCAATGCCAAGATCATGCATTTTCTCAAAGAGTAAGAGACTTTCTTGAAATTCACCAGTCTTTGCATAGCCACCCATTAACAGATTCCAGACGTGCACGTTGCTTGTTGATGACATTACATCAAACACCCTTCTTGCAGAGATCATGTCACCACATTTCACGTACATGAATACTAGTTTGGATCCAATAACATCGTCTATTCCACTCTCTAAAGATTCATGCCCCCAAAGCAATCCAGATTTCACAGAGTGTCCATGCATGACTTTTCCAACAAGCTCATAACCTAACTCCGCACAAGCAGGCAAAACACTGACCATTGTCACCGAACTTATCTCCAAACCTTCAGACCACATTTTGCTGAAAAGATAAACAGCCCTTCCATGCCATCCATTTGAAAAGCAACCACTAATCATAGAATTCCAAGATATGGCATCTCGGGGATGCATACTGCCAAATACCTGCATCGCATCCTCCATCCGGCCACACCTTGAGTACACCGCAATCAGAGCATTGGCAACTGCACATTCTGCCCCAAGACCCAACTTCTCAAGTAAGCCATGAACCACCTCGCCGTCCATGATGCTGCCCAAACTGGCAATGCACTTCAAAACACAGGAAATGGCATGTGCATCAGGACTAACCCCACAGCAGTGCATCTGCCTAAACAGCAAAACGCCTTCCTGGAAATCACTGCCCTTCGCGTACGCGCTCATCAGCGAAGTCCAGACATGGACATCAGCGACTCGAGGAGGCATTTCGTCAAACACCCCTCTCGCGCTCCTCAGGTCGCCGCATTTCAGGTACATTAGCACTAACCTCTTCCCAAGAACGCTTCCGATTCCATCCGTACCAGCACAGGATGCGCGAACAACGGTATGGGCTCTCCGCCCAGCCTCCAGCGACCTTTCCTCCCCGCAGAGCTGAATGACCGCGCAGTAGCCCCGCACATCGACGCCGTCAGAGCCCAGCAGCCTCACAGCCTCCGTAAGGTCACCGGCCTGACAGAGGCGCTGAATTCGCAGATTCACGTCGGAGCTCGGGACCCGATTGGTGGTCCTTGGACTTGGAGCAGCAGCGGCCGTCTGCAGGGCTTGACCGGCCGGTGGCGCCAGCACGCCACACCGAATGTTTGCTCGTGGGCTGGTAGCTTTCTTGGGAGGTGGCCATGGTGGCGGGGCGCGGTGGTGGGTGGGAATGGTGGAGAGCGGAGGCGTCGTCATGGAAACGGGAGCAGTAGGACGAGCGTTCAAGTTCGACTTCGGCCGCGAAATGCCGTGGTTATTTGCTGCTGTTGGTTTGGCTTTGCTTGATTGGAGGCAGAGTAGACCCGGTGCGGCGTCGCGCTCCGCCGCCCAGACCAGAGGCGGCAGGAGAGAGCCGGTAGCGCGCACGGCGGCGGCGAGAGCGCGGGAGAGAGACGAGGGGGGCGAAGTGAAGGAGGGAACGGGAGCGGAGGGGATAAGATATGACCAGTATTTTTTTTCCTACTTTGCCCCTCTCCGTTTTACGTGTACTTTGCCCCCATCCGTTTCGAGTCTTTGGACCGTGTACAAACACATTTTACATTGACCTTATCGTCAAAAATAGGAGCTGATCATTATTTTTTCATAATAAAACAAATCTCTTATAAGTACCTATTTGAAGCGTCCTATTTTCCTAGGCCAAATGGGCATAAATACTTGTGATCGATATTCAACTGAAATCGCATTGCTTGCTTCTCACTCACTTTTCTTCTTCTTCTTTCCGAATTAAACTAACGGAGAGTCTTACTATTACTAATTGGAGACTCCTTTTAAAGTCTCCAGATTGAATCTTAGAAAACAGGTTAGAAAAAAAATCCTAGAAATTTTCAAAAAAAACAGAAAGATCTGGCCATCTATTCATAGGCCCTAATTATCATACCCATTTAACCTATTATGTTTTTAAAAAAATACCTACTTTTGCCAATATGAAAATAGTGTAAACTAACCCCCTAAATCTATAAGTAAATTACCCACCTCTACAATTAAAAAAACTAAAGTAGCCCCTAATATTCATCTAAATTATCTATTGTATTATAAAAAAGATTTAAAATAACCCCTTAAATTTGCATCTAAATTACCTACATTTGCCATTAAAAATAACCAACATGTCAATAGAAAAAGGTCCCAAAGTATTAATTTCCCATATTTCTGCATGATATATCTCACCACACAAATCATATATAAATGTACACAGAGAATGATGAAAACAAAGTTTTTTATGTTCAACACGAATCTCAAACTCTAAACTTGCATCAAAATTACCCACATATGGCATTAAATAATTCTATAGTACACCAACATATAATTCTAAATTACCTGTTTTCTATCAATATTATATAGAAAATACTAACTTGTTAAGGCACACGTTCATTGTTACGTGATGAGTGTCACCATATAGACTATGTATACATTTATGAAATAAATAATGAGAATACCAATTTTCATGTTAATCGTATAGCTCAAGTTGAGGATTCAATCAAACACATCTAGAATTGTCATATAAAGTGAGAGAAGATATTTAATAATAAGAGAAATCGCAATATGGTTAGATTTTTAATGAAATTTTAATATCCATGTCTTCTAAATTATTATCCCGTGTGGGAGTACGGGTTGATAGTCCAGCGACAACAAATTGGGACCGAGGTGAAAAGTTAACGGAGAGAAGATGAAAGTTCCAAAAGCCAAACTCGGATAGCAGGAATCTTCAAAATAGGAGCCTAAATGCAAAAAAAAAAAATCACCCAATCCGCGTTGTACGCCCAGCCCTTGTGGGGTTGTGCCCATCCAAACTCCAGGCCCACGTGACATTTTTCTCTCCCTCCCCTCTCTCTTGGGCCGCCAGCATACACGTCAGCTAACCGGTCCAGTTGCCCGCTGTGCACGCACACCCGCGAGCCAGCGCCAGTGCGCCGCCGCCGTCGCGGGTGGGGCCGTGCCATTCCCGTTGAGAATTGTAGCTGATGGCAAATGCCGGCCCACTGCGGTGGGAGAGGAAGGAAGCTTAATCCAGCGGCCCGTGGCCGGGGTGTTGATAAAAGAGATTAATTAATTATTGTTATTTCTCGCGAGGAGCAGGCTTCCATGTCCCTCTGGGCCCGTCTCCTGGAAGAATTCCACCAAACTTGTCGCCTCTGGGGACGGCACGGTGCATCGAAAAGAAGATTCTGACTAAAGCAGTACGTATACAGTGGCTTTGATTCGGCCCGTCGATTGCATGGTGCAATCGGAGCGACCGCACAGGGCCCCCAAAAGTTAGGGGCCCCAACCAGCAGTTAATGATAGGTTTAGTCAATAGTAACCTTAGGAAAACAAAGCCCTGTTAGCTCATCCTGACTGCTGGCTACATTTTGTCTTCCCAAGACGTGAATCCTCTCCGTATCAATTTGTTGATGTCTTGATGTCCATTCCTTCCAGATTTGGATACATGCTAGCATCAATCAATTAGGTCCATGTTGTATTCCTCTTGGACTGGAACCAAGATGTTTGGGTTTCGGTTCTACCAACTCTACATGTTAGCATTAATTTTAGATCACCAAAAAATTTCTCCCTTTATTGGTTATCATGAACTTCATTTTCAATTGTTTACCATGAACTTCTTTAGCATAAATGCCTATCATGTAGTTCTTAGTGTTGCAAAAAGCATACATATACATAAACAAATTCAAATTTTTTTAGTTATTTGTATCTTTTAAATATAGAGACCCATTTATAGCGATACACAGCTCTCCAACATGTCGAGACAAAAATATAGGCCCCATTTGGTTCTTTGCACCGGGCCTCCAAATCTTAGGTACGGGCCTCGCGTATATACGTACGTATGCATGCAGAGGCAGAGCGCCCGTACGTCACTGAGTAGCCTCCACGTAGCACCGGCCTGGGGCCTGCCGGACGCGTACACCACCGGCAGTGTACGTGTGATCACGAATTGAAGCTCGCAACGGCCGAGCGGCTCGGGCAGTGGTGATGGCCGGGCGGCATCCTCTCTGACGTCCACGCTGTCGTCGCTGCGTGCGCTCCTCAAGCACTGCCCCCGCGCGCCTCGAGCTGCTGATCCACGCCGGCTATTGCTGCGACAAGGTTGTTATCAGGATGTTAGGTAGTATCGTTTTCTGTCTGACAGTATCGAATCGTAGAATCGTATTGTAGTATCGGGATACTATCAGATTATGTATAATACATATTTTATACAAGATTTGCAATATATTATATAAATTGAAGCAATAATGTCTATTTTGATTAATTAAATTGACTGTTTGCAAACTTAAGTGCTCTAATTGATATTATATTCAATGCATCTTATCTTAAATAATATTTTATCACCATTAAATTATTTAAAAAATTATTTATATCAATTATTATGTAGTATTGTAGGATCGTAGTATTGGGATACTATGAAATTTTATGTAGAATTGTATAGAACGTTTCTGTAGTATCGGGATATTATGAAAATTAAGATACTAGATAAGATCGATATCGTTTTGTCTGGGTAGAATCGTAGTATAGTAAGATACCACGATACATATCCAATACTAACAACCATGGCTGCGACTCGTACCGGTGATGGGCTTGCCATTGGGAACGCGCGCGCGCACATCGAGGAACAGGACAAACGTACTGCCAGCTAGTTCAATGTGGCGTGCCTAGCTAGTGTGCGCGGGTGCATGCATGATCTGCTGCACGCCAGCGACTGGACACGACCTTAGGTTCTCCGCACTTTTCTACTCTATTTTTATCCTCTAAAATAAATATTCTGTCTTTGTCGTCAAGATTCTTTTCTCTATATCCATTTCTTCCGCATTCGTCATCCTCTATATCTCATATTCTATATCAACTACCCTATATCTTATTCAACCATCTCTAACTATCATCTTCTCTTAACAAACATATTTTTTTATAACACAATTATTTAAAATAGTTATTCTAAAAACCAGCCGCAGCCGCTCGATCGATCCTCATTGTGCAGGGCGCGGCCCTCGTCCGGTGACCATTGCGTTGCATGTGGCCGGCGAGCGCGCAAGTAGGTCTCGTAGCTGGCGTTCCGATTGCTTGGTTCCGATCAGATTGTACGCCACCTTGAACTTGAAGCACGGGCGGTGGTACGGTCGGTGATCGCTCGAGGTCGCCCAAGGCAGAGGCCGGCGTAGCCTGCACCGCTCCGCGCTGCACGGCGCCAGCCGGCCAGGTCGTCGATGGATCACGGGCGCGGGCCGCGCGGCACCTGACCCATCCATACCCGGTGGCCGCGCCAGCGTAGGTCTCGCCCTTGTCGGCTAGCTTTTCCAATTTTGGGCGGAGGGGAGGAGCAGGCCGCGGAGAAAAGTGGAATGCCGTGGCAGCTGGCACAGAGATACAGCCTGGTTTAGATTGGGTGAATTCAATTGAATTCAATGATTGGAGATGTATTGGGAATTGAAAAAATAGAGAGTGGGCACGTAGTTCAATGCGTTGCCTTTTGATTGAATTTGTAGCTTTTCGCGAATCTAAACAGGGCCACAGTATGCAGCAGCACCACGGGGTTGTTGTGTTTGGCAGTGCATCATCCACCGTATGGTGTCGTGCTTTTTTCCGCCCTGGAGCCATGTGGAAGTGGAATTGGAATTGGGATGGTACAATGCAAGAAAAAGATATCGGCCTTGTTGTGTTCTTGCTGCTACTGCTCATTATCATTAAAGCCTTGTTTAGTTCGCGAAAGTTTCAAAAAAAATCGCAAAAGTTGCGCATTGGAAAACATGCCCTCTCTCTTACGACATGGTTCCCAATGCAACTTTTGCAACTTTCGCGAACTAAACAAGGCCTAAGTAGCTATAAGAGCATGTTTGGATCCAAGGGGCTAAAAATTAGCATCATGTTTAGATGACAATTAGATAAATTAAATATGGGCTAATTTTAAAACTAATTACATAAATCATATCTAATTGAAGAGTAGAATCTATTAGTTGTAATTAAGTCTTAATTAGACAATTTAATACTATAATAAATATGGGCTAATTTAGATCAAATTAAGACTTAAAATAACCCATAGTACTACCTACATCCTCGGTTAGCAGCTAGCGCCCGCGCGTGACGTGAGTACAGTACGTACGTGACGCGGGCGCCAGCTGCTAGTGATGTGTTTTTAGAGGTTTCATTATTAGATGAGCGATTAGGTTGGCCGGAATCAGAGACCGTGTATAGCTAGCTGGATCGTTAAGCGGCGGACGGTGGCCAACCTTTGCTACGGCCTCGCGTGTGGACGGACTGTGTGGACCGAGCAGATCGTTGTCAAGCGGCAGTCAGCACGTTGTTCATGCGCGGGACGCCGGATGGCTGTTGACTGATGAGGCTGTCCGCAGTGGATACGCTACCGGTCGCGGTAGCGTTCCTGCAGGACGAATATGGCGGAAAAAGAGCCGCAGCGGGGGACGCTAAACGCTACGGCATCGTAGCGTTCGGCCGCCGATCCTGGAAATCTAGCGTCGGGAGCGGACGAGCGCTACACCGACGTGGCGTGGGGCCCAGGTGCCCACCGTTCCTCCGCGCCGCGAGCAGGAAGAGGGGAGAGAGAAGGGGACGGCCGGAATGGGGAGAGAGGGGTCGTGACGAAGCTCGAGCAGCAGCCGCCGCCGCCGCCGGGGCTCCGGCCGTCGTTGTCCACCCCGCAAAGCAGCAGCTCGTCTTCCACCTCGCGCTGCCACCGGAGCTCCGCCTCCACCTCCCTGCAGAGCTCGAGGCCGGAGGAGGACGCAGCCAGCCGGAGGAGCTCGAGGCCGAAGGAGGACGGGGGCCGGCCGGAGGAGCTCCATGGACGCCGGATCCTCCTCCTTGCGCGCAAGGAAGGCGCCCGCCCCGCCACTGCCGGAGCCCGAGGCGGCCGGCGTCGGGCACTCCAGGAGCAGCCCCTGCAGCCGCGTGACGAGGAGAGGAGGAAGGGGCGGAGGAGCGCGAGCCGGTTCCCTCCGCCGCCGGGGGCAGGGGCGCCGTGGGGACGAAGGGCCCCCGCGCTGGGTGGGTTCGGACGGGGGAGGGGAAAAAGAAGAGAAGAAGGGGGAAAAAAAGAAAAAAGTGGAAAAAAGAATAGGAAGAGCAAAAAGAAAAGGAAAGAAATAAAAAAAGAGGAAAAAAGAAAAGAAAGAGAAAAAAGAAAAGGTAAAGATTAAAAAAGAGAAATAAAAAAGAAAGAAAAAGAATGAGAGAAGATAGAAAAAAGAAAAGAAAAAGAAAATGTGAGGAGAGAGAAGACGGTGGTTGTGATGGTTGAATAAAATATAGGGTAGTTGGGATAGAGTATGGGATTTAGAGTATGACGGGTGCGGGAGAAGTTGGTATAGAGTATGAGATTTGGATGACCAGGACGGAATATTCCTTTTAGAGGATGGATATAGAGTATGACGAGTGCGGATAGCCTGATGGGTTTGCCGTGGCGGTTGCGTGCGTTGGTCGAGAGGGATCGGAGGACTCGCGTACCCGCCTACCCGGACCCTGACGGGCGCGGCCGGCGGACCGGTCCGGGGGAGGACGGCAAGGGGACCAGACGGATGGATGCGCGAATATGCATCGATCTCTAGGTACGGTGGTCGTGCGCGTAGCGTAGCAGCCACCAGTCAGAGAGGTCGTAGCCTACTAGCCCATCTGTTGCCATTCCTAAGGGTATGAGCAATGTTTATGGATGAAGTAGTCTTTATGGTACAGTGGTCTTTAGATGTTGTCCATGTCCACAATGTTTAAGGTGTCGTGCTTTTTTCCGCCCTCGAGCCGTGTGGAATTGGAATTGGAATTGGAATTGGGATATATGGTACAATGCAAGAAAAAGATATCGGCCTTGTTGTGTTCTTGCTACTGCTCATCATCATTAAGTAGCTAACAACAAATTAAAGCGAGCGCTAGCTAGTACTCCAAGGGACTCCTTCCTATCGAAATTGTGAAACCAATCACAGTAATATGTCTCCCATCTGTTCATCTTGCCTGGCCGTTGCACAATCTGATTCTATAACAATCACCGCTGAGTTGCCAGCCTGATTGATCCCTTCAACGCAAGCATAGGCTTCCGCTTCAGGTGCTCCTGCACATTTGGAAAGAACCCGGCAGGCTGTGGACTGGATCGACCTCAGATCGATCACCCTTGCTATATACCTCTTGCCAAATGGAAAACATAACTAATAGAGAACATATCAGGTGCAAACCAATCCTTTCGTGCAAATTATGGAAACTTCAATCTTGACCACACGATATTGATCCAAGGGTGCACTCAGAGGAGGTGGGAGGCAAATCACCCCTCCCACCTTCCCCAAGTTTTGCAAATCACCCCTCCCACCTCCCATGAGTGCACCCTTGGATCAATATCATGTGGTCCAGATTGAAGTTTCCATAGTTTGCATGGAAGGGTTGGTTTGCACCTGATATGTTCCCTAACTAATAATGTATGTATTCGGAAAAAAAAAGAAAGGAAAGGAAAACATGATCGTTGAGTTTTATGCACGTCAAGCGGGAGGTTAATTACGTGGTGAGAGGCCGCGGCGGGACCACACGTACTGTACTGAAAAGGCGGCTGGGGAACGAGAGAGAGGGAGCGCACCAACTCAACAAGGCCTTTTTTTTATTTTTTAATCCTTTTTAAACTGAAATTTTAAAAAAACCCACCCGAACTGTATTTTCAAGAAATAACCCTTTTGGTCGCGCCACAAGCCGTGGCGCGACTGAAGAGGCAGTCGCGCCAGAGCATGTGGCGCGACTGGGCTGCCACGTCGGCCGTCCCTGCCGCGGGCGGCCAGCTCGGCTGCTGATGTGGCCAGACGAGTCGCGCCACATGCCTTGGCGCGACTGCGTCGCGCCAAAGGCCGTGGCGCGACTCGCCTGTATACAGCTCCCGAGCCCTTTCTTCTCCCTCCTCCCTTTCTTTCTTCCCAAAAACCTAGCCGGAGCTCCTCCGTGGCCGCCGCCGCCTCCACCTCCTAGATCGGCCATTCCCACCACGGATTTTAGTGGAAAAAGTGGGGAAAAGACTCCTGGAAGGTAACTCCTCCACTTTGACCATGTATATTTTGTGGATTTGGTTGATTTCCTTAGTTTTGGATGAGGTTAGGTTTAGCTAGGGTTTGACTTGATTTGATGGATTGAGCACGGATTTGAGATGGTTTAGTTGTACTAAGTGGTGGATTTGGTTGTTGGTAACGCCTGTCTATCGTATAGATTTTCTTGCATGTGATGATTTCGTTGACATAACCATGTGTAGATGTGGATGATATTAGTAAAGAACTAAGTTAGTTTAACTTGGTTTTTTGGACTTTCTATTAATGTACCTTGCTATGGAAATATAGAAGTTGATGTCATGCTTATGTGTATATATTGAAGTTCATGGTTATGTGTATATGGAAATACGAAATATGTGAAGTATATATGTGAATTTTGTTTGATATATGGCAAATGTGTATATGAAAATGTGAAATATGTGAAGTATATATGTGAAGTTCATGGTTATGTGTATATATTCAAGTTCATGGTTATGTGTATAAGGAAATGTGAATTATGTAAAGTATATATGTGAATTTTGTTTGATGGCAATGTGAAATCTTTTATGAGTTGAGATGGCAATGTTTATGACGTGAGATGGCAATGTGAAATCTTGTAGCGTTTGTATGTGAAGCAATGTTCTTATTCACCACATGAAATTCATTTTCGTTTATGTGATGAAGGTCAAAATGGCGCGGCACGCACAATATCCATTGCTTGAGATAGCGTACGACGAGCGACACCGCGGGAGGATACTTGAGGAGCGTATTGAGGTTAGTTTGTGACTTTGTATCGAGTTAATGAATTTGGTGGGTGGATGTAGTCCAACATGGGGTTTGATGATTTGTTTGCAGGTGTTGAATCCTCTACGTATCCGCACCCACAATCCTCTGGCGTGGGATGATAGGTACGCCCCATACCTTTGGCAAGCTGGCTTTCTTCCATTGGCGATGCTTGTGAAGGGTGGATTGCCGAAGATGGACAATGCGGCTCTTACCGCGCTAGTGGACCGATGGAGGCCTGAGACACACACATTCCACCTCCCTTGTGGTGAGATGACGGTGACACTTCAAGATGTTGCCATGCTTTTTGGTCTTCGCATAGACGGTCAAGCGGTCACTGGGACAATTGATCCTGCTGGTTGGCGAGATCGGGTGGAGGTCTTGTTTGGTGTTCGTCCTGCAGATCCACCGGACGATCGAAAGGATAGGAAGACTACAGGAGTCAGCTCGGCTTGGTTGGTGCAGCACTTTGGTACACCCCCTCCTGCTGATGTTGCGGCTGGTGTTGTTGCTCGATATGCTAGGGCATGGCTATGGCACTTGGTGGCTGGGTTTTTATTTCCGGACTCGAGTGGGAACACCATTTCTTGGATGTGGGTAGACATTATTGGGCAAGCTTGGGAGAACATCGCCACCTATAGTTGGGGTAGTGCAGTTGTTGCATGGCTCTATCGCCAGATGTGTGATGCTTGCTGCCGCAAGGGTGCTAGTGCTAACATGGGGGTTGTGCTTATCTTTTGCAACTGTGGATGTGGGAGCGGCTTCCGGTTGGTCGGCCGGAGCGGTATACACATGGGGTAAGATAATATCTTTTGCTTCATTAAGTATATGATATGAGATATTATTAATTTGACATTATATTTGTCTTGTTGAAGCAATTACCAACTTATGGTGAAGAGCCTTTGGCCACTGTCGGTTATCTATGGCACAATATTCTCAATGTGCATGGAAACCCGGTGAGACGTTACACTGACTACAGCAACGCTCTGGACTGCCTCACTCCTGCACATGTAAGTTGTCTTTAGCACGTTCTTTGGTATTGAGGTTTATTTTCGTTGTCTGTTCTATTGTAATGGTTTTGGCATTGTTAGAAATTTATTTGATTCATGATACCTAGGTGAATTGGCGCCCTTATGATCGAGATGAGGTGCAAGCCATGGAGCTTAGTCCATATTGCGTGATGAATCAAGATTATTGGCGCTCGGTTTGTCCCCTCATTTGCTTCTACATTGTCGAGTACCATATTCCAAGTAGAGTGATGAGGCAGTTTGGCTATCTTCAACCTTACCCTCCAGAGTACATAAACACTAATCAAGAGCTTCATCGGTATGTTGTATGTTTGTTCAGTTTATATTCTTGGAATCATGGTATGTTATATACTTGTATTTGATAAAGAATGTGTCTTGAATGTAGTATTGACCGTCGACGCGAGAGGGGTAGAAAGGATTGGGGCATGAAGCACCAAGGATACATTAACGCTTGGGATAGTCGTGGAGCCAACATTGTCATAGGAGGTCCACTTCACCGTGACCCCCTTTTGAAAATTATTTGCAATGGTTGAGAGCGAACACAAGGCTTAAACTTAAGGTGGCTATGGATGCCGGTCCTGTCGAGGACCTACCTTCAGACCCAGAAGATGTGTTTGACCAGTATGACGAGATGACAAGGCAGGCCACGCAGACACAGCGGGGACCGGTGGAAGACTACATTGTAAGTTTGGTTGAATTGTTTGCTTATTTCATTAATGTAATTTGGTTTTGGCTACATTGTAAGTTTGGTTGAATTGTGATTAAATGGTTGAATTTTCACATGGCAATGATAGGGACAACAACTTGGTCGTTTTGCTAACGAGTCTCTCGTAGCATTGGGTGTGCCAATTGGGCATCCAGAAGAGGCGAGCAAGCTACGGGCCTTCGTACAGGTTAGATGGTAAAGCGCTTTTATCTCTGATTTAGAGCCTACCAATTTAACTTTATTGTGATTTTAGAGATTCCATCGTGGGTGTCGAAAAATGGCCCGCAAGTTGAATTGCATGGCCCCACGAGAACAAGAAGCGGCTGGTGGTCCCTCAAGTTCTGGTACACGTTCAGCTCCATCCACTAGGGGTACTAGGGCCACCTCCACGAGTACAGGTGCGGGCCTGGTTTCAAACTAGTACTGTTTGTGCATTTTTGGTTTTCATCATTGGTTTTTGATACAAAATGTATATTTGTTCATGCAGGGACTCTCACCATTCCCGGCCCTAGTAGGGATGTTGACCTGGAGGAGGAGGAGGAGGAGGAAAATAGCTCGAACTCAGAAGATGATGATCCTTCGTATGGTCAAGAAGAGATTGGTTCCTCACAGTTGCCTGATGCGCCATTTGATCCATCACAGGGCAGTCAGAGGCCTAGGAGGCGGGCACGACGGGATCACACAGATGTTGGGACCCCTAATGTGTTGCCTACCAATCCAGGACGCCAGCGTCGCAAGAAGAAGCCCTACACACCCAACCCCTCACGCCGCAAGTAGAGTTACTCAAGTAAGATTATGTGATGGATATGTTTAGTGATGGACTCGTTATCTGATGGACTTGGGTCATGTGAAAACCTTTGTGATGGACTTATGTTTAGTGATGGACTTGTTATGTGATGGACTTGGGTCAAGTCAAAACCTTTGTGATGGTATTGTTATGTTATGTGATGGACTTTTTATGTGATGGACTTGGGTCATGTGGAAACCTTTGATGGAATTATTATGTTATGTGATGGAATGAACTGAAAAGGACACCAAAAAGTAACTATTTTTCAATCTGAACTTTAGTTTCATTTACAAGGGGAAAACATAGAAACACATATGACACAAACACCTCAGATAATAACCTTGATTGCGACTTGTGAAATTCTAGCACTAGGTAGGTTAAGTGAAGCCTTGGAACCTTAGAAAGAGTTAGAAACTCAAAGACATTTGAATTGGACGAGTTTCGAAGTGGTTTTCAGCCAACCACCGACTGTTGCGGTGGTGGTCACCGCAACAGTCTGTCCTTGTAGGGCCGCCAGGGCCAGAAGGGGCAGAAGCCACCGACTGTTGCGGTGGTGGTACTCAGGTACCACCGCAAGAGTTGGTCAAGCTATGGGCCAGGAGAGCCCAGGGTCAGAAGACCACCGATTATTGCGGTGGTGGTACTTGTGTACCACCGCAACAGTCGGTCCGCCACTGCCAGAGACCTGTTCATCTCTGGTTTGACGGACTGTTGCGGTGGGAACGGGGTTTATCAAACCACCGCAACAGTCGGTCATGTGTCCGTAACCGTTGGAATATGTTTTTAAAACACCACAGGAAGTTGCGGTGGTAGCATCCAGATGCCACCGCAATAGTGGGTCGTGTCGTCTTCAGCAGCTGCTGAGCCCCAACGGCTAGTTTCTTTGCTTGGGCTATATATACTCCATGGAATGGTTCATTTCAGCTCTCTTGCGACTAGAAGTGATTCAAAAGTTCTTGATTGTGAGGATTAGGAACAACTTTAGAGCTTAGTGTAGCAGAACAACTGCTACTGCATTAGTCGCGCCGCGATCTATGGCGCGACTGAAGAAGGAGTCGCGCCACACTCTTTGGCGCGACTCAATTGGTCCTAAATGGCCTACCTGGGTCCTGTGTCGGCCACATTATTGGCGCGACTACCGCATTAGTCCTGGACTATTGCGGTGCTCCATCAAAGCGCGACTACCGCAACTTTCTATCGCAACTTTCTATGGTGATAAACGTTTATGCAGACATGCGTCTCAGGAAGTTGCGGTGGTGGATCGAGAAAACCACCGTAACATTTGGTGGTCTCGGGGGTTAATGTTATTAGCTCCTGGTTTGACAGACTGTTGCGGTGGGTGTTCTACCCAACCACCGCAACAGTCGGTCCTCAGCACATCTCGTCCGTTCGATCTACCCGTCGCTCAATCGTGACCGTCCGTTTCCTTTTGAACCCTAACCGCTTCGGGGGGACCTTTTCCCTCAGTCAGTGGCCGCCGGCGAACCGTACGCCGCCGGCCACCGCACCCACATTGCAGCGCCGCCGCACCCTCGCACACGGCCGCCGTCACGCGCCGCGCCACCTTCTCCACATCCCCGCGCCGGCCGCCACTCTCCACTGTGCCTTCGCGCTCGCGCTCCACCAACTACCGCCGCCGCAACACCGTCTCGGGCCCGTTCTTCTCCGAGTGGCCCGGGATCCCTCATCTCACCGAGCTTCTCTCTCTCTTCCAGGGGCCTCTTACAGGTGATTTACAAAATCCATCTCAACCTCTCAGCTCACACTCTTCTGTCAATGGATGGTTTCTAGATTTAGTGCTTGAGCATGTGACTGTCATATACCTCTCTAGAAATGGATGGAATCAATAAATGGATGCATGTGTTGGATTAGGCATTAGGTGATGAATGTATGGATGCAATCGATGATTCAATTTGATGATTGATGGGTTTCATAATGATCAATTTCTAGGGGAAATGCTGTCCAATTTTATCACACACACATCTACATGCCTCTCTATCACATCCCATTTACATCTCTTCTATGTGCTAGAGTTTGATGTCCAATGTCATATTCCTTTCAATTTCTCGTCAAATCCTAAATGCTCTAGGACTTGTATACTTGTATCACACACACATATAAATGCTTATTAATGTTTATATATCTCTTTCTATCTCTTTCTTGCGTGCAGGGGGAGTTTGGTCTGCGTGAGTGCCAGATGACAGGTGGTTGATCAGATAGTCAGTGGCAGTTGCTTGAGGCCAAGCCTCAGGTACTTTGTTTGGACGTTGAGGCCAAGCCTCAACAAAGGTCCGTGTCAGCTTTTTCTGAGGCAGTGGACTTCTTGACAGCTCAGAGATGGCTAGGACAAAGACTCCAGGTCGTCGGCAATGGGGACTCACCGCCTCGCCGTTCTACGCCCTCTGACAAGGGCAAGGCAAAGGCACCCCCAAAGCCGCCGAAGAAGAAGGCGAAGAAGGGTGGTCCAGATGATTGGGAGACCACCATAGCAGTTGTCCGGGCGCAGGAGCGCATTGAGGCTGGAGGCCGTTCAGCCCAGTTCAGTATCCGTGACCAGTCAGGGTCACCGGTTGCTCCAGAGGGTCCACCTGCCCCTGCCCTCAGACGCTCCGGTCGTACTCGAGTGCAGGTGACCTCTCCACCGCCCGCTCAGCAGCGCACACGCCAGTCCGCTCCTTCTGGCAGTAGAAGGAAGCGGGCCCAGTCTCCGGAGAAGTCAGACAGCTCAGATTCCGATGTTGACCGGGTGCCTACTGTTGAGGAGGTCTCCAAAGCCACCTCTCGCCTGGTGTGGAGGCTCAGGATCGAGAACGAGACCAGGTGGTTCCCTGCTCGCCGACCTATCCAAGGCTTGTTCTGGACTCCGCTGCAGCAGACATTCTACAATGCGATGAACCTGGCTCGTATCACACTGTACAGATTCCACAGACAGATGGACATACCCAGGATTGCCAGAGCAGTGCCACGTGAGCCTAGTGAGCTTCAGGCCTACTTCTCCTATATGCCAGGCTTGCTCGAGCTCTTCACGTTGCCCGCTCATTTCGTCAGAGAGTGGGTGCGTGTCTTCTACGCCACC